>VDFB02359912.1:51646-682514 GCA_007258455.2 Sequoia sempervirens
TCACCAAAAAGCACATTGAATTTTGATCATACAATCCTTTCTTCCATTCATCATAGCATGTTGTTGCACTTGTGCTTGTGAAAATTTGAGAGCACCAAATGCATAAATCAAGATCTTGGTGAATAGGAGAATAATGGAGTTAGTTTTCTTTTGAATGCATGTGTTTTGGTTTTGCATAGTTTAGTTTACATTTTTGCATGTGCTTTCATTTAAGAAAGGCTTCATTGATGTTATGTTGAAATTTTGATTTGAGTTTATAGATTAAATCATCTTTTTCAATTTTCAGCATATACATAATGGTGAACTTGACGTGAAATTAATCTATGGTTGCATGCTTATTTCAAAATTATTTTGCAACAATATTGCAGACAAAATTCTATTGAATCCAAATATTCTACAATATTTAAATGTTTTCCCATTATGGTTTAATTGATATTGTAGTATATGGTTGAATATTTAGATGATAATATGAATTTGAAGCTAACATTTTATCATATTTTTGTGTCTTTTCCATGCATTGTTGTGCAACGGTTGTAAGAAATCTAGATGAGCATTTCCTCATAGTTTCTTCTGTGGATAAATGTGAAGCGTGATATTTCATTCATTTGAGGACTCTACCATCGAGCTTCCTGTGGTTTGACATTGTGCATGCATGTCTATTGGAATGATTTGAATATTATCACATGTTCTAGAGCTCTTTCACAGTGTTAATATCACGATGCCATCATTGTTTAGAATTCCACAATTTGCATTAATTTTTAGTAACTAATTTCTAGTTGCTAGTTTCTAGTTGCTAATTTCTAGTAGCTAATTTTTAGTAACTAATTTTTATTAATTTTCAGTAACTAATTTGTTAATTTAGATTAATATTAGCAATTAATTTAGTTTAGATTAATTCTGGTTTTGATTAATTTAGACTAATTTTAGTTTGATTAATTTAGATTAACTTTTGGTTAGCTAGATTAATTTAGTTAGGTTTAGATTAACATCATTTTTATTAGTTTAATTTTGATTTTGTGCTAATATTTGGAGTTTTGCAGGTTCATTTTTCCAAGATTTCAAAGCAAAATCTTAAACTTTTGCATGTCGAAGACTTGAAAAAAAAAAAAAAAAACTCTCGTTTGTTGAAGAACGGTGACTAAAACTACTAATCAATGTGTTGTAGGTTTAATTTTCAGAGAATCTAATATTGAAACTGTAAGGTAGGGGACCTCCATGTGCAAGGCCATAGGTCACGAAAGGCCAAGATGTGGAAGGCTTCCCTAACTTACCTCAGCTAAATGAGGCGTTAGGATATGCAGGATGAGAATGGTGAGGAATATGAAGTACTTTAACCACTCTACAAACCCAAAATACAAAATGGGGCTAGGTGAGTTGGTCTTCAGGTTCAACACTACACCTCAGAAAGCCCTCTGTTTGAGGACAAAAGCGCAGTACTTGAACGACAGTGTGGCACACTGTTGTCTCTAAAGTGTGCTAGCATCCATACAACTAGACAACAATAGTAAAAAGGTCAAACCTAAGAAAATGAATAATGATCCAACTAACTACCACTAAAGGAGAAAAATAACATAACTAAATAAACCAAGTACTCCCTAATGTGTTAAAGCAAAAATGCAAAAGTAAAGGCAGCAAGAAGGATCTCACAAAGAAACTCGCTCGCCAGCTAGCTCCTCGAAAGCACATTCACCTACACACACAAAGGAGAGGAAAATTTTGGGTGGTTGTATAGGGGCTTGCCTTAGTCAAACCCCTGTTTAGGTGTTTCCACCTCCATGAGCAACCAAGAAAATGAGATAAGGAGAACAATGTAATAAAGAGCACAAAATCACTACAAAATAATAAAGTGCTAACTCAACCAGGTGATAGAAGGAAAGAAAGGGAAGCTTACCACCTCCACCAAGAGTGTTCAAGGCTGCTTGGGGGAGAAAATGAGAGTACTCGAGCCTCTACTGCAATGGTGTTTCATTCCCAACTTGTTCTACCAAAGTGATGGAGTGTTGTATTTGTTGCAATGGAGACCTTGTATGCTTAGAGTGAGTGAAAATGAGCTTGTGAAGTGATAGAATGAGTGCTTGAAGTTGTGAAGAAGCTAGAATGCATGTTGAAGGAATGAATTTGAAGAAGGAATGAAAGAAATGACCATATTTGGGTCAATTGGCTGAAGGGGTCATTACAAATTGACTCCTAATGAGAAGTGTAACGCCTCTATAGGTTTAGTTGTAGGAATTTGTCGGGGATGTAAGCACGCTGCATATGCGTCCCTGATAGAAATGCCTCCACCGACACTCAAAATAGGTGCCAAGTGGGATGAAAATAGCGGGCTTAGGTGGAATTAAGCTGCCAAACTTGGTTTTCTAAAGTGGAGAGGGAAAAAAGGGGAATTTGCACATGGGGTGTAAATTCACTCCTCTACATTTTTTCCCCACTTTAGTGAGCACAAATACTAATGAGTGCTCGGTAAAGTAGATCAAGGAGAGTGTAAGGTTATAAATGTATACCTGAACCTTCGAGGAAGCAGAGCTCAGTCTGGCATACCTGAACCTGTGCAGGGCAAGCAAATAACTTCATAACTGCTTGGAACTATGAAGTTGAAGAAATAAAGTGCCTTATAGGTTCTCGGTCTTGTAAGGAAGGTGTCTCCCAAGAACACTAGCATGGAGGAGACCCAAAGGAAGCACCCTACAGGTTCTCAGTCCTGTAATGAAGGTATTCTCCATGAACTCAAGCATAAAGAGTACCCAAGGAAGCACCCCATAGGCTCTCAATCCTATAGGGAAGGTATTCTCCATGAACTCAAGCATGAAGAACACCCAAGGAAGCACCCCAAAGGCTCTCAATCCTATAGGGAAGGTATTCTCCATGAACTCAAGCATGAAGAACACCCAAGGAAGCACCCCATAGGCTCTCAATCCTATAGGGAAGGTATTCTCCATGAACTCAAGCATGAAGAACACCTAAGGAAGTGCCCCATAGGCTCTTAGTCCTATAGGGAAGGTAACCCCCAAGATCTCTCGCATGGAGGAAACTCAAGAAAGCGGACTCCACAGAGTCAAGAAGCAGCCACGTAGGTGAGTAAGCGAACAGTCGCACAAACCATCAACAGTTTTGATTTTTTTGAAGGGGTCCCTTGGGAACCCGTTGTGAAGAGGAGGTCCACTCAAGGGATACATAGTTCAAAAGTAGATATTCTCTTTCTCGAATCAATCCTTCATTAAGGAATCCTTTGGAAAGATGTTCACTTCATCAAGGAATTTGAAAGGAAGAATATGCCCCCACACGAGGGGAAGGTCAAAGTTGTTCTCGCTTTGGAGGAAGGTTTTCAAGTCCTTTCTTTATGAACCCGTGATGAAGGAAACACATTTCGTTAGGGTTCCAAGTTGAGAATATGATTATGAAGAAAGGTTTGCGAAGATTTTTGAGAAGAGATCCATTGGCCACGAATGCATTTTCTAAAAATTGAAACGTTGAAGAAAGAAAGTTGTCACACATGAGAGGGACAACTCAAGAAAAGGAGAGAGAAAGATAAAGAGAAAGAAAAAGAGAAAAATACAAACAAAGGGCACAGGGGTAGCCTGATATTTCAGGGTCAAAACTACTCATAAATATATATATAGATATGTATAGTAATAGTATATAAATGAGTTGTCATCAACCCCCTACTATATTGGGCCATGTGAAGAATGCACGACAAGACAAAGTAAAAATAAAAAATTGGGTTAACATGGAAGGGAAGCCTAAATGCCCCCAACACTTTGCATCATCCCTAATTTATCAAAAAACAAGCACAAACATGGAAGAATGATGATACAAATAGAAGAAGATTTATGACACAAAAATCACGCTTGTATCCAAGCACCAACAGGGGTGACGAGGGTCATCTAGGCCCACATAGCACAATAATGGGGGAACACATCACAAAACACGCACACACAAGATCAAGAAGAGGCCTCCTAACATTGATTAACCAAGAGGTCATCCACTTCCCACTCTAGATCATCGTAGGGGGAAGGAGGGTGAGCCTGTAGTGGAGGGATGTTAAGAGGAGGGGCGTCTGACCCTCCTGCAATAAGGGCTAAGGAAGAGGGCCCTTCGAGGTCCTCTCCACCAAGCTCTTGTGGAGTCAAGGTTAGCGATTTCGTGAAGATCATTGACAAGGCTGGAACTTCATCCACAGAGTTAAACATGCACCCCATAGGAGCGTCGTGTCTAGCTTCAGCGGATGGTGTAGGCTGAGCCTGAGATTCACCGCTAGACTCACCGAGTGACTCGAGAATGGTTATGAACTCAAGGGAAGTCGGGACTGGTTTCGTCACCAGGATAGAACAAGTCAGCACAGGGCCACCTTGTGAAGAAGGTGGGATCCTCTTACACCTTTCGCTACTAGAAGGACCACTCTCCACCTCTTTCTTCTCTAGAGGATATGAACTCCCCACAAATGAGGCTAGGGGTGCAGAGGAAGAGAAAGAAAGAACCACAACGGATACAACCAAAGTATTAATCATACCCATGGGCTTCGAAAAAGGCTGGATATCCAGAACAAACATTAGCAAAGGTGGCTCCACTAAAGGAGCAATGAACACCTATACCCCCTTGGGGTTAGGTGAATTTGTACTCACAACATAAGTTGGAAATAGTGTAGAACCAAACTAGAGAGAAGCAAAAGGGGGGGAAGAGGGAAACACTATAGGAGGCCCTAAAGAAAGGGCAGTCATCTCTTCCTCCCTTCTTTGTGTGGTGGCCTTCTCAGCTAAGAGGGCCTTTCACTGATGCTTGCCTTCACGTGCAAGGAATTTTCTTCAGCTCTTGGAGCTGGAGGCTAGAGGATGTGAAGGAGCAAAAGGATCCTGCTCAACCATAGGAACATCCACTATGGTCGTTTTCAGTGGAGGAATGGATTCTTGAATGGGAACTAGAGAAACAAGCTACGGGACAACGGGAGGAGTCGACTCAAGAGCTTATGTAGTGGGCCTCTTCCCATTCATTGCCTTGGGAGAAGGAGCGGTAGGAGGTCACAGATCAAATTCCCTTCAGGAACCTTTCTTTCTACCGTATAAGTAGTACCACAGTCTAGGGTATTCATTAGGAAGATCTGTGATCCTAAGTTTGGGCCTACACCAAGGAGGAATCATCAGACTTAGTGGATAGCCACCAAGTTGGCTCATCCAATACTCTTCCCAATAAGGGGGAGAGGACAAGGCAGTCCGGGAAGAGGTAACCTTCTCTTTGCCTTTACAGGAAGGAGAGGGAGCCAGTGTGGACTTCTCGTTCCCTTTCTGGGAAGGGAGAGTGGTTGGTGCAGGCTTCTCTTTCTCCTCTTGAGAAGAGGGGGCAACCGATTGTTCTATCATGAGAAGGGTCAGCTTTGGCTCCCCCTTGCCCCCAATTTTATACTTTACATAATTCTTGTAAAGTAGATCCATTCTTGGAGGAAGTGGACCAACAAGGGAGGGCCAAAAGTGATCCAATGAGTATCCACCACGAGACACAAAGGATTGATATCCAGTGCCATGCACTACATGCACGACACCTTCATGGGAAAACTTTAAACACTTGTGAATAATGAAGGAAATTCCATTCATGGAAGCTAGCCAAGGAATGCCTAGCTTCACCTTGAATAGATCCGACTCTAGGATAACATCAAAAACTGTGTCAACAGCCCTGGGTCCAACCAGGATGGAAAAAATTATCGAACCTTAAGTTTGAGAGTCATGCCATTGTGCGTACAGATGGTAGATTTTTTTTCTTCATATTTTTTCTTTTGTAACAATTTTAATACTAAATTTTCTTCTGTGATAACATTCATGTAGCTCGCGGGATCTACCAAGACTCCTATCACAATGTTACCATTGACGTGAGCGGGAATGTAGAGAGGCAAGGGTTTATTGTTTAAGGGAAAATATTGTGATGTGAATGTAATGTTCTGTGAACCAGGTGCAGGTGGAGCAGTAGAAGTCACCATGACCATATTGACATAGGCCTTGGGTTGAGTAACAAAATCAGCGGAATCGATAACCATGTTAGCAAAGTGTGACAGAAACGGGTTCATGTATATCTATAGTTCACTATTAGCTTTCACCACTGATTTGTTAGCATTTTGTTTATTCCTGTCAAGACGAATGGTACCATCCTCGATGTGGCCCTGTATCTCATGATGCAACCACATACAACATTCGGTATCATGTCCATTAACTTGATGGTATTGGTAATAAGTGCTCCCATCATACCAATTAGGGTAAGGCTCTTTAACAAGCTTAAGACTTGGAAAATTTATGATCTTATCCTTCAAAAACTTATGTAGAATGGAAGTATAAGATTTAGAAAACTTTCTAAACTTTCGGTTACATTTGAGGCTGTTGTCATCAGCAGTGGCTACTACATTTGTAATGACCTTACCTTTCCCAGAGATTGATAGAATGGATTTCCCATCAAAATGGGAGTGTGAGGAGGAACCCCCGAAATGAATGATCGTCTACTGGTACTCTCATAAAGCACAAGTGCGTGAAAGAAGGGTATTTCATAAGTGAAAACTTTTCTTGCTAAGGCCTTTGTAAGTTTCCTATGAATACCTTTTGCACGTCAGAATCAGGTAGCTGATATGAGATTTTTGAGAGGAGCGCTTGGTAGCATGCTATGAAATCAGTAATTTTTTCGTTATCTCCTTGTTTACATCAGACGAGATCTGAAAAGGTCATCTTCGGCTCGATGTTTTCTTGAAATTGTCTAATAAATTGATTAACAAGTTGGTATAACGATAAAATGGAATTGTCAGGCAAGGAACAATACCACTAGATCACTGTATCCTTGAGAGATTGAGGAAATAGTTTAGCCATCAACGCATCATGATGGAAAAAGTCTGTGCACAGGGTGTTAAAGGAAGACACATGTGTTTGTGGATCCCCTTTTCTACCATACTTTTCAAATTTAGGTATCTCCATTCCCTACGGGAAAGGAGTGTTCAAGATTGCGACCAACAATGGGCTATGTTGGAAGAAGGGCTGGAAGATAGGCTAGGTAGAGGCTTGGGAAATATTTTCCAACTGGGTTTGCATCTTACCCATATTTTGAAGAAGAGTGTTCAAAATAGGGTCATTAGAAGATAGAGGGCTAGAGGAACCTCCCCTAGGACCACCACCAAGGCCACCTCCAAAACCACCACCGGTGTGACTTCTGCCAGAACCACTACTAGAGCCACTGCCATTGGTAGGGCCTTCACCAGAACCACCACCATGACCTTTGTTGGAGCTGCCTCCACCAGTACCACCTCCGCTACCGAATCCTCCACCACTACCAAAGCCTCCACCACTCATCCTTCCAAAGCCCCCACTACTAGAGGTGATAGGAGGGGTGAAGCTAAAGCCCAAGGGGACCCTATTTACTTTGATAGTTTTAGGTTGTTCAGAGATAGAAGGGATACTGATAGAAGGGACCGCATCGGCCATATAAATGGAACTAGGATGCATTGAAACCCCTAACTATCCTTCATGCTCTTCTAAATTGACTCCTTGTGGAAAACTAGGGTTTCTCGAAGGAGCGCACACTTTGGCGAGACTAAGGAGGCTAGTCAGAAGCTCTATGCCTATTCGATCTTTACCCATCATATGTTTCAACTCACTAACAACCCAAGCATCCCTTACCATCTTCAGATTCCTTTCCAAGTTATTTTCTAAATTGCCCAGTCCTCTAGCAAAGGCAGACACATATTTTGTAGGAATCTGAACAACCTCATGCTTGTCTACTGATGATGGTGTAGGAGATGCAGGAGGAGTGGGGACATGATTGGTCTTGTCAGAGAAACCTAACTCGCCCCTTGACAACTACTCCTGTGTGGCCACACTAACGGCGGGACCAGAGAAAAGGCCTGTAGATAACCCAATAGAGACCTTTGTCCTTTCCATCGGAAGGTGTCGTACACTTCTCCTAACGATATACCCAAAAGTTGTGGATTGGGTTGTGATGCTCATAAACCTTCACAACACTTAGGAACACAATAGTCACAAAGTACTTGAGGGAATCCTCAACACCGATAGATGAACAAATGTTGGTTCACGTCGAGTTCACCAAAATGTAAGGTAGGGAGACCTCCATGTACAAGGCCCCAAGTCATGAAGGGCCAAGATGCAGAAGGCTACCCTAACTTACCTCAGCTAAACGAGGTGTTAGGATATGCAGGATGAGAATGGTGAGAACTATGAAGTCCTTTAACCACTCTATAGACCTAAAATGCAAAATGGGGCTAGGCGATCCGGTCTTCAGGTTCAACACTATGCCTCAAAAAGCTCTCTATCTGAGGATGAAAGCACAATCCTTGGATGACAGTACGACATGCTGGAATCTCTAAAGTGCACTGGTGTCCGTACGACTAGACAACAATAGAGACAAGGTCAAACCTAAGAAAATGACTAATGGCCTAGCTAACTACCACTGAAGGGCCAAAATAAAGTAACTAGATAAACCAAATACTCCCTAATGTGATAAAGAAAAAATGCAAGAGTAAAGGCGGCAAGAAGGATCTCACAAAGAAACTCACTCACTAGCTAGCTCCTCGAAAGCATGTTCACCTATGCACACAAAGGAGAGGAAAATGTTGGGTGGCTGTATAGGGGTCTACCTAGTCAAACCCTTTTTTAGGTGTTTCCACCTCCACAAATAGCCAAGAATGTGAGATAAAGAGAACAATATAATAAAGAGCACAAAAGCACTACAAAACAGTAAAGTGCTAACTCAACCAAGTGATAGAAGGAAAGAAATGGAAGCTTACCACCTCCACCAAGAGCACTCAAGGATGCTTGCTGGGGGAGAAAATAAGAGTACTCAAGCCTCTACTGCAATGGTGTTTTGTTCCCAACTTGTTCTACCAAAGTGATGGAGTGTTTTATTTGTTGCAATGGAGAGCTTGTATGCTTGGAGTGAGTGAAAATGAGCTTGTGAAGTGATAAAATGAGTGCTTGAAGTTCTGAAAGCTATAATGTATGTTGAAGGAATGAATTTGAAGAAGGAATGAAAGAAATGACCATATTTGGTTCAATTGGCCAAAGGGGGTGTTACAACTTGACTCCCAATGAGAAGTGTAACACCTCTGTAGGTTCAACCACAAGAATCTTTGAGGGATGTAAGTGTGCCACACAAATGTTTGTGTGCCACGGAGGTCCCTTGACAAAAATTCCTCCATCAAAGCTCAAAATAGGCACCAAGTGGGATGCAAGCAGCCTACGAACTTGGTTTTCTAAACGAACTTGAAAAAAGGGGTGGAGAGGGAAAAAAGGGGAATTCACTCCTATACAAAATCATTGTGTCTTCTCAAAATCATTGTGATCACATTTGGAGATTGATCACATTTGGAACTTTGGTTTGTCTCATCATAAGTGTTTGTCTCATTAAAGCAAGGGTTAAAATTAACAAGTGTTTGCCATGTCTTGTGGTTTGCATTTTTCTTCACTGAATACATATGCTCTTCTCTCATGCCACTTGGTGATCTTGAGAATCAAAAGCATTCCTTTGATATTTTGTATAACCACCCACACATTTGGATTTGGAATTAAAATTAACCCCATGTGAGTGTGAGGAAAAGGCGTTGTGTATGGTCTCTCCTTGCACTTTGTGCGATCTGGGAGATCAAAAACAACACACTTCCTTGCTTTTGTATACCTTTAGAGGGCTTGACACCCCACTTTGAAAGGTGGGAATGACCCAAGTGGTAACAAGCTAAAGCCAAGCTCTTTTGAACCGCTATATAAAAATGTGTTTGTGACGAAAGTCATAAGCAATAGGTGTGAATGTGTCATATTGACAAGTGCCACCCTAGTGCCCACATGGCACGTCGAAATCATTTCTTAGGAAGGGACTGGGAGGCCTCTTAATTGACCATAATCTTGAGCTAATATTGCCACACATATGGCCACCTTGAACAAATTCCCTTAGTAAGAACCAACTATTGTAGTAGCCAAAATCCTTCTATTTGCTAGCACAGGAGGTTGGACCTCTAAAGTCGTCCCACATTCTCACAGTTCAAAGTTGAGATAGAAAGTTCCTTGAGATCTTCATGTCTTTTGGAATTCATAGTTTGGTGTGCCTGAGAAGTGTGTTCCATGTAAGGGGGAGCCAATGCCACCAAACTTCTAAGCTATCCACTCTGAATAAGTGCAGCTCAGATTTATCCGCAGTGGGAATCTGACAAATATTATCTCTGCCAGCCTAGGATTTGTACTTGAATTCTCTTTTATTGCAACATTCAAACAACATTCACAATAAAAAATAAATTCAAGAAATTTTGTTTTATGTGTGTGTATTCAAAGCAAACAAGTAAAAAAACACCACCCAAAACTGACAACATTCAAACTTTGAAACAAACTAGGCCAAGACATCCAAAACAAGCTTGACATTTAAATATATTTAGACCAAGGACTTGTTCACTTCATTTTTTCCATCATTCATTCATCCATCACCTCATCTTTTTGCATTTGACATTCCCCATAGGTCTAAACTTTAGGTCATCCTTTTAACTTGCATAAACCTCATGATTAGGAAGCCCATCAAACTTAGACTAGACTATAGCTTCAAATATGTATTCTCTTGACCTTATCTTTCAAACAACAGTTATCCTAGTCCTTGTCATTTAGGTTGGTTCATCAGCTCATTAGTCTAGTTTGAGACCACCTTGTCAAACACGTCTTATCACTCTTTACTTTACCCAAGGTAATTGATTATTAGATTAGTTTCTATACCTATCTTAGTTTGATTAGAAACCGTATCTTAGATTTTCCAAATGTTTTATCCTTCATACTAGGTCATACTATTCCACCCCTTCATTCCCCACTTTGCATATCTTATTCATAGACTATCGCCACCTTAACTCTTAATCTACATATCATTATTAGGCATCCTTATACCTTGAAAAATCCAAAAAAACATAGCAAAGGTGCATACCTTAGACTTGAGTAACCCCTTTGCATTGGAATACCTTAGACATCATACCATATATTTTGGACCATAGTGACACCATGTCTTCCCTTCACCTTGATATGCTTGCTAGTCAAGTTGAATACCAATTAATTCATAATGGTCAAGCTCAACAAGCCATAGACTTCAAAAAACAATTCATCAAATCAAAATACCAATCAACCTCAACCAATGGTCAACCACCCATCGACCCATCTTACTAACCATTCATAAGCTCTAGTACTCCATCCATCTACCCTCACTATCAAGAGTCCCTTAGCACAATCCATGCCATTAATCCACAACAAATGTCTATTAATCACCCTTACCTTAACCTTGACAAGGGAAACCAACCTTCCACTAGTCCATTCCAAGCTGCTAAATCCTATCCTAGTCCATCATCCCTCACCCATTCCAAGCCTCCACATCCTATCCTAGTCCATCCACTAATCCATTCCTATTCACTTCATCCCAACCCACATTTAGTCATGAAAATACATTTCATCATGAAAATCATATCCTTTTCCAAAGTCACATTCTATTGCCAAAACTTGAGGATACATGTCAAGAGGAAAACCCAAGGCATAACATCATAACTTCACCTTCATGTCAAGATTGAAGTGGTCCATCCCATGACCCCATCCTCAAATCCATTCAAGAATTCCTTCTAGATAATCATGGAATCCAAAATACACCTATACTTGATCAAGATCCCATTCCCAATCATGTCATCCAAGAAAAACCCATCTTTGACCAAGACACTACCATTGATCAAGAAATCCAAAGTGATCCGCTCATCAACCTTTATGCCATTCATAATCAAAAATTTGAGGTTGATCCTACCCAAACTCTGAACACTTCCATTTCCCAAAATGAGACACTTTCCTCCTTTGGACACATAGATGATCTTCCTCTAGAACAAGAGTCTCTTATTCTAGAAATATTTGCAAATGATCAAGCTATAGTTGAATTCATAGGACTCTACGAAAATGACTATAAAGATAGTTTCAACATCGACTTGGATGCACTATTAGAATAATCAGAATCTTATATGTCCCAAAAATCAGACCAAAGATGTCAATCAAAAATATATCCAACATGTCAATGAAGCTACGACATCTTATCAACTAGGATCATCTATCTTTGTCAGAGTAGGCTTTCTTACAGATAAAAAATACTGAGTAATGATCTCCACAAACACAATGATGGGATCACATCTTGCTTCTAGAATAAAAAATACCCCATTGCAAATAAAATATTCCAAAGTGTGTAGTATCAAGGAAAAGGACTAGGCCTACACAAGTAAGGAATTCGAGAACCAATATAGTTTTATGAAAATCCTAGACATCAAGGTCTTGGATATTCTTCAATCAACAAATATAATGATGTTAGTGGTACCTCCTCGATATTCGGGGAAACTTTATCTGATACAAACATTAAAATTGAGTCCATGAATAGTTCTTACCATAAGATTGCTGCCAACACTCCTTCCATCCACACCACAAACCATCATTCCCTATTATTTAAACCTTCCATTTGGAACCAACAAAAAGAAAGTTCTTACAAGTCCAAAGTTCAAAATCAAATGTCAAAGGCCATTGAATCAAACAAAAATTTGAGTGGAAAAATGAAATTAAAATGGATCCCAAAGAAAAATGGATCAAGCAAAGAAAATATTCCAAATCCTAAAGTCAATCAAAATGTGGAGCCACAAGAAAAGAGGACTCCCACATATAATAAATATCCACATCCTTCAAAATGGTCATCAAGAAAGGCATATAAAAGTGTTGGTTCCAAACATTATCCTAAATCTAATCTCCATCATCCATCACCCCAAGTTTGGTGAATGAAAATTCCTACATCTAAATTTCCAAACACATCTACCATCATCCATCATAATCCTACATCGCACCTAAATTCTAAAAGACATACTTCATGAATCTGTCACATCTTAGGAAAAACTCTTTATTGTAAGGACTCTCATGGAACTCTATTGCAATGTGCATATTCTAATAATGCCAACTCTAATATTGCTAAGGATCACAATAACATCGATTAGTTGGATGCAAGTGCTATGATCTTGACAAGGAAACTACTTCATAAAAGGTCATTATTGGAATATCCTAGCCCCAGTCTCTACATCAACACCATCAATGGATTCAAAACATTCAGTGATTAGCTAAAATAGAAAGGCCATCTAGAAATATCAAAAATACCATAAAAATTGATAAATCAAAAAAATTGTCTCCTTGATGAAAACTTGGTAAACAGGCGTCTTGGTGATAGCAAATAAAAAATGGAAAAGAAAAGAAAAAAGTAAAGAGAAAATTTCATCCAATAGTGAACACCATTTTTATGGTGCTTTGGATAAGGACCATGATGAAAACCTAGAAAATAGGTGTCATGTGTAAGAGAAATTATCTATGTGGACCATTACACTTGGGGGCAAGTTGTCTCATCTCCCATGTCTTTCTCATGATATCTCCATCTATCCATCTAATTCATATCATTCCCATCCATTTTCCCACCTACTTTGATCTTGATAAGGACTGGGGTACAAACAAATCATGCTTTGGAAAAACTATTGACATATCTATCCTTTGGTCATAAATTACCCATGAAATATCATGTCATAGCCTTCATAGCATTATCCAAATCCATACCTTGGAGAAAATAAATTATTCCTATGTGGCATAGTCCTTGGAGATCACATGATAATTTTTCAGCCAATAACCCTCATGTATCCTATCTTTTATCAAAGCCATCTATCCTCCTTTTATACCTATCGCTTGTCTTGGTTTTCCCTTGTCAACAATCTAAGGATCCTCTATCATCCCATCTAGTCCTAAAGAATTCATTCCAAATGCAATAGCCTAATCCATACAATCTTGATATGCATCCTAGCGCATCATCCAAAACATTCATTGGCTTTGTTTCTCACCTTGTTACAAACCTTGATCCTTTAGTCACATAATCATCATCCTCACGTTGTTTTGAGATGTCTCCTTCCCACATCAAACAAAGTCGTCATTATCATTATCACCTATCAATTGGTTTTCAGCTTGACTAGGAGTAAGATCAGGGTTGTCCTTGGATTCTTGTGCATCATTCACATGCATTCATCACAATCCTCATAGTCACCCTTTGTTCATAATAATTCCTTTACCTTCCATCATCTCCCATTTGGCATCCATCATACGGCCTTGTCATCTTTATGACTTCCAAGTGGTTGATGTCTTGCATCCTTTCTCCTCCATATTTCGTTCATAATAAACCCCTATCCCATCCCATCCCTATTGGTTAGTCTTATACTCGATTGGGGAAATTTCCTAACACCTGGCTTCATTGGATTCTACACTTGTCATTGGAGGTCAAAACATTCAAAAAAAACAAAAAATTGTAAAACCACAAAACTCCAAAAGAAAAATCCACAAAAACTCCAAAAAAATTGAAACTAGACTTGATGGTTTATACATGTTTCTTCTCCTGAAACTAGGCCTTGTCAAAATAGTCCACCCATTGCTCGCTTCACCCCTTAACATACCGACAAATACTTATTGGAAAATAATTTGAATCTAGCTATTGACCTTATTTTGTCTTATCTTTTGAATTTTTTTTAGTCATGTTACTAGCCACCTTGAGGATGTCCCATGAAGGATTAAGAGGAGCGATGATGTCTCATGACTTATCTTTTATTTGATTGTTGTCTATGGTTTGTCTTGACAAAAATACTGGGGAAAATTTTCCCTAAGTATGAGTTAGGACATTCCTTGCATGCGACTGTCTATTTTATAGATGGATGACCTTGCACACCTTGGTCTATATCATACCATGGTTTTTGTTGTCCATTTATCATATTTTACCATTCTATGATGATAAAGCACTTTTTAAAGCATAAGAAGCTTCATCACCTTCATTTCCTTCATATCTCTTTTTTCATCTACCATTTCTTCCATCATCCATTTCCTTCACCATTTCAGTTTTTCTTCATGCTCTATATCTCATAAGATTAATTAGTTGGTTTATCTAATTGATACTTTCCTTTTAATCCAAATATCAAATCAATCAACTTGCTTTCTAGCATGAGACTCCAATGCTCCTTGATCACTCAATCTATTAATCAATCATTTCTTTGTGCTAGTATCAATCTCAATCAACTTAATTTGCTTATCAACCTAGCTATATTGAGAATTTCCATCAATTGTTCAGTTATGCCTATTAGTTGTGCATTTTCATAAAATGTGCATCTTCGCTTAATCACTTGTGCAATATTAATTATCAAATTTTCTCCTCGTGATCTATTGAGAGATTAATCTTATCACAACTTATTTGATAAATCTCTCGAGGGGGAATATTATCCTTATCATCATCCTTAACATGATGTCCCTGGGGCATGTATTAGTTAATCAATTATTTTTCTTTGAAACAACACGATACGCTGCATTGTCTCAAACAGGGGAAAAATGTAGACACTCAAAAAATTTCCTCACAATCGTCCTATTTTTCATCTATTAATTAAATGGATATTATTATATGTTTAATTAATAAATTTAATACTTTCTTCTATTCATTCATCAATTCACTTAAATCATTAACATATTATAAGAATTATCCATTTACATAATCATTTATTCATCATTTATCCATTCCATACACACTTTATTCATGCATAATAATATCCATACATTAATTCATATTAATCTTATATCCATTGCATATTTTAAATCATTTGCATTTTCATATATAAATCCATTAAATCATTCATAAATTCACTTTTAATCCAAATTCCTAAGCCTCTTCCCTATCATAAATCCTCTTATTTATTTCTTTCATTTCAATCAATTGCACTTGATTAACAAATACGGGATAATTGTTAATTTCTTCATTGCACTCTTTAATCCCAGATTTCTCCTGCAACTTGAATCCACCATGTGAGGACATCTATATAAACCCTCTCTTCTCACCAAAAAGCACATTGAATTTTGATCATACAATCCTTTCTACCATTCATCATAGCCTCTTGTTGCACTTGTGCTTGTGAAAATCTGAGAGCACCAAATGCATAAATCAAGATCTTGGTGAATAGGAGAACAATGGAGTTAGTTTTCTTTTGAATGCATGTGTTTTGGTTTTGCATAGTTTAGTTTACATTTTTGCATGTGCTTTCATTTAAGAAAGGCTTCATTGATGTTATGTTGAAATTTTGGTTTGGGTTTATAGATTAAATCAATTTTTTTAGCTTTCAACATATACAATAGGAGAGTGCACAATCATTCTAGAGGATGTATGGAGGATCTTGCGGATCCCAATTCATGGGGAGCTCATGACTTATGATGTCTAACATCAAGGGACCCTTTTTATGTAGTGATTAGTAGAGGTACATAAGTTACAGGTTTTTGACTCAGAGATTGACTTGGCACCATTCGTTGATGACTCAAATCCAATGGTGATGGCATTAGTAGGATTGATCATTGGGCCACTGATGCCTGATTGTCGATCTAGGAGATTCCCAATTGGTTGGGGTATTTGCATCGAGTAGATGATGGAGCATGCTACCATGTATGCCTAGGGCCCATGTGTCTTAGCTCACTTGTATAAGAATATTCATGAGGCAGTATATCATGGTGGGATCAAAAATTTTGCAAGCATGACTCTCCTTCATGTATGGGAATGGGAGCATATAATGATCATTAGACCAAATGGTATCGATCGATGAATTCCTAACGATACCTATTATTATAGATACTTAGATTATTTACATTATACACAACCAAGAAAATTGTCATGCTGGAGAGCCATTTTTTATGACATGAAAAATTTCATCTAGTGGCCATATCTAGCATGTGAGGAATGGGGCGATGATCCAGAGCACTTGACAGACCCATTGGTTGATTGGCAAGGTTGACATTATTCTTGAGAGATATCTTGTAGGTAGAGTTCTATGGTAGTTCAGAGAGAGATAAAATTGGCCTAGTGATGACTACCACACCTTTTTTTCATGCACCTCCTAAGAGTTCAATGTGTGGGGACATAGAGTTGATTTTGGTAGGGTTGTTACAGAGTTTAGAGCACTAGCTCCTTTTAGTTAGGGATGGGAAGTTGGTTCTCCTGATGCGGGGATGACTAGAGACTATGACCAGTGGTGGGCCCATAGATTACCATTAAGGTTCACACATCCTATTGGTGTTGGGCCAATTATAGGTTAGGTATGAAGGGTGGTGAGAGTAGGTTGCAAAGAAGATTGACATCGATTATGCATTGCTCATGAGCAACTCTAGAGAGTACAAGATGAGTAGGATGATGGAAAACAATAGTAGGATGATTAGGTGCCCCAGGACCACAAGGATCAACAACAATAGGCTCCACAGGCACCTCTCCCATAGGGAGATATGGTTACATATATTACACAATTCACAATCAAGCAGGATCAGTCCACACAGGATAGGGATGCCAGAGCTAGAGAGTGTGATGTCGAGATTGCTTAGTGGCAGGTTGTAGATGCATAGGTTGTCATAGTTACTATTAAGCGAGACACCCTCAAAGGTGAGAGAGATGCTCTTTGATAGGAGATAGATTCTTTGAGATAGGATCTAGCTACTAAGAGGAAACATCATATCATAATAGATATTTCCCTGGCTTCCTCTATTCCTTAGGCACAATATCAAGTCGAGAGGGATCAATTTATTGTCGATACCATTTATTACCAAAACTTTATGAGTCCTAGGTAACTAAGGGATTGAATACGTCCTAGATTTGGAGTTTCAAGCTCAACTATAGGTGTCGAGTCTTCAGGTGGTCAGTCAGTGAGCAAACCTTTGATGTTAGAAATCTAAAATAGATTGAATAACCCAAGGAAATTTTTAAGAGAAAATCAAAGTACATAAAATGAAAAAACATAAGAATGCAATCTAGGAATCCAAGATATTATGCAATGTCGATGTGACAATATTGCATTAAGATATTCCAAGATGAAAAGATACAATGCAAAATATTGCAAGAAGATGCAAGAGTATGCAAATACAAGCTAGGTAGTGAGTTTATAAATAACTTAGGAGAGGAGGTTGGTGGAAATCCAACCAATAGGAATCAGCCACAAAAAGTGGAGATCGACCACCAAAAGTGGAAAGTGGTTCCACCCTTTAAGGAAGGGGACACCACACACTTATCTCCTAGTAATAAACTCACTTTATTATCCTAAGCAAGCTTAATTAAGTGTAAGAAAAACCTAGGACTGAGGGAAAATAAATTAACCTACTAGGAAAATAAAAACCTACACCAACACCCCCCCTTAAGCATAGTTGTAGACATGTAAAAATGACCAAACACAGATCACACATCCCGAATGACATTTTTCCATTAATCGACATCATTATCATTAACATCATTGCATTTCACATCATTTACATCAAAAACCCTATTTTCCTCTATTAATTGAATAACTTTTAATTATTTAATTAATTCACTATATTATCATTAATTTAACTTTATTCATCTTCATTAATTAAATAATGCAAATTATTTAATTATGTCGCTAGTATACCTTATTCTCCTAAATCAATTAAATTGTTATCACTTATTAATTTAATTAAATCACTTTCCCCTCTCTAAACCTGAATAATTAAATTAATTATTCAACATAGTCAACAAATAAATACAACTTTATTTGTTAAAGTCAAACATGACTTGCACGTTTAACTCAAAATATTAATTAATTTAATTAATTAATTAAATTAATTAAATTATTTTAATTAATTAATTTAATTATTTTAATTAATTATTTTAATTATTTTAATTAATTAATTTAATTAATTATTTTAATTATTTTAATTATTTTAATTAATTATTTTAATTAATTTAATTAATTATTTTAATTATATTTACCCCTTTTGTGATTAAGCAAATCATGACCACTAATTTCTCACTCTAAACCGTTGACTAACTCATCTATTCTTCAATCCCACTAACCACTCAATTTATTTCCTTAATCCCACTAACCACTCAACCTGATTCTTCAATCCCACTAACTTCTCAACTTGATTTCTTCAATCACAAAAATTACACAATCTAGACCCACTAATCTTCCCAATCTATTTCATCTCAACGATTCTCAATCGTTGATTAGGATCTTTTACTAAAAAATATTGATCGTTCATCTCAAAATAGGAAATCTATAAAATAAACCTCTACCTTCTCAGAAATCATCTAGAATTTACATAGCGAAGCATTGCACAACTGATTCTTGAGCACATTAAGAATTATTGACATCATATTTTAGTTCACTATTATCAACACATATTGAAGCTTTTGCAACAACAACAATGGAGGCTTTGTATTGAATCGGACAATTTGACATCCCAACATCAATACAAACACAACTCCAACATGGAATGGTATAGCTTTTAGGGTTTTGAATTCAATTTATGTTATCTTTAGGATTACATTGTTTGATTTCGTTATTTTAGAACTTCATTTCATGAGTATGGGTTTTGTATTTGATCTTGTTTGAATTAAGTTTGTTTAATTCATTTGTTATGTTTTCATATGACTTTATTCCCCCCTTACGAAATTTGACATGCCTAGTGGGACCTAAGTCCTTAAGGTTAATGTTTTTGTGAGTTTATTTGAATAGTTGTAGGTTCTAGAATAATGACGCTCTTTTCTAAAACGTTGTTGATAATTTACACTTGAAAGCTATAGGATTTTCACATGGTTTTTTCCACGTTCTTACCATGGTTTCACTTTTTTCAACTGCTACTACACTAAACAGGCACGCTATTGATGTTTTAACTACTATTATTTGGAATAGGTCTGTAGTTGCACTTTTTTGGACTATTATTTACTAACGTGGCCGCTATTGTTTCTGATATGGAGTCTGCTAATGTCCTGAAGATTGTCGCTATTGCTCTAATTTTTTATTTTTTTTTTAAATTTACTAGTATTTTTTCTATTTTTTTTATTTTCCTAACCCTAACATATGACTATTTGTTGTGTTGAGGAAAGTTTTAACATCATTGGTGCAGCCCTTACAGGAGTATCACACATGTTTTTTTGAGAACTAACAATATGATTGTATGGTTGGTGAATGGTCCAAGTCCACTTTAGTTTTAGAGCTTAGTTAGGACACATTTCAATTGGTGTTCTAAAATTGAACCTTTAATTTTCACATTTCAATTAGTGTCCTAAAATTGAACCTTCAATTTTAGCATTTCAATTGGTGTTTAAAATTGAACAAGGAAACTTTCACACTTCAAGTTGGTGCTTCTTAAAATTGAACAAGGAAATTTTCACATTTCAATTGGTGCTTCTTAAAATCAAACAAGGAAAATTTCACATTTCAAATTGGTGCTTCTGAAAATTGAACAAGGCAGCCTTCACAATTTAATTGGTGCTTCTAAAAATGAACAAAGAAAATCTCACACTTTATTTTTAGTGCTCTTAAAAATTGAATGTTTTTCATTTTGAAATTGTTAAAAGAGAACGTAGTTTCATTTTGTTGACCCTTTAAGATGAACAATACTATTAGAAAAAATTCATTTGGTGTTATAAAATTGAACAAATCAATTTTTATTTGCACATTGCTATATCTTTCTTGAAGTCTAAAATGCTTTAAATTTGGTGTACTTAAAAATTGAATTGATATCTTCACACATTTCAAATTTTGGGACTTAAAAAAGAAACTATAATGTATTGTATACCATGTTCACTGTGTTTGGAAAACCAAGTGTATCCTCTCCTCTCGTGTCTTTTGATAATATTGGGTGATGAAAAGAACTTTGGGTTTCACAATTGTTTATTTTCAACATTACCTTTAGATCATACTTGCCTTGAGATACATCTCGTACAAAAGAAATCAAGGTGAATCAAAGTTGTATTTCCCTTAGACTACTATATAAATTGATCAAGGCTAAACACCAATATCTAATAGGCGATACATTGTCATTCAAAATGGGGAGGTACCTTCGGGTATATAGAGCCCTTAGTAGGAGTGGTTAAAGCCTTTAGTGGCTTGCTGGACAATAGCCAAGCGTTGTATCCCCTAAGCAGTGACTAAGAACTATATAGTAGAAAGCCACACTTTGCTTGAGATATTCTACTTGGCGACACTATTTAGTACAAGAGATGCACACCGTACTCTAAAGAACTTTACTCACCATATGAACTCCCTTGAATTGTGACATAAATCTTTGGCTTGTATAGGTTACTTGTATCTTGGTACTTGTAATTTTTCAGGGAGAGGGTGATTGGGTCATCCTTCATTCCTAGAGGCCCCTATCTGGCCAATTTGACCTTAGGGATAAAATTGCTTGATATCTTTGTTATCAATTTTTCACCACAACTCAAATTGGCAGAGCTGATCAATTCAAGTTCATTTTTAAGGTGACAAAATTTAATTTAATTTCTGCAGTGTATTGAAATTCAAAAGAGTTGTTCAGTTTAAGTGTGCAATGTGTTTCAGTTTTCCATTCATAATTTATGACATAAAATATTTCATGAGATGCAAAGAATAATACTCTCATTCTGTATTGAGTTATTCATTCCATAATGTTCCATACATTTTGCAAAAGAGAAGTAAAAAATTGAACAAGATTGCACAAAAATGTTGTTTTATATTCATTGGGATGAAAAGAAAGATCAAGTGTCCCACACAAGTTGTGGGAATAGCCGAGTCAATAAAAAACAAGAAATGCACTATGCTACTGAAGATAAAAGAAAGAAAGGAGAACATAAGGGGAAACATAGCTGTCATTGCCTGAAGTGTCTTCATTGTTGTTTCTCCCTCCTTTCTCCTATTTCTCCAAGTGAACCTATAGATGATTAGGAAAGCTTTGTTAGAGATTGGGTTATGAACCCTCCTATATGATCTATCAATAGTAATATAGAACATTACTTGTGGTGCATTGAACCAATGGAGCAAAGATCATAAGTGTGCAAGAGAAAAAAAAGGAGGAAACATCAAAAGAGTATTGAACTTATTTGTTTTTAATCTAACATTGTTTTTTTCCTATGTAGGTATATAAAAGTTATGTTGTTGATCTACTTTGAAGACTTAAAATCATATGGTGTAAAACGTGGCTCCCTCAAGGGTTGAGCTCGACATGCTGCCCCCTAACTGCAAATGGGGATTTGATAAAAGAGATGCATTCATAGTGTCAAGATGGAACATCCAATTGAAGGAGAAGCTCATAAAGTAATGCAAGAGAAATGGATTCATCACCCATACATGACCATCAAATTCAAAAGACAAAAGTGAAGATGATAATCACATATGAGAAAGGAATCATTCTCCAAAATGATCAAATTATGTAGAACAAAAATTAAATGCACTATCTTTCATCATATATCTCTATTTGCATTCAATTGTGTCATGTTCAAAATGCTGCTACAACATTATATTACTACCACATTTCATTAACATGATATTCACATTGATAGGGAAGCAAGTGATGCATTGCCATGGAGTGATAGTAAACATGCATACACAATGCCAGTCTACAATCAAGAATAGCAACTGAAGAAAATGGAGAAGCTTCAAAACATCATCACCAGAGTATCATTTATTTCAAAATATTCTATGCACTGAAGATCAGGACTCACATCAACTATAGCTGTCCAGGGGAAAATAAAAATGCATGAAGAGTACAAAGATGAACTTTGTTTCCATCAAGAAATGAAAGTACAAGTGGCTGCAAGTGAAACATGAAAACCAAAGTATGAAGGAAAAAGAAGCATCAAACAACAAGTGACCTACAGATGAATCATGATGGATGAATGCAAACAATGCAAGAAGTGAGAAAATAGAATAGAGGCATCACCATGTAATACATTTGGGGAAAAGTAGAGAGTTTTATGTGTATGCTTCATAAAGCAAGGGAGTGCAAATACTATGGCAGCCATGTTAAACAATGAATAAGAAAATGCATGAAGAGTATGAGGAAACCATAAATAACTGAAGAAGTATCAAATGAGAATTGAGTTTCATTGTGCTGCAAGGACAATATGTTGAGTTAAATTTGAACACATGCGAATGGAGATAAAACAACTCAAGCTCTTTTTAGTAAAAGAATTCAAACAAGGGTTGTAATCAACAGTGGAAAGCTCCATGATGCTTGAAGGCTTTCAAATGGTGTCAAGATGGCAAATGAGAGTCAAGTAATAAATGGCCATTGTGTGCATTGTAATGAAGAAGACTAATGCTAAAGAAGCTACATTGTTTTATTTTCTTTTGAAAGCAAATGGTGGAATTGCAAGAATGCAAGAGTTACACAAAAGCAATAATGATAGCTACAAAATATTTTGTTTTGCTTAAAGTTAAACATGTTGAAAGAGAGTTTTTGCATTATGAGAATAAACAAGGGAAGCTATAGTGATATGCACATAAAAAATAAAACCATTTTTTCTTTTCAAAACAATGAGCAAATATTAAAATAAAACTAGGGTTTCGAAGTAAAGTGAAACAATAGTGATTTTCTCATGAGAATCCAAAAGAGTTTCAAGCGTCATCCTTGCTTAGAATGGATTTCATTCTAGTTTTTATTCAGAAAATAGAAGAACAATGTTTCAAATTTACACATTCAGTAAATGAACAAGGGGTTTGTGATACATTGAAACCCCAGTTGGTGCTCTCATGGTCGCGACCTAGAGAGGCATTTTTATTCACAAAAGCTCGAACCCACTTGGGGTTTTGTTCTCAAAGTTCAAATACAGAGGAAAATGGAAAGTTTGAGTTCATGCAAGTATTAGGAGCTCTAAAAAATGCAAGCAACCTGGTGAATGGATGTGGCCATTGAAGGGTTGCAAACCCAGAAAATATTGATACAAAGTAAAAAGAATCTTTTCTCTAAGAGTTTCATCAAGCTTTACATCATGGGTCAAGCCCAAAATCCATCATTTTTGTAGAAAAACAAAGAAACACACATGGTATGGTCATGGCCTGTGTGGAGGAGTGAGTATTTTATTTATTTTCCATACAAAAGACAAGCATTTTCTTTTTAAATCATGCTCGAATCGAGCTTATTTAAGAGGAAAATGCATCAAAATGAAATCATGGAGCTTACCCTAGTATTTATGTGTGGAGAAAATAATTCAAAGCCCATGAGCCAAGTCTTCAAAAATATCAAATCAAACCCTCCATGGCGGCTCAAAGTGAAGGAGAAATCAACAGAGAGACAAGGCATGGAAAACAAGTCAAGAAAAATACAGAAGCCGGGACCTGGAGGTTGCAAAAACCCTTCAAAATGAAATCAAAGTGCCACAAAGTGACCAAGAATGACTTTCTATCAAGTTGCAGAGGGATGTCGACTCAAAGCATAGAGAAATCAACTCAAAAAATATAGAGAAATGCTCAAACCCTAGTTTCCCATGGCGGACGAATGCAGAGCTCAATTTCCCCAAAGTTGCCAAGTGAAAATGATGAGAAAAATTAGGGATAGGGGTCGGTTTTGACCTTAGGGTTTCCAAAGTGCCCTAATTCGAATGTGATTTTATCACATTCTTTTAAAAAATCAAAAGATTTATTAATGCCTTGTCCCAAATGTTTCCTAGGTCAAGCCATGCCTTAGGCATTTTTCTTGATTTTTAAAGAAAATCAAATAAACCCATACCTTGCTTTATATTTTATGAGAAAACCATATGCACATTAGCCCTTTTATCCAAGTTGAGTTACTCATGTGCCTTAGTTGCTTTGTGGGGATTAGCCATAATTAAATTTTTATGATTTTTTATTGAAAAAATTAAATGTATATAGGAGCCTTTGCTTAAGTATTTTGATTTTTTGCAAAATATCAAACTTCACTAAAACTCCAAAAAATCATAAATATTTGAACTTGAATTGCCAAAATTAGATGCAATAGGGAAGGTTTCTATTTTGTTTTATGAAACTGCACATGATGTAAAACATCATTAAGTTAGTGTTTCTATAAATTACCTTAATGTTTGTTAATTGTTTTAAAATGTAGTTTGGGTGTTTGAGTCTTCATTGGACTTTCCATTTTGAGTTGAGTTCACTTGGGAGAATTTGGAAAAGAGGAGGCAAACTGGACTTTCCATTTTCAGTTTTGAGCTATTTGTACATGATTTTGTGGATTTTTTGGATCAAACCTTTGGAGATGGGAAGTTTCTATCTTTTTGATGTAGTTTGGAGCAGTTTGAGGCACTATTTTTCAGGATTTTCTAAGGAGCTCGAAAATAGATCATAGTTGCTATTTTGGAGATACAATGGAGCTTATTTTTGCTATTTTCACTTGGAGGACACTTGGGAGATATAAGTTTGGAGAAAATTTTGATTTTCTCAGTTTAGATTGATGGTTTCTTGCTCTCCTACTCAGTCAGAGAGTTTTGTAAACTTGTTCTTATACTCAGATTCTGAATTTTTCACTCCTTCATTTCAATAAAACAACATGATTTCCTTTCTCATTTTCTTGTCTCAAATTTACAGTCACAATTTGTTGTTAACTATGATTCGAATGCAGAATCCTCTTTATGGCTTGTCATTGTAAGTTTGTTTGCAAGGGTTTCATGTGATTCAGGTTGCATTATGTGTTCTGTTTGAGGAACCTCCATGCAAATCACTATTGGATTATGTGTTTCTAGGGTGGGATTGTGAGAATCAAAGTTTTAGAGATATTGCTATGAGTGGAAATTTTTCAGAATATATTTTATTGTTGATGAATCATCTTAGGTTTTAGGATCTCTATTTTTAGTTTTTCCTTTTAACCCTTTCCTCTGAAGGTCTTCTAGATTAGGTGGTTTATTGGGGGAACCAACCCACTCTGGAGATTTGTTCTCACTTACAAATTTACCCACAAATATGAGAGTGTTTCCATGTTGCAACAAGATAGGCAAGTCTAACTTGGCTAAGGGTGCAATCCTAATTGCCAACAATCTTTCGATGTTGTTACCAGTTTGAACATGAGCTAATTTTTGCTCCTTATCATCAAAAAAATTCAACAGTTTTGTATACTTTGATTGATGTACTTTATCACTTGCCAAATATCAAACAAATATTCTCAAAACAATCAAATCAACCAAAACATGAAAATTGAAAACTTTTCCAAACTATTGTTAAAATGAAAAAAATGGAAAATTTTGGAAACAAGGCCACTATTGACATTTTTTCCACTTTTGTACTGAACTTTACCGATTATGTCTCAAGTTTTGGTTGTTGTTGCCCTAATTTTTAGTCACTATTGATCTAAATATTTTTTCTTTTGAAAAATTTGCTACTATTCCCTTCATTGTTTCACCAATCAAAGAAATTGTAAATGAGACCACTTTTGATAAACCTACCACAATCATCCTAAATTTTTAGCTGCTATTGACCTAAACAGGGCCGCTTCTGTCAAAATTACCACTATTTTTTTCTTTGTTACTAGTCACAACTTGAAACAGAGACCGTTATTGCTCTAAGTTTGACTATTGTTGTCCTAAATTTCAACTGCTACTATTCTAAAGATTACTGCTATTGTCCTATTTTCTAGTGCAAATCAAAAACTGATCCAAAACCTGTTAATCATCTATCTTTATGAAAACAAAAATAGTCAGACCTCAAAATAATTCATGTCTGCATCATCTTGTATCCATTTTCACATCAAAACAATCAACCTACTTTTAGTATTCAAATAAAACACAACTTGGATTATCCCTTTCTCTTAGTTTCTAAGATATTAACATTTTCTTGCAACCTCAAGGCTATCTCAAGTAGATCATCAATATATCCTCTAAGAAAAATAGATTAAAATATCAGTCCAAGTTTCGTACATTTTGAGTCCCAAAATTAGCATCATCTGAAAAATATCCACCAAACATCACTCATACTTTAGGGTCTTGAGTATCACAAATCCATAAGCAAACCACCAACACCTTTTGTCCAAAAAGTTTCTTTTTACATCATTTTCATACATCATACTTTTAAAATTAGAAAATCCCAAAAAAAAACATCGTTCCATTCCATAGTTAGTGATCACAAAAATTCAACTAGGTCTTGGAATTGTTTATGACAACCATGAGATATCAACACAGAAAAAGATGGAACAAGAATAGCTCAAGTGCACCAAAAACAAACATCACTAATGAGGAAACCCAACCATGGGACTACCATCCAAATTACCTTACAAATCCTCAAAGAGAACCCACATTCAAGGCAACACAAAACCAACCACCAAGTGATGAGGAAGTACTCCTTACACACCAAAACATGATTGATAGTCAAAAACAACCTCCAAATCCTAAGGAAATGATCATAGAAGAATGCGATAGTGATGAGGAACTTATTGAGGATAAACTATTAGAATAATCCCAAGATCCTAAGATGCAAAAGCTTATGGAAAAAATGCCTTGGAAAAATGCAAACTCATATTTCCTCACATTAGCACAAAGTGGTGCTAAACTACCCATATACTTCAATGTGTACATTCTAAAATATCCCAATCTTATTCCACTAGGAGATCAAACAGTAGTTACACAAGTGCCAAAATTGACAATGAATCCCAACATACCACCATTATTTTCACAAAATAATGATCAAACTCAAACACAACCTATGGACAACCCATTGTTTAGGCAATCATCCCAAATTGAACAAGCAGTTGTGACACAACAATATCAAAGAAATGCAACCCAAAACATGCCTCAACATAACACTATGTAAAACATGGGAAACCTTCCAATAAACCAACAAGGTAGAAACCCATCACAAGGGAATTGCATGCCACAACACACATCATACATTGACCCTTCCAAAAACTCACAATACCAACAAGGGAAATCATCACAAAATCTCCCATAACAAGGTGTACCATCAACAAACTACCAAGATACCCTTCAACAAAATCCCAACAACAAGGTGTACCATCAACAAACTACCAAGGTACCCTTAAAAAAAATCCCCACAACAAGGTCTACCATCAACAAACTACTACGATACCCTTCAACAAAATCCCCCACAACAAGGTGAACCATCAATGAACTACCAAGGTACCCTTCAACAAAATCCCCCACAACAAGGTGTACCATCAACAAACTACCAAGGTTCCCTTCAACAAAATCCCCCACAACAAGGTGTACCATCAACAAACTACCAAGGTACCTATTGATGGTCAAAAGTAACACAACAACGTTAAACAAAATATTTCTACTCTATTTCTCTTGAAAAAGACAAATTATCTAAAACCACCTATCTTCCAAGGTCTTTGTAGTTGGTTCTCAACTGTGTTATTATCATTTAGTGGTCCATCCAACCATAATATTCAAGGGGCCTATTGGTAAACGAGTACAAATTGGATAATACAAGGTAATTTAATGTTTGGGGGGTTTAAATAAACAACAAAAGATTGATCAAGGCTTAGGACAACAAAACATGAACATATATACCTTTTAATTCAGAAATCCAATTCTTATAATGAGAATTTTTCCTAATCAACTGAAACTATAGAACAACACAATTTATGAAACAATCCATACCATTGCATCCATTCACAATGCAAATTTAAAGTATTCAACAATTCATCATCACTTTTTTTAGACTTTTCAATAACAAAATATCACAAGCTCATTACTAGAATTAACAAATCAACAAACATAAAGAAACATCATCCATAGATAATGTAATAAAATGGCTTTAAATTTAGAGTCTTCTATTGAATTCCATCAAATAAGAAACATTTATGCGCAACAAGATGCACTAGCATACAAATAACCATTGTTTATCAAGATCATCATTAAACTAACAAACTTTTGAAATAAAACTACTTGCATTAAAATAGTAAATATGTTTAAGTATCTTGCATAAAAGCTGTAAAATGAAAACTATATCTAGTCTCTCTAGGTAGCCAATTTGACTTCAATTAGCTGACCTTTACAATGAGGAGATAATTCTAAGTTATAGAAAAAATTAGTATCAATCTCTCATATCAAAAATAAAGATCCATAAATCTAGGGCCCGGATCCACAATTATAAGGATGCCCAGTTAAGCATGAGTGTTATCTTTGTTGTAACTACAAGAGATAAAAGGTAAACCTAGTGTCTATTCAGTCCAAAATCTGATTGGGAGTTCAAGCTTTGTCTCAAAAATGACATGGAAGTGTTGTTGTTCAAAGGGCTCCTGAAACCAGTTGACACGTTTGACTCCATCCTTCTCAAAAAAATAGAATATTCTCCTTTACTTGTCATCTTCGTGAGGAATCCCATGATACTCATCATAATTCTAGAAAATCTGCTTCAATGCATCATCATTAGGTCCATCAACCTAGTCAACTTTAAACTTTGAATCTTCAAACTTATTTTCCACTACAACAACAATTTCCCTCAGTTGGACACTATCTGTGATTGACCATCACATGTCACACTTGATGTCTAGTAGCCTATCTACAAGTTTTGACTTCGCAGTGTCTCCTTCTTTTATTATTTTATCAAGCTGCACCTCCCAAGCATCTTTTATTTCTCCCAATGATTTGAGTCTTTGATTTGGAGGTAAAGTCTTATCAATGAGTTTTGAAACAATTTCCCCAAATATTCTTGCATGTTCCCATATCTCATGAATGCCATTGAGCATGGCTATTCTTTGTTCAATAAGATTTGGGGTTTTGAAAACTGACACATTAATAGCCTTTGAAATATGCTTAGGACCGTCATCACCCAAAATATGTGATTGAATCAATTCTTCACTGGAAATTTTAGCTATCACCTTCAACTTCCCCAAGTATTTCTCAATCTTCTCTTCCTCATCCCACCATTTCCATATAAATTCTTCTATTGTTTCAACCAAAGAAAGGCTTGCAATATAGTGTTTAAAACCTTCTCCCAAATGTTTATCCATGTCATACCTAAAAACATTGAACCAATTGTCAAACTAGGTGGCCTTCTTTTTCATCTCATTCAACCCATCCACATCCTTACGGCTCATCAAAACATGGATCTCTGATGTTGTTGGCTACTAAGAAGTAGATGTAATCAGCTCCTTCATAAATTATTTCATCTTTCCAACTTGAGCCTTAAGCTCATCTTTATCTTGCTTATCCTTTATCAATTGTGACTTGGTGGTGGTGGAAACAATATCGATCAGATTTATCTATTGATTTCTTGTCTTCTTTCCCAATTGACAATGGTTATTTGATCATCTTCATCCTCCAATTCCATGTCATCTTTATTAGCTATTGGTGTAGAAATTTATGCTATCAAGTCTCCATCATCAGTCAAATTTGTAGAATGAACATCATGAGATTTCTTCTTTGGTTTCACCTTTTCTATTTCCTCTACCATTTCATCCCATGTTACCAGCTGAGCTTGAACCTATTGTCGCTTCTCTAAATTTAACTTAAGCCAAGTGGGAGCAACTGGATGAGTAGTTACCTGTTGAACAATGGGAGGTGTTAATGATGGAGGTTTAGAAGAAATTACCTCAATAGTCTGCTCGGAAGCAACCTTTTGTTTCTCTTCTTTTTCTTTATGCACCTTTTCCTACTCCATTGTTTCATTATAAGCTCTAATTTCTTCTATCTTTCTCATCTCCTCTCCCTTATGGGAAACCTCCTCTTCATCTCCCACCCTCTGTTGTTCTAACTCTTATTCATGGAGCTCTTCCTCTACTACCTTATCTTGCTCAACCTTCCTCTATTGTTCCAATTCATGTTCAAGAGCCTCTTCTTTAGCTTTCCTTTAACTTTCTTTTTTTATTCTTCTTCTTCTTGAGCTAACTATTCAACAAATAATCTCTAAGCACTTTCCATTATCTCTTTTTTCTATTCTTCAGTCAAAACTTCATTTGTTTCATCCCCAAATCATAGGCTTCTAGGCTCAAACCTAGTTTCTTCTTCTCTAGGTTCTTCCTCAACCTTCTCTAGATATTCTTCCCATTCTTTCCTTTCTCCTTCCTGAGATAAAGTTCTCATAGAGTCTGAGGAAGGAGGTGAATCTATTACATTGATTATAGGGGGGCTTTCCTCTTCAACAACTTCTATTTCTGAAGTTGATGGCATAGTAGGAGTGGTATCATCAGTTTGTGGAGGGACAACAAAAGGTCCTTCTTCAGTAACCTTTTCCCCAGGATGTACAACAGCTAAAGGTGTGGTACCCAATTCTGAAATAACCCTAGCAATAGTTGCCTCATAAGTGACTTTAGCTTTTTTAAAGGCTTCATCAGTCTATTTCAATGAACCTTATTCTTTTGTTAGGGAAGGCTCTTATGTGGCTGCCTCTTTTGCTGCAACACTTTTCTTCAATATCTTTTATTGTTTTGTCTCAGTAGAGGAAGTAGGTTCTTTGCTAGAACCTTTTTTCTATGAATCCTTAACCCTTGGTTGCTTCAAATAGAGGTCAATCCATTTCACACTTTTGTTCACCACTACCTGTGATATTTTACGAATATTTGTTTCCTCTTTCTCTATACAATTAACGAGCTCTAAATCCTTTGTAGAAACTTTATCCATTTCATATCGTGGATCAAGAGTGATCAAGAGTGATCCCATCATCAATAGTGCCTTCTGGTATATTTTTTCTAACCTCAAAATCCCTCATTTGAGAAATTTCCAATCTCTCATACCCCCTTTTCCTCGCCTCGAACTGGTCTTGCAAGTTGGTCCAAAAGTTTTCGAGAAGTGGTTGATGATGGGGAACTGTGAAGCATAAAAACCATACATTTTCCTCTTTGGTTGAAAGTATTTCTTGGATGTATGCTGGTGGAAATTCAGGGGCTGAAATTCTTCTGTTGTTTTTTTGGCTACTATGGAAGAAGAACAAGAATAAAACCCCAAATACATTGGGAAAGAATGGAAAAAAGTCTTATGCTGAGTAGAAAACTTAACATTTACATCCACGACCTAACGAGCGAACTTCATCAAGACCCATCTATCACCACAACACCTTGGTAATTTGAAAGGGTGACCATCATAACCAAACAATATGAAATAAGTGGACTTGGGGTATTGGATAAACCAATATCCCCACTAGATGAATTCCATGGCATCCCATGATAACCTAAAACCAATATCACCTATGAGATGATTAATAATAGCATAGAAAAATTCATCATTGACTCTTTTGAAATGTTTCTCCACTTTCTTAAGCTCTAGTTGGTCATAATATTCCCAAACATTTTTCTGATCTAGACCATCATCCATAGACCCTTCAGTATTCAACTCGAGAAACTGTCCCATCCTTACAATACAATATATAACATATGAAGACATATAAAATGTCTTGGTTTTTGTTACTTTTAGTAGTTGGTCATGAATGTTATCTGAAATTTTGCTCCCAATCTAAAAATTGCTTTCCCTCTAGAATCAATTGGATGAATGGAAACATAAATTGGATGAATGAAAAGATATAAGAGTTCTCCTTTCCAAACACTCTTTCCAACAATGTAATCATGTCCCCAGTGTCTTCAGAGAAGTCAAACCTCTTACTTAGGATTCGATGTTATCTTCTTCAATGATTTCTTCTTTGTCTTAAGCCACCTTTTGTTAATAAGTATTTTGTTCCCTTATACATGCTTTTCCCAGAGTTTAAGTGCATCAACTTCAGTCATAATCTTGAGATTGGGATAGGGATGGGGATCAAAAACGTGTCTAATCATTGTTGGGGTTAAATGAGTTATTACATTTCCCTGTGAATGAATGCATTTCCTTTTAGTAGGATTGTATATTTGTGTAGTAGTTAAGATGAACTCAAGACACTACACAACAATAGGAAAACTAGCTACATGAGCTAACCCAGACTTTTCAATCCTCTTTTCCCTTAGGGTAGCATCATATAAAAAGGTATCCTTGTGAAACTAGTCCAAATCAATGTGACCCATAAGTGTATCAATGATATTCATAACCTCATACCCAAACTTAGATGGTATTGGGGTCCCTTGGAACTTATACTTCATTGTAAGTGGGACTTTTTCTAGCTTTAACCTCCTAACCTTTGTTCCCTTTAATGTTCCTTCAGTAGGAACTTCCTCCTCTAAGTCAAAAATTTGTTAGAGATCCTGCACTACTGACAATTATCAGAAAAAGAAATGATATGTGAAGATTAGTTTAACACAAAAATTCATATTATATTACCATTCATTCAAGATAAACTTGTTGGATGCAAGGAACACTGAGAGGGGGGGTGAATCAATGTTCAACAATTTTAATTTACAAAACAGACCTAAAAACCATCAACAACAATAATAGAACTTTATATAACATTAGCAACACATAACAAATGAAAACATGTTGTCACATCAATGATCACCATAACACCAGATATTTTTATGTGGAAACCCTGTTAGGGGAAAAACTATGGTGGAGATTAATCCACAAAGTTTACTCTGTTAAAAGTAAAATAAAAGAGGGGAATGTACTTGCATTCAGGCACACTGCCTAGAGGTCACTGCTCAAAGAAAGAGGCTCACTACCATACAATTATAATATAGATTACAACAAAATTTGAACTTATAATATAGCATCTACAAATGCCTGGATTCAGTTCCACTGAGGCGCACAATCTGACTTTGAATCTTCTGCTCAAATTTGTTATTCTCTACTCTGTTCTTCTACTGAAAACCCTTCTGTAGTCCAACTAATATTCAATCAATCAACTGCTCTACTCTTTTTTGCACACATATATATATATATCACTCTTCACATCATGCATACACACACTATCTATCACACACCACACCTTAAAATGATTTCAATCTTCTTTATATATCCACTAACCCAAAAATTCAATATATGTTGGCCTTTCAACAAAATATAATATTCTTGGCTTATATCAGCCATGTCAGCCTTAAATCTTTAATTAGAAATGAAGTGTACCTTCATAAGTTAGCTAGACTTATAGAAGGGACCCACACCATGGTCCTAAACATAAGAAATAGCAAAATAGTTATTCCACATACATCTGTGATCCACCACATCAAGCATGTCGGCCACAATGAAAGGATAGATCATAAAACATGCCACTGAACGTCTTAGCTTGAACTATGATCAATGCAACACCACAAAAATTTCTTCAGTAGAATAGTGTACAAGCTAAGAAAACTTCCTTGGAGATCCACACTTCAAAATAGTGATCTAATGAAGTAGTTGGATCAGCATACCAACCGGATGTCTTGTTCTTGACTTTCTCTGCCGGTAGAATACAAAGACTTAGATTCTCTATTGGTATAAGCGCAATTGATACTACAGATCAAACTGTAGACTCTAGTTGCCATCAATGACAACACAAGTAGCCAAAGTCAACCTCTCAGAGTCAAATGCCAACAATCTCCCCCTTTGGCATTGATGGAAAAACTTAGTGAAAAATTTACTAAGTGTCAAAAACCAAAAAGAAATATCAAAGCCAAAACTACTACTCCCCCTTTGGATGTCAGGAAATTTTTCACTTCATTCTCTCCCCCTTTGACATCAATGACAAAGCTCTACTACATATGCTCTACACTTCTCTTCCTTATTATTTCTGTTCAAATATTTTACTATCTCTTACTCCATTCTCTCCCCAAATACTAATGCAAAAATTGATCAAAATTTGACAACTGCTACGAAAATTCAGAAAATTATTTTATACTTAGCTTTCAATTCTAGAAGGAATTTCTTCCAGGAATCCACTGCAATCCCAATGGCTATGATCAGACTATTTTTTTCTAAAGTTCTATTGATTATTTGCACAAGAGACTCAGGAATAGTGATTGATGCTTCTAGTTCCTCTCCTAATTTGAGAGTCTCAATCATCTATTCTAATCTCCCTTCAGTTATATCTTTGACTTTCTAGAAAGCATTCTTAGCAGTATGAACTTTTTCATGCTCAATATGTAAATCATAAACTTTCTTCTTCACATCTCCATTCTTATCCAAGAGCATACTGTAATTTTGTCCAGCGTTGACAAGATCACTTTCAATCTTTTCAAGCCTATCCTTGTACTTTCCTACCACATGAGGCCACCTAAGACAATATTTAAAGACTTTATTTGTAGAATCAATACACTATCTCAGCTCACTCATTTTCTTCTTCAATCTAGAAAGAGACAATCTAAATTGCATTTTTAAATGAGAAATCATTTATTCTTCCTTCCTTTCCAGGGGCACAGACTCCATAGATATCTTGACACATTCAATGAGTTCTTCCAGGAGAAAATTCTGCAGAATTTCCAACTCAATATTGTTATCAATTAAGTACCTTGCTAGAGAATTCTCAATTAAATCCTGCTCATAAGATGGACCATTCAGCCATATACCGGATATATTTGCATACCATCCTCACCCTGAATGATTTGCAAAATCTTTGTCTTAAATAGAGCATTTTCCTCATCACTGTCTTCAACAACTATTATTTCCATTTCATTTGGTTTCAGTTGATCTTTTGGAATACATTTTTTAGAAACTTCATCTTTTACATCCACAACTACTTGAATTTTCCCTTTTTCTTCAATCTTTGCAGACTTGGGTGCCGGAGGAGTGACACCAGCTGTATCTCTTTCTCTTCTGCTTTTTCTCTCCTTTTCCAGAAGATGATCTAAATTTAGTTATTTTTGCTGGAAGAGGGACAATACCTTCTCCAAACCTTTCTAATACCTGAATTGGTAGCCAATATCCTTCGTTAATTGAAAATTATCCAATAGTTGCTCCTTCAATAGACTACATAGATCAAAGTCCCCATTTTCAATTAGCATTTTGTGGGTGATATATGCAGCACCTACTGAGGTAGATCCTTCTCGATTTATGAAATAAATCTTGTATGGGATTCCATAAGCCACATACCTTGTCAAAGGGTCTTTAATCATTGAAATTATTAGAGCCCTCTAATCTCCCCTTATTTCAGTTAGGGCTTCAACCTCCACATTGTGAATTGAATTTTTCTTTGGTACATCACCAGCATTGCATAAGCTCGTTAAATTTTTGATTACATCCTTGGTAATTTGATATGGTTTATCCAAATTGAGAATATCACCATTTAAGTTTTTTAGGAAAAACTGAATCACTTATGCATTGACAAAATGAGGATAGTCATTCCATATGTCCAAATTCTTGTGCTTTGATCCTTCAAGCCTTTTGAAATCGGTGAGCGACAAGAAATTTCTTTCATCCCTAATCTTCTGGCTACTATACTCATCTAGGGTTATGACACCTTTGATTTGCTTCATGTTTCGTTCTAAACAAAGTTGTACGAATTACAAAATAGATGTAAAATCAATGATTAACAAGAATACCGGAGATTCACTATTAGAATGACCTTTCATGCTTGAAATTTTGTAGAAAAATACTCTTGAACTGTTCTCCTTCAATGCTTGGTGCCAAAATAGGGTTCAAAATTCCCTTTTATAACTTTACTTTTTTCTGCAATAAATGTGTTTCCCTAGAAGTTCTTGTTACACTCCAAACTCATACGACAAGCTAAGAATTCAACTACAGACTTATATCGTCTCGACCAATTCATTATGTCATTGAAAATACTTCCATTAATAGATAACACAATAACTGATGACATCCAGAGATTCGATACCAACAATACACAAGGGGGGCACAAAATTTTCATAAAAAACTCCCCCTAGGCCATTGGCCTGATGTCAATTGCCAGAGGAGCTAACAGAGGGATCTTCCGGTACAACTTTATTTCCTTCATCCATTTCAATTTTCTTCATCTGGTCTCTTATCTCTTCCACAGATGCTTTTGCATTTCCTTTATTGTCTTTCTATGAATTTCTTCCTTAATATACCAGACCTCTTTTATTCATGTTTCTTTTCCAATGAAACTTTGCAATGTGACCAAGATTGTTACAATTGAAAGATATCAGACCTTTCTGCCTATACCATCCATTCCACCAATTTCCTCCTGACTTGCATTTATTATTAACATGTACAAATATTCCATAGGTATAGCATTTAATGTTACTTGTACTGACAGGCATACTCCTGCATTCTAAAGCCTTATGAACAAACTTCTTGCATTTGAAACATTGACCAAAAAATGATGGCTTACTAGGGTTTATCTTTCTTCTACACTGAGAAGCCATATGTCCAAATTTATTACAAGAAAAGAAATATCCATTAAATTTTTAAGCATTAGGTTGTCTTACCAAATGTCTTCTTCCTTTGTTCTTCTTTTCAGGATTCTTCTGTTTAGATCCAGAGCATTCTCCCTTCTCATATCCAAGACCTCACTTATCATTTATATTCTTCTAACTTTTTGTTATTTCTTCAAGCTTGGTAGAACTTATCCTAAACTTTTCTTTGAATTCATTTTTAGTAGCAAGCTCATTTCCAAGAATGACTATCTGTCTCTCAAGCTCTCATTCATTGTTTCTGGATTGTTGCAGTTCAATCTCCAACTGGATAAATCTATTGTTAGTTTTGTTGCATTCGTCAGACTTTTCTCTCAGGGACTGGGCCAGATTCTCCTCATTCTTCTTTGTTTGCTCAATCTCTTTAGTAAACTTCATTGCCACAGATTCCATTTCAAGTCTTAGAGTTTCATTGTCCTTGGCTAGCTTCTCACATTCTCCTATTATCTCTTTTAGGGTTTGATTTAAATGGACATCATCTAATCCTTTGTTTTCTTTATACTTCAACTGATCACAAAGTTCCTTTCTCTTTTCCCTTGAGTCATTTATCTTTTCCTTCAATGATTGAATGAATTTTTTGACATCTACAAGATTTTCCTTAAGTCCCATGACCTCTTCCTTAGATTGATCAAGATCATCAAGTGCCACCATCAGCCATTGTTGAAGACCACCAGCATCCATTGTAGTTCAGGATTCACCTCAAGCTGCTAAGCTTCGAAAGAGGAACCTGCTCTGATACCAATTTTTGGATGCAAGGAACACTAAGAGGGAGGGTGAATCAGTGCTCAACAATTTTGATTTACAAAACAGATCTAAAAACCATCAACAACAATAATAGAACTTTATATAACATTAGCAACACATAACAGATGAAAACATGCAGTCACATCAATGATCACCATAACACCAGATATTTTTACATGGAAACCCTGTTAGGGGAAAAACCACAGTGGAGATTAATCCATAAAGTTTACTCTATTAAAAGTAAAATAAAAGAGGGGAATGCACTTGCATTCAAGCACACTACCTAGAGCTCACTGCTCAAAGAAAGAGGCTCAATGTCATACAATTATAATATAGATTACAACAAAATTTGAACTGATAATATAACATCTACAAATTTTTGGATTCAGTTTCACTGAGGCGCACAATCTAACTTTGAATCTTCTACTCAAATTTGTTCTGCTTTCCTCTGTTCTTCTACTAGAAACCCTTCTATAGTCCAACTAATATTTGATCAATCAACTTCTCTACTCTTTTTTGCACACATATATATAACTCTTCACATCACGCATACACACACTGTCTATCACACACCACACCTTAAAATTATTTTGATCTTCTTTATATATCCGCTAACCCAAAAATTCAATATATGTCGGCCTTTCAACAAAATATAATATTCTTTGCTTATATTGGCCATGTCAGCCTTAAATCTTTAATTAGAAATGAAGTGTACCTTCATAAGTTAGCTACACTTATAGAAGGGACCCACACCATGGTCCTAAACATAAGAAATAGAAAATTAATTATTCCACATACATCTACGAGCCACCACATCGAGCATGTTGGCCACAATGAAAAGATAGATCATAAAACATGCCACCGAACCTCTTAACTTGAACTATGATCAATGTAACACCACAAAAATTTCTTTAGTAGAATAGTGTACGAGCTAAGAAAACTTCCTTGGAGATCCACACTTCAAAATAGTGATCTGGTGAAGTAGTCGGATCAGCATACCAACTGGATGCCATGTTCTTTACTTTCTCTCAATAGAATACAAAGACTTAGATTCTTTATCGGTATAAGCGCAAATGATACTGCAGATCAAACTGTAGACTCTAGTTTCCATCAATGAAAACACAAGTAGCCAAAGTTGACCTCTCAGAGCCAAATGCCAACAAAACTACCCTTTAACAAGTTAATTGAGCATCTTCAGGTTTGACCCTTATAAGAATAAAGTTGAACTCTGTCGAAAGTAGGGATTGGGCCCTGACTCGGTACCTTTACCTATAGTGATGAACAATTTTAGTGTCATTTTGCAGTCTAATCCCACAATGTGGTCAGGAATCAGGATCGAGCCTTCACCAAGTAGTGACACTTAGAAAACACAGTCAATGAAGGTTTCTCTCTGAGTTTTGATCTTGATCATCAATCAGAAGTTAGAATCAGTTTGTGATTTGGAACCAGACTCATATTGATGAACAAGTGTAAGTAACTTCCCAAGCTCCAATCTTGATAAGATATCGGGAATCGGGGTCAGGACTTTGTTATAGACCAGACGTTAAGTATGCGTAGTGGTAATAGGCCAACTCTGAGTTCCGATCTTGATGTTGTGTTGGAAGTCAGAATCAGGGTGACACTATGCCATGGTAGTTAACGGTATGTCAAAGGTTTGGTGTCGATCTGATTTCTGATCCCAATGGTAATGCAAGGATCGAAATCAAGACATAGAGTGGTATTTTGTCAAAACCTTTTAACATTCCAAGGTGACGATCTGATACCTGATCTCGATAGAATATTGGAATTCATAATCAGGGTGATTGAAAGAGTTAAACTCAAATAGTGGTAAAAACCTAGGTGGAGTTTCGATTCCTGATTTCAAAATATATGTGGGAATCAGGAATAACATAGTTAGCAATAAACATAGGAAAAATAAATGTAACAATATCATTAAATTGCACCTTCAGGATCAGATTATGGTTGGGATTGAAGATTTTTTATTTAAAATAGTCAAAATTTGAAATTCAATAATTGAAACACCCGTTCGACCAGTCAATATGGAAAAAACCTAGAAAAATAGGGCATGGCGAGACAAAAAATCTTGCAAATACAAAACAAAATAAAAATGTGAGGGAAAACCCAAATGCACAAAACCCAAAACGAAACAAGGAAAACTAAAAAATAAAAAACAACAAATAAGAAAAGAACAAACAAGAAATGCAAAATAAACATGAAACAACAAGCAAAGCAAACATAGGAAAACCAAGAAAAAAGAAAAACAAAAGGAAAAAACCCCTACCTCCAAAAGCAACCAAGAATCTGACATCACGGTGAGAAATCAAAGTGACTCCTCAAACCCTAACTCTCAACATCACTTTGGTTCACTTCGTCAAAATTGTACAAGCCAGAATGGGCAGAAACCGAGGAGTGGAGGAATAAAAAATCATTTGCATGTGTGAATGGTTAGATATTACTGTGGGTTGGTCGGGCCTTGGGATTGGGACGGAATTCATTAATGTGCAGTCATAGGAAGGAAGGTAAGCAAGGTTTAGGATTGGGACACGACATCACACCGAACTTTCAATAAGTGCAAAGTTCAAGCAAAGGTCTGAGGTCCAAAACCCAACAAACAAACAAAGACAAAGCGAGAATTGAAATAGGGATGAGACATGCAACAAGAACTTTTGAAAAGTTCTTAGTGCAAGTTTCAGTCTGAAGTCCCATCCTAAGAAAGAAAAAGAAAGTCAGAGGTCAGGATCGGGATGGAAACAAAAACAAGAACTTTGGAAAGTTCTTGGTGATGGTTTCAATCTGATGTCCGATTCTGAAACACAAAGAAGTGGAAGTTGGGATCAGGATGAAAATAGAAACTTACACCATGAAGGGTGAAACGTAATGGTTTCAATCCAAAACTTGAATCTGAAAGAACAAAGAAGAACACAAGGCAAAGCACAGGGTCGAGATCAGGACACGAATAGGAACTTGAACCTTTGAAAAGTAACAAGTGTGAGTGTCATCCCAAAATACGAACCCGAAATTAGACAAATGATCATACCTTCATGGGCCAAAATAATGTTTGAGAAACTATACATTGATAGGAAATGGAACAGGTTCTCCTGTTAAAGTGCTTAATCAAAAGGAATTCTCACCAAGGATTTCAGTAATCTGATACGGACCCAACCAAAGTCGGTCAAATTTTTGATGACCCCTTCCTCTCTTTGGCTTTGTCCCATAGCAGCAAAAGGTCTAATATTTTGAAGGTTTTAATTTTGGCTCTCTTATCAAACTAGTGTTTGAGAGCAACCTGATGCTTGGAAAACAGTTGGAGAGAAGCATCTCTTTGTTCTTCCAGATTGAGCAAACTAGTTAGTCAGACCTCTATCCTATCATCATTAGAGTAAAACTCTTGCATAAACTAGTGAATGGGTAGCTGGAGATGAATAGGGAAGACTTGGTCTTGGCCATAAACTAACTTAAACGACAAGTTTCCTAAGGCAGCTCTGATTCTATTCCTATCTTCCCATAAGGAAAATATTAGCTGTGTGTGCCAATCCCTAGGATTACTTTCTAGTAACTTCTTAATTACCTCCAGTAAATTTTTATTAGTAGACTTTTCTACTCGATTCCCCTATGGATAGTAATTAGAAGAGTACTTCAAAACAATTTTATGTTCATACGCCCACTGAATAAATTTTGCAGAAGAAAAGGCAAGGCCATTATCACATACCAAAGCAAACAATACTCCAAACCTCGTAACGACATACTTGTTAAGGAACTTGATAACGACATTAGTGGTTTTGTTCTTGCAAGGTTGGGCCTTAGTCCAGTGTGTGCAATAATCCATTGTAGTCAAAATAAACCTGTGACCTGCAGAAAAATTCAGATTAATTACCCTGAAAAAATCTAGTGCCCATTGGGCGAACAGTCGTACCTCGTATACTGATTGTAGGGGCATCACTGGATTGCGTTCTCTAGATGCTGAAGTTTGACATGTATGACATGTTCTAACATGTTGATGAGCATCCTAGAACACATGGGTCCAATAATAATCTGATCTCAAAATTTGATGTGCCATGGCATCAGCTGAACCGTGTCAAGTACCATGCCTGCCATGAAACTCAAAAATAGCTTGTTTTTCCTGCCACTGATCCAGGAAGTGCAAGTAGACACCTTCAAAGTTCCTCTTGCACAAGGCTCCTCCTTTGAGCATATAATGGTAACTCTTTAGTCTCAATGCTCTTCTATGAGTGGTACTCATTCCATCAGGACATTTGTTGTTCAGGACCAAGAAAATTAGATCTACATATCAAGGATCACCTGTGAATGATTGTACAGTATAATGTTGGTAAGTAATCTTGGTGTCAACATCAACCATGGCCTTAGACAAGCCTTGTCCTCAGACCAAATTCATTAGGTGAATTTCAAGGTCAAACTCCTACAGAATTTTTATCCATTTTCCCCTTCTTTCTCCCATCTCACTCTGCATTAGAAGGGACTTTACTGTAGGGTCGGTAACTATGGCGGTGATCTGACTATGGAGAATGTAATGCTGAAACTTTTTAAATACTCGTACCAGTGCGAAAGCCTACTTTTCCAAAGGTGGATATCTCATCTCAACATTCTTGAACATAGAACTCATAAAAGCTATTGGCCCTTCATCCACTTTTCCTTTCCACTATGTTAAAATAGTAGCACAAGAATGATCAAATGTGAAGGAATAAATGTAAAAAGGCATTAGATATCGGGACTAGTTAGAATCGGTGCCTCTAAAATAGACTGTTTGATTTGTGATAAGGTAGCCTTAGCCTTGTTACTTCATTCAATCTTCTCATCCTTCTTCATCATTTCATTGAGGGGTTTGATGATCTCCGCAAACTCGGTTATGAACTTCCTTACAAAGTTTATCTTCCCAAAGAAAGACCTCATTTCCCTTTTTCTTCCTGGCATGGTCAGTTTTAGAATGGAATCCACTCTGTCTGGGTCAATCAAAATCCCCCTTTCTAATATTATGTGACCCAATAATTTCCCTTCTGAAACCCCGAACACACATTTCTTCGAGTGGAGGGATACACTATAGCTTATGCATTTTCCAAGGACTTTTGATAAATTTGTAGCATGGTCTTCCCTATTCTTGGAAAATATAGTTAGATCATCCATGTAAATGATAATGCATTTACCTACCAGGTCCTTAAATGCAACATCCATTGTAGGCTTAAAGGTGCCTCTATTATTCATAAGACCAAACGGAATCCTTCGGTAGACAAATGTCCCCCACTTGGTAGTGAAGGAAGTCTTCATTATGTCTTCATAGTTAACCATCACTTGATTGTATCCTGAATAGCCATCCAGGAATGACATCATCCATGAGCCATTAACTATTTGCAACACCTCATCAAGAGAAGGAAGTGGGTAGTTATCCCTTTTTGAAACTTTAGTGAGGTTTTTGAATTCAACACACAACCTAATTTCCCCATTATTTTTATAAAGAGGATCTAGATTTGCAACCCAGGTTGAATGCCTTACTAGAAAAATTATTCTCGCTAATAGGAGCTACTGTACCTCTTTAAGAATTAGAGGTTCAATCAAGGCATTCACTAGGCACTTCTTTTGATGGAAGGGCTTCGCTTCAGGTTTTAAAGGGATAGTATGCATTATTACCGAGGTATCAAAAAATTTCAAATCTTCATACCCCCAACCAATTGTTGCAATGTCTACTTTCAATACTTTCAATATTTTATCTTGAATGTCCTTTGGGAAAATTTTCCAATGAATATATTTCTCTCTAGTCCCGAATCTGCCAAATTGTATGATTCATACTTCCCTCCATCACTATCTATAGGAAATATTTCATGGGATCAAGGATCAAAATCGAAAATCCTTTCCAATGCTACCATTCCCTTGGGAATGTTTTTGGTCTTCAGATTGATTATTCCATCTAGATCACAATTTTTGGGATCCCAATCTCCCTAATATCTATTTGATTCATCAATGATTTGTCCTTCAAAGACATCTGAGCTGGCCAAGAAGGAAAGTATATGTTGATCATCATCAAAAACCTAGAAATTTTAGACTTTATCCAGGATGGCTGGGATCGACACTAATTCCATGGAGAACCTCTTTAACTAAGAATCTTGCATGGGTTCCAAAGTATTAGTAGCAACAACAAGTGCATCTACAATCTGGTTGTGTTCTCTGGGAATCGACTTAATTCTGAAAGCATTGAAATCCTCTATCAAATTCCATACCCTATTCCTATATGCAGCCAACCTTTTGTTATGGCATGTGTATTGGCTACGAACTTGTTTAACGATTACCTCTGAATCTCCCATGACTATCAAAGTTGTAACTTTATTTTGATGCACAAACATCAGTCCCCTAGAAGGCACTTTGTACTCTACAACATTGTTAGTAGAACCAAACTGTAACCTATAAGAAGCAAAGTAGGTCTTTCCTTTCAGGTTTGTTAGTTCTATTCCATCTCCACTCCCTGTTTTAGACTTGGAACCATCAGATTTGAGGATCCATAGTTGATCCTGGGTTGGGGTTTCTTTCTTTAGGTTAGCTACGAGTGATTGTTTATGAGAACTAGGTGGCTACTCAAACTAGTTCAAGATATGAAGATTGAGAGACTGTTGTAAATGATGACTATCAGATACTTCACTAAGATTTAAAACATGTGCAAAAACTATTTCCTGCACCTCATCTTGATCAACATTTTTATTGTTGATTTTCATTTTGAGAAACTCCTTGGGAATTGGAAGGTTAGTTGGGATGGGTATGCTAGACAACTTCTAAGGTTCTTTAGTGTTATTTCATAAATTAGAAAATAGGATCTGAGTTTTTCTGGTTAGTGGTGAGACTTCTCCTTGGGTACTATTGATCCGTGTCAAAATAGTCGTGTCCTTAGCTTCAAATGGAAATTGATTCAGAGATGTTTTGGGTTGGTGCTTACAAGTCTCTCCTATCTAACAGACATTGTTCAAAATTTTCATACAGGGCTGACACATCATCTTGGAATGGTTCTGGTAATGGACCCTGCACCAATTCAAGAGTAAAAAACTTCATAAATTGACCTCCTCTCCCAAGACTAGCTTATCTTGTTGTAATTTATGGATTCAAAATTGTTGGTTAACTGTGGTGATAGGGTCACTGTACTCTAAAGGTTGTGAGCAATCAAGATTAAACATCGAAAAGGTCATAATTTCTTCCCTCCTATACACTCCTATCTTAGCTTTCAAAATAGGTTACTTTGTTGGGGTGGTCATACTCTGTGATCATATGTTTCAGATGAAGTTCACTTTCAATCCTAATCTAAGTTGCTACCCCTTTCCATGGCAGCCACATGTGTGAGAAATCCAGGGAGAGATAACCTCCAATACTTTTCATCAAGTCTCGACTTAACAACATGTCATACGTTTCAGGGATATCAACAACCTAAATATCCATATAGTTTTGAATCTGTGGGTATGATCCAATCTGCACATGCACATTTTATAATTCCCCAGTGACATTAACCTTAGTTTTTTCTAAATGTATAACTTTCTTATAAGTTTGGACTAGACTTAAAACCATTTTTTCCATCTCTCGACAATTAACTTCAGAATGCGCGACAGTGTCATGCAACCTATATCAATTATTCATGAAGTTCAAATATGTGACATTTGTAGTGTGTGGTTTATTTTCATTGGCTTGATAGTTATGGGGAACTCCCCCATTGTTTGGTTCAATGTTCCACTACCTATTGTTATTGGGTCTTTGGTTGTATCCCCTATTTTGGTTCTAATAGTTTTGGTTGGGGAAGTTTTAATTCTGAAAATTTGTTTGATTCTGGTTGGTATTATGGTTGGAGTAGTTATTTTGGTTGGAATGCCCTCCCCAATTCTGGTAATTTTGATTCTAATTTTATTTTTGAGGGGGGTTAAGCTTGAATTGTTCCATCTCATTGGTCACTTGGGATAAATTTTTCTTCATAGTTTCTAACTCTATTGTCAAATGAGCAATACACTCACTTTCTGCAGTAGTTACAACTAATGGGTGAGTCATGGGGTTAGATCCTCCAACATGATTATGAGAATTTTGAGTTTTTTGCGAGGAATCTAAAGTCCCACCATTGATCCACGGTGATGTGGGTGGAGGTTGTAACTCAACCAAATGTCCATAGGCAAAGTGGGACATCCTTGGGACTGTATTGAACATAGGGGTTAAATTAGGCAATTGGGGATATCCTAGAGGAGGGAAGACCCCTCCTAAACCACCTAAAGTCCCACCATTGATCCACAGTGATGCGGGTGGAGGTTGTAACTTAGCCAAAGGTCCATAGGCATAGTGGGACATCCTTGGGACTGTATTGAACATAGGGGTTAAATTAGGCAGCTGGGGATATCCTAGAGGAGGGAAGACCCCTCCTAAACCACCTAATTGTGAACTTATCTACTATTGTACAGTTTGATGGCCAGGTGATATACCTTAGATAGGGAATCAATGTCTGACGCAAGGTAGGTTCTTTGTAGAAATAAGCTAATCAATGGGTCTATGGCCTTTAGGTATGCCTGGATGGCAATATTATCATCCACCAAGTATGGTTCTTGTAACCATCTATACATACTTTGGAATCATATTTTAAACAAAGGTAATGGCTTGTGTGGTTCCTTCCTAATTGTGGAAAATTGGTGACATAAGATGGTGGGGTCGACATAAGCCCGAAATTGGTTAATAAAAGCATCTTCTAAATTTTTCCAACTTAGGATGGATCTGGTAGGAAAGTTCAAGTACCAATTGTAGGCCATATCTCCTAGTGAATAGGGGAATAATCTACATGCAATGTCTTGATGAGCTATTTGAGCTTACAGACATCCTTGAATGCCTATATGTGCTCCTTAGCACTTCGTGACTCTCCATGGGCATACTCAGGGAAAATTTTCTCTGGATTCTTAGGAATTTCATGTATACCACTAGGAATAGTTCCCAGTGGCAAAGGATTATTGGAAAATAATTCCATGGGTGGCGATGGATTTGTCTGTGCTAGCTGTGGGATTAACAGAAATCTAGGTGGAGTGAGTGGTGGTGTTAACAGTGGCTGGATCAAAACCCTACGGGCCCTAGGTCTAATGGGGGTTTGGAGTTCAACAAATGGTTCTCAATTAGTAGTAGATCTGAGAACTCTATCAAACCTATCTGGTGAAAAGGACCCAATTCACTCTAGTTTGTTCCTTTGGGCCCTCCTTCTAGAGCTAGTTCTATTGATGGTCAAAAGTAACACAACAACTTTAAACATAATATTTCTACTCCATTTCTCCTGAAAAAGATAAATGATCTAAAACCACCTATCTTCCAAGGTCTTTATAGTTGGTTCTCAATTGTGTTGTTATCATTGAGTGGTCCATGTAACCATATTATTCAAGGGGCCTACTAGTAAATGAGTACAAACTAGATAATACAAGGTAATTTAACATTTGGGGGGTTTAAATAAACAACAAAAGATCGATCAAGGCTTAGGACAACAAAACATGAACATAAATTCCTTTTAATTCATACATGCAATTCTTATAATGATCCCTTTTCCTAATCAACTAAAACCATAGAACAACACAATTTATGAAAAAATCCATACCATTGCATCCATTCATAGTGCATATTTAAAGCATACAACCATTCATCATCACTTTTTTAGACTTTTCAATAACGAAATACCACAAGCTCATTACCAGAACAACAAACATCAAGAAACGTCATCCAAAGATAATGCAGTAAAATGGTTTTAAATTCAGAGTCTTCTATTGATTTCCATCAAATAAGAAAAAATTATGCATAGCAAGATGCATTGGTATACGAATAATGATTGTTTATCAACATCATTGTTAAACTAACAAACTTCTGAAATAAAATTGCTTGCATTAAAACTGTAAAAATATTTAAGTATCTTGCATAAAATATGTAAAATGAAAACTATATCTAGTCTCTCTCAGTAGCCAATATCACTTCAATTATCTGACCTTTACAATGAGGAGGGAATTCTAAGTTATAGACAAAATTAGCATCAATCTCTCCTATCAAAAATCAAGATCCATAAATCTAGGGCCCAAATCCAAAATTATAGGGATTCCTAATTAAGTCTAAGTGTTATCTTTGTTGGAACTCCAAGAGCTGAAAGGTACTCCTAGTGTCTATTCAGTCTAAAATCTAACTACGAGTTTGAGCTTTGTCCACTACTGATTACCATGCTCTATCTCTAACTCACCAAAACTGATCTGGAGTTGTCTATTTGTCTCAAAAATGACATGGAAGTGCTCCTATTCAAAGGGCATCTAAAACTAGTTGACACATTTGACTCCATCCTTCTAAAAAAAATAGAATATTCTCCTTCACTTGTCATCTTCTTGAGGAATCCCATGATACTCATCATAATTCCAAAAAATCTACTTCAATACATCATCATCAGTTCCATCAACCCAGTAGGATTTAAATTTTGAATCTTCAAACTTCTTTTCCACTACAACAATAATTTCCCTCAGCTGGCCGATTTTTGTGATTGACCATCCCATGTCACACCTAATGTATAGTAGCCTATCTATGAGTGTTGACTTAGAAGTTTCTCCTTCTTTTATTATTTTATCAATCTACATCTCCCAAGCATCTTTTATTTCTCCCAATGATTTGATTCTTCGATCCGAAGGTAAAGTCTTATCAATAAGTTATGCAACAATCTCCTCAAATATGCCTGCATGTTCCCATATCTCATGAATTCCTTTGAGCATAACTATTCTTTGTTCAATGAGATTTTAGGTTTTGAAAACTGACATATTAATAGCCTTTGAAATATACTTAGGACCCTCATCACCCAAAATATGTGATTGAATCAATTCTTCACTGGAACTTTTAGCTATCACCTTCAACTTTCCCAAGTATTGCCTGAGCTTCTCCCTCATCCCACCATTTCTGTATAATTTTTTCTATTGTTTCAACCAAAGCAAGGCTTTCATGATAGTGTTTAAAACCTTCTTCCAAATTTTTATCCATGTTAGACCTAAAAACATTGAACCAATTGTTAAACTAGGTGGCCTTCTTTTAAATCTAATTCAACACATCCACCTCCATATGGCTCATCAAAATAGGGATCTCTAATGGTATGGGCTGCTTAGAAGTGGATGTAATGAACTCCTTCAAAAAATCTTTCACCTTTCTAAGTTGAGCCTTAAGCTCATCTTTAGCTTTCTTATCCTTGATCAACCATGACTTAGTCATGGTGGCAACAATATCAATCAGATTTATCTGTTTATTTCTCGGTTGCTTTCCCAAATTGATAGTGCTTATTTGATAATCTTCAGCCTATAATTCCTTTTCATCTTTGGTAGCTATTGGTGTAGCAATTTTTTCTATCAAGTCTCCATCATCAGTCAACTTTGTAGAATGAACAACACAAGATTTCTTCTTTGGTTTCACCTTTTCTATTTCCTCTACCATTTCATCCCATGTCACTGGCTAAGCTTGAACCTATTTTCGATTCTCTAAATTTAACTTAAGACAAGTGGGAGTAGTTGGCTAAGTAGCTACCTATTGAACATTGGGAGGTGTTAATGATGAAGGTGTAGAAGAAATACCTCAACGATCTACTTAGAAGTAGCCTTTTTTTCTCTTCTTGTTATTTCTACACCTTTTCCTACTCCATTGTTTCATTATAAGCTCTATTTTTTTCTATCTTTCTCATCTACTTTTCCTTACATACAACCTCTTTTTTTTCTCTCAACCTCTATTGTTCTAACTCTTGTGCACAAATTTCTTCCTCTAATGCCTTATCTTACTCATCCTTCCTCTATTGTTCCAACTCATGTTCAAGAGCCTCTTCTTTAGCTTTCCTTTGTGCCTCAACAACTTCCTTTTCTCTGGCTAGCTCTTCAGATTTATTTTTTCTTCTTCTTCTTCTTGAGCTAACTATTCAACAACTAATCTCTGAGCACTTTCCATTATCTCTTTCTTCTCTTCTTCGACGAAAACTTCACTTGTTTAATCCCCACCCCATAGGATTTTGAGCTCAAACCTAGTTTCTTCTTCTTCAAGTTCCTTCTCAACCTTCTCCACATATTCTTCCCATTCTGGCCTTTCTCCTTCCTGAGATGAAGTTCTCTTAGAGTCTGAGGAAGGAGGTGAATCTATTGCATTGATTATAGGGGGCCTTTCCTCTTCATCAATTGTTGTTCCTGAAGTTGATGGCATAGTAGGAGTGCTATCCTCAGTTCATGGAGGAATAATAGAAGGTCCTTCTTTAGTAACTTTTCCCCCAAGATGTATAGAAGCTAAAGGTGTGGCACCAAGTTCTAAAATAACCCCAACAACAACCACCTCATGAGTGACTTTACCTTTTTTCCAAGGCTTCATCAATATTTTTCAATGAAACTTCTCCTTCTATTAGGGTAGGCTCTTTCGTGGCTACCTCCAGTGCTGCAAAACTTTCCTTCAATCTCTTGTATTGTTTTGTCTTAGCAGAGGAAGTAGGTTCACTACTAGAACCTATTTTCTTCAAATCCTTATCCCTTGGTTACTTCAAACAAAGGTCAATCCATTTCACACTTCTATCTATCACTTCTCGTGATATTTTATAGATATTTTTTCCCTCTTTATCCATCCAATTAACTAGCTCTAAATCCTTCGTAGCCACTTTATCCATTTCATATTGGGGATCAAGAGTGATCCCATCATCAATAGTTCCTTCTGGTATAACCTCAAAATCGCTCATATGAGGAATTATCAATCTCTCATACCCTCTTTTCCTAACCTCGAACTAATCTTGCAAGTTGGCCCAAAAGTCTTCAAGAAGTGGTTGATGATGGGGAAACTATGAAGCATATAGACCATACATTTTACTCTTTGGATCAAAGTACTTCCTAGATGTATGCTACTAGAAATTAAAGGACTAAAATTTTTTTGTTGTCGTTTTGGCTACTATGGAAGAACAAGAATAAAACCCCATTTTCATTGGGAAAGAATGGAAACAAGTCTTATGTTGGCTACTATGGAAGAACAAGAATAAAACCCCATTTGCATTGGGAAAGAATGGAAACAAGTCTTATGTTGAACAGAAAACTTAACATTTACATCCACGACCAAACAAGCGAACTCCATCAAGACCCATCTATCACCACAACACCTTGGCAATTTGAAAGAGTGAACATCATAACCAAATCATTTGAAATAAGTGGACTTGAGGTATTGGATAAACTAATATCCCCACTCCTGGATGAATTCAATGGCATGCCATGATAACCTAAAACCAATATCACCTTTGAGATGATTAATAATAGCATATAAAAATGCATCATTGACTCTTTTGAAATGTTTCTTTGCTTTCTTAAGCTCCAATTGGTCATAATATTCTTAGACCTTCTTCTAATCTGGACCATCATCCATAGACCCTTCAGTATTCAACCCGAGAAACTATCCCATCCTTGTAGCATAGTATATGACATATGAAGATATATAAAATGTCCTGGTTTCTGTTACTTTTAGTAGTTGGTCATGAATGTTATCTGAAATAATTTTCCCCCAATCTAAAAATTGCTTTCCCTCTAGAATCAATTGGATGAATGGAAACATCTAGTTCTCAAAGATACAAGAGTTCTCCTTTCCAAACACTCTTGCCAACAATGTAATTATGTCCCAATGTCTTCAGAGAAGTCGAACCTCTCAGTGGTATCTTCTTAAGTGATTTCTTCTCTATCTTAAGCCACCTTTTGTTAATAAGTCTTTTGTTCCCTTATATATCCTTTGCCTAGAGTTTAAGTGCATCAACTTCAGTCATAATCTTGATATTGGGATAGGAAGGAGGATAAAAAATGTGTTTGGTCATTGTTGGGGTTAAATGAGTTATTACATTGCCCTATGAATCAATGCATTGCCTTTGAGTAGGATTGTATGTTTGTGCGGAAATTGAAATGAACTCGGGACACTACACAACAATAGGAAAACTAGCTACATGAGCTAACCCAGACTCTGTAATCCTCTTTTCCCTTAGGGTAGCATCCTTTGAAAATGCATCCTCATGAAATTTGTCCAAATCAATGTGCCCCATAAGTATATTAGTGATATTGATAACCTTAGACCCAAACTTAGATGGTACTGAGGTCCCTTGGAACTTATACTTCATTATAACTAGGACTTGTTCTAGATTTAACCTCCTATCCTTTGTTCCCTTTGATCTTCCTTCATTAGGAACTTCCTCCTCTAAGTCAAACATTTGTTAAAGATCTTGCACTACTGAAAAATTATCAAGCAAAGAAATGATATGTGAAGAGCAGTTTAACACAAGCATTCATATTATATTACCATTCATTCAAGATAAACTACCCTTCAACAAGTTAATTGAGCATCATCAGGTCTTAAGTTCAGGACAGAACCATGAACCTGACCCTTCTAAGCATAAAACTGAACTCTTTCAGAAGTCAAGATTGGGTCCTGACTCAACACCTATACCTATAATGATGAACAAGTTCAGTGTCATTCCATAGTCTAATCCTACAATGTGTTTGGGAATCGGGATTGGGCGGAATCGGGATTGGGCCTTCACCAAGTAGTGACACTTAGCAAACATAGTCAATGAAGGTTTCTCTTTGGGTTTTGATTTGGATCATCAATCGGAAGTCATAATCAAGTTGTGATTTGGAACCAGACTCATTGATGAACAAGTGTAAGTAACTTCCTGAGCTCTAATCTTGATAAGATATTAGGAATGGGAGTTAGGAATTTTTTATAGACTAGACCTTAAGTATGTGTAGTGGTAATAGGTCAACTCTGAGTTCTGATCCTGACGTTGTGTCAAAAGTCAGAATCAGGGTGACACTAGGTCATGGTAGTTATCGATATGTCAAAGGTTTGGTGTTGATCTGATTTCTAATCTTGATGGTAATGTTGGGATCGGAATCAAGACATAGCGTGGTATTTTTTCAAAAACCTTCTAACATTCCAAGGTGACAATCTGAAACCCAATCCCGATGGAAGATCAAAAGTCAGAATTGAGGTAAGTGAAAGAGTTAGACTCAGATAGTGGTAAAAACCTAAGTGGAGTTTTGATTCCCCATTCTAAAATACATGTGGGAATTAGGAATAACATAGTCAACAATAAACATAGGAAAAATAGATGTAACAATATCATTAAATTGCACCTTCAAGATTTTATTATGGTTGGATTCAATATTTTTGATATAAAACAATCAAAATTTAAAATTCAACAATTGAAACACTCGTTCGACTAGTCAGTATGACAAAACCCTAGAAAACTAGGGCACAATGAGATAGAAAATCCATCGAATAGAAAACAAAACAAAAACATGAGGGAAAACCTAAATGCACAAAACCTAAAATGAAACAAGGGAAGCCAAAAAATAACAAACAACAAACAACAAACAAACAAGAAATATAAAAGAAATGTGAAACAACGGGAAAAGCAAACATGAAAACCAAGAACAAGAAAAATGCAAGGCAAAAACCCCTACCTCCAAACACAACCAAGAATCTGACAACACAGTGAGAAATTAAAGCACCTCCTCAAACCCTAACTCTTGATGTCAATCTAGTTCGCTTCGTCAAACTGTACAAGCCATAATGGATAGAAATTGAGCAGTGGAGGAATTAAAAATTGTTCACGCATACGAACGGTTAGACATTAATGGAGATTGGTTAGGCCTTAGGATCGGGGTAGAAGTCATTAATGTGTAGCCACAAGAAGGAAGGTAAGCAAGGGTCAGGATCGAGACATGGCACGACATTGAACTTTCAATAAGTGAAAAGTTCTCGAAACCCGACAAACAAACAAAGACAAAGCAAGAATCAGAATCACAATGAGACATGCAACAAGAACTTTTAAAAAGTTCTTAGTGCAAGTTTCAGTCCAAAGTCCATTCCAAAAAAGACAAAGAAATTTAGATGTTGGAATTGAGATGGAAACAAAAACAAGAACTTCAAAAAGTTCTTGGTGATGGTTCTGGTTTGATGTCTGATTCCAACACACAAAGAAGTAGAAGTCAAGATCAGGATGAAAACAAAAACTTACACCATGAAGGGTGAAAGGTAATGATTTTGATTGGAAACCTGAATCTGACAGAACAAAGAAGAACACACGACAAAGTGTGGGGTTGGTATCAGGACATGAATAGGAACTTGAACCTTTGAAAATTAACAAGTGTGAGTGTCATCCCGAAACTCGAACCCAAAAAACAAAGGAAACTACGACTTAGGATAAAAATAAACAACTCCTAAGACCCAAAAAATAACATCAAGGATAAAAGAAACAAAGGGGGACCCATTTTTACCAAAAAAAAAATGGGGTGGTTATACAAGGCATAACAATACCCTTCAACACAATCCCCCACAAGTTGTACCATCAATGAACTACCAAGGTACCCTTCAACACAATCCACCACAACAAGGTGTACCGTCAATGCAATACCAAGGTACCCTTCCACAACATTCACAACATCAAGGTGTACCATCAATGCAATGCCAAGGTACCCTTCAATAAAACCCACAACAACAAGGTGTACCACAAATGAACTATCAAGTACACCCCAAACTCCACAACAAAGTATCCCTCAAAATCAATACGAAGGAGGTTCACAAAATCAATACCAAGGATACTTCAAAATCAATACCAAGGTACACAACAAAATCAATATATGTACAACCCACAATAAGGACCCAACCTACCTTATACACAACATGGCTCTCAAAGTCCCATAGCTACACAATATCTCGTTTATAACCCAACAAATATCATGGGACAACAAAACTAGAATGTACAAAATCCACAAGCAAGTGCACCAAACAATGACATAAATGTACAACTACAAACCATCAACCAAAGGGTATCAAGCATATAAATCGAAAATCCAAAAAAGATCTATGCTCTATAAGATATTTTTCCATATCCTTTGGATCAAAACCTATCTATGGTACCCCTCCCCAAAGGCTTTGAAATACTAAAGTTTGACAAGTAGAGGGGAAGAAGAGATCCAATAGACCTACATGAATTTTTATTATCTTGCATGGACCTACATCGAAATGATACTTATCTAATGAGACTCTTCCCATGAAGTCTTGGTGGACCCACTATAAATCGGTTCTCTCGTCTACAACCCAATATCAAAACATTTGACAATTTTTCAAATAAATTTGTAAACCATTTTTCATACAAAATTGAACAGGATATAACCATCACTAATCTCTAAAAAATCAAATAGAGTCAAGGCAAGTGATTTGCTTGGTATCTACAAAGATGGAGACACAAATCAAGCAAATGTAAATGGCCCGTTCTTGAGAAATAACTTGTAGACATCTTTATCTCCAATGTACACACAAACATCAACTTCCAACCTACCGTGTTGTTCCCTAACGACTTTGAAGAAATCATTGAAAATGGTATACTCATCAAAAGAGCCTTCATTACTGTATGGAAACTTGCAGCCATCTAATGACAATTTCCACATAACCCAAAAGAAAAATATATGCAAATAAATACTAAGAATCCATATGCAAGAGAATAGACAACATACCCATCAAAGATGACACAAGATATACCCTAGGAAAACCATCAAGAGGGAAAAACCTAGCCTCCAAAAGCATCCATACTCCATCATGTTAATCAACAATAAAGTCATACAAGAGTTACAATGAACACCTCTAAAGCATCAAGCCCTCCAATGCATCCTTATGTGTCCAAGCATGAATCCACACATCCCACGTCATGCTTCACATATGCACTCCTCATAAAGACTTAATAATGTTATTCAAACCACTCAGCCAACCTTAACCACTAAACATATGTTTTATTTTATAGATACAATATCACACAAAATACAACTAGTGGTAAGATAAAACCATGTACCACAAAACCACTAAACCCTTATTTAATATTGGGTACTATTTTTTCACTTTATTTAATATTTTCCCCAATAATAAATTATTATCACATGTCTCCCACACATTAAATAATAATACAATGTTACAATACAACATCAAGTGGTCCCCAAATAATCACCTAGTGTGATTAACTACACCACCTAGGTGAATCACAACTAAATAATTATTTAATTACAATATTATAATAAATCAATTTATGCAATGATGTACAACACCATATCCTAACAACTTTTAGACATCTTTATCTCCAACGTACACACAAACATAAAATTCCAACTTACTGTGTTGTGCCCTAATGACTTTGAAGAAATGATTGAAAAATAGTATACTCATAGAAATAACCCTCATTGCAAGGGGAGTAATCAAACTTTACAACCCTAAGGAGATACCTTCTACTTCAAATGAAAATCCCAAGATATGGGCTAAAAAAAATGTAACCAATTATGGAGTGGTCAATGCTGAGGTTGTATGTAATATACAAACTCCCAATGTGCCATAAAATCAAGTTCAAATAGCACAATAAGGATATGATTCAAACATTCCATAGAAAAACCAACCCAATTATCAATAGGAAACAACCAACCCAATTATCAACCAAAAAACCAACAAAAAAATCAAGGACAAGATAACGAAAGGAGGCCACCTTGGCAATATGACCAACCACGAAGAAAATTTACTCTATTGGGAGAATCCCTTGAGGTCATTATGCACAAACTAGTCCAAAAGAACCTCATCAAGATTAATGATAGAAAAAATTATGAGGAACCCAACTTCAAACCCCCTTGGTGTAACAAGAATGACAAATGTGTATTTCATAAAATCAAGGGGCATACCACCAATAATTGCATGAGACTTAAAAACATCATGCAATACTTAATTGAAAAGGGTGAATTGGACATAGAACCTCATCCTAGAAATAAAGATCTAAATATATACAAGAATCCAATCCCTGACCATTCTAGGGGAAATGAAAAAGGAAAAAATAAAGATTACTACAAAGAAAACTTCACCTATGAAGAACTCATAGGAAACATCTCTAACGATGATCATACCATCCATGTGGTAATCGTACTAAGTAGAGATCTTGAATGTAATGTGAATACTCGAAGGGGAAGAGTAACAGTCCAAGGAGCACCAACCCAAATAAAGGCCACAAGCAAGCCATCAAGTGACTATAGCATTGTGGACCAACTCAAGAAAACTCCCACTTTAATCTCCATCCTTGAGCTCTTAAAATTGTCTCCAACACATAAGGAAATATTAGAGAAAGCACATGTCAAAACACCAGTACCAAACAACCTTAATGTTGATCAGTTTCAAGCCATGGTTGGAAATATCGCATCTACCCATTATTTAATCTTTTATGAGAAAGACATTCCACAAAAAAATTTCCACAATCAAGCTCTTTATTTAGAACTATGTCCAAAAACATAAATTCAAGAGATTACTAATAGATAACAGTGTAGGTTTAAACATTTGTACCTTAAAATTGGTAAAAAAAGTGGGATGTTTTGATGATGTCATAGATAAAAACAAGAGAATCACCATCAAATCTTATGATGACATGGAGTGAAATTTAAAAGGAACAATCAGGCTACCCGTTTAGATAGGACCAATAATAATAGAAACTACATGTCAAGTATTGAATCTTGAGCTTCCATACAACCTTCTCTTGGGTCAACCATGAATCCATGCTCTACAAGTAGTCCCATCTGCATTCCATCAATACCTAAAATTTCCTTGTGATAATAAGCAAGTTACCATATATTTCGACCCCAAACCATTTCATTACTATGCCAAGTTGGAAGAGAAATATAAAAAGATTCTCCAAATACCCAACAACAATATATCCTTCCACTCATTTTCATACGTTGACCCGGTATCACTACCTTCATCCTCCACTACACCTTCATCAACTGAGCCCCCTAAAACTGACCTCAAGATCCAAGTTCTTGACAAGGGTTGTGGGGAATATCACATCAATCAATCCTCTGTTGTTGGGATGCTTCCCCCAACACTAAAGACTTATAGAGGACTGAAAGAGATCACACATGTACAAACTGTCACAAGGGTAGTCAACCCACCATCTTCACCAGGCAGGAAGACATGCAAGAAGTGTGTGAAGAAGATCTCTCTTCATGGATCTAAAAAGAAGAAGGATGGGAAAAACCACTACCTCCCCTTCCTATTGATAACAAGAGTAAAATATATTAGATAGCCAAAATCATGGGATTCACTGGACAAGGTGGCCTTGGTTTGCATGGATAAGGTAGAAGAGAACCAATTATATAGAAAGATGCCTGAAGAATCTAGGATTGGGCTATGGTTCATCTAATGTGATTACCCCAAGTGTCAAAAGCACATATTATGAGGAAGGAGCTACTTCTACCACTGTTGAGACATTAGATACTTGCGAATGTCTAGACGACTACCTGTATATCAAAAACATGTTTGAAAACCTCAACGTAAATACTCTCACTACTAAATCTACATCTAACAAAGACCATATCAAGATGGATTCCAATGAATATGAATGGGATTCTTGTGACTCTAGTGAATATAAACTGGATTCCTTATGGAGCCTTGAGAAAACCAATGTCCCTACCCTAGCTACAACTTCCATAAGCTTTGCAGATACTAATGACAAAATATCCTTGCATTATCACAGTTGATAGATTGGGACCAACAACATCATGCACCAATTTTGGACTCATTCTAGAATGATGAGGCTATTTCGGAGCTCATGGGACTTCAAATGGATATACCCCAAGGAGATAATAAAGAAAGTTTTGTAATGGAACTGGATCAAGGAGCATACTTTGGGGGGGAGATTTCATCCTCTAATCATAAAAATAAATAGAAAAATTTAAAAATCATAAAGAGGCCCCTTAAAGAAAACCACAATGTGGCTTTATCAGATCAAGAAAAGAGAAAAATAAAGGATGCATCTGAGGGTGAAAACCTCTCTGAGGTGCCCGAAGATGGAGGATTCAATCTCCCTACCACAAAATATCAAGAGAAATCACCACTCTTAGTTGAGGACTTTGAACCTATCAACATTGGAACAAAAAAAATACCAAAAATAACATACCATGTAACATCACTTGATCCTGAGGAAAAGGTAAATTTCTCAACATTTATCAATGAATGAAAAATCAACTTTGCATGGACATATGTAGACATGCCAGGGCTAGATCTCACCTTAGTTGTGCATCACCTAGTTGTATTACCTAGAGCTAAACCCATCAAACAAAAGTTACGTAAGATGCATCCATAGATAGTCATTTTGGTCAAAGTAGAACTTTAGAGACTATTAGATGTGGGCTTCGTCAGACCCATTAACTATCCTGAATGGTTATCTAATCTAGTATCAGCATAAAATTCCATTGGGAGCATAAGGATCTACACAAAATTTTGAGATCTAAACAAGGCTTTCCTGAAGGATGACTTCCCTCTACCCAGCATCAACATGATTGTAGATCTAACTACTCGTTATGAAATGCTATCACTAATGGACAACTTCTTCAAATACAATTAGATTAAAATATCCCCAAAGGAACAACATAAAAAAAAATTCACTTCTGCATGGAGAACCTTTTGCTAAAACATCATGCCATTTGGTCTAAATAATGCAGGGGCAACCTATCAATGAGAAATGACCACCATTTTCCATGATATGTTTCATACCACTATGGAGGATAATGTGGATGAAATACTAGAAAAATCCATCAAAATAAAAGATCATTTGGACAACCTAGAAAAATTATTTGATAGGCTAGAACAATACAATTTGCATCTCAACCCAAAGAAGTGTGTATTCGGCATGACCTCTGGAAAACTGTTGAGTTACATAGTATCAAGAAGAGGCATCGAGGTAGATCCTACCAAAGTAAAAGTTATATTAGTGTAAACATGTAAAAATGACCTAATTCATATCACACATCCTAAATGACATTTTTCCATCATAGACATCATTATAATTTAATATAATCATTGTGTTTCACATCATTTACATAAAAAACCCTATTTTCCTTTTTTAATTGAATAATCTTTAATTTATTTAATTAATTCACAATTTCATCATTTATCTAACTTTATTCCTCTTGATTAGTTAAATAACATCAATTATTTAATTATGTTGCTAATATATCCTATTCTCTTAAATCAATTAAATTAGTATCACTTAATAGTTTATTAAATCACTTTCCCCTTTCTAAACCTAAATAATTTAATTAATTATTCAAACATCATTCAAAAATAATCAACAAACAAATATAACTTTATTTGTTAAAGTCAAACATGACTTGCACATTCAACTCAAAAATGTTAATTAATTAATTATCCTCACCCCTTTTGTGGTTGAGCAAATCATGACCACTGATTGCTCACTTTTATTGGCTAACTAACCCATCTATTCTTCAATCCCACTAACTCTCAATCTATTTTCTCAATTCCACTAAATACTCAACTTGATTTCATCAATCAAATATATTATGCAATCTAAATCCACTAATCTTTCCAATCTACTTCCTTGCAACATTTCTCAACCATTGATTAGGATCTTTTACTACGAAATCTTGATCGTTCATTTCGAAATGTAAAATCTATAAAACACTCTTCAACCTTCTCACAAATCATTTAGAATTTACAAAGTGAAGCGCTACACAATTACCTCAAGCATGTTAAAAGTTATAATCACACTCTAGTTCAAAATTTTACACACATTGAAGCTTTTGCAACACATAATAGAGGTTTTGCATTGATACAAACACAATTCAACATCAATGCAAATATAACTTCGACATGGTATGGTAAGATTTGGTTGTTTTGGATTCATTTAAGGTTCTTAATTGCTTATTTGATTGAATTCATGGCTTTCATTTCACATTTCATGAGTAATGGGTTTAGGGATCTTAATCTTTTTTGAATTTGTTTAATTCATTTGCATTTGATTTTTGTATGCTTCATTCCCCCTTTATAACATTTGGCACACCCGGTGGGACCTCGGTCTTGGGCATTAACATTTTCGTGAGTTTATTTTGAGTAGTTGTAGGTTCCAGAATGCAGACGCCTTTTTCTGAAACACTGTTGATAAATTTTACATAAAAGCTATAGGATTTTCACGTGGTCATTTCCTCGTGTCTATTATGGTTGCACTTTTCCCAACCACTATTGCACGAAACAGGGCCAATTTTGGTGTTTTAACCACTTTTGTCTGTAACAGGTCCACAGTTGAACTTTTTTGAACCACTATTGAAAAATTCAACCATTATTGTTGAATATAGAAAGATGCTCTAGCTTGAAATACTAACGTTATTGCTTTGTTTCTTTCTATTTTAAATCTGCAAGCAATTTTTTTGATTTCTAACACTAGTGTTTGACTTTTTGGGGTTTTTGAGAGATTTCTAATATTGATTGTGCAACCCTTGCAGGAGTATGGCACATTTTTCCATGAGAAAAACTAATAGTTTCATTACAGGGTTGGCAAATGATCCAAGGACAATTCAATTTTAAAACTAAACTTTTAAAGCTTTCTTAGTTTAAAAGAATCTTTCAATTTGGTGTTGTAAAATTGAACCCACAACTTGCACACTTCAAATTAGTGTTCTTAAAACTAAACTTTCAAAGCTTTCTTAATTTAAATAATCTTTCAATTTGGTATTGTAAAATTGAACCCACAACTTGCACACTTCAAATTGGTGTTCTTAAAACTAGACTTTCAAAGCTTTCTTAGTTTAAAGAATCTTTCAATTTGATGTTGTATAACTGAACCCACAACTTGCACACTTCAAATTGGTGTTCTTAAAATTGAACTTTCAAAGCTTTCTTAGTTTAAAGAATCTTTCAATTTGGTGTTGTAAAACTAAACCAACAACTTACACACTTCAAATTGGTGTTTTCTAAAACTAAACCTTCAATTCTTTCTTAGTTAAACAACATTTCATTTGGTGATTATAAAATTGAAAATTTTGTTTTGACCAATGCATTTCATTTTGTTGATGAACAAACGCTTTTTTATTTTTGTTGACCACATTAAGACAAACAAGGCTATTAGAAACAATCAAGTTTGGTGCTTAAAATTGAACAAATCCATTTTGATTTGCACATTTCTATATTTACTTGAAATTTCAAATTCTTTTAATTTGGTGCACGTAAAAAATGAATTGATATCTTCACACTTCAAATTTGGGATTAAAAATCAAATTGCTATGGATTGTATGTCATATTTTTCATACTTGGAAAACTAAGTGTCTATCCTCTCCCCTTGCATCTTAGGATGAACTTGGGTGATGGAAAGAACTTAAAGTTTCACATCTTGTTTGTTACTATTTTTAACCTTTAGAGGGCCTACCTTGAGATACATCCCACACTAGAGAACTCAAGGTGAATAAAAGTGGGTTTTCCATCAAGCCGCTATATAAATCAGGTCGCAGCTAAACAATAAAACCAAACCGGTGATTACTTGGTCGATAGTGTCGTTCAAAATGGGGAGGTGCCATTGGGTATATAGAGCCCCTAGTAGGAGTGGTTAAAGCTTTTAGTGGCTTGATGGATGTTAGCCAGGAATTGGGTCCCTTGAGCAGTGACTAAGAACCTTGTAGTAGAGGCTACCCTTATTTCCAAAACATTCTTTGCAAGTGGTGCATTAGAATTTACTTCCGAGAAGTTAATTACAAAGTCTAATTTATGGTTTATCCCATAATTTGCACGTAAAATCATCCCTTCAAGGCATGTGGTAAGCCCACCTAAAAGAATGTGTCTATCTCTAGGTTTTAATGACTGTCTTCCATGAACTTTCCAAAAATATCCATTACCTTGGGAATCAAATACTCTGCTTGATTTAAAAAGAACACAACAAAACACACATTAAACTCGGTTATCAAAATTTCAAACCCTTTGGACTTAGTGTGAATACCTTTGAAAAAAGCCCTATATTTGCACTCCTTAAGGATATATTAAACAAATATCTCTAAATTATTTTGAATATGTAGGCTTACATTTCAAGTCTCATTAAATCCAAATCAACATTGGAAACTATGGCTTTAGTATCTTGATTTTCACAACTTTGGGCTTTGTGGAAAAAAACTTGCTTAAAGCTATAGACATTTAGGTCAAAAAAAGTGTGTGTGGTAAAATGCTTTGGTCAACCCATACATTTTTTGTTGTACCACTTTCCATATCTCAAACATAGAAATCTTTAAAAACCAAATCAAACAAACTTGCAAACATTTTAGAGAGAAACTTTCGAAACTGGAAACAATTGGACAAAAGCCACTATTGCAAAGATTTTACCGCTATTGACCTAAATATTTCCGCAATTGACCTAAAACGTTCTACTATTGCTCTTTGGTTTATGGCAGTCATTGAAAAAACTTTTTCACTTTTAAAAAATAGAACTATAGTTGACCTAAAAATTCTTGATATCAATCTAAACATTACCACTATTGAACTAATTTTTTTAGCCGCAGTTGACCTAAAAATTGTCATTTTTGACAAATCTGTCACTATTTCACTAGTCAAAAAAATTGCAATAGAGGCTTCTTTTGATAAAACCTACCACAGTTGTCCTAAAAATTTCAGCCGCTATTGACCTAAATAGGACCGCTTCTATCAAATCTATCACTATTATTTTCTCTGTTATTAGTCACAACTTGAAATAGAGACCACTCTTACTCAAGTTTGATTGTAGTTGTCCTACATTTCAAAGGCTATTGTTCTAAAGATTGTTGCTATTACCCTATTTTCTAGCGCAAATCAAAGACTGATCCAAAACTAGTTAATATTTCATCTTTTGAGAACAAAATAGTCAGATCTCCAAAACACATCATATCTTCATCATTTCATGTCCATTTTCAAATAATTAAATACATCAACCTATTTTTTAGGATTCAAAATAAAAACACAACTTGGATTATTCCTTTTCTCTCAATTTCTAAGATATTAACTTTTTCTTGCACCTCAAGGCTAGTTCAATTAGATCTTCAAACATATCCCCTAGAAAAATGGAGTAAAATATTGGTCCAAGTTTTCTATACTTGAGTCCCAAATTTAGCATCATCTCCAAAACATCCACAAAAAATCACTCATACTTTAGGTTCTTGAGTATCACAAAAAACCATAGTAAACCATCAACAACTTTGTCCAAAATATTTTCTTTTACATCATCTTCATTCATCATTATTTTAAACAAAAAAGGATCAAACATCAAGAAAATCTTACACTTCATGACCATCTGGCGTCCTACTACTCCTTTTCAATAACCAGATCTTACTGCTCCTATTATACAACCAAATTGTTGGGAATAGGATGTCATTTAATTGCAACCCTAAACATATTTCATGTATCTCCTAAGTCCTTGGAAAGTGTTCCCCAACACTAGGATTAGAAATAGATTAAATTCAAATGAAATGAACATGTAAATTGAGATTTATGATTATTCCTAAATGATAGGAACATGTGGGGATGTCCAAGAAGAGCTCCTACAAGATAGGAGCACATGGGGCACCCACATGGAAGGTGGAACCCACCTTGCTTTAGTTAACTGTTTGGAGGATTGATAACACTTCAGTAATGCATGTTTTGATGCTAAAAATTAGGGATTGATATTTACATGAGTGGAGTGGCACTATCAATTTAGTATCAATTCAGTATCAGTTCAATTCAGTTTAGTTTAGTTTAGTTTAGTTTAGTTTAGTTTAGTTTAGTTTAGTTCAGTCCAGTTTAGTTATGGTTCAATTATCTTCAGTTGTGTGTAGTTATTTTGAGTTGAATGCTAGTTGACTTGAGTTGACTTTAGTTGCATGACAGATAACAGGAGGATACTTTCAGTTAAGTGGGGATGATCAATCATGCATAATGTTTGCATGAATTGATGGAGATATATGTTTCAGTTAACTAAGATTGACTTGGGACCACCTTGGGCACCCAAGTTGGCATCTTTCAGTTAACACCTTTTGCATGAGAATATATTTACAAGGCTCAGTCAAGTGGGCCCATTCTTGGGCACCAACTTTGAGGTGAATTTTTCAAGATATCTTCTTGACCAAAGTTTAGTTAAGTGTTCAGTTTGGGGCACCGAAATTAAGGAAGACTTTGGTTTGACTTTAGATTACATTGTGGAACTCTACTTGCCCAATCTAGGCATAGATTATTGTGAGGAGATTTATATTCTTGTATTGTACAACTCTTATGAGTTTATATGCTCATTTTATTGTCTATTGATTACAACAAGTGTATGAGAGTTCCATGAGAGTTTATTGCAAGTTGTGAAGAAGGATTGTTGAAGGCAAGGAAGCATATCAATCAAGGATTGATACAGTATTATTGTAATCATGTTCTAAGGTTAAATAATACAAGCACTATTGATTCTGGTGGATTTTTTTCCTGAGAGGGTTTCTCCACGTATATGTTGTGTCACTTCTATCTCCTTATCTCATTCTTCTACAATATTTTGTCTCTTTCTGCAATTTGTAAAACTAAACAAATTAATCATACACAAAGAATTGTGACAAAGAACACTTAATTAGATCTACAGTCTCATATTTTTGCAAGTTTTAAGCTACAATATTACCTTCATTTTCAACATTTGGTATCAAAGCTAATGGTTGGTTAGGGTATGGGACACATTTCTCTTAAAAGTTTGAAGATTTTTGGATGTAGTAGGAGCTTTTACTATTGTGTTATTGCATATTTGTAAAAGAATTGTGTTACAATGAGTTCTACGTCTCGTCTAGTTATTGAAAGATTCAATGGATCTAGTTATGATATGTGGAAACTAAAAATGGAGGATCTCCTTGAAGAGAGAGATCAGTGGTTAGTTGTTTGTAATGAGACAAAGCCATCTACAATGATGTTAGGTGAGGATTGGGCTAAGATTGATAAGAAGGCAAGAGGGACCATAAGGTTATGTCTTGTTGATGTTGTTCTCTTGAATGTTTCAGATGAAGATACCGCCTATAATTTGTGGAAGTGGATAGGTGATATCTATCAAACCAAAATTCTTACTAATAAGTTGTATCTAAAAAGACAGTTGCATTCTTTAAAGATGAAAGATGGTGATTCTATTGCACATCATTTAAATGCTTTCAATTTGATTCTAAGTCAGTTAGCATCTATAGATGTAAAGATAGAAGATGAAGATAAATGCATTTTGTTACTTTGTTCTTTACCAGAGTCTTGGGAAAATCTAATTGTTGCTATCAGTGGTAGTGGTGCAGATCCTAAGATGAACAATTTAATTCCTACTCTCCTATTAGAGGAGATGAGGAGGAAGTGTAAACAAGGATCCCAATATGCCTTGTTTGTAAGAGGTAGGCCTAAGGAAAAGGAACCTAAGGGAGACAAGAAAGGAAAGGGTAAGTCCAAAGGATGGTCTAAAACCCTTAGTAAGAGTAAGGTAAAGTGTTGAAACTATGGGAAATCGGGACATGTAAAGAAGAATTGTAAGAACAAGAAAAAGAGTTATGATGCTTCTACAGAGAAATCCTCAGATGACGGTAATGATGCATTGATCATCTCATGTAAAATTGTTAATGATGACTCTTAGCTTATTGATTTAGGTTGTTCCTATCATATGACTCCTAACAAGAGTGGTTCACTAAGTATATTACATATGATGGAGGGAATGTCTTCTTTGGAGATAATATCACAACAAAGATTGTGGGAAAATGAGAGGTACAGTTGTGTTTCAGTGATGGTAGGGTTAAGACTCTTAATGATGTTTTACATATTCCAGGACTTGCTAGAAATCTACTTTTTTTATCTAAGTTCAATGATTTTGGAATGCATGTGACATTTAACAAAGGTGGTTGCAGATTGGTGAAAGGGAATATGGTGGTTGCTAAAGGATCTCAGATTGGGACTTTGTTTAAGCTTGATACCTCCAATTTGAATAAATTAGCCAATGTAACTGAAGCTGAAAATACATGTATGTTGTGGCACCATAGATTGGACCCCATTGGTGAAAACGGTCTTAGGACCATTCTTAATAAGAAATTGGTTGACGGTATTCCTGATTATAATATTGGAAAAAATGATTTTTGTGAGCATTGTGTGTTTGGAAAGCAATCTAGATCTTCATTTCCTAATGGAACAAATAAAGCTAAAGGATTATTAGTGATTATTCATTCAAATTTTATGGGTCCTATGGATATTGACTCTATTAGAAAAACTAGATATTATGTCACATTTATTGATGATGTCTCAAGATACACTTGGATCTATTTTATGCATAACAAATATGATGTGTTCAATAAGTTTAAAGAATTTAAGGATTTAGTTGAGAAACAATCAGATCATAAGATAAAAGTGTTGAGATTAGATAATGGTGGTGAATATTGTTCTAAGAAACTTTATGATTTTTGTAAGCATGTAGGAATTGTGAGATAGAAAACAACTCCATATACACCTCAACAAAATGGAGTAGCAGAAAGGATGAAGTGAACCTTAATGGAAAGAGATAGGAGTATGTTAAGTAGTGCTAAGCTAGATCAGTTCCTTTGGGCCAAGGTTGTAAGTGCTTCTTGTTATTTAATCAATAGATCTCCTAGTTCATCTATTGAAGATAAAACCCCTTATGAAATGTGGTTAGGTAGGAAACCTAGTGCTACACATTTAAGGATCTTTGGTTGTGAGGCTTTTGTTCATGTGCCTAAAGAAAAGTGGTCTAAGTTGGATCCAAAAGCATAGAAATGCATATTCATAAGTTATGGTGAAAATGTAAAAGGTTACAAGCTTTGGAATCCTCTAACCCAAAAAATTACTTTATCTAGAGATGTGATTTTTAGGGAATTTAGATCTTATATAGGAGAAGAACAACCAAAGGAGAAGGATACTTCTCGAACAATGCATTTTGAGACAAATAATAAGAAGCATGAAGATGCACATGTTGAAGAACAATTGGATGGATTGGATGACGAGATTTCATAGAGTTTGAGATAGATGCTCATGATGAGAATATTGAGGAACAAGAAGAACCTTCTCTGAGAAGATCCACAAGACAACGGAATCTCGTTGATAGGTATAGCCCACCTAATTTCCATTGTATATTTTCTTTGATGAGTACTAATGATGAACCTAGATCTTATAGGGAAGCTTTGTCTTTAGATGAGAACAAGCTTTGGTCACAAGCTATGCATGAGGAAATGGTTTCTTTGGATACTTGTGACACATGGGATCTTGAGATTTTTCCCAAAGGAAGAAAGGCCATTGGTTGTAAATGGATCTTTAAAATTAAAATTAGAATAGATGGTAATCTTGAAAGGTACAAGGCTAGACTAGTAGCCAAGGGCTACTACCAGAGAGAGGGTTGAATTTAATGAAATATTCTCTCTTGTTGCTAAATTAACTCCTATTAGATTATTTTTATCTATTGTTGTTGCTTATGATTTTGAGATAGAGCAAATGGATGTGAAAATTTCTTTCTTACATAGGGATCTTGATGAGGAGATTTATATGAGGAAACTTGATGGTTTTGTTGTAAAAGGAAAATAATTATTGGTTTGCAAGTTAAAGAGATCTTTATATGGATTGAAACAGTCACCTAGAATGTGGTACCAGAAGTTTGATGCTTTTGCATTGAAAATTGGTTATTTTAGGAGTGAGGAAGATCATTATGTTTACATAAAATTATTGATGATCAACTTTTAATTACTATCTTGTATGTTGATGACATGTTGTTTAATGGTAACAACAAGGTAATGATCAAAGAATTGAAAGTACAACTCTCTAGCTCATTTGAGATGAAAGATCTAGGGGCTGCAAAATATATCCTTGGTATGGAGATCAATAGAGATAGAGGTAACATAAAGCTTTGCTTAAGTCAAAGCAACTATGTTGATACTATTTTGAAACAATTTAACATGCATGATATTAAACAAATTAATATTCCTTTACCAATTGGCATGAAGTTAAGTTTAGACATGGGTCCTAAATCTAATTTTAATCATGGGGAAATGTCTGAAATTCCATATGCTAGTGCAATTGGTAGTTTGATGTATGAAATGGTCTATACAAGACCAGATATAGCCCAAGCAGTGGGAGTTCTAAGTAGGTGTATATCTAACCCTGGTAAAGAACATTGGACTTATGTTAAGAGGGTGTTTAGATATTTATGAGGTACTTCTTATTACTATTTGGTTTATCATGGTGCTAATGATATTGATATTATGCATAGATACATTGGACATACAGGGTTTTGTTGATTTAAATTGGGCAGGAGACTTGGACAGTCAGAGGTCAACAAGTGGCTATGTGTTTACTTTATTTGTAGTTGTGATTAGTTGGATGAGTAAGAGGCATCCCATGATTTATTTGTCCACCATTGAAGCAGAGTGCATGGATGCTACACATGCATCTAAAGAGGCAGTTTGGTTACAAGGACTTGGGAAAGTTATTGGTTTTAATTGCAAGCAAATTGGACAGGAGACTTGGATAGTCAGAGGTCAACAAGTGGCTACGTGTTTAATTTATTTGGAGTTGTGATTAGTTGGATGAGTAAGAGGCGTCCCATGATTACTTTTTCCACCACTGAAGCAGAGTGCATGGATGCTACACATGCCTCTAAAGAGGCAGTTTGGTTACAAGGACTTGGGAAAGTTATTGGTTTTAATTGCAAGCCAATTAGACTTGAATGTCATAGTCAAAGTGCTATTTGTTTAGCCAAAAATCCTATGTATCATGCTCATACTAAGCATGTTAATGTTCAATATCACTTTGTACGAGAAATGGTTGAGAGTGGGAAGGTATTGATTGATAAAGTTGGCACTTTGATCAATGCTACAAATTATCTTATGAAACCAGTTCCTATAGATAAGTTCTCTTGGTGTAGGAAGGCCATTGTCCTTGAGTCCTATACTTGATTTATAATAATGATTCCTTGTTTAGAATAATTGTAATGTATAATGTCAAGTGGGAGAATGTTTGGAATAGGATGCCATTTAATTGCAATCCTAAACATATTTCATGTATCTCCCAAGTCCTTGGAAAGTGTTCCCCAACACTAGGATTAGAAAGAGATTAAATTCAAATGAAATGAACATGTAAATTGACATTTGTGATTATTCCTAAATAATAGGAACATGTAGGAACGTACAAGAAGAGCTCCTACAAGATAGGAGCACATGGGGTTCCCACATGGAAGGTGGAACCCACCTTGCTTCAGTTAACTATTTGGAGGATTGATAACACTTCAATAATGCATGTTTTGATTCTATAAATTAGGGATTGATATTTAAATGAGTGAAGTGGCACTATCAGTTTAGTATCAGTTTAGTTATGCTTCAGTTATCTTCAGTTGCATGTAGTTATTTTGAGTTGAATTCTAGTTGACTTGAGTTGCATGACTAATGACTTCAGTTGCATGACAGATAACAAGTGGATACTTTCAGTTAAGTGGGGATGATCAATCATGCATAATGTTTGCATGAATTGGTTGAGAGATATGTTTCAGTTAACTAAGATTGACTTGGGACCACCTTGGGCACCCAAGTTGGCATCTTTCAATTAACACCTTCTGCATGAGAAGATATTTGCAAGGATCAATCAAGTGGGCCCATTCTTGGGCACAAAATTTGAGGTGAAGTTTGCAAGATATCTTCTTGACCAAAGTTTAGTTAAGTGTTCAGTTTGGGGTGCCTAAATTGAGGAAGACTTTGGTTTGACTTCATATTACATTATGGAACTCTACTTGCCCAATCTAGACATAGATTTTTGTGAGGAGCTTTATGCTATTGTATTGTACAACTCTTATGAGTTTACATGCTCATTTTATTGTCTATTAATTGTAGCAAGTGTATGAGAGTTCCATGAGAGTTTATTGTGGGTTGTGAAGAAGGATTGTTGAAGGCAAGGAAGCATATCAATCAAGGATTGATACATTATTATTATAATCTTGTTCTAAGGTTAAATAATACAAGCACTATTGATTTTGGTGGAGTTTTTTCTCAAAATGGTTTCTCCACATATATGTTGTGTTGCTTCTATCTCCTTGTCTCATTCTTCTACAATATTTTGTCTCTTTCTACAATTGGTAAAATTGATCTAAATAGATTAATCATACACAAATAATTGTGACAAAGAACACTTAATTAGATCTATAGTCTCATAGTTTTATAAGTTTTAAGCTACAATATTACCTTCATTTTCAACACAAATTTCACACGAGTTGAAGGTGAGTAATTCGACATTATTAGTAGTTTGAGAAGTTTCATGTTTGAGAAAAATGAAACACCAACTCAGTGGAGAAATTTAGCTACTATTCTAGACAAAGAGGAATGAAAAGTTGATCTTGTAGATGAAACACCAATATTACCACCTCCTACATGGAAATATATAAACCTAGCTTACAAAAAACCTTTTAAACATAAAATCCCCAAAAAAAACATCACTTCATTCCATAGTTAGTGATCACCAAGTTTCCCAAGGTCTTGGAATTGTTTATGACAATCACAAGATTTCAATACAGAAAAAATATGGAAGCCAACAAGAGTAGCTCAAGTGCACCAAAAAAAACATCACCAATGAGGAAACCAACCCATGGGGTTATAAACCAAGTGACCTTACAACTCCTCAAAAAGAACCCTCATTCTTGGCAACACAAAACCAACCACCAAGTGATGAGGAAGTACTCCTTAGACACCAAAACATGATTGATAGTCAAAATCAACTTCCAAATCTCAATGACATGATCATAGAAGAATACGATAGTGATGAGGAACTCACTAATGAGAAACTATTAGAATACTCCCAAGATGCTAAGATGCAAAAGGTTATGGACAAGATGCTTAGTAATAATGCAAACTCATATTTCCTTACATTAGCAAAAAGTGGTGCAAAATTATCCATTGGCTTCAATGTGGACATCCTAAAAGATCTAAATCTTATTCCACTAGGAGAACAAAAGGAAAGATAAATTCCAAAACCAACCACGAATCCAAGCATACCTCCATTTTTTTCAAAAAACAATGATCAAACACAACCCATGGATAATCCATTGTTTAGACCACCATCCCAAATTGAACAAGCAGTTGTGGAACAATAGTATCAATGAAATGTAACCCAAAACATGTCACAACATAACACTATGAAAAAGTAATATTTCTCACTTCTCTCTCCTCCACCTGCATTTGAACTGTCTACGTGCATGGTATAATTTGCATTGGGGTTACCCCAGAGTCCCCCTATCCTCTCCTAACCTGATTATCACCCAGATGCATGCAGCCTCATGTCCCTCAGAGACCACTCCCGGATTGTTTCTTTCTAGTGCTCTCGTGATTCTAGGTCATCTTAGGGAACCTGTGAATTTTGGTTTGTCTGTTGTGACTATGCTAGTGGTCTCTATCTCCCCAAAAGTTAAAGGATGGAACAATGTGCTGACTAACTCTACTCAAAATGCTAAGAGTCCCTTTCCTCGACTTGAAGAAGAAATCATTGCCTGAAGAAGAAATCATTGCTTTGGGTACTGAATTTTCTATCCTTAAAATTGTTATTGACAAAATTATGTCCTCAATGGAGAATTTTGTAGTGGGTTGTTTCCTTTCCTTTCACCCCATGGTGGACATGGTCAGAAGATGGGTTTCTACTAAATGGCATCTTAAAGGAAGTGTGGACGTCTGTGCTATGGTAGGTGGAATTTTTCTCTTCAAGTTAACGGCCTCAAAATACTTAATCTTGGTCCTTTCCTCTAGTCCTTGGGTCTATGGGAAGCATAATCTAGCTATGTTCCATTGGAAACCAAGTTTTGATCCTACGGTTGATCTTAAAAATTCGGCATTGGTGTGGGTCTGTCTGTCGGGTCTTCCCTTAGAATACTAGTGATGGGCCTAGTTTTTGGTTAAATCTTGGGTAGAGTTTATAGTTCATTTGTTGGCATTGTCATGAACTTTAGTTTTCGAATGTTAATATTTTGTGTAATGTTTCCCTCAAACCGTTGACAATGGGTTTATCCTATCCTTGTGAAGTTTCAATGACATTAACATATTATGTAGATTATCTATATTAATTTTGCATGTGATTGATGAATGTTCTCTAAGGTGATTTTAGATGTGCAATTATTATGCGTACTGAAATTTCCATGCAAGACACAATTGGTGGATGCTAAGTTGGGAAAGGAAACTAAAAAATAATCATGCAGGGGAATCATTCAAAGGAGTCAACTAAAGAGCGACGGTGAAAGATTCCCCACGGTAGTCAATTGTAACCACCTTGTATTTATGGCATTGAACAATCATGGGCATTACTGCATCATTGAGTCCATGTCTGGGCATGCATGTCTAACACGATTCCCTGTAGGCGTAACCACTCTGCCACTCTTTTCCCTGCTTTCCCTAAATGGCGTCCTCCCAGTTAGTGGGAGTTGACCACCCTGTTTAGTTGGTTGAATAAATATGGATTTGAATCCCCTTCTGAAGGAGTTCGACCCTTAGTTCTTGATTGTGGAAAATTACATTGATAATGTATTGAGCATACTCTACTTTTCAATATAGCCATGTTGATTACTCTGTTCACATAATTTTCAATGAATGAGATGATAGTCTGAATTTGAGTATTTGAGTTTGTATTAGTTCTATTGGATACTCATCCAAGGGGTCCCACTTGGTGAGTAATCCTTTCTTTAGAATAATTAGCTTAGTTGTTATTTTTTGTTTTGCACTTAGTTTGAAATCTGGCATCGACTGTTCCTGCAGCCACTGGAAGTCCATTTTGTGTATGTTGCTGCAACCAAATCAGACAGAGTAGTTTCTTGTCTGTTCACCCAGATCTTTATTCTTGTTGTGCATTTTTGTTTAGCATAGTTGTCGGTTAATGTTTAGAATTTTCTTTATTCCTTTCCTACAATTCACTTTCAGTATTGTGTGTTTCTTAGCTATAGATTAGAGATGGCTACTTAGGAATTCCTAGTGCACATACAGTGTTGACCCATTTCAAGTCTACGTCCCTGGGTTGAAAAGTTAAATGCACCTCCATGATGATCAAATGGCTATTCAGGTTTGATGTCTAGTCTCTGAATTATGGCTATAGAAGCCCAGTTAGGAGATCCTTATAGGAGGCCAACAACTGGCATGAATCCATATTCAAATGTATTGGGGACTCCTTGGGCCAATTCATCACTTCAGACTCCATTACCAGGTCCAAATACAGGTTAGTATTTTCCTTTTTTTGTGTCAATATCGAAGTGCATAAGTCTTTTCCTACTTCTATGAAGCTTTGTTCTTTGTTTGGTTTCTAGACCCAACAAGTTTGTTATGAGAATGTCGTAGTCTACTTGCAAAAATGTGCTAAACCTGGTCACCTAATCTAAGATTGTAAATCATTATTAAAACATGTTCCTAACCGTAGTGAGTCTACTGTTGATGACCATTACCCTTTCGAAGATGAAATTCTGAAGATTTTAGACTCCCTAGTCAAGTCTAGCTCTCCTAAGTTGGTTGAACGCCCGATTAGTTATGATACCCTCAAATATGAGGAGGATGTATCCTTTGCGGACTCGGTTCTGGTTCCCACTACTCCTACTCTGGTTGGTGGCTTGGATCTTCTTGATGTTGGGGTTCTTGGGGTTTTACATGGTGCTCCTCCCCCTAGCCTAGTGTAGGGGGGTGTTGGTGAAGTTGGTGACACCTTGAAGGAAGAAGGGTTTAAAATGACAACTGGACCAATAATGAATGGTGGTGAAGAAGGTGAAATCCTAGAAGAAGAGGCTTTAAAATTTTAAGTTGAGTCAGTTAAGATGGATTTGTTAGGGATGTCACAATAAAAAACAATAGAGGAGGATTATATTTGGTCAGGTACCCTCTTCTCTTGTAGTGATGTTGATGGGGCATCTGGTAGGATTGTTATGATGTGAAATCCTAATAGGATCACTAGTTTTGAAATTTTTCAATGTTGTAGCAATGTGGGGGTCAAGTTCTCTCACTCGAGAGGCTCTTGGTCGCTCATCAATATCTTTTCCCCTAACCAAAGGAATGCTAGGAATTCCCTTTGGAAATATATTACTAACTGGATAAACATTAATAGGGGGTCACGTTGGCCGGTGGTTGGAGACTTCAACTCTCCTTTTTATCCTTCAGAGAAAAGTCAAGGGCTTGTGGTCTACTATGATAGCATGGCTAATCTAGCAAATTTTTTGAGTAACACCGGCTTGGTTGACATTGACTTGTTGGTTCAATCATTCATGTGGACCAATAGGCATCTTGGGGATGGTTTGATCTAGGTTAGACTTGACATATTTATTTGTTCTCACAAGTGGACGACTCTACTCAGTGCTAATCTGCTTGCACTACCCTATACTATCTATGATCATTACCCTTTTCTATTATTCATGAATGAATTGTATGTTGTGGGACCCTTTCCTTTTTAGTTTGAGATTATGCAGAATTCCTATCCAAATTTTAGGAATAAAGTTGTTGAATGGTGGAATATATTTGTACATGGCTCCCTTATGTTCAGGATTTTTAACAAAATTAAGCATGTCAAAAATATGGTGAAGGGTTGGAATAAGAGATTTTTTGGGGATGTATTTCTAAAAAAAGGAGCCTTTGGAGATAAGCTAAAGGTCATACAAAAATAATGGAAGAGGGGGATGTTAGCCTACTGAATTGTAACTAGGAATGAGAGAGTCATGTGGAATGGGAAAAAATTTTAAAGGAGATATTCTAGAAATAGAAATATAGAGTCCAATGGTTGGAGGAGGGTGACAAAAATACCTCTTTTTTTCATGTTTCTTCCCTTAAACACAAGAAAAGAACCAGATTACTAAGCTTCAAAATGAGCAGGGGGTCTTGGTCAACACACGCTCCCAGATTGGGCTTGTGGCATCTGGTTACTTTCAAAAGGCTTATTTGGCTCCTAACTAATGAGGTAAAAATAGACTCATCAACATAATGGGCTCAATATGCAAATCTAAACCCTTCAACCCAAATTACCTTGCCAATTGATTACCTTTAGGAAAAAAGAATTTATCTCTTTCTATGAATAAGCGTGCAAACTTTATTTCTTGAAGTTGATTGAATTAAACTAACTTATGTTGATTTAATGGTCTAGTCTTGAGTATTTCACAGGTCAACTCCACTCCCAATCACCATTCTAGTCAAAAGGGAAATGAACACGAATCTTCATACTTTTGAAAACAAATGAGTGGGCGCCAAAATTCCAGGAGCACACATTTTGGGCCGAGTCTTTATAATTATGTTATTTTTCAGTTTCAAAAACTCTATGGCTCATGAGAGCCTCTTTAATACTTTATAGCATGGGATTTAAAGTCCCTCTGCTATTGGAAGTCTATTAAAAAGACTCTATCGACTGGAAAATAGGATTTTTGTTATTCATATTTCATATAAATATGTAACTATTACAAATAATGAATAGAGAAGAAGATTATCATTATGCTGCAAATTTGTCTTTTGAGTAAAAGCTACAATATGAATATGAGTTTTCCATCCACTCTTTGAATTACTGTGTAATATGGATGCGTATTTGGAATGAAGTAGCTTAGAGAATTTCTAGTGCATGTGATCTGAAGTAGTTGTAGACACACCCGAGAGCTAGCCACTCGAGGGTTATAGATAGATAGATAAGTATTCTATTTCTTATTTTTCATTTCACTTCCATGAGTATATGTTATATTGTCAGTGTCAAGCTTGTAGGTTGCAACTAATTATGTAGTTTAAAAAGCTTAACATTTGAATGTTCAAACATCTTTCTTCAGTTGATTATGTTGAATTGTTTTATGATTGGCAGCTGGCTTGTTATCTTTTACATTAGATAAATGTCCCTAATTTCTTTACATGTTTTACTTCTTCAGAAATTTATGCATTCTTTAGATTAATCATTTCCATGCTTTCTATTTTAGTGGTAATGCTTTTTAGATTCTCAATTTTTTGTTTCCTGGTTTGAGTCATTTTCTCGCTTTCTAGATAGATGATTTATGGCTTTCAAGATTAGAGTCCGCTTAGTGTAGAAATTTTATTTAGTAGGTTAGTATTTAGGAAACCTGAGAGAGAAGTTGATATTTCTTCTATTGCAAATAGCCTTTGGACACTGTCTGGTCAATATAATGATGTGATTATTCACTAAAGTATTAGGACCTAATGACAGCTTGTCACTTTTTGGTGTCGTTGTCAGGGATTTCCTTTTTCTAGTGTTAATAGAAGATATCTTGAATAACTCTTTTAGGGATAGGAATAGCTATTTGGATTCTTTTTTGAATGGTCAAGAAACAAGGCCCCCATGGAAGATTCATACCAAAATCCCCCCAATTGATGTACCAACAACAAGTAGGGAGGAAGGCAACTCAGATCAACAACTTATGGAGGAATTGACCAAATGGGGTCAACCTAAGACCTTCCCTTATACTCCAAAAAGAGAACCTATAGTTGAAGAGGAGCATTGATGTAGAGCCAAGGTGGAGAAGACTTAAAATTGATCAGACCTTAATAGGACATCAACTCTTGAAATCACAATCATTCACATCGAATCAACTAACACCAAGAGGTTATAGACTCCAAAACTCAACAATTGGGCTTATCTTTTAGAGAAGGCCACCAAAATATCAACTCAACATCATTTAATCATCCTTTTAGACCCCAATACAATTCGCAAACCAATCACATAAGGTTTCTTTGCAACATTATATAGAAACATCAAACTAACTGACAAAAAGCCTACAAGAATTAGCCCTATTTTACAAACGAAGTACCCTTTAAACTTCTCCTAACCACTCAATCTCTTGGATAGTCCTTAAATGTGTCTTAAAACGCCCAATTCCATAGGTATTTAACAATTTTACACCCTCTAAGCCATCGTTCTTCAAAACCATCAATTTACTCAAAATACCTAGGGTCTATTGAAAATCCTATGTCCCAAACTCATACAGACTTAAAACCACTTGATTCCTTCATTTTCCACATGCACATGCTCAAAACCACATTATATGTTTCTTCCCTCAAGGTTTACACACACTTGCTTTGTAAAACCTCACTTTTTCACTCTTTTCCACCCCTTCCTAATAGGGTTTTCAACTTCCTCACACACCCAACCTTTCCAAACTTCTCAGACCCTACAAACACATCAAAATACATATAACAACATAGGAACAAACAAATTCTCACCCTTCTTGTCTCAATTTCAACAAAATACCTTTCCTAGCCTTGTCACAAAGGCTTAAAATTCATAATTTCTTCAAGGCAGAGTTGAAACTTAGCCTTATTGGCTCAACCACAACTCCAATCCTACATCTAACCCTATTCCTAAACATACAGGACCATTCCTCTAAGTTACAATAAGCACAAGAGGAGGAATTTCCTAGTTAGTGCATTGTGGGCTTCAAAATACCCCAAACCCTTGCTACAGACCAATCAAGAGGAAAACAACCACTAAAGTCACCAAACTCAACAAATTCCCTAAAAAATGGATTTAAAAGAGAAGTAACACCATTCCACACAATATCCAACACATTTGAAGGCCTGGATTTGCTGTACGGACCCGTACACAGGCAGGAATTGCATAAAAACTCAGAAAAATAACTAAAAACATAGCTTTTTATTAATTTTCTCCTTCCAAAGTGCAACAACTTTGCTCGAGCCTTCAAGAGGCTATTTAAACATTTTTCAATATAAAACTACTCATGGAACACCTATAACCACCTAAACACCTTGCTTTAAAAGGTTATTAACCCTCTACATTGCTAATTATGCATCCTTTACTAATGACAACTTTATGTTTGCAACCTAGACTTCCAAAAACCCAAACTACATTAAATGGTTCATATGAACCTTATTAAATCATGAATGGTCTCATGGAACTCATTTAACACAAAATGACTCTTTCTACCACTAACTCCTAAACCAACCCTCATATAGTGCATTTTGGAATTACATGATTTAGGTGCTCCTAAACCATACTCCTCAGGTACAAAAGATTTATGCCTCATAAATCACTCCATAGATCTGCTCATTTCCTCTACACAATCCCTTCAAACCTGCTCCAAGTCACTTGCATGGAAATCTTCCTCCAAGGCATTGTGTACCCTTCATACTTTGCTTTTTCTTGGTCTTTCGATGCTTGATCCTCCTCAAATGAATCTTCTTGCTTCTTTGTGTCTTCATTGATACCTACAAACAAAAATTTAGTACACCAAACTAAACAACCATGCATTAGTATCCCTATTTCATGCTCTTCCATGAGCCTTTTCCAACTACACATGTACCTCTTCCCTTCAACTCTTCCCTTCACAATCTCTCTTAGGTTCTTTATGTTTAGAACCATCCCCACAGTAGCATACAACTGCCACACAACCAAAACTAACAACCAAGGACAATCCACTGTCCAATCCATATCATTTGTTTTCTTCTCCATCACCATTGGAGACTTCTCAAACTCTTTTTCTTTAGCCTTCACTAGGCCACTCAACATCAACCCTCTGGTGTCCATCAACACTGAAACTTCACTCATCCTCTTTTGTTCATCCTCTTCACAATTCAAGGTGGTTGTAATTGCCTTTTTCTCTTCATACTCTTCAAACCCTTTCCCATTTTCCTTCCATGTCTCCTGCCATTCATTTTGGCTCACTACAATCTCTAACTTCTTGTCCTTTTCTAAACATTCTATCACCACTATGATCTCAGACCCTTTGTTCTCTTGTCCCATTAATAAACAACTTATCACTCTTGCCATACTCTCCCTAAGCTTTTCCTCACTTTCCACTCTCATACCTTCCTTTCTTGACCACTCTTTTTTTCTCATTATCCTCTCTTCCATCTTAACTTGTCCTCCACTCTTTTCATTTACCATCTCTGCATCTTCAATTCTCTCATCCTGCATCAGACTTATTGTCTCAGTTACCACTATACCTTTTAACTCAGAAATATTTGTGTTCCCTGTCCTTGATTGCCTATCACCTTCATCTACCTTCAAGGGACACAATACAGTCCCAATCATGATCTTTTCACATTTACCAAGCCCTTCATGACTTTATTTAATCCTTTCACCTTCCTTCAGACTCCCATTCTTCAAGATTTCTCTATCACCAGAACTCCCATCCTTTTTGTCATCACATACCTACTGCAACTCATCTTTTTTGTTATCAGACTCTTGTTGTTTCTCATTTCTTTGTCTATTCAGTGGACATTGCATTTTCTTATCATTGACCTCACTAGACAACTCCCCTACACTCTTATCCTTTTTTCTTCGAGGGATCTCTATCCCAAGTGTTCTTCTTCCACAAATCATTGTAGCAGACCTTCCCTTTACTACCTTAATCTCCTTTTCTTGCAATTTCACAAACTTTGACCTGCCTTTATCTTCACCACATCTTCCATCCTCATCTTGTGCCTTCAAGGTCTTTTCACCTCTGACCTTCACTTTCTCTTCTTCTCTTGTGTCTTCAAGTTTCTCTGTCCTCCTTAATGCTTCTTCATAGTGTTTTTCTTTCTCCATTGCATCTATGTTATTCCCTTTTGTACCTTCCTTGTACCCTTGTTCCTTCTACTCTAGAAACTCTCTTTTTCCACACATATCAATCCTCTTTTGTGCCCCATCATCCTACAAACAACTCAAGGTATACTTTTTCCCATCCTTTTCAATTTCATACACATTAAGTCTTCCATCATGTATAGCAAACCTATCATATTGCAAAACTATACCTAATATCATGTGACAATCTCTTATAGGCATAATATCACATAGTACATCTTTATAAGGACCAATTTGAAAATATACAAATGCTTGCTCTCTAACCACAACAAGCTGACTATCATTTACCCAATATGCCTTGTAAGATGATTCATGGTTTATCCTTGTAAAATGTAATTTTTCAACCATTTCTTCTGAAACTACATTATCCAATGAACCTGAATCAATCATTACTTTACATACCTTGCCTTTGCATTTGCACCTGGTCTAGAAAATGGCATTCCTCATCTTTTCCTCTTTCTCATCAAACCTTCTGATGGCCATAATGTCTTTTCACCCTCCAATGCTTCTCCTTCAATCTTCAAGAGATTTACTTCCTCGCTCTGATACCACTATGATGTAGAGCCAAGGTGGAGAAGACTCAAAACTGATTAGACCTTAATAGGACATCAACTTTTGAAATCACAATCATTCACATCGAATCAACTAACACCAACAGGTTATAGACTCCAAAACTCAAAAATTGGGATTATCTTTAAGAGAAGGCCACCAAAACACCAAATAAACATCATTTAAGCATCCTTTCAAACCCCAATGCAATTCCCAAACCAATCACACAAGTTTTCTTTGCAACATTATAGAGAAACATCAAATTGGCCTACAAAAAGGCTACAAGAATTAGCCCTATTTTACAAACGAAGTACCCTTTAAACTTCTCCTAACCCCTCAATGTCTTGGATAGTCCTTAAATGTGTCTTAAAACACCCAATTCCACAAGTCTTTGACAATTTCACACCCTCTAAGCCATCGTTCTTCAAAACCCTTAATTTACTCATAAATACCTAGGGTCTATTGAAAATCTTATGTCCCAAACTCATACATACTTAAAACCACTTGATTCCTTCATTTTTCCACCTGAAAATGCTCAAAACCACATTATATGTTGCTGCACTCAAGGTTTACACACACTTGCTTTGTAAAACCGCACTTTTCACTCTTTTCCACCCCTTCCTAATAGGGTTTTCAACTTCCTCACACACCCAGCCTTTCCAAACTTCTCAGACCCTATAAACACATCAAAATACATCTAAAAAAATAGGAAAAAACAACTTCTCACCCTTCTTGTTTCAATTTCAACAAAATACCTTTCCTAGCCTTGTCACAAAGGCTTAAAACTCATAATTTCTTTAGGGCAGCATTGAAACTTAGCCTTATTGGCTCAACCACAACTCAAATCCTACATCTAACCCTATTCCTAAACATACATGACCATTCATTTGAGTTATAGTAAGCACAGGAGGAGGAATGGCCTAGTTAATGCATTGTGGGCTTCAAAATACCACAAACCCTTGCTACAGACCAGTCAAGAGGAAAACAACCATTAAAGTCACCAAACTCAATGAATTCCCTCAAAAATGGATTTAATAGAGAAGTAACACCATGCCACACAATATTCAACACATTTGAAGGCCTAGATCTGCTATACGAACCCGTACACATGAAGGAATTGCACAAAAACTCAGAAAAATAACCAAAAACAAAGCTTTTTTATTAATTTTCTCCTTCCAAAGTGCAACAAAAACTTTTCTCGAGCCTTCAAGATGCGATTTAAACATTTTCCAATCTAAAACTACTCATGAGAACCTATAACCACCTAACCACCTTTCTTTAAAAGGTTATTAACCCTCTACATTACTAATTATGCATCCTTTACTAATGACAACTTTATGTTAGACTTCCAAAAACCCAAACTACATTAAATGGTTCATATGAACCTTTTTACATCATGAATGGTCTCATGGACCTCATTTAACACAAAATGACTCTTTCTACTACTAACTCCTAAACCAACCCTCATATAGTGCATTTTGCAATTACAAGATTTAGGTGCTCCTGCACCAAGCATATTCCTTTACAAACTCCTGAACTACGCCCAACTGAGTGAACTTGGGACAAAAATCATATTTTCTTCAACATCATGGGTGACCATAGAAATGCTACCAATAGTAACAATAATGATAACCCTCCACCACACACATTCAATTATCCTATCGCGATTGATGCAGATGATGATACGACAATGAAAAATATCTCACCGGCCTTCTTGCCAACCTTTCAAGGTTTGTCTACTAAGGAACCTGATCAATTTCTATTTGAATTCAAAGTCTTGTGTCAAAAATATGACTACAATACTGATAATCAGAAAATAAAGCTTTTTCTTTCCACTCTGAAAGACTCAACTATGTGCTGGTTTATGGGGTTAGCTTCTCAATCGATAACCCCCTGGGATGAAATGGAGTCTGTCTTTTTTGGAGAATTACCAAAGCTACTGTAGATTAATGATAGGAAAGAAAAACTATTTAAAATAAGGAAAAATGAGGATGAAAGTTTAGAGGATTACCTAGATAGGTTTATCTTTCTATCCAAACGCTATGGTGGAGAAGTTATAAGTCTTGATATTTTGAAGACCTTATTTCTCAAAATTCTCGATGATAAAGCTCAGAGGAGTTTAGATTTAATGGGAAAAGGAGATGTGTCCCAATTGAGACTGGAAGAGATTACAGAGTTATGTTGAAACTTCTCTTGAACTCGAGGAGGAATTAGGAAGTCCACCCTTTATAGAGGTTCCAGTGACATTAGCAAACTTCGTGAAGAAATTTCCAACTTCAAGACTGGCATTCTCATCTAGTTAAACACCACTTTAGATGGCATACAGGCTAAAACACGAAACTCTGAGACCTTATCTATCTATTGCCCTCGATGCCAAAACAAACATTTGCTAAGAGAATGTCCCTTGGATAAAGTCTATAAGATTGATGTTTTTCAAGTGTGTGACAAAAATCACCCCACTAACTAGTGTGAGCTACTGAATGCCATCAAAAATTTCAAGAAAAGAACAACCCTAGTTGAGGAAGAAGTGAACGTTTTCAACCAAAGAACTAGAGGTAATTTTTCCTATGGCCAGTATTCCAATCCTATTGGCGACCCCAACCAAATTGGAATAATAACCAATGGGCAGCACCCTAGCCTCAAGTACCACCTCCAGTACCCTCTAATTGTGGAACCTATCCTTGGGGACTGCCAAAATGGACAAACCAACCTTGGGGTAACTCTCAATGGCCTAATCAGCCTCCACTGCAATGGTACCCTCAAAATCCCATTCCTTAATAGAACCAACCTCAGCATCAATTTAACACTAGCCCCAAGAGAATGCCTACCCAACAATAGACTCTCCTACCACCACCCCAAAATACTTCATAATATGAGCAAGCTAACCAACCACCACTTTCGGCGCAACTGATTCCTAACCCCAAGGACAATCGCCCAAATACTCTGATGTATTCCACTAAACAAGACAATGTCACTGGGATTAACACCATACACTATGGAAACCTATAGTTGAGGTCTGGTAAAACACTTTCACATATTACTATTGAAGAAATCATCAATGAAATTATCATGAAGTCTACTGAGAAAAATTCCATAACACCTACATCCATAGAACCTGAGCCCGACCCACCATCTTTAGTGGGAGCTTCCGACCTACATTAGGAGGAGGGGGTTAGTTTCCAACTAAACTTCCAAAGGATCTAGCACTAAGAGAAAAACAACCTTCAACTGAACCTCCAAAGCATCCCATGGCTGAGGACATAATCAAAGCACCTTTTCTAGAGTGACTGAAACCAATTCCTGTGGAAGACGCTCTAGAAGTGATCTCAACCATTGAGACTACATTGATACAGGTAATTAAATGATTGCGGATTGAATTTCCCTTGTTACAGGCAATTAAGGAGATCCCTAAGTCAAACCACTTGATTAAGCAGTTATGCATTAAAACCCCAAGGAGAAAGCCAAAATGAATCAACATTGTTCATATAAATGGGTACCTAGCTGATTTGTTAGCTAGAATAGTCACTGCTCTGAAATATGATGACCCGGGAAGTCCGCTTATAACAGTGACAGTTAATGAGGTAGCAATACCTAATGCTTTAGTGGACCTTGGAGTAGCCATTAACGTAATGGCTAATGATGTGATGGAAAAATTAGGACTTATTGATCTACGCCCCGCAACTATAGTCTTACAGATGGAAAACTGATCCATAGCTATTCCCAAAGGCATCATTGAAAACGTTCTCGTTAAGGTGGATGGATGGAAATATCCAATGGATTTCTAGATAATTGAATCCCTTACATCCAAAGACAGTTATCCAATAATTCTTGGATGACCATGGTTGGCTACGGTTGCAGCCAAAATTGATTGTAGGGAGGGAGGAATGACCATCTCCCATGGATCTAATAGCAATCATTTTTTTTACATCCTCTTGTGAAGCTTGCTAAACACAACAAAGTATGGGTTGATGAACCAGAAAGCCCCGATGGACAAGAGAATTCGGCTTCACTAGCCATGGTAGTTATTAAACAGTATGGTAAAGAGTTGGAGGACGAATTGGAAGATGATGTACAATTTTTTTCCATTGATTGGGGTAGTGAGGAGATGTCAGATGTAGAAGAAATACTAGGAGACCCAATCAACTTAGATCAGGAAGAATTTGATGGTGCTAGTTTTATTGGACTACCTTTCCCTTTGATGAACTTAGATCCAAAAACCTTCCATTTCTTTATAGATGTTTCTCGACTTCATAAAACTATACAACACAGCTATCCACTTAACACCTTAATAAGGCCTATGTACACTATCACATCCAACCATTCAGGAGTCAAAACCATTATATTGCTACCGGGAAAATATTTGAACATCAATAGTTGGTTGACTGAAACAAAAGAACAAAGATTGTTTGACACCTTGGTGAGTAGATCTAAATCGTTCAATTAGGACTATAAAGATATGAGAGGAATACACCCCAATGTGTGCATGCATCATATCTATACTAAGGACATTTGACTTATTCGCCAACCACAACAGAGGCTCAATCCTTCCCTCAAAGACATCGTTAAGACTGAGATTGAGAAACTCTTATAAGTAGGATTTATCTACCTAATTTTTGAAAGCAAGTGGGTGTCGCCCTTGATTGTAGTTCCAAAGAAGAATGGGAAGTGGAGGGTGTGTGTAGATTATAGGGAGCTTAACAAGGCGACACACAAAGATTATTTTCCCTTGCCATTCGTGGACCAAGTGTTGGATAACCTGGAAGGGAGGAAATATTTTTCATTCTTGGATGGATTTAGTGTATACAACTAGATATAGGTAGCAACAAAAGACCAAGATAAGAAAATATTCACTTGCCCTTGGGGGAAATTTTCATATAGAGTTCTTCCCTTTGGGCTGTGTAATGCTTCTGCCACGTTTCAGAGGGCCATCCTGGCTATATTTGTTGAGTTGGTAAATGAGTGTGTGGAATTCTACATGGATGACTTCATTGTATATGGTTCAACCTTCAATGAAGCCCTCAAAAATCTAGACAAGGTGTTAAAATGGTGTGAAGATCATCCGTTGTCCCTAAGTCACAAAAAATGATTGATCATGGTGGAACAAGGAATAGTATTGGGACATCACATTTCAGCTAAAGGGATCAAGGTTGATCCTAAGAAAATTTAAATCATAAAAACACTCGAGGTTCCAAAAAAACAAACTAATATTAGGAGTTTCTTAGGGAATGTGGGATACTAACGAAGATTCATAGAAAACTTTAACAAAATCGCAGCCCCAATGTTTTTTGTCCTTCAAAAAAATGTTGACTTCATTTGGATGTCTAATTGTCAGTCCTCATTTGAAATTATCAAGGAGAAACTCATATTTTCCCTTGTCCTTCGAGGGCCTAATTGGAATCTCTTGCTCCATATTTATGTTGGCACATCTGATGATGCCATTGGAGCGTTCTAGGGTAGGAAGATGAGAATGGAGGGAAATATGCTATATACTTCATTAGCAAGAACTTGATTTCAACAAAAAATAATTACACCACAACGGAGAAAGAATTCTTGGTCGTAGTGCATGCCATTAAGAAATTTCAACATTATGTCACGAGATATAAAGTTATAGTGCATACAGATTACTCAGCCATTAAGTATCTCATGAACAAACCAATGGTAAACACAAGGATAATTAGGTGGTTACTTCTCCTCCAAGAATTCAATGTCACAATTATTGAAAAACTAGATGTGGTCACAAATTTCTTATCTCAGATTAAACATGATGGCAACTGTGCTCTGGTACAAGACGAGTTTCCAGACGAAAATCTATTTTCCATCTCCTTTAAAACCCCTCAGTTTTCTAACATTGAAAATTATTTGGCCACCACAGAAGTGTCACCTCATTTCTCATCAAAACAAAAGAAACGCCTCGTTAGAGAAAGTGCCCCTTTTAAATGAATAAATGGAATCTTGTTTCGATGTGGATCTGATTTAGTTTTACGACAGTGTGTAAGGGTAGATGAGACCTATAGTATCCTCAGAGCCTATCATGATGACCCTTCAGGAGGGCATTATTTTTCTAAAAGTACAACTCACAAGATTTTGGGAGCATGATACTACTGGCCCTCAATGCACAAGGACATCAAGAAATATGTGTGTTGATGTGATGAATTTCAAAGAGTAGGTAGACCAACTGCTTCTAATGAAATGCCCCTACAACCTCAGGTAGTCCTTAAACCATTCAAAAAATTGGGATTGGATTTTATCGGGCCAATAGACCCTCCTTCATAAGGAAAAGAGTATATTTTGGTATGTACTAACTACCTAACTATGTGGGAAAAAGTGCAATCCTTGCATATTGCCAGGGAGGAATAGGTAGCCGATTTCCTCTACAATAATTTTTTTCTCAAGTTCAAAGCTCCGAGGACAATTGTCATGGACTAAGGCCCCCAATTTATGTCCAAAGTGTTGTTGGAATTCACAGATCACTTCCAAGTAAGTCACAAGAAGTCCTCACCCTACCATGCGCAAGAATACAGACAAGTTAAGGTCACTAATAGGGAGCTGGAAAATATTTTGACAAGAATAGTTTCTTCAGGAAGGAAAGACTGGGCTAGGAAACTACCAGAAGCTATCTGGGCCTACAACATGACTTGGAAATCAACCACTAGATATAGCCCCTATGAGTTAGTCTTTGGGAAGAAGCCCTCTTACCCATTGAATTTAAACTCCAAACCCTTAGGAAAGCCATGGAATTGGGCATGGATCTTAAACGACCCCAAATTGAGAGAATCTTACAACTTAGTGAACCAAACAAACTCTATTTGGATGCTTTCCATCAGACCAAATTGATCTAGCAACAACATAAGGTCTGGCATGATAAACACATCAAAGAGAAAGAATTCCATACCAGGGATTGGGCACTACTGTTTGATTCTAGATACAAGGATCATCAAGGGAAACTCAGGACACATTGGCTTGGACCATACAAAATTTCAAAATTGTTTGCTAACGGTTTGGTGTAGTTGAAACATATTGATGGTGATACCTGAACTCTCCTAGTTAATGGGAACTGATTACGCCTCTATCATAAACCTGTTAATAAGGAAGAGTTTACAAAAATGGTGGAAACACAAGGAGAAATCCACTGCATTGACTCTATTGTGGCAGGGTCAATATAGTTTTGTCAACCCTATAATAAGAATATATATATATATATTTCTAAACATTTCTTTGATTTCTTCATAATTTTTTGACATTTGGACTTGACTAAAAAATTTCTCTTTTACAGGACTTCACCTTTGGCCAAGCACAATTTTGGTGCACCTTACTACAATGCTCTGGAATCTATTAACACAGTTGTTGCAATGCTCTAGAAATTGTTGTTGCGATGCTCTAGAATCTGCATAATAGACTGGTGCTGCTCATCACTCTAATCCTACATTTTGATGCATCACTCAATGGTGCTTGGGGAATCCAAGGCCAAAATTTCATAAATTTCTTCATTTTGGCTGCATCTTTTCAGCGATGCTCCAGAATTTTGTTGTTTCTTCATTCTGGCTGCATCTTTTCATCAATGCTCCAAAATTATGTTGTTTCTTCATTCCAATTGCATCTTTTTAGCAATGCTCTGGAATTTTGTTGTTCTTTCCTCTAGCAACATATTTTCAACGATGCTCCAGAATTATGTTCGAATGCTTTAGAAATTTTAGTTGCTTCTCTGGCTGCATCTTTCAGCGATGCTCTAAAAATTTTGGTTGCTACTCTGGCTACATCTTTCAACAATGCTCCAGAAATCTTGGTTGGTGTCCCAATGACATATTTTTAGCGATGCTCCAAAATCCTCAATTTGGTCAACATGTTCTGATGACATCTCTCTATGATGATATGGAACTCTCTTCTTCTCTACTTCAGTTGCATATTCTTGGTAATGCTCTATATTTTTGGTATAAATTTTGTCTTTCTAGTTTTTCTGATTTCTCCTAAGTTTCGTGCACGCCCGTCCTTTAATGTTGCCTCAAGATCTGATCCCTTATAATTATCTCGCCACCTTATACTGAAACTTTCCATAATTTTTTTTAAAAGGGGTAAAAACTTTATTGAAACTCAGAAAGGAACATTACAATGAAATCAAAGGACCAAAGTCCCAAGAAACAACAAAAACAGAAGAACAGAGCACAACCAAAGTCATCCAACTCCTAAACGAACCCTATCCTCAACAAGAACTTCCTCCAAATCATGGTGAAGCTCCAGAGGAATAAGCTCCCACTCCTCAATTCTCCACCCACAGACACACACGGAGGCCCATTTTTCCAAGCAATCAGCAACCCTATTCCACTCCCGTGGAATATGAACAAAAGTAACCATTTCCATCAATGAACTAACCTACAAAATCTGTTGCACAATCATAGCCAATTTCCAACTAACCCCCACCACTTTTTGCTCAATGAGAAAATTGATCAAGACCTGGGAATCAGATTCACAAATAATCCTTTTCCACCACAAAGCATGAGCCCTCTCAAAGGCACAGCGGATTTCCAAGCCTTCCACAATGTTGATAGTCTTCGGCCCCTCATGGACTGAGAAGAGGAAAACCACCGAACCTAAAAAATCCCTACCAATCCACCCAATACCAATAGGTCCAAGATTTCCCCTAGAAGATCCATCAGTATTAATCTTCAGAACTCCATCAGGAGGGGGCTACCAACTACCAATCCTATGAATTTTCCGCTTCACCTTCCGCCCTCTCCTAACACAAGTAGAAGTCACAGACAACCCCTGAATCCCCAATCTCTCCACCACCTCAGCATCCCTTTTCTCTAACAGAAAGCTCACAACACACTTAGCCTCCACCGTCTCCTAAATCATGCTCAAAATTCACTGCCATACTTGCTACACAAACTTCTCACCATGAAAAATACACCTGTTCCATTCCAACCAAATCTGCCACAACATAAAGATAGGCCCCACAAACCACACTTCCTGTAAGAAAGAAGTCATAGAGGGAGGCCTACCCACACTATTCCAAAAATCAATCAAGGAGGAAGCATGAACATAGGGGTTTTTCTAAACACCCCACCAAAAATGCCAAATCTAGATAGCAAAAGGACAGCGGAAAAACAAGTGAGAAGACTCCTCCTCGGCAACCCCACACAAAGCATAGACAAAAGGGCCATGGAAACCCCTCTTCTAAATATTGTCCCGAGTCAAACACTTATTCTAGGTCAACATCCAGACAAAGCAATTACACTTTGGCTAGGAGAACTTGTTCCAAACCTTCTTCCACCACTAAACTTCCTCCCCATTCATCCTATGGGACAATAACACCTTATATCCAGAGGCCACAGTATAGACACCCAAAGGATTAGGAGACCAAGCAAGCACATATTCCTCTCGGAGAGAACTACATCGACGACTGGAAAGAACACTTTGTAGCACAACACATTCCTCTTGCAGACCAACATCCAGCTAAACATCAGGAGACTTCCATCTAGCCACCTCAAGCTACCCACAAAAAGAGGAGGATTTAAAGTCACTCACCCGTGACCAACCAGCCTCAATAAAGCTCTAGAAAAGATTCAATAAATTAGGGTACTAAAAGATGAGAGGAGGAGAGCCATCCCAGGAATCAGACCAGAACTGAACCTCAGTCCCCTGCTTACAAATCCAAAATAAACCATCCTTAATAAGAGAAGCCCCCTTTTTGAGAGTCCCCCAGATCACAGAACCCTTCCCGACAAGGGGATAATGAGGAATATCATTCTAAGGAATTCCCAAAAAGTACTTTTGAGACAGAACTCTGGCCCAAATCTTATCCTGCTCAGTGCACCATCGCCAATACAGCTTCGCAGCCAGCGCCACCCCAGTCAAAGTTGACTGCCGCAATCCAAGACCCCCATACTGCTTCGGGCTACAAACAACTTCCCATCTAACCAGACTCCATTTAGAAGACATCAAACAACCAACCCATAAAAATTTTCTAGCCATAGAGTCAAAATCCTTAACAAAGCTCACAGGGGCAACCTGAAGCATGCATCTATAAATGGGCAAAGCCTGCACCACAGACTTGATTAACTAAACACGCCCAGCAAAAGATAACCATCGATGAGTCTAGTGATTAACTTTAACCTGAAATTTATCCAAAATATTCTTCCAGGACTCCCTGGGCAATCGCCCATCTGAGATGGGAATACCAAGATAGGTCAAAGGAGGATTCCCAATTTGAAATCTCAAGGTCTGAGCAATCCACTATTGAATGGGGCCTAGAGTATTAAAAAAGAAGATGGAAGATTTATCTTCATTAATTAATTGTCCCAAGGAAATCAGGTAAATTTCCAATGCCCTACGAATATTAGCAGCTTCTCCCATTGTAGCCTTTCCCATCAGAGTAGTATCGTCCACAAACTATAGGTGCGACTGTGGAGGCAAGTCACCACCCCACCACCAACCCTAGATTAGACCACCCTTCACATTTCTTCTAATCAATCTCCCCAAACCTTCAGCAAAGAGAAGAAACAAATATGGAGAGAGGGGATCCCCTTGACGAAGCCCCCTAGATGGACCAAATAACTTAGAGTGGTCTCCATTAATAATCACAGAGAAAGAAACTGAAGAAATGCAGCTCATAACCCAATGAATCCAATCTTCCCCGAAACCAAAAACACTGAGAATCTTTCAAAGGAAAGACCATCTGACCCTATCATAAGCCTTAGCCATATCCAACTTAATGAACATCCCCTTTTCTTTGGAGCTGGCCAGAGAATGAATGGTCTCGGTTGCAATAACAATCCCATTCAGAATTTTCCTTCCCGCCACAAAACCACTCTGCTCCTCAGAAATCAGCTCCTTTAGCCCCTTTTTTAACCTGTCAGCAATTAACTTAGAGATAACTTTATAAATGACATTGCAAAGAGAAATGGGACATAATTGACTTAACCTATTAGCCCCATCACACTTGGGAATGAGGGCTAGAAAGGTAGAATTTAATGCTCTGAGCATCTACTTGTTCTGCTAAGATTCCTGAACAACTTCCAAAAGGTCCAACTTGATGATATCCCAGAAATCTTGGAAAAACTCGATCAAGAATCCATCAGGACCAGGAGCTTTCCCTTTCTTCATCTGGAAAATAGTCCCCTCTAGCTCCTCCAATGTGATACTACTCATAAGAAGCTCATTCATTTCTCTAGAAACCAGAGGGGGAATATAGGAAAAAACTTGGGCTTCTTCCAGAGACCCCCCCTATGAATCCTCTCGAAAAAGAGAGGAAAAATAATGCACCGCCTCACTCAAGATTTCAGGAAAGGAGGAGAGCTGCTCACCCCTGTCATTCACCAGAGCCGAAATAGAATTGCCTTGCCTCTTGTACTTCACTGAATTGAAGAAAAAAGCAATGTTTTTATCTCCCTCCTGAAGCCACTCTATCCGAGCCTTTTATTTCCAATACATTTCCTCCCGCATCTCGCACTCCTCCAGAGCTTTCAAAGCCTAAGCCTCTTCCTGAAGTAAATCCTCGGTCATCCCACCCTCCCCTATCAGTCTCGTGATACCATCCAATTCAACCTGAGCAGTCGCCTTAGCATGAAAGATGTTCCCAAAGCAATGAAGATTCTACCGCTTGAGCTGATATTTCACATATTGAAGAAGTTTAGCAAAGGTGTACATTGTCGTACCAAAAGCAGGTCTACCACTTCTCCACCAGTCAACACATAATCATACAAAGATTGGTCCCGCAACCACATGAGCTGAAATCTAAAAGAAGGAGAATGAGGCACACAACGTGACTCAATAGCCAGCTTGATAGGCCAATGGTCGGATCCTCTCCAATCCAAAATTTCAAAACAAGAAGACCACTGACCACCAATCCAATAGCAGGAAACCAGGAAGCGATCCAATCTCTCAGCAATACAATTATCCCCAATCTTGTGATTGTTCCAAGTAAACTTACCATTACTGGGCTTCATATCCACTAAATTCAAAGCATTAATGTTATCACACAGGAGCAACGCCGAGGGATCTAGCCTCGCAGTACCACCACGCTTTTTAGCCAAATCAGTGATAGCGTTAAAATCTCCAGCAAGAATCCAGGGATGGAAAGAAGCCAAACTACGGACAAACCAAATATGGGACCATAGAGACTACTTACCCTGGAGATCAATAGGAGCATAGATATTAGAAAGGAGCAAAATCTCCCTTGTCTCAAAGCTAGAAGCAATCATAGACATAGCAGATTTAGAGGACAACCACCAAAGAGGACAGAGCTTCCGCAGGTTCCATAAACAAGCTATGCCCCCAGAAGACCCATGAGAACCAATGCACTGACACTCCTTGTTCCTCCACAACTTAGGAGCCAAACTAAACATACTATCCACTAAAAGCTTGGTCTCCTGCAGAAAAAGAGTATCAGGACCATGTTTCCTAGCCAAATCATGAACCACTTTTAGTCGAGGGCCGATGTTCAAGCCCCTTACATTCCATGATAAAACAATCATTTCGAGGGGTTCAAAAAATGAGAATCCAAAGTCTTTACCGACCCTAACTCCACCAAAGTCTCTCCTATCAACTTGATCTTTTCTAGATCCTTCTTTCTACCAATTTTGGCATATTTCTCTGCCCCACCCTTCTTAATATCTCTTTGTAAAAGGCCCAACTGAGGAGAAGGCATGTTTCTCTTAGCCGCAATCAGATTTATCTTTTGTCTAGGAGAGGAAGAATCCCCACCACCTTTCGGTGCCTCAACTGAAAGAACCAGCACCTCTGAGACAACTAACTATAGATTTCTATCCATGTGCAAATTATCTCCACCTGAAGGAACCAATGAAACACCAGAGATATTGTCCACCAGAGCTGAACCCTCAACCTCCTGAACCAAACTCAACAACCCCGGGTTCACTTCCTGCTGGCTGAGATCATCCAATACCTCAAACCTGTTAAAATTAACATCATCTTGTCTTTCCTTTAAGGTCCTCTTCTGACCCGGTTCTCTTTACGAGCCTTAACCTGAACAAAACCATCTGCACCAACCACTTCACTAGAGGAAAGGCCCTTCCCCTTATCAGTCGCAGGGGGGTTGCGAGGAGGTTGTGTAGGCTGAGACTCCATAGGCTTATATCTTGGACATCTACACTGCAAATGACCATATTCATGACATAGACGACAACAGAAAGGAAGAATCTCATAATCCAATTGTTGCACCCAAGAGAAGGATCCCGTACACATATCCACAACATCAGGAAAAGGCTTACTAAGGTTAATTTCAACACAAATACGAGCAAAATTCATTACCTTTCTACCCAAGGTTTGCAACAAAGACCCAACAGGTTTTCGAAGCAGCGAAGCCACCAGGTGGAAAGCATCCTCTCGACAGCACTCCACCGGAAACCGAGGCAAACAAACCCACACTGGGACATGATTTCGCAGCTCCTCCGAGGGGATAAAGCCAACATGCCATGGTTTGATAAACAACCCCACCTGGTTATGGAAATAAGGACCACCCTTAAAGACCCTAGCATGATCAGCCATGCAATTAAAGGTTACCATAAAGTGAATATTGGCCAACAATATGATCTCCATTTCTCCCTCTAGCGCCCAAGTCCTTTGAGCCCAAGTTTCCAAAAACTGAAGTGAAACCCTCATCCCCAAAAATTTTCAAAATAATGAGTGGTTCGTATAATATTCAACATCTTCAGCAATCATCTCAAGTGAGATCACCAATTTAGGCCTCTCCTGGCAATGCTTGAGACAGTCGTTAATCTTCTTAAGCCTCGCACCATTAGACGACCCTGCACCAACAAACCCTGAATCCGGAGCAAATAAATTATTATTGAAAGTCTTCAACCCATGGTTTGGAGACCTCAAACCAAACGTTGCCCAAAAATCCATCTCAAGAGAAGCCCCAAAAGGCTCACCACTATGTAGAGACATTGATCCTGAGATGGGAATGCAAGAGCACTACCCAACACAGGGTGGGGAAATCCCGCACCACCACACCTGACCACCCTACACACACACCCCCACCAGTCGTACCCTACCACACTCACGCCAACCAAAGAAGAGAGCGGCAGGAGAAATCCCCACACGCCACAAGACCTCCAAGCTTCACACCCATGGCCACCAGCCCAGTCCCACCGCACAGCAACAACCTCAAGCATGACAACAAAGAACACCGATAGGGAAAAAACCCCGAGCAAGGAAGAAACTCCGTTTGAGGGAAAACCAGGCCACCCAACACATAGAACAAGGTAGAAAGAATGAACCAGCCCAAACAACGCCCAAACAATCCACTCCACAGTGCACAGACAAGCAGAGAGCGATCACGAGCTAGGGCTCGGGTGCCCTAGCTCGGCCCGAGAAGTTGCAGACGCCATGAGCCAAAAATAATCTCACCCTATTTTTCTTTTTCGAATATTTCCATAATAAATAAGATTATTATGCCACCTTTTTTCCATAATAATTTTTTCCATCACTTCAACCATCCCATCCATGCCATTATTTTCTGCCACCACCCTTGCTAACCATATGACTATTATATCAACATAAGTGAGTTACGTTTGATCTAATGACAAGACTTGAGGTATGTGTAAATTTATTTATTTAAAGGGTTGGTACTTATTTTGAATAAAGGTTAATTAATTGGCATTATCTATCCCCCTTGTAATTTTGAAACTTTTTCCCTTTACATGATTGATAAGAGTACGACAGCAGTTCTAATTCCCCATGAAAGGCCATCATCATTATGTAGTAAGGTGACAAGAAAGTTGGTAATTAGTTCCTTCCCCATTGAGTATATCGACACATAACTTTTTTTCCATCTATAATTCAGTGAAGAAAGAATTCCATAATTCTGCAAAATTTTGCTAGGAAACAAAGGAAATGGGAAGTGCTAAAAAGAAGTCTAAGCCAACTTCTGCAGTGCCATTGTTGGAATTGAGAAATTAGAAACATTATTCCAGATATTTGGATGGCTCGACTTCATGAAACAATTTGAAGGACACACAAAGCAATTGGTAAAATAATTCGTTAAAAATTTTGCAGATGGGAAGACCGTGGTGCGTGGACAATAATTCTAGGTAAGTACAAAATTCATTGCTCATCTTTCCAGTCGTGCAAATAAAGGAATTCATTTGAATGAAAATACCCACATCTCCAATCAAAATTTAATAGAACTGTTCCATAGGGAAGGGGAACCCCAACCTGTAATGACCATAAACACTAGGGGGCAAAATAAGGGAATCCATAGAATGTCTATTTCAGAACCCTAGAGGTCTGTTGCAGCTTGGATTATTAGATATTTCACTTGTGAGGGACAAATGACTATAGTTGTGGGTCCCCCTTTCTGCTTGCTGACCCATATACGCCATGACATTGAGGACCCTACTCTTAGGGTAAATTTACCAGCTTTTCTCTGCCATTCAGTCACCTCTATGATGGAAAAGTATAAAGTTGGGATGGGGCCCCTTAAACATCATGATATGATACAGCTAATATCTAAATACCATTTCTGCAAAAATCATAAAAGAAGTGGCAAAGGTTTCTACATAAATTTGAAAATGAGGAGCCAGGGAGGTCACTTGAGGACGGAGAATCCTATAAACAAAAGGAGCATTTTGTAGAAGAACCCTCCTCGGAGGCATTAGGTGCCCCCAAATCCCAACATACCTCCATGGCTCCCAATGGTGATGCTCTAAAAACCTTTCTAGATGAATTACAAACCCTAGGACAAGAAGGGGAGGTGGGAATTGTGCATTCCAGAGGAGAGGAGGAGCCTCCTCGAAAGATAAAGAAATGAAGTAAAGTTTTTTTCAAACAACTCCTCCTCTACAAAGGAGTAAATGGTTATCTTCAGGTTCCAGTGAAACCAAACCCCAAGATGTAGGCAATACTTCAAAAAGGAAAAAGGCCAGGACTCCAATAAAGGTGGTAGAAATTGATAGTCCGCCTGATAATGAGGAGACAAATGAAACAAAAAAGCAAGGGGATCAACTTCCTAGGGAAAAGAATGAGGAAACCCTATCACTTGAAGAACAGGAAGGGGAGAAGATACAATCACCACATTCAAAGCAAAATGAAGATGAGCCTATGCGAAGATTCTCTCTATTTCTTGATAGAGCAGGGAGTATACAGAAAGTTGAAGAAAATGTACATCATATTGATGAAGAAATAGAAGAAGTGTCTTATTCATCTTTTCTTGAGAACACTGAGGTATAAAATGCACCTCATGTTGATAAAGAAATAGAAGAAGTGCCTTATTCATCTTTTCCTGAAAACACTGAGGTAGAAAACACACCTAATGTTGATGAAAAAGTGGAAGAAGTGCCTCACTCATCCCTTCCTGAGGACACTAAGGAGGACAATGCGCACCTCATCCTGATGAGGAAATGCCCCATGCATCTTTTTCTAAGGACACAGGGGATATAGAATCCAGTCTGAAAAATGAGGAATTAGAAGAGTTAAAGGCGAAAATTGTGGGATTGAGAGCCAAGTTTCAAGATGACGAAGTATAAATTAACCAACAAAAAGAAGAAATTGAGGTGCAAAATGCCATTGTACATAAAATAGACCAAGAAATTGCCAAATTGACTACACAAATGGATGAAAAATACAAGCTTATTGAGCAACTGCAATACCAAATCCAGTAATGGAATCAACAGGGTAAGCAACATCAAGTTGCTTTGTGTCAAAAAGATAAGTGTGTTCAAGATTTGAAAAGTAATTTTATGCAATTATTCAGGGCTTTTGAAGAAGAAAAGAATCGACGGGAAATTGAGTTAAATGCCTCTATGAGTAAAAATGTGGAGCTAGAAAAAATTTTGCAGGAGAGTGACACTCAACCAATTATGGAATCAAAGGGGATACAAACTGAACCTATTGTTATAGACTGGTTCCAGGTATGCATTCCCCCAATATTAATGAAATGGAAAGAGCATTGCTATCTCTTGAAGGATGTGGAATTTGAAAATAATAGATTGGAAAGGGAATTGGTAATGTTAAAAGAATCTTTCCATTGGGCATATAGGGGAAAACAAGATGCATGTGAAATTGGTGAATTACTATTAGCCTACAAAAGACCAATTAGGTTGTACTCCATGTTTCTTAATGAGCAGCTTTTAAGATGGAAATTGCAAAGAATTCGCCAAAACCAGCCTCATGACCCTAATGACAAGGAATTTGTAAAAGTCTTTGTTGATTCACTCCTTGAACAACAAAATTTGTTGTGTGAGTTCTTTGTTCACAATTATCTCTTAGAAAAGTATACAAATTTCTTTATTAACTTCTTTATGGGAGAAGTAGAATTAAGATCATTCATGTCCACAATGAAAAATTAACTTCACTAGCAAGATAGATCAAGAGAGTATGCACAGGAAGAAAATATAGTAGGGTTGCAGATGAGATACCCTCATAGGAAGCCTTTCTCTTTCAAGAAACAATTTTTGGGTGTCAAACTTAAAAAGGAAGTACAAGTCAAATACAATAACAACCTTTGGTTGTGTCATGATCACTTTCAGGAAAAAGGGCCACAATTAATAGGACCAACATGGCATGCATGTGAAGAGAGGTATACCCCTCTTCCTATGCATCTCAAGAAGAGGGAAATAATTTCACCTCTTAATATTAGATGGTCCTACGGAAGAGCAGTAGCTTTGGCCAAAATTTTGAAGGAATTAAAGATTAACTAGATTGGTATGAGGTACATACCTCCATTGCTTCTTTCACCACCTCCTTCAGTATATATCAATCTAGACCAAAGTGAGGAAAGATTTTCCAGATGAAAATAAAGATTCACTTTTCATCAAGGATTCTTGAGGAACCTAGAGATGTTGGACACAGAGGCAGATGATGTGTATGATCTTAGTGCTAAGTATGAGGAAATGAATAGGAGGAATGATGGATAGGGGACACATCAGAGAGCAGGAGGACCTGCTCGAACTTAGGAAGGGGAGGAAATGATGAGGTAAAAATAACCTCATCAACATAATGGGATCAATATGCAAATCTAAACCCTTTAGCCCAAATTACCCTGCCAATTGATTACCTATAGGAAAAATAATTGTTCTCTTTCTATGAATAAGTGTGCAAACTTTATTTCTTGAAGTTGATCAAATTAAACTAACTCATGCTGATTTAAAGGTCTAGTCTTGAGTATTTCATAGGTCAACTCCACTCCCAATCACCATTCCAGTCAAAAGGGAAATGAACACGGATCTTCATACTTTTGAAAACAAGGGAGCGGGTGTCGGAATTCTAGGAGCACACATTTTGGGCCAAGTCTTTATAATTCTATTATTTTTTAGTTTCAAAAACTTTATGTCTCATGCGAGCCTCTTTAATATTGTATATCATGTGTTTTAAAATCCCTCTACTAATGGAAATATGTTAAAAAGACTCTATCAACTAGAAAATAGGATTTTTGTTAGTCATCTTTCATATAAATATTTAATTGTCACAAATAATGAATAGAGAAGAAGATTATCGTTATGTTGCAAATTTTTCTTTTGAGTAAAAACTACCATATGAATATGAGTTTTCCCGCCACTCTTTGAACTACTGTTTAATATGGACGCATCTTTGGAATGAAGTAGCTTAGAGAATTTTCAGTGCATGTGATCAGAAGTAGTTGTAGACACACCCGAGAGCTGGCCACTTGAGGGTTATAGATAGATAGATAAGTATTTTATTTCTTATTATGCATTTCCTTTTAGTAGATAACAATTAAATTTCATTTCACTTCCATGAGTATATGTTACGCTATTAGTTTCAAGCTTGCAGGTTGCAACTAAGTTCATAGTTTATGAGCTTAATATTTGAATGTCTGGAGCACCTTTCTTCAGTTGATTATATTAAATTGTTTTATGATTAGTGGTTGGCTTGTTATCTTTTATATTAGATAAATGGTCCCTAATTTCTTTACATGTTTTACTTCTTTATCAATTTATGCATTCTTTAGATTAATCGTTTCCATGCTTTCTAGTTTAGTGGTAATGATTTTCAGATTCTTAGTTTTTTGTTTCCTGGTTTGATTCATTTTCTCACTTTCTAGATAGATTATTTACTACTTTCAAATTAAAGGCCCTTTAGCATAGAACTTTTATTCAGTAGGTTAGTATTTAGGAAACCTAAGAGAGAAGTTGAGATGTCTTCTATTGCAAATAGCCTTTGGACACTTCTCAGTCAATTTAATGATGTGATTATTCACTAAAGTGTTAGGACCTAACGACAGACTGTCACTAACAAGGCCCCCAATTTGGATATGGAAAACTTACTATTGAACCCTCTCCCTTCCACCCTAACCCTAGATGATAATAACAACATCCTTTGTATTTTCAATCTTGAGGAGGTCCAAATGGTTGTTTTCAGTATGGGTGCCTATAAGGCGCCTAGCCCAGATGAGTTCCCTCCAGCTTTCTTTTAGATATTTTGGGATATTGTTGAGGGGGACCTTGTCCTAGTAGCCAGTGATTTCTTCAAATCTAGTAAGATCCTCAAATAGCTAAACCACACCTTTATTTCCCTAGTTCCCAAGGTTGCTAAACCCCAACCTATTATTGAATTTAGGCCCATAAGCCTCTGCAATACCATTTACAAGATCTTTTCTAAAATCTAGGTGAACCGCCTAAAACCCTTGCTTGAAAAAATGATAAGCCCTACCCAAAAAGGTTTTATTCTGGGTCGTCATATCTTGGATTCCGCCATAACCACCCATGAAATTTTACACTCTATGGAAAGATGCAACAATGCTAGTATGGCCTTCAAACTAGATATTTCAAAAGCATATGATAAGGTGTTATGGGACTTTATTCCCAAAGTCCTATCTAAGTTTGGTTTTAAACAAAGGGTGATTAACCTCTTTATGGAATGCATTACCACTATGAGATACTATGTTTTGGTTAATGGGGCCCCCTTTGGTTTCTTCAATGTTGGGAGAGGTATCAGATAGGGAGATCCTCTCTCACCCTGTTTGTTTATCATGGTCACAAATGTTTTAAGTAGGAACATATCCAAACTGTTGTCGAAGGGCTCCATAAAGGGGGTTAAACTTTCCACTTCATTGGAACCTATTGTTATCCAACAATTCATTGATGATACAATACTCTTTAGGAAGGCTTCAATGATTGAAGCCAGAAAATGGAAAAGTTGCCTTAGTAATTATGCTACTTGTTCTAGCCAGTGTATAAATTATAATAAAATCATGATTTACTTCTTCAATAGCACTCCTGCTCTCCAAGCTCAGGTGATTTCTATCCTAGGTTGTGTGAGTGGATCTCTCCCTTCGGTGTATCTTAGGCCACCTCTTACTATCAAGGAAGTCACTCCTACCTTTTGGAACATAGTTCTTGAAAGCATCCAAAGTAAATTGGCAGGGTGGAAAGGCTCCATTCTCAGCCATGCTAGTAAGTTGCAACTTATGTTTGCTACTCTTCAAGGGATCCTTGTCTACTTCCTTTCTATCTTTAAGATCCCAAGATATATTGTTGAGAAGTTTGAAAAAATTCAAAGGAAATGCTTATGGTCTAGGACATAGGAAAAGAAGAACTTTTCTCTAGTTAGCTGGGACAACATTTGTATGCCTAAATCTTATGGTGGGATTGGAATCAGGAATGTCCAATGCACCAACAAAGCCTTACTTGATAAGGTTGGTCGGGAAAAATTAAGGAATAAAGAGGAATAGTGCAATATCATGAATGCTAAGTATCTTTGTAATAGACCCATGAGTAAACACCTCTTTGATGATTGCCCTTCTGAATCTCTGGCATGGAAGAAAATTTATAGAATGCAAGGGCAGCTCATGTCCGGGATGAAATGAAAGCTTGGGAATGGTAATAACATTAGATTTTGGGAGGACCCTTGGTTGCTTGACTTCCCCTTTTCGTACTCTAATTTCAAGAACCTAATGATACATGCACAACTCTTTGGTAAGTACATAAGTGACTACCTTCTTGGTCAACAGGGGCTACGTGGTGGAAATATTTACTTCTTTTCCACCCTTTGTCCCTGGAGTTGTTTAATATGGCTAAGTATTTGCAAGAGTTTCTCTCCCTCAAGAGATTACCTATATCCAACTTTGAGGATGAATTCTACTAGATCAAAAATAGGTAGGGAAATATTTCAGTTAAAATGACTTACAATCTGCTATCAGTTCAAGGTGATGATAATGAACCCTGGAGATAGGTCTAAAATAGGCACATGATTTATAAAATTAATTTCTTCTGGTGGATGGCCTGTAATAACAGAATCCTAACTCAGGATAACCTGAGGAAAAGGGGATTTCATATCCCAAATATGTGTTTGTTGTGTAAATGGAATGAAGAGTCTATTGATCATTTATTATTGCACTACTCATTTGTTGTTAGTGTCTAGGAGCTAGCTTTTGAGAAGTTGGGCACCCACTAGACTATGTGTAGGGATATCAAATCCCTCATTTTGGGTTGGTCTAGGCCCTTCCAACATCCTATCCCTAGAGATATTTGGAACTAGGTCCCCACATCATTTATTGGTGCTTGTGGAAAGAGAGAAACAACCAAATATTCAAGAATATTGAGATGAGCCTTAAGGAGGTATTTGAAATAGGGCTAAGACTTGTTTTTTAAAAAAAATTGATTTATAATGGGAAAACCCCAGACAAAGCTCTTACTGAGTGGGAGATCAAAATGGCTAAAGCTTGGAACAAGAATCTTGAGATCAACTCCTTTGACAACTCTAAGGCCCAAGCTAGGCAAGACACAATTTGGAAACCCCTAGATCATGGATGGCATAAACTTAATTTTGATGGTGCAGCCAAGGGGAACCTGAGAAGGGCTAGCATCGAGGGCATTATCAAGGATAACAGGGGTAGCTTTTTGGCTAGTTACTTGAGGAGTATAGGGATTCAGACCTCCATGATTGCAGAAGCCAGGATGTTGCTAAAGAGCATCTAGTTAGCTATTACTATGGGGATAAAGAAACTACACATAGAAGGGGATTCCAAGTTGGTGATTGATTCTATCAAATGTGGTAGATTATTAGGATGGAACACCAGAGATATCCTGTTAGACATAAATCACATGGTGTTGAAGTTGGATATGAAGATATTTACTTACATCTTTCGTGAGGGAAATCAAGTTGTTGATGCCTGGGCTAATCTTGGATCCTATTGGAGCATTTCCAAGTGTTGGAGGAATATTGGTAACTTACCACTTGAACTACAAGGTATTATCCTTAAGGAACAGGGCACCTTAGTTACCCATTACGTTATCTAAAATTGTGATTGTCAAGGCTTTATGGGTGGTCCACATATTTGTTCTTTGGGTGATGTGGATGAAGATGGATGATGAGGTGTTAAATACATGGCAGTATTTGAATAATCGGGCAAAGGTTGAGGTTATGGAGCTAATAATGAGGATTGATGGGAAGTAAAATGGGTTAACGATTAAGTTTGGTTGGTCCATACGCAAATTTAATTTGTGATCTTATCATATCCCTCACATATCTATACAGACTTCCAATTTCAAATTTGATATGACTAATTCTTATCACATGGAGCTCATGCTAAGTCCCATCGACACCACTAAAAAGTTAATTAAGATAAAAGGTAGAGACTTAGGGAAGTCTAAATTTGGCCCCACATCCATTTGTTATCAATACTTGTGTAATTACAACTTGGAAGGACAACCTATCAATGTCATCATTTTTCACAAACATTATCGCTAGTGTTTAAAGATTTTAATAATGGGCCCACAGATATTTCCAAAAAGAGATTTCCTTTTTGGAAATAACTCTTGAAGCATGTAATCTACAAATCATCTTGATTACCTGAATTCATCCCAGCTGGCTTAAAAGAAGTTCTTTTTGGGTGACCTATCATATTGATAGATATTTTAACTTCTCTCTATCGTAGGATTCTTGGGTTCTTGGAGTGAAGTGCGGAAAAATGGGTGGTGACAGGGTGAGGATGAAGCTAGATAATTATGAGGAATTTTGAAAGGATCCTCTGGTTTGGCATATCTGTGTTGAAGGAGGGTTGGCACGATTAATGGAATGCTTGTTTGGTCATGATGCGAGGATTTCAGCATAACTCGCAAGTTCCTAGAAGGACAGGAGGGTTACGATGGGAGGTATCTCCTTTAAGGTCAATGAGGAGATAATTACTCAGGGGATTGGGATCTCTTGCACTAGAAAGAAGTACACTAAGCACACCAAGGCCTAAGACAATGAAAGCCTCAACGATATCTTTAAATAAAATGAAAAACATGTATGCGCCTAGTCTAGTTTTGAAAGAGAAGCTCTCCCTCGACCATGGGACCAGGTTTTTCTGGCTCTAATAAAGTATGTGACTTTGGAGGGTAGACATAAGTTTTTTTATTATTATCACCTACCTCTTTTAAATCATCTTTGCCACAAAATACTATTGATTTTTCCATTTTTCTTACTGATTTAAAAATATTTGTTGAGAAATGTTTAGACACTATTTCCCAAAACCCTGAAGAAACACCACCCCTACCACTCCACTAGGGCCTCATCTTGAGGCTTTATCATTTCCATTTGGCTCTCTACTCACCCAAACCCATTTTTGTTGTTTGTATTGGGGAAGTCAAACCCCCTATTTAGACCAATGTGAATCCCTCTCTAGTAGAGTCTAAGGACCCCAAAAGGAAAACCCTTCCAGTGAATACTAAAACCCCCAAGCCTAAACCTCCTGAGAAAAAGAAAAATGGTGGTGTAGGGAATGCTCAATTGAAAGTGGTGGTTGGGCTTTATGAGCTCAAAGTTGCTCCCTACAAGATGGACAACAAACCTGCGGCTAAGATAAAATCAAAAGAAGAGGGGAAAGGCTAGGTGGAGTTGTCGTCCATAGACAGTGAAGGGAAGAATATTGTTGGTAAAGATTCCAAGGGGGACACTATGGTGGTAGTTAGTATGGAGATAGGGTTAGAGAATACAGTATTAGGAGATCCCACAGGCTAGCAAAAATTAGTAACAAAGTATCAGTTAATGAAATTTCCAGTGATGAGGAGCAGTCTAACAATAAAGGAATGAGGAAGGAGGAAGACACAAAGGAGGAGGAGGAGGAGGAGGAGGAATTCATTGAAGGGCCTAGTCACTTTTCTAACTTCAACAAGATTCTCAAGGATGTCTCGACAACCTAGTCCTTAGCCCCCCAAGCTATGGAAGAAGATAATGTGGACTATGGACAAAGTGGAGGATTATAACATGCTGCTGGAGCGGGTGGAGAAGATCAAGAAGAAATTCACCGGTTTGACTCAGTTCACTATCAAGATGATCCATTGTGCAACTAGTACCCTTTCTACTACTCTCAAGGATGAGATGGATAAGAAGGAAAATGGGGATGGCCCCAACTAGGTTGGGGAGGAGGTTATTAACCTCCTCTCTTAGAATTGGGAGGGTGCTAGTTAGTCTGTTGTTGTTGTGTCCTATTGTTGGGTCGTTGGTTATAGGTCGTCTGTCTATTGTTTCTATGTTTTTTTTTTTTGGTGGTTAATGTTTTGATTCTTTGGACCTAATTTTTTTTGGCCTTTTGGCTTGTTGTGTAAAGGGTACAACACCCTGTAAATGTTGCTTAATATATCAAAAACATAACACTATGCAAAACATTGGAAACTTTGCAATGGACCAACAAGGAGGAAATCCATCACAAGGGAAATACATGCCACAACACACTTCATACATTGACCCTTCCAAAAACTTACACTATCAACGCAATACTAAGGTAACCTTCAAAATCAACCACAAAAATGTGTACCATCAGTGCAATACCAAGGTAAACTTCAAAATCAACCACAACAATATATACCATCAATGTAGCATCAAGGTAACCTTCAACACAATCCACAACAACAAGGCATATTTTCAATGCAATACCAAGGTAACCTTCAACACAATCAACCACAACAAGGTGTACCATCAATGCAATACCAATGTAACCTTTGAAATCAACCACAACAAGGTGTACCATCAACACAATACCAAGGTAACCTTCAAAATCGATCACAAAAGGTATACCATCAACATAACATCAAGGTAGCCTTCAACAACATTCACAACAACAAGGTATATTGTCAACACAACATCAAGGTAGCCTTCAAAAACATTCATAGCAATATGGTGTACCACAAAAAAACTATCAAAGTACACCCCAAACTCCACAACAAAATATCCCACAAAATCAATATCAAGGAACACCTCATAGTCAATATCAAGGTACAAAACAAGGACCCAACATACCTTATACACATAGTCCTCAATGTCCCATGACTATAGAATATTCAGTTTATGGCCAAACAAACATCATGCAACAACAAGGCTACAACGTACAAAATCCATAAGTTCACCAACCAATGAAATAAACGTACAACTACAAACACTCAATCAAAGGATATTAGATATACAAATTGGAAAGTCAAGAAAGAGCTATGCTCTACAAGATATTTTTCCATATCCTTTTGACCAAAATTTATCTATGGTATCTTTCCCAAAATGCTTCGAAATCCAAAAATTTGACAAGTATAGGGGAAGAGGGCATCCATTATAGCACATAAGTGAATTTTCAATGTCTTGCATGAAACTATTGGCAACACAAGGGCAGGCAACTAAGAGGGGGGGTGAATCAATTGTCTCAAAAATTAAACTTATTAAACTTATTCTCGGATCTGATAAATAAACATGAAAGCATAAACCATCACCACATCAGAAACACACATAACACCAATATTTTTTACGTGGAAACCCTATTAGGGGAAAAACCACGATGGAGGTTAGTCAACAAGATAATACCCTATTAAAAGTATAAAAGATTATAAATGGGAATGCATATGCATTCAAGCACACTTCCTAGAGCTCACTGCTCAAATAAAAAAAGGCTTACTACCTAAAGGAAGACACATTGTCTTACAGAAACATTCGGATTACATCCAGAATATTTTGAACTGAGAAAATAGCATCTCCCAATGCCTGATTACAAATCTGGTTAAGCACAAGCTGCTTGCTCTTCTTCACACTTTACTTTTTTCTTTGAATGATTAAAAAATTATCCACACACAGCACTCACACACTTCACACACACATATCTTCAAATGGTATAAAAAATCGCTCATGTATATCCACAACTAAGGATAACATCATCTACATGTTCGCTTCAACAAAATATAAAATAAGTACAAACTATCGACCCAAATCAATAAAAAAATTTCAATGTGCACCAACCGATGTTAGCCACAACATAGTGAAGACCCAAAACAACATCCTCAAACATGAACCACCTTTGAAAATTATGCCTCAAAGATCCACAACATGCTACAGTCACCATCTTGTCCATGATCATGAAAAACATGAACTCAAAGAAGAACATCACCAATCATGAGCACAACGATCAATGTGGATGTAAAACATAGATCGAGCATGATCTAGAAATATCCAAGAGCATCATGAATCACCACAGAAGCATCTGCAAGAACTCAACTTACTAGAATCAAATTATCTTCTTTTAGGAACACCAACTGAAGCAACAAAACAACTGTCAGAACACAGATACTCATAACTCAATCAAATCTTCATGCGGATCTCTGAAACTTTATGTGGATAAACTAGATATACTCAACAAAAAACCATTTAATCCACAACCTCTAATCATCAATATACTGAGCTATCCAATAGCATAACTTCACTACATCACTGACAACCTGCAACTTATTTTATTACAATTTTCTCAATATCCTCTACATTTACAGCCTTAAAGACATTAATTCCAATAGTGTTGACATCAATAACAACCACATATCAACAATATCCAACAGGAACTACAACGAAATGATACCTATTAAATGAGACTTTTCCCACAAAGTCTCGGTGTGCCCACTATAGACTGGTTCTCTTATCTACCACTAGGTATCAAAACATTTGAAGAGTTGTCTGATAAATTTGTAAACCATTTCTCATACAACATTGAACAAGACATAACAATTATGAATCTCTATAAAATCAAGCAAATTCAATGGGAAGCATTTTCCTCGTATCTCCAAATATGGAGACAAAGTAAGAAAAATTAAATGACCCATTCTAGAGAAAAATCTTGTAGATATCTTTATCTCCAATGTACATGCAGATATCAATTACAAGTGTTATTCCCAATAAATTTTGAGGAAACTATTTAAAAAAAATACTTATCAAAAGAGCCCTTATTGCAAGGGGAGTGATCAAACTTTACAACCCTAAAGATTAACCTTCTACATCAAATGACAAACCCAAAATATGGGAAAAAAGAAAGAATGTAACCAATGATGGAGTAATTGATACTAAGGTTTTACACATTGTGCAAACTCCCAATGTGCCACTGAATCATGTTCAAACAACACAACAAGGCTATGCTTCAAATAATCAATAGAACAACCAGCTCAGTTATCCCCATAACAACCAACCCAACAACCAACAACAAAATCAAGGATAGGATAACGAAAGGAGACCACCTTAGCAGTTTGACAAATCATGAAGAAAATTTACTTCCTTAAGAGAATCCATCAAGTTCATTATGCACAAACTAGTCCAAAAGAACTTCATCACAATAAATGGCATAGAAAATTATGAGGAACCCAACTTCAAACCCCCTTGGTATAATGAGAATGAAAAATGTGAATTTCAAAAAATCAAGGGGCATACTACCAATAATTGTGTGAGACTTAAAAACATCATGCAAGACTTAATTGAAAAGGGAGAAGTAGACATCAATCCTCATCTCAAAAATAAGGACCTAAAGATCTACAAGGATCCATTAATCCCTAACCATTCTAGGGGAAACAACAAAGGAAAAGAAGAAGATTACCATAAGGCCACCTTCTCTTATGGTGTGGATACAGTTCTAGGAAATATCTCTTGTGATGATCATACCATCTGTGTGGTAACTATACTAGCTAGAGATACTAAATGTAATGTGACTACTCAAAGGGGAAGAGTAACAATCCAAGGAGAACCAACCCAAGTAAAAGCCACAAGCAAGTCATCAAGTGACTATAGTATTGTGGACCAACTTAAGAAAACTCCCAACCTAATCTCCATCCTTGAGCTCTTAAAACTATCACCAACACATAAGGAAATATTGGAGAAAGCTCTTGTAGAAAGGTCAGTCCCAAACAACCTTGATGCTAATCAATTTCAAGCCATGGCTAGAAATATCACATCTACCCATCATTTAGTCTTTTCTGAGAAAGACCTCTTGCAAAAATCTTTCCACAATCAAGCTCTTTATTTAGAGTTGTGTGTCCATGAAAATAAAGTGAAGAGAGTACTCATAGATAATGGTGTAAGTCTAAACATTTGTACCTTAAAATTTGTGAAACAACTGGGATACTCTAATGATGTGATAGATAAAAACAAGAGTATCACTATCAAAGCTTATGATGACATGGAGTGAAATTTAGAAGGAACTATCAGGATACCCATTCAGATAGGATTGACAATAATAGAAACTATATGTCAAGTACTAGATCTCGAGCTTCCATACAACCTTCTCTTGGGTTGACCATGGATCCACACTCTAAAAGTAGTCCCATCTACATTCCATCAATTCCTTAAGTTTCCTTATGAAAATAAGGAAGTGGCCATATATGTGGACCTCAAACTATTTCATTACTGTGCCAAGTTGGAAGATAACTATAAAACGTTTCTCCAAATACCCAACAATGATATATCCATCCACTCCTTTTCATACATTGACCCAACATTGCTAGCTTCATCCTCCACTACACCATCATCAACCGAGCTACCTAAATTTGATACCAAGATCCAAGTACTTGACAAAGGTTGTGGGGAATACCACTTCAACCAATCTTTTTATATTGGAATGTTGCTCCCAACACCTAAAACGTATGGAGGACCAAAAGAGATCGGACATGTTCAAATAGTCACAATGGTAGTCAAACCCACTATTTTCACCAAGTGGGGAGACATGTAAGATGAGGAAGTATGTGAAGAGGATCTATCTTCATGAATTTACAAAGAAAAATGATGAGAACAACCACTACCTCCCCTTCCTATTTATGAAAACAACAAAGGATATAAAATAGTCAAAAGCATGGGATTCACTGGACAAGGTGACCTTGGTCTACATGGACAAGGTAGAAGTGAACCAATCATTATAGAACGCCACCTGAAGAATCTTGGACTGGGTTATGATATAACTAACATGATTACCCCAAGTACTAAAAGCACCTCTTATGAGGAAGAAGCTACTTCTACAACTGATGAGACATCAGATAATTGTGAACGTCTAGATGACCACCTGTATATCCAATACATGATTAAAAACCTCAACGTCAATACCCTCACTACATAATCTACATCTGATGACAACCATATCAAGACAAATTCTAATGAATACGAGTGGGATTCCTATGACTCTAGTGAATACAACTTAGATACCTTATGGATCCTTAAAAAAACCAATGTCCCTAACCTAGTTACAACTTCTATAAGCTTTGTAGATACCCACAACAAAATATCCTTGCATTCTCCATAGTTGATAGATTGGGACCAACATCATGCTCTAGTTTTGGATACATTCTAGAATAATGAGGTTGTTGCATAGTTCATGGGACTTCAAACTGATATACCGCAAGGAGATCACAAAGTAGCATTAGCAGTGGAGCTAGATCAAGGAGCATATTTTGGAGGGGAGATTGTGTCTTCCAGTTACAAAAATAAAATAGAAAATTTAAAAATCAAAAGAAGGTCCCCTAAGGAAAACCACAAAGTGGCTTTATTGGATCAAGAAAGGAGAAAGAAAAAGGATGCATCTGAGGGTGAAAACCTATTTGAGGTGCTCGAAGATGGAGGATTCAATCTCCCCACCATAGCATATCAAGAGAAATCAGCACTCCTAGTTGAAGATGGCGAACCCATCAATATTGGCACAACAAAAACACCCAAGATAGCATACCATGCAACATCACTTGATCCTAAAGAAAAGGTAAACTTCTCAGCATTTATCAATGAAATAAAAATAAGCTTTGCATAGAAATATGTAGACATGTGAGGACTAGATCCAATATGGTTCATACATAACCTAGTCGTATTCCTTGGAGATAAACCCATCAAACAAAAGCTATGAAAGATGCATCCACAGATAACACTTTTGGTAAAAGTAGAACTTTAGAAACTATTAGATGTGGGATTCATCAAACCCATTGAATATCCTAAATGGGTATCTAATCTAGTACCAGTATCAAAGGCCACTAGGGGCATGAGGATTTGTACAGACTTTTGGGATCTAAACAAGGCTTTCCCAAAGGATGGCCTCCCTCTTCCTAGCATCGACATCATTGTAGATATAACTATAGGGAATGAAATTCTATCACTAATGGGTGGATTCTTTGGATACAATAAAATAAAAATATCCTCTGAGGACCAACATGAAATATAATTTACTTGTGCATGGGGAACCTTTTGCATGAATGTCATGTCATTCGGTCTAAAGAATGCAAAGGAAACCTAGCAATGAGCAATGACTACTATCTTTCATGATATGTTGCATACCACCATGGAGGATTATGTATTGGAAAAATACATCAAAAGGGAAGATCATTTGGTCGACCTAGCAAAGGTATTTGACAAGCTAGAACAAAAGAAATTCATCTCAACCCAAAGAAGTGTCTATTTGGCGTGTCTTTTGGAAAACTATTGGGTTACATAGTATCAAGAAGAGGCATTGAGGTAGATCTGGCCAAGGTAAAAGCTATATTAGAAATGCCTCCTCCAAAGACATTAAAGTAGATGATAAGCCTCTAAGGTAAATTACAGTCCATCAAGTGATCATTGCACAGTTGGAAAACAAGTTCCATCCATTCACCATTTTCTACACAAAGACATAACATTCAAATGGGATGGAATATGTGATCAAGCATTCCAACAAGTCAAGAAGTACTTACTTACTCCTCTAGTATTAATTCCACCCATTCAAGATAAGGGAATTATCATGTATGTATCTACAACATCGATAATGTTAGGAGCTGTATTAGTACAACTAAAGACAATAAAAAGGAAAGAGTGGTTTATTATATCAGCCAAACACTGGTGGGATATGAATTGATCTATTCACCCATAGAAAGAGCGTGTATATCTATCATCTTTTTGGCATAGAAGTTGAGACACTACATCTTAAATAGACATGTAAAGCTGATATCAAAAGTAGATCCCCTAAAGTACCTATTGGAAAAAGTGGCTCTAATAGGTAGGATTCCTAAATGGGTAATGATACTGAGTGAGTTTGACATAGATTACATAGATAGAAAAGCTATCGAAGGACAAATCATAGAAGATCAACTAGCAAAAGCACCAATGGATGATCCTCAACCTCTAACAATAGAATTTCTAGATGAACACATACTACAAACAAATCATTCTAGCCATTGGACCTTGTACTCTGATGGGTCCCACACCTAACACAACTCAAGAGAAGGTGTCTTATTTATCACATCACAAGGAGATATTATACCTAAGGCTTACAAGATTTCTTTTTTGTGTACCGATAACATCTCTAAATATGAAGCGCTAATCATAGGACTAAACATGGCCATTGAATAGAGGATAAAGAAACTACAGGTTTATGGAGACTCTCAACTAGTAATAAGGTAGGTAAAGGATGAATATCAAATAAAGGATGACAAGCTAATGCCATATAAAATAATAGTGGATAGTTCCAAACAATAATTTTCATCATCACCTTTGAACAGGTTCCTAGGATCAACAATAGAGCAGTCGATACTATGGTGGGAATAGGTTCACTCCTTGACATTCCACAAAACATTTCAAAATATGAATTCCTTGTGGAGCAACTCCTTGTACCAGCATTCGATATCTTGAAATTAGAATTAGTTTGTGATATTGTTGGTCCTAACTCACCATGGTACCAAGATACATTTGACTATATCTAGCATGGTATCATACCTCCTGACTTAATGATAAACCAAAAGAAAACCTTTGTTCGTAGAACATATAGATTCACCATCTTAGGAGATACCCTATAAAAACAAAGTCTAGACAGAATATTACTTTGATGTATCAACATGAAAGAAGTGAAAACCACTTTATAGGAAGTGCATGAAGGTATTTGTGGGTCTCATGCTAGTGGACCTAATCTAGTACATAAATTACTAAGAACAAGGTATTATTAGCCCTTAATGGAACAAGAATCCATCCATTTCTCAAGAAGATTCCACCAATTCCAACAATATAGTCATCTTGTTCACACACTAGAATAGAAACTAAGACCTATAACAACACCATGGACTTTCTCACAGTGGGGATTAGACTTGATAGGTAAGATATCCCCCACTTCATCTAATGGGCACAAGTTTATTATTATTGCAACTGAATACTTTAAAAATTTGATAGAAGCAATTTCAGTAACATACATCATGGGAAAATAGATATCCAAGTTTATCTTGAATCGTCTCATCTATCAATATGGTATTCCCCAAACTATCATAATAGACTATAGAACCATATTCAAGAACCAATATGTCTGTGAGCTTTGTTTCAAATTTTTATATCCAACACTAATTCTCAACGCCCTACTATCCCCAAGTAAATGGTTAGGTTGAAGTGTCTAATAAAACCATTCTGAATTACTGAAAAATACTATTAATGAAATTGGTTGGGATTGGGATTTACAATTGAACCCAGCCCTATGGGCTCACCGAAACAAAATTCATATAACTATAGGTGCCACACCTTTTTCCTTGGTCTATAGATCTGAAGCAGTCTTACCTATTGAAGTGGAAATCCACTCACTGTGAATATCACTGAAAGGCATGGTCAACAATGAGGAATATCGGGTATCCAGATTGAATGAGTTGGAACTCTTGGATGAAATGATTTTGAGCATATTAAACCATCTCTAGGTTTATCAAAATCAACTCAAACAAAGCTACAACAAAAAGATAAAAAATAGAAGCTTTCAAGTTGGTGACTTAAAACTAAAAGAGAATCAAAAGATCCAAAAGAATCAGGATGGGAAGGGGAATTTTGAACCAAACTAGTTAGATCCTTTCATCATCACTGTAGAGTCAAAGCTAATGTATTGTAAACTTGGTAGAACCTACTCTGTTCAGAGGTTTAATAGTTGAACAATCCACTTTACATTACTTAAGACCACATTTAAAATTATTAAACCCAAGGTTACAGGCAGATGGTGCAAGCATTATATGCTGTATGGACTCAAAGCTACTAAACTACTACTTTGCCAAGTTATCCTGCTTGATGGAAATTCTTGGTGCAGAGTGTTGCTTATAAACGAACTAGTTCCTCCCCAGGTGCCTCTGACCAAACTATAACTCAATGGGTGCTGTGGAAATAATGCTATCTCAACTAAAATTTAATAAAAGGAAACTAGCTATTTCGGTTTGGAATATCCTTCAAAAGAGTTCTCACATGCTTCAAACCATTGCATATTCAAAATCATTCATTAATAATAAGCAAGAGATGAAATCCTAATTATCTTGCATATGATTCATGAAGCAATGATAAACTAATATCAACTATTTAAACATAAGTAAATAAATAAAAAATGAAGTGAAGAAAAATACCTTGAGTGGCCTTCTCAAGTAATTGTTCCCACTTTAACCAAACCAAAATCTAACTAATAGATTCTACCCATCCCATAAGATTAACTCCATTCATTGTATATTCATGAATATTTACACAAGATCTTTCACAAATTGTATTCAATCATTCTGAGCATTTCATGTCTTGAAAACTGAAATGTAACTGATAATATAAAACTAAAAAACCAACTAACTATCCTATTGATTCAACCAAAAGCTATATACAAGCTTGAGGGAATATTTATTGAAAGCAAAAACTTAACTGAAATCATTAACTCCACTCCTAGATAATAGATAATAGAATTAAGATTGATTTATTCAATATAAGCTGAAAGGAGAGAATACTGTGGGACTGAACTTATCCGGTAAGATTACGCGCTTAATCGCTTTGTTATATATTAAAATTCCATAAATTGAAGGACTCTTCTTTCGCATTTATTTAAATGGTTATAATAGCGTGAGTTAACCTTCGGCAGTGTATCAGCTTTTGTCTATCGTCAATGCAGTCAACCTTCGGTTCCCTATTTCATCCATCGGTCATTTCCACCACCATAGGTCCCATCATAAGCTGATAGCCATGGTTCCTCTTTAGCTGCAAACAAGTTAATTTCGCAAACATGTACACAAGGATAACTATCACAATTAACTCATAGCATTCCATCAACATTCCATACATATATTTGCGTTCGCGGCTGTAATTTCGCGGCGCCGTTCCGTAATCCATGGAATGGACAGGAGGACGGAAGATGCGGGCGGCAGATGGTTTGGACTTTATGCTGACGCGGGCCGTACTGAGGAAGTACAGGATCACTACTGAACCATTGCGCGGATGGTATGGGAGGTTATGAAATTTCGTGGCATGGATATGACGAACCAAGGTAGCGGAACGGTTTCGTCTAATGGGTTTCACCGTTCGCGGCTATCCGGAATTTTGGGCAGATGGAAGGAACATTTCGATAATATGGGCTTGGAACTTTGCGCTCTGGCGGTAGAGATATGCGGACGCGTTGCTCTTCCCCGCGATGCGCATGGGCGCGGCATGCGGCTGGCGATATCGTTAACGCGATACCGCTCCCTGAACGTTTTTTGATATGGCGCAGAAGACAGAACATCGGCGACGCGCATGGGATAACGAAGCGGACATGTAACTGGCAACGACGGGACGTTAGGACGGATGAGGACTTTGCTCATGGAATTATTATAGTTGTGCAAATAAAACTCACACAACTAATCTTGTTCTTTGAGTGTGGAAGCAACAAAAATTTCAAGAACTCGTAGGTTTGACTCATGCTAATTTAATGCTTGCTAACTAATCTAGTGGACTAAAAGCATAAAAACCTTTCCTATAAAAATAGTTCATAAATTTTTAGTGGAGGCCTACATATGACAATTTGTGTAGCCTTATTTGCTATCTCCTCCAACTGAACTGTTGTTCTGTTTAATTCCATATCTCTTTTCTCCAATTCCTTTACATATTCTTCTTTTTCCTTTCTCCACTTCTCCTTTTCTTGTGCATATTCATTAGTCACCTTCCATAATTGGTATCCAAGCGAGAAGGTTGTATGACAATAAGAATTTTTGAGAGGAGGGGGTTTCTCATCTGGCATTGCTAGTTCCTTGTCCCATGTCTTAGTAACAACCAACTATGCCAGCAAATCTAGTTCAGTTCCATGACCATATAGCTATAGTTTCTCCTCCATCTCCTGCATTTTTGCTTCTCTTTCTTTATACATTTTCTCATAATTTTGCACCAATTCTTCCAAGTGTTTAATTCTATCCAGTGCCTCTTGGAGTTCTTTTCTAACATCTTTTTCTTTAATGTAAACTTCCTTTGCATTTTCAAACTGCTCATTACTTTCTTCATAATCTCCAAGAATGGGGAAGGTTTCTGTCTGGAATTTCTTGGAATTAAATATATCTTCCGATTCAAAATCAAAATTTGTCACTATGTACCTTCTCTTTTTCGTTGGTATATTCACATTACTAGGAACATTCCCCTCTAATTCAAAGTCAGTTTCTACAATCATATCATTTTCCTATGGTTGTTCTTTACCCATCTCATTTCTTTCGAGTTCCCCTATATTTTCCTTTGTGGAACTTTGTTTTTTGAGCCTACCAGAGCATCTAGGTGTGAGTACTTCTTCGTTAATTTTCCTATTTTCCTTTTTAACACTCTTTTTCTTTTTAGGAACATCCTCCTTTTTCTACTTTTGAGTATCCCTCTTTTTCTTTGAAATATCTTCTTCTATTTTAGAGGGTGTAGAGGAGGTAGATACACTTCCTCTTTGACTCATATTTTTTTGACTTAGGAGAATAAGGTAATTCCTCAATTATGGGTGGCCTAGACTCTAGTTCTTTAGGTTCCTCATGCTTTCCTTGGCTGCAGGAAAGAGAAACCATAGGTGAAACATGAGGGTTTTCCTCTTCATACTCATTTTGGGGCTCATTCTAGATTTGGTATCCTCAAGTACTAAAAATGCATCCAACAAACTATTAATGTCTATGCATTCCTTGAAATCTTCCCACTTAACTTGTGGGTATTGAATTCTTAAACTCCTCTTTATCGATAAGGTAACTAAACAATGATGAGAGAGGGAAGTATCACTTTGCTTTCTTTGTTATTTTGAGGCCATTCATTTCAACAAGTTGTAAAGAAAATTTGGTACATTCACTACTCTACTATGCCTGAGAGACTCAATAATTTGAAATGGACTATGTACAAAAGGTTCTACCTACCATCATAGGTAATGTATCTAATAATGTAAGAGGCACATCTTTCCCACAACCAGTAGAGAGAAAGTCTCTCCGTACCTTGCGATGAGGAATCTAACTCTTCACCTTGTATGCAGAATTCTTTGTGAGTTGCAACTACATCAACTCGAGATGGAAATTCTATCCCTATTCTTGGTAGCCTTGTGACTTGTGCAATGGCGGTTTCATATGTGTCAACTGACAATATCTTTACCATCACCTCATCATATTGAAGAGTGTCTGCAAACCTTCTGATTTTAAGTTATCATTGAACTCCATTAATTTCAAGAAGTAGTCAAGCCAACCAACCCTTGTAAACATGGGTAGGACTATTGCATCCTCCAAATTTTTTTGGTGAGTCGTTGACTCTCTTCTTATAACATCTCCTCTCGTCCTTGCTTACTTCTCTTCTCAATGTACTAAATTTAGCTCTAGAAATTCAATTCAATCCTTCCCACCACCTTCAAACTTCTCTATCACTTCCAAAACTTTGTTTCCTCATATATGCATACTACTATACCATATTGCAATTGCAAATTCCCTTCTAAATTCAGCTCTAGTCTAAACTAAGCTAAAATTGTCATAAGTTCTTAGTGTTTCAAGTTTAGCAATATAAAAAATGGCAGTGGAAATAGCAGCATAAATAAAACAAAACTAAGGGTTTTGCATGTCATGGTATTCATTAAATTTGATTTGGATGGTAGATTCGAAAGGACTGGCGAAAAGGTTGAGCAAGGTGTACCCTCCCCCTAACTTAATTGGTGAAGTGACCTCACTTCATGCTTATGATTTGGAGGTGGCTTAAATTTGAAATGATGGTAATTAGTGATATAATATTTCACATGCATGGAGTAGTAAGAAAACGTGGTGCAGCCACGGTAGGAGGGTCCACAAAGTGAACAATCTAGACCATGCAACAAGAGTAAAACAACAGAAGCAACACAGAATATGGAGGACAATGAAAATTAAAACATTCTCACTAATAGAAATTTCAATTACAATCGTTCAACAACATCTGGGCTTACAGATTCGGCTCATAGGTCTGATAGAACATGTTCAAAAATACAACATTCCAATATGATCCTTAATGCGATCGAAAATCTTACATATCAAACCTATCTTTCTCTAATCTAATCAAATCTTTGTTTTCTAATGATCTATTACAATGATTTATATCACATCTAGAGATCTAGAATCATCCGCGTCAGACAAAGATCATTACAATCTCCAATGAAAGAAAATGTAACGATGCATGAATAGGTTAGCCTCAAAATTGAACAAGAACAAAAAAATAACTGAAAGAAAATATTTTTGGTTGAAGCAAGATTGCCAAGAACCAAGGATACTCCTACATCAGACATCTAGGGTTATTTTAAAAGTGAGTCCCTCACTTTTTTGGGCCTAAAGGAAAACAAAAATGGTCTACCTCAGCCTGAGAAATCCAAGAAGAATCCTCCACTATTCTGTCTTTCCACTTCATAAGATATTCTCTATACTATCTTCCATGAGTTTTTCTTCCATCCCTAACATCCAAAATATCTTCTATCTCATCTGATTGATGTTGAGGAAACCGATTCTCCAATTTTTCTTCATCATCTTCACTGAATTATGTTTCATGGTACTGATGTAGATCTACAATGTTGAATATAGGCGATATACCCATGCCATCTAGTAACTCCACTTCATATGAATTTCCTAAATCAAATTTATTCAAAATCCTACAAGGTCCAAACATCATCATCTTCAGCTTATTGTTTGTGCCAACTAGAAATATTTCCTTCCTCAAATACACCATCACTTCATCTCTAACTTTGAACTCCTTGTGTTTCCTCTTTTCATCTGCTTTCTCCTTATACTTTCGGTTCATGTCTTCCAATTGTTCTTGTACTTGAGTATGCACTCTCTTCATATGGTCTGCAAATTCCTCTCCTTCTGCACTCCTTTTATCTTCCATACTGATGTCTCTCAACTCTAATATACCTCTAGGATGAACTCCAGTAACAATATCAAAAGGTGTCTTTCCTGTACTCCTGTTCACTAAATTATTGTAAGCAAACTCTACTTGTGCAAGGACTAAATCCCAACTTTCGGTCTTCTCTCCAACCAAGAATCTCAGCAAATTCCCCAAACTCCTATTTACTACCTCTATTTTTCCATCAATCTGTGGGTGAAAATTAGAACTAAACTTCAAATCCATCTTTAACTTCTTCCAAAGTGTCCTCCAAAAGTAACCAACAAACTTTGTATCTTTGTCTAAAACAATACTCCTAGGTAATCCATGTAATTTGACCACTTCTTTGAAAAACAAGTCTGCTACATGTATTGCATCTTTCGTCTTCTTACAAGGTATGAAATGTGTCATTTTAGAAAATCTATCCACCACCACAAATATAGAATCATTACCTCTTTGTGTCTTCAGCAAACCAAGTATGAAATCCATGATGATATCCTCCCAAGGTCTCTCTGGAATTGTCAAAGGTTATTACAATCCAACATTCTGAATACTCCCTTTTGCAACTTGACAAACTCTGCAACTCTGTACAAATTTCCTAACATCCTTATTAATCTATGGCCAAAATTAATTCTCACTTACCAATGCTACTGTCCTATCAATTCCAAAATGTCCTGCCAATCCTCCACTATGCTTTTCCTTCACCAAGTTATCCCCAATTGAACTCTAGGGTATACAAAACTGATTTCCTTTGAACAACATGTCCTGAATGAAATAATCTAACCACTAACTCCTATCCTCCAAAACTAGTTCTTTACAATCTCTCCAAGGTTCTGCAAAATTTGGGTCTTCCTCATACAGGTTCTTTAAACCATCAAAGCCTAATACCTCCACTCTCATCTCTATCAGTAAATCCCTTCTCCTACTCAAAGCATCAACAACTCTATTTGAATTTCCACTCCTATTCTTCAAAACAAAATTATAACTCTACAAGAATTATACCCATCTCATGTGTCTCTGATTCAACTTACCTTGATTGTTCAAATATTGCAAGGTCTGATGATCCGTATACAACACAAACTCATTAGGAAACAAGTAATGTATCCACTTCTTCAAGGCTTGAACTATGGCATAAAACTCTTGATCATACATTGAATATCTTCTCCTACCATCATTCAATTTCTCACTGAAGTAAGCTACTAGCCTTCCTTCCTGACTTAATACTACTCCAACTACATTTCCACTTGCATCACAATCTACTTGAAATACCTTATTAAAATATGGTAAATCCAACACAGGCTCCTTAGTCACCTTTTGTTTCAACAACTCAAAACTTTGGTCTGCTCCAAATGTCCACCTAAAATCCTTCTTATCTCCTCTCATTGTTTCTGTCATAGGACTGCAAATAGAACTAAAATTCCTAATGAACTTTCGGTAGAAACTAGCCAATCCATGAATTGATCTTACCTCCCCAATGCTATCTGGTGCAGACCACTCAATAATGGCTCTTACTTTCTCATTATCCATCTTCAATCCATCCACAGATATCATAAATCCTAGATATACCAATTCCTCCTTCATGGAACTACACTTTTTAATGTTTATCAACAACTACTCTTCTCCCAACCTCTACAAAACTTGTCTTAAATGCAACAAATTTTCCTCTCTAATCTTACTGAAAATCAAGATGTCATCCAAGTAAACAATCGCAAAATTACCCAAGAACTTCTTCAATACCTCATTCATCAACCTCATGAAAGTACTTGATGCATTTGTTAATCCAAAAGGCATCACCAACCACTCATACAATCCTTCATTTGTCTTGAATGTTTTCTTCCACTCATCCCCTTCTCAAATTCTGATCTGATGATATCCACTCTTCAAATCTATCTTTGTAAAGTATCTAGATTCACTCAAAAAATCCATAATGTCATCTATCTAGGGCGAAGGAAATCTATACTTCATTGTGATCTTGTTGATAGCTCTAGAGTATATACACATCATCCATTCTCCATCCTTCTTAGGTGCTAACACAGCAAGTACTGCACAAGGACTTAAGCTTTCTCTTATCAAACCCTTCCTCAACAACTCTTACACTTGTCTATTCAACTCTTCATTCTCTGCAAGTGTCATCTGGTGTGCTACTTTATTAGGAAAACTAGCTACAAGAATTAGATCCATGCAATGACTAATGCTTCTTACAAGTGGTAATCCATCAGGTACATTATCTAAAATGATCTCTTCATATTTTGTCAACAACTCCTTTATCTCCTCCAGTTGTTCTTCTATATGCTTCAAGTCTTCAGCCTTCTTAGGAACTAAGGCATATCACATGTTCTCATGTCTCAATCCATCCAGAAATCTCCTTCCATCAACCAAAAAAATCCTAGCACTTGTACAAACCTAAACTTTAGGAACATCTTTGAATGGCAACAAAGTCTGCTTCATCCCATTAGCAACAATAGTATATGTATTATCCTTTCTCTCATGAATAGCTTGTCTATCATACTATCAAGGTCTTCCCAACCAAACATGGCATACATCCATAGGCATGATATCACACAAAACCTCATCATGATAATTTCATATCTTCAATTTCACCAAACACTGTTCACTTACCAGTATCTTATTCTCATCTTGAATCCATGATATCTAATAGGGCTTCAGGTGTTTCAATATTTCCAACTTCAATTTGGTCACCAATTCTTCAGAAACCAAGTTCTCAGAACTCCCACTGTCAACAATCAATTTGCAACTTTTACCAACTACCTTGCATCTGGTCCTAAACAAATTCTTCCTCTGCAATGATTCCTGCTCCATTTCACTTTGACACAATACTCTTCTATTCACCAACACTTCTCCATATTTTGGTTTGTTAGATGATCCAGCATAGTCTTCCTCAACAAAGGTTGTCCTTCTATTGTTCTTCATTTTTTTGCTTGTCTCTCCTTGATTACATTCAAATGCTCTATGTCCTCCACCACACTTAAAAAAAGTTCCCCAAAATACTCTTTTCTCCTTATCATCTTTTCTATAACCTTCATTCTAGTAACCACCATATCCTCCTCTTATGTAAGAGTTTCCATCATCTCTATGGTATGAATTATCATTCTTACTAATTTCCTTATCTTTATTCTAATCTGCAAAAGTTCCTCTTCCTCCTCCAGTAAAAATTCTTCCTCTCTGAAATCTTTGACCTCTTCTTCACGTTCTCTGCTCATGTCTTTTATTCAGCTTCTCTTCTTCCTTTAGGGAACATTGATATGCTTCTTCCACACTCTACAACTTAATAAAACTAATCTCATCCTGTATAGATGGTATCAAGCCATTCACATATTTGGCTACTTGCTCAACCTCATCCTCTGAATGTCCAAATCATATATTCAACTTGTAGAACTCCTCAGTGTACTCTATCACACTAGATTCCTTCTGCTTCAAATTTTGCAACTTTCAAAACAAACTGATATAATAATCTACAAGAATAAACTTTGTTTTTAACTTATTCACCATTTGATCCCATGATTTTTTCTTTTCTTTTCCTTTTCTTTGTCTATATATCTGTAAATGTTCCCACCAAAGGGATGCATGTCCTTTCAACTTTGTACAAGAAAATTTCACCTTCTTATCTTCAATGGTACCTTCAAAATAAAAATACTTTTCCATCTCTGTTATCCAATCAAGCAATTCTTTTGAATCTAACTTACTATGATAATCCAGTGGATTGAAATGGGGTTTGGTGTTCACTCTAGATAGGGCTCTTATGAACCTCTCCTCTCCCTAATCTAGGCCAAGTTGATCTTCTCTTCCCCTTTTTTCCTGTACTTCTACCTCTTCATCACTCACATCATCAACTAGTTGACCTCTCCTCTGGGTCGTTTCAACTGCATCTAATCTTGTAGCAATTCCTCTCAACATCTCCATTAAATTTGGGTTTACATTTCCATGTGCTCCATTTCCTCTAACATTTCTTCTTCTCGTCATCTTTACACAAGTCCTCTGCAACTGCAGGTCGGATCCTCAGTCCACCACCCCACAAAAAATCTTCAACAGGACTCTGTGAATTCTAATGACCTCTCACAGATCGAATCTCTCTTTGATACCAATCCGGTGTAGCCATGGTAGGAGGTCCACAAAGTGAACAATATGGACCGTGCAACAAGAGTAACACAACAAAAGCAACACAAAATATGGAGGAAAATGCAGATTAAAACATTCTCATTAATAGAAATCTCAATTACAATTGGCTGACAACATCCGGGCTTACAAATTCGGCTCACAAGCCTGATAGAACATGTTCAAAAATACAACATTCCAATATGCTCCTTAATGCGAGCGAAAATCTTCCATATCAAACTTATATTTCTCTAATCCAATCAACTCTCTATTTTCTAATGATCTATTACAATGATTTATATAACATCCAGAGATCTAGAATCATTCGCGTTGCCCAAAGATCATTACAATCTCCAATGAAAGAAAGTGTAACGGCGCATGAATAAGTCGGCCTCAAAATTGAATTACTCCATCAACAGGTGCATATGATGAAGTATGGACTTATAATTATGGTCAATGACACTCCATGAAACAATTAAAATCACACTGTTGAGATCCATGAGTTACAGGAAAGATCCACAAGATAGAACTAGCCATTAGGTTTGAAAATTATTCTAGTGCCAGTTCAAGAAATTGTCATCAAATCCAAAAGCGATAACTTGCTGGAAAAAAGATCCAATCGCGCTCAAATCTTGGAATAAGGAAAATGAACATGTCCATGATGTAAATATAGATCCACAAGGTCGAGTGAGCAAATATGATGAGTCCACCAGCTTGAACTAAACAGGAACTAAGGGTTGGGACCCTAGCTCGGTTGGCTAAATCTTTCCTATTGCAGAAGGTTGGTCACAAGGTCTAGTCTCCCCCACCCCCGTGGTACCAGAGGGCATGTCCCACCAGCGTTGCCGGTCAAGTTAAAAATTCTACCAGGCACATTGCAGTTTATAGGGGGTCGTGCTACCCGATTCCTATAGTCTAAAAAAAAAAAAAAACTAAACAGGAACTAAACAAGAACAAAAAAAATGAAAGAAATTATTTTTGGTTGATGCAAGATTTCCAAGAACCAAGGATGCTCCTGCATCAAAAAGTGCACAAAATTTGAAAGAAAACTAGAATAATTATTTTAGTGTACCTGAAGTACTACCTTGAAGAAATAACTATCCATAGTGCATGGAAATTGAAAAGAATATATTTTTTCATTGATTTGATATGACAAGTATTAACTACAAGGTAATGAATAGCAGGTGGCAAGTGGATATGATGGGACGAGAATGATGGGTATGAGTTGGTGATTTGAGAGCTCAAGTATTTGAAATGAGAGCAGGAAATATAAGAATTATGTTGTGGTACTTAACATGAAATGATGGATATGATACGTGAATATATTTGAAATGAATGTGCATGAAATTGTAGTGAATATGGTGCCAAGTGAGTTGAATATTATTTTTGGTTGTCATACGTTGTTATGGGCACCTGGAATATCATGACCCATTCTAAATGTTGACAGTATCAAGCTATAGGTCCCTATGACATCGTGACCCTTTGTAAATATTGATAATAGGTCCCTTTGAAGATAGTACAAACATTATTATAATGTGCAGTGTGTGCTTGTGAGAAAAAACCATAAAAATTTAGTGCCAAGGGAGCTCAGGGACTGAGCTATGTAACTCAATCTTTGGGCCACTAGAAGTGTTTGGTATTTCATGTATTACTGAATCATCACTCTGTATGTCTGATTCATTGTTTGGTTCACTACGAACACCATATTGTTGAAACAATGAAAATATGAAATAATCCTTTTATAATGGCTTCTTGTAAAGTTTCAACCCGTGACCATTTATCAGAAGAAAAAATATGACTACATCAATGGTGTGTAATAGTATTGCCCCATTATGGTAAAATTTTCTAATCTCAAAGGGGCCCAACCATCTGGATTGAAATTTTCCCTTAAAGTCTTTATACTGTGAATCATATAACAGGGCCCAATCCCCCACAATGAACTCCTTTTTTAATGTACTAATCATTCCATTTCATCCTTTGTTGATGTACTACCTCTAAATGATGTATTGCTTTCATTCTAATCTCATCCAACCCATTTAAAGAATGTATCCTATCCTTTTGTGTGTCTATTAAATCCATTCCCAATTCTACTACTATCCTCAATGTTTTATATTCAAATTCAATAGGAAGGACTATTGTCTTCCCATAGACTAGCTTATAGGGGGTGAATCCAATGGTGGTTTTCCATGTAGTTATATATTCCCAAACTACTTTAGGTAACCTTGAAACCCAATCTTTCCTATGTAGTTGCACTATCTTGGTGAGAATACTTTCAATCTCCCTATTAGTGACTTCCACCTAACCATTAGCCTGTGGGTGGTAGGGTGTTGATTTCTTGTGACTAATTTTGTGTTCATTAACCAACTTGGAAATTAGATCAAAAGTGAATTGGAGTCCTTGATCAATGACTATTTCTCTAGGTACCCCATACTTAGTAAAAATATCTTCATATAAGAACTTAGCCAAATTACCATCTCTGGAAAATTGTAAGGCCTTGACTTCTACCCATTTTTTCAAGTAGTTAGTGCAAACAAGGATATATTCCTTATTGTTAGATGTAGGGAAGATTGGCCCAATGAAGTATAATCCCCATTTTTCAAAAGGTGTCAATGTCAACTAAGGTTGTAAGGGCATCTCATCACTCTTGGTTGGCCTTCCCATCCTTTGAAACCTATCACAACTTCTTGTGTATTTAATATCTTTATGCAAAGTAGGCCAATAATAGCCAGTTGTGAGGATCTTAAAGGTTGTTCTCTTTGCTTCAAAATGACCTCCACATGGCTCATCATGAAAATTCCTTCATGATTTCAAAGATCTCATCTTCCCTGATACATCTTCTATGATGTTATTAGGCCCAACATAAAACAAATAACCAGATACCTAGGAGTATGGGAAACATTTATGAACCAACTTTTTTTCTTCTCTCTTGGTGAAAAATGTGGTGAAATCTACCCTGTGACCAAATAATTAGAAATAACTACATACTAGGGTACCTATACTTGTAAAGAAAACAAGTGTTCATCTGTAAATGAATCATCCACCACTCTTTCAGTTGATTGTGTTGACAATCTTGATAGGAAATCTGCCACTACATTTTCTTTACTAGGTTTATCAACTATGGTAATGTCAAATTCCTCTAAGAGAAGCAACCATCTTACCAATCTACCTCCAACTACTAGCTTGTTCATCAAATACATGATTGTTGTGTGATCTGTATGGACAAAGACTAAATAGCTTGCAATATAGTGCTTGAATTTATTGATTGCATATACTACAACAAGCATCTCTTTTTCTATTATAGTATAGTTTAACTTTGCCCCTTGAAGATTCTTGTTGATATAATAAATTGCTTACTCTTTGTTGCCATCCTTCTAACCCAAAACTTCTCTAATGGCTAAATTTGAAGCATTTGTATGTATGTAAAATGGCAAAGCCCAATTAGGCCCTCTCAACACCAATGCTTGAGTTAGAGCTTTCTTCAGTTCTTCAAATGAGTTTTGACACTTGAAGCTCCATTCAAATTCAATTTCCTTACTTAGAAAAAAAAAAAATGGTGTAGAAATCTTACTAAAATCTTTGATAAACTTCCTGTAGTAGCTTGTATGACCAAGAAAGCTTCTAAAGTATCTATGTTTCTGAGGAACAAGTAAATTAGTTATTATCTCTATTTTGTGTGGATCAACATGAATTCCTTCACTAGATATAAAGTGTCCCAATACAATTCCCTGTGTCATCATCATGAAACACTTTTCATTACTCAATGATAGGTTTTGTTCTTTACACCTTTTCAACACTTTTTCTAGATTATTGAGAGCTTCCTCATAACTTTCACCATAAGTAGTGAAGTCATCCATGTATATCTCCATGCAGTCATATGCATAATAAAAAAATATATTGAGTACTACTCTTTGAAAGGTAGCTAGAGAATTGCATAATCCAAGGGGTAGAACAAAATAAGCATGTCCCCCAAGGACATGTAAATGTAATCTTGTCCTGATCCTCTAGAGAAATTTTAATCTAGTTATAACCACTAAAACCGTCAAGAAATGAGAAGTACGTCTTCCCAACTAGAGAATCAAGTACTTGATCTATGAAGGGAAGAGGAAAGTGGTCTTTCCTAGTGGTTGTATTCAATTCCCTATAATCTACATAGACTCTTCATTTCCTACCTTTCTTGGGAACAATTAATAAAGGTGAGACCCAGTCACTATCTAATATTGGATAGATAAAACTTGCATCAAGGAGCTTTTGTAGCTCAACTTTCACTATCTCTCTGAGGGAAGGATTCACACATCTTTGTGGTTGGAAAATGGGTCTATAGCCATTATTAATATAAATCACATGCATACATCAATCAAGATCTATGTCTTTCATATCATGGTAATCCCATGCATATGCGGCTGAGTGTGTCTATAGCACTAATTGTAAAGAATTATGTTGTTCCTCTGTCAAGGCATTATTGATATTTAACTTCCTTCCTGGCATGATTTCTAATTTCTTTGATGACTCTTGAACTGATGATAAATCAAGGCTTGGTATAATGGGTAGACATTGTTGAGTTAGTAATGAATGAAATAGCTATGATATAACTTCTATAGAATTGGTGAGTATAATACTTTGCAAGGAGTCTTGTAGGAATATGAGGCAGTCCTATTTCTTCGGGCTCCTACCATAGTAATTTTGGATTATGTGAGAGATGAGCTCATCTTCATCTTGGTCATTGAATAAGGGGTTGCGCTCTATAGTCATCAGTGTCTGTAGAGAATAGCTATCCTCCTCCTCATCTTAATTGGGCCAAATGGTTTGCTCTAGGTCTACATATGGTTGGGTCAGTGGATAAAGAACCAAGTTCTTTTTAACTATCCCATTATCATTTTACCAGACCTATAACCTATAAATGCATCAGTTGTAGCTAACCAAGGCCTACCTAGGATGATTGGGTAACCTACTAAATTAACTTTGGGTTGTAGCACTATGAAGTCCGTAGGGTATTCCCAAGAATCCAATGCAATGATTAGGTCTTCAACAATCCCCCCGGGATTGACTGTAGACCTATCATCTAGCTGCAAAATAGTTTGTGCAGGCTTGAGGTTGACCAACTGAAGCAACTGCATTGTTTCTTTTGTCATGACAATGATTGCTACCCCCAATTCTATCAAAGTATTTTTAATGATGGTTCCATTAGTCTTAACATCCACAACTGGACTACCAGGATCTATATACTTAGGGACTGTAATTTTCTCTAACATGATATATGCAAGATTTCCCAAGACATGGACTGTCTGAGGATCTTTTCTTTTCCTACCTGGTTTCTTAAGACATAGATCCCTTACAGTTTTGGTGTAGATAGGGATGTATTTGATAGCTTGGATAAGTGGAATTTTGATGCTCACATCTTTCAATTGTCCTAAAATATTTGTCTCAACCTGTGTGTGATGCTTTTCTATAGCTAGGAATTCAAGAAATGGTGGCTTGGGACTTGAGGTAGTTTGGTGTACCCGATTTGACTCAAGTTCCAAAGATGGTTTGTCTGAAGCCTCAACTATAGGTTCCTCATCCTCCATTTTTCTAATTTTGGGGGATGAAGGTCGAGTAATTTGTTTCCCTAATCTAAGGTGGACATCACTCACCTCTACCCCATAAGTGGGGTATTACATATCTTTGTTAGTATAAGCTTCCTAGAAAGGCTTAGTGTTAGGGTTAGGTGCAAGTTGGGAAGGTATTTGTTGTTGCTTGGGTGGTTGAGATGTAGGATTTTATGGAGGCATTAAATATTGTTGTTGTGATGGAGGAGGGAGCATAGGTTGTTGATAGTTCATATTTTGTTGCTACCATTGCTGGCCTTTTTGCCACTAAGGCTTCCATTGATTCTATTGGGTTGGACATTGTGGATTATAATTGGAAACCTAAAAAAATTGTTGTGGCCAAGGGTTTGGCTATTGGTTCCAATTTAGCTGAGCTTGTAGCCATTGTTGAGGGTTTTGTCACTAGTTTTGGTTTGCTTGTTAAGGTTGAGAGTTCCAAGCAAAAAAGTTTTGATTCCCAATAGGAAATGATGATTTAAATCTAAGGGGGTCTTGTGGCATACCTTGTATTTGATTCCATGGCCTCCTTTGTGCTATATAAAAGAGTTGTCCATCATCTCCTTCAATTGGTTGAAAATCAAGCTTCTCAACTTTATCTTGTTGGATACTGGCCACTCTTTTGCATTTACAATTTACTTTTCTTTGCCTTCAGCTTAGACAATATTCAATGAGTATAGCCTCAACTTCCTCCTAATTTTTCTTAATGTGGAGAGTATCCAATTGAGTTGTCAAATGACTGATGATATCCTCCTTCATGTTGGATAACAAATTGCTCAGCTCTATTTTTGAAACCCCTGTAGATGATTTACCAATAACTGATGTTCAATATCCTCTTGGCCTTTTAGTAAAGGTCCTGGAATAATTCCTACAAATCTTATAGATATCTTGAAATGGTATTTGTGAAATATCTCTTGGTCCAATTAGGTTCAAGTCATCCATGCAGTCATCATTGACTCCTCTCAAGAAGACTAACTTGGGAGACTCTTTTGAAAACTTGTTTTGTGGGATTTTATTTAGAGAAAACTGAAATCTCTCCACATAATATTCTAAGGGCTCATCATCCTTTTGTGTCATTCTGAAAATATCATCTTTCCTCCTGTCAGGACCTCTACAATAGTCCTGATACTTCTCTAAAAATAGTGTCTTCATGGTGTCCCAATTAGGAACATCATCCTTACCTAATCCCATGAACCATCTCAAAGTTGCATCTTTCAGGGTGGTAGGGAAAAGCTTTAGGTTATGTGCATCAAAATTATAGTCATAAATTTTGCATAAGACATCAAATTCAAAGAGGAATGTATTTGGGTCCTCAGTCATTAACCCATAGAAGACCAATAATGTTGAAAGAGGAATGTTCTTCAACACTGTAGCCCTTTGCTGGTTAGTGATGGGGAACTCAAATGTTGGTCGTTCAACATCATCATCTACCACATCACCCATGGTGAGGTATGTTCCTTTTTTATGTGTGCTAGATGTTGGTGAGAAGGAAATTTCTTCTTCAGTGGTACCTTCACTCTGAGTACCATGGTCACCAATCTCTATTATAGCTTTCTAGCATGTGGAGGGAAGTAACCCACCTAATTAATCTCTTTGCCTCCACATACATGAAATATGGCTTTAGACTCAACGATCCTGCATAATGTTAGTATATCTCTAGTGTTGGAAAAATATTGTATCTAACAGTCCTAGGTTGATCCCACAATACTCGTTTACAATTTTTGGCCAAACTGGACACTGAACTATTTTTTTCTAACTAAATCTCCACTTTTGGGCACCTATAGCAGCTAAACCATGAGGAATTTGAAGATGATGCAAACTAGTGACTTTTGACATTTTTTCTATAGATTCTAAATATATTTTATTCAAAAATTTTGGAATTATATTGCACTTATTTTTCCATCTCCTTTGAAAACTAGTTTTTTTCAGTAAACACCATTTTAAAGGAGTGACACTCACCGTATAACACATAACTTTTTTCCATGAAGGATAAAATTCTATTTTTTTTCTAATTTAGATTTGTAACTACAGTATCTAGTGCTTACAATTGGTTTCATAGTGTTTTATTAAATATTTTTTCCTTAATCAAGTTTCAAAGTCAAACCAATTACAATTTAGACATAGGCGAACTGTATAACACAACTTTTTTATATGTATCAAAAAAAAAATTGTTGGATCAAGGACTTCAATAACTAGTGCAATCATATTTTTCAAAAAAAAAATTGATAATCTTCTATTTTTCCACATGTGCAGAATAGAGAGCTTGATTTTCAGTGAAAAACCTACACTCACAAGAAATAAAAAATAAATATAATAATAAAATTAAATTTATTTAAAATTATACTTTTTTGGAAGCTTATAATAAGGACTACATACTTACAAAAAATAAAATTTAAATGAATTCATTTGATCCCCCAAAAGGTAAATCAAAAGTAGTTTTTTATCAGCATTTTGATAGGTGTAAAGGAGACTCTGTTATAGGTATGGTATAAAACTAGCAGGGTTCTATCCAAGGGGGTTTGATCTAAATTATTTTGATCAAACCCTCTTCAATTGGAATGCTTTAAATGGAAATTTTTAAGGCTTAAATCATTATATTTTCTAAAAATATGTGATTTCAGCAAAAATCATAATCTCTCAGAAATTGTAAACCAACTTTGTTGGATCACCCCCTAATGTTGGAAAGAAAAATTAACTATGAAAAATGTAAAAATAGGTCTATGAAGATAGCACCATCCCCAACAGCAATGCTAAAAATGTAGATTCAAAGCTAATGTATTGTAAACTTGGTAGAACCTACTCAATTCGGAGGTTTAACTGGATGAATAGTCCAATTTACATTACTTAAGACCACATTAAATTGTCAACCCAAGGCTTGTAAGCTTATGATGGTGCAACATTATATACGCCTTCATGGACTCAAAGCTACCTAAACTACCCTACTTAAGTTATCCTACTTTCTGGAAATTCACATGACTACAAAACAGTAAAAGCGTAAACCAGAACTAGTTGCTACGGGTACCTACAACTTAGACTATAACTGAACCGTTGCTAATGAAATAATACTATATCAACTAAAAATTTAATTTAAACAAATGACTTAGTTGAACTATCCTCCAAAGTGCTACTGGTTAACTATTACATGCATATTCACAAGCATTCATTAACGATAAGTAAGAGATGAAATTCTAATTATCTTGCATATGATTCATGAAACAATGATAAACTAATAACAATTATTTTTTAAAAAGTAAATAACTAGAAAATGAAGTGAAGAATAATACCTTGAGTGGCTTGGTCAAATAACTATTCCCACTTTAACCGAACCCAAATCTAACTAGTAGATTCTATGCATCCCATAAGATTAACTTCATTCATTGTATATTCATGAAGATTTACACAAGATCTTTCACATATTGTATTCAATCATTTTGAATATTTCATGTCTTGAAAACTGAAAGGTAATTGATAACATAAAACTGAAAAACCAACTAACTATCCTACTGATTCAACCAACAACTATACACAAGCTTGAGGGAATATTTATTCAAAGCAACAACTTAAATGAAATCATTAACTCCACTCCTAGATAATAGAGCATAGAATTAAGATTGATTTATTCAACCTATAACTGAAAAGGAAAGAGAATCCTATCAGGACTAGAACTCTGTCAAAATAGAATTGCATGTATAATCATACAACCATTTGTCAAAATTCCATAAGTAAAGGAGACCTCTTCTTCAATATTTATTTAACTGGTTATAATAACACACGTCCAACCTTCATTAAGTTCCTTTAATCAATGATCATCACGTTCAGCTTAACCTAGAGCTCCCCTGTTTCAATGTCCAATCATTCCTTTTTATATGGGTTCATCCTGCAACTACTACGCCATGGTTCCTCTTTAGCTACAAACAAGTTAATCCCACAAAACATGTATACAAAGATAACTATGACAATTAACTCATAAAATTCCATCAACATTCCATACATATATTCATATAAACTATATAATACTAATATATTATAACCATAGTTTCATTATCATAAATAAGGTTCAAGTCTGCATAATGGATATGAAAGGATAGTATAATGTAGGAACATTGTTTGGAAAGTGTATCTAAAAGTATCTTGAAACATGTATAAAAATGTAAAGAAATAAGTTATTATCTAGACCTATCAATCACAACAAGCTATGGCTCTGGAGCTTATCAATTGGCTATTACTGAAGGAGAATCTCTAGCCGAACCACTAAACATCATCCATCTTAAAAAAAAATTACTTGAACATACTAGAGTATCTCAATAAAAAAGTTAAAAAAAATAAAAAAGATAAAAAAGATAAAAAATAAAAAATCAAGAAAAATAGTAAAAAGAAATAAAATGTTCTTTAAGTGAAAACCAGTTTGTGGCACTTCTAGGATAGGTACTGTAGTGAAAACTTGGTAAACAATCACTATGCTTGAATAAGACTTGTATCTTTATCTATTAGTACTATCTAAAGCATCCACCCCATTCATCTCATAATAAAATGTGCAAAACAACCATGGCTCGATGACTGATCATGTGTTGAACCTTGCCACACCATCAAAATTTGTCTCCCCTAATGAAGGTAATCTTGTCTCGAACTGGGGGCAACTTCTCCAAATTGGTAACTGATTGGATCCTTGTAAATCCCATCACAATTGAAAACTATCAAAATAAAAATTAAAAAAAGCCAAAAAAATAAACAAAGTCAAATACATCAAAATCCCAAAAATATATTATGCTTTGAGTCAGCACCAATCAAACTACATGGTCTATACATGTATAATGTAGGAAAGGATATTCTCTTATCAACCCTCAAGGCCTTAGGTTAGTCCCCTTAGGTGTTCATAATGGTATTTAAACTTAATCCAAAAATCCAAAAAATATTTGAGAAATCAGAAAAATGTAAAACACACATACTACTATCAAACAAGTGAACTATGAGATTCTGCATGGATAACATAGGTTAGTCCCTAACCTAGGCCTTCTGGTACCGACTTACAAGGGATGGCTCTAACCATAGGGCTAACACCCTATTGAGGCTTTATAGTATTTGTGAATCTTATTATCCCTTAAATCTGATTTAGATTGAATAAATTGTTCATCCAATTTTTGGAGTGTTGATAACTAACAATGTCAATATTGATACAATTATTAAGTTGGATCATAGTAAATTCCTTTTGCGAATGGTAATAGTCATCTCCTAAATTCTTTGTTTAGGATGAAAGGTAAAACAAAACTTTATTTTGATGATTCTATACCCATAAAATAGCCACATAACATGGGTCATTTCAATCACAATTCCCGTTTGCTTAATATAGTAAAGAATCTATGAACCGTAATCAAGCCCCCAAGGCCCTAAGGCCCTAGGTTAGTCCCCCCAAAACACAAAAAATAAAATATTCAAATACTTTATCAAAATCCAAAACATTAATAAAAGTCAAAAAAACTCCAAAAACAATGCCAATCAATACAGTTGAACTACAATGTCTCTGTGTTCATCACGTAGGCAAGGCTAATATTTGATTGACCTTTGAGGCACTAGGCTAGTCTCTAGGTCCCCCTATTTGTTTCTAAATCTCCTAAAAACAAAAAATCAACATCAAATAATCAGAAAAATTACAAATATCTTATCTCCATCGACACTTATCCACAATAAACTTTCAATTCACAATAAACAATCATCACCCTCACCCTTTGACAACACAATCAACAAAAAAAACAAACATCAAAATAAAAAATTCCAAAGTCAAGATCGAAATGACTAGATAACTATCAAGTTAAGAAAATTCCTAACTATAGACTACCATACCTATTTGAAAATCATTACCAGCAAATCCTAAACATGATTCTTAATGGATACAACATTCCTACAATAGACATCATCAATGGATTTCATCATGAAACATCAAAACAACTATGGAAAGTGATACTACAACATTGTTTATCTTTTTATAGTCTTATCTTTTTTATTTATCTTAATACCACATTCCTAGGATCTCTCAAGGATATCCATAAGGATTTAGAGAAGAAGGAATGGGGGCATTAACTATCGATTTTTGTTTATTTTGTTTGTCATATGTTTTTATGATACTACCATGATGAATACTTGCTTTTTTTTAGTGTATGGAACTTGTCTTGAGGAAATTCATGTGGCAGTTACATATTAGGTACTTCATACCTATCTATGTAATCAGTTTGAAATGTTTTAAACACAACTCAACTATATACTCTAATAGGGTTTTCTATGTCTAGTATGAGGAAGAATATTCTTGTGTTTCGAGTCAAAGTCCATGAAATGGATACAAAGTCACCTTGGTTATTAATACCCTAGTGCATCCTATATGTTTGCTATATAAAAAAGGATTGCTAAAAGATACAAAGCCTCTATGAAAGCAAAAGAAAAATTCATTAGTAACTAACAACGTCACATTTCTATCCATCTCTATATCATCAAAATGCTTCTTCTAAATTACAGCTCCATCCTGCATCACAATATCATTAGTACCACATGTATCCTACATCCACCAATTCATTAGTACATATCATGAACATAATAAAATATATCATTATCCATCACATAGATATATAAATCATGCATTCATCCATATCATATGCATAAATCAAAAAATTACAAAACATGAACATGTATGCATCATCATCCATAATCATCTCATAACACAATAAAGTTGAATCGAAACATGGTATCTCATATATCATCAAAACTCATAATGCCATATACATCATCAAGTAACATGTGCTATAATACATATATATGAGGCCTCGGCTGTGTTGATGAATGTATATACAAAAATCATGTCTACACATCTCTGATATAATGAAAATCATACAAGATCAAGGAACAAATCAGTCCTGTTGGTCATCCTGAGGTGGGGATCTTGGCTACTCCTAGCTCTGAACAAGAGATGGTTGTGGCATGACTAGAGGCTGGTCAGGCTGCTTGACTGAATGACCACCTAAATCCACACCTATCTGAGTACTCTACTCTCCAAAACAAGGCCATCTTTTTTCTCTAGGAACAAAGGCCTCATAGAGCGTCTGATAATATGGGCATCTTTGTAATAACTACTCCCAATTAGAATGGTATTGAGCAAGTGGAATAGAAGAGGCCATTGATACCTTAGCTAAAAGTATAAGCTATCTCTCTATTCCTAGCTCCTACCTAGTAGCATCTCTCTCATGTCTAAACCCATCCTTCTCCTAGCGGAATCCATCTCATTCTACCGTTAATACCGCCACTTGTTCCTTTGTAGCCTACCTTTATGCAATCTCTACATCCCTCTCTGTTGTAAACTAGGTAATCTATGCTACCATGCTACATCCCCAAGTGGTGGAGGACCCTATGGTACTAGTTGATCCTACTACATTGGACCAGGTTGTTGTCCATCCTACTTATCCTATTGTCCTGCTCAATAGTGATCCTTGACTGCTATTTCTCATTCCTATGACCAATAACACCAACTCTCCCTATGATTGGCCCAGCGCTAATAGGATTTGTAAATTGAAGCAAAAAATGATGAGCCCACCACTAATCATACTTGCATGTCATACTAGGATCTGCCAAACCTACTGGCCAACCCCATCCAAATGGGGCAAGTCAGTAGAACTCAACAACAACATCTAGAGACAAGTCATGTGGCCTCACAACCTAACCTCTGTGGTGGTCCTCTTAAAACAAGCATGGTAGTCATCTCCAAACTGCATTTGATGCTCTCCAAACTGATGGAGAACCCCATCTAGTAGGTAGTGCTCAAGAAGAGAATTGACACGACCAATAAACCAATATTTATGTCGACAGTAAGGGAGCTACTCCTCATCATCATCATGAAAAGAAAACATATCATAAAAAATGAAACACCAATAAGATAGATGGTTAGGCTAGGTATGGTGCATAAAATATGAGTATCTATAAGAAAATGGATCCTTTAGATCCTGATCCATAACACCATCAAGTCTAGTCACTGATATTTGCTCCCAAGCCCATACATGCAACAATGTCACACTAATAGAGATAGAATTTCATCCCCGATAGGAAACCTCATGCATATCTCTATATAAATGTGCCAGGAGACATGGGGCCCATGCATACCTCATGTCGTGCTCAAACATTTGCTCAATGTAGATGCCCCAACCAACTAGAAACTATCTACCCCTCTGATTAGGTACTACAAGCCTCGAGATAAAACCACATAGGACCAAAGATACAGGATCTACGTTGTCAACAAATAGAGATAAGTCTATCTCTAATTCCACTACCCAAAGGCATCTAACACCGAGAACTAGCCGCATAGCATGGGTACCCTATCTAACATCATAAGTAATGAGTTCCCCATGAATAGGAATACAGAGAATCCCCTAGACATCCTCTAAAGTGATAGTAGCCTCATTGGTTGACAAATGAAAAGATGATGACTTAGAGTGCCATCTCTCAATAAGGGTGATCATCATTGCCCTATGAACTTGAATCTCTAGCATGTAGCATATGTATTGTATTCCCACAACATCTAAGATATCCCACTCTACCTCGAAGAAACTAGTAAGTAGGTCAAACAACTGACATGACCATCACTCTCTAGAATAAATTGGTTTGAGAACCACCTGCAAACATTCAAACCATGATGTTAATATTTTGCTACAAAACCACATCGCGAACCAAAGAATGCAAACAAACTGGCTAAAACCTTCAAAATAGACAATAGCGGTCACTTTTTTTACAATAGCGGTCAAAAAATGCAATAGCAGCCCATTTTTTGGCAATAATGGTTAGAAAGATCAATAGCATTCAAAAATGGCAATAGCGAAAAACTTTTCCAATAGCATGAAAAATTCACAAGCATGGTCATTTTATATAGAGAAACACAATAGAAAACAATTTAAGCAAAAATGAAAAACAAAAGCCAACATCTTAAGAAATGGCGAGTAGAAAACATAATAGCGTTCAAGAAAATCAAAGGAAATACAAACAAAAACAACAATAGCAATAAGAACGAGGAAAAAGAAAAAATTCATGAGATTACGCTATTGCTAAAAAAGATTTCTAGCATTAATTACTCAAAAATGACTAGACAAAAATAGAAACGGAGGAGGTACATACTATGATACCTATGATAGTAGGCCTCTCAAACTCATGGACCTCCTCTGTACCGATGTGGGGCACCTCCAATCCTCGACATCATGAATTGACAATTGTTAAAGCAGGATCTCTAGAGACAAGAATTCACTAAGGGTTGAGAGTGCAAATGAGGTAAAATGAACCCTAATTCCCTATTTTTACCCCTCAAACCCTAATTTTTTACCTAGGAAACCCTCCTAGGTTGAAATTATGAGCACCCGGGAACATTTGAACTATAAAAAAAGTTCCTATAAGCTTAATTTTTTGCCCTCCATGCATCTGAACTAAAATTGAACCTTGTCACGAGCCTAACCCAAAAAATGATTTTTCCAGCCAACCTCTTGAGGGGGAAACCCAACACCGTACTATATTTTTGCTAACCACCAGGGCATAGCGAGGCATATAAAATTTTTCAAATCTTGATCTTAACATCAAATTCTTTGAAACAAAGCAACTAGTACTTTGTCTCAAAGAGGGAAAAAATGTAGACATGACCTAACACATATCACACATCTTGAATGACATTTTTCCATCATCAGCATCATTATCATTTAATATCATTTCATTTCACATCATTTACATCAAAACCCCTATTTTCCTTTATTAATTGAATAATCTTTAATTTATTTAATTAATTCACTATTTCAGCATTTATCTAACTTTATTCCTCCCAATTAATTAAATAACATCAATTATTTAATTATGTCACTAATTACCCTATTGTCTTAAATGAATTAAATTAGTATCACTTAATAGTTTAATTAAATAATTTTCTCCTTTCTAAACCTAAATAATGAAATTAATCAATCAAAAATAGTCAACAAAAAAATATAACTTTATTTGTTAACTTGTCAAACATGACTTGCACATTCAACTCAAATATGTTAATTAATTCAATTCAATTAATTAATTATCTTCACCCCTTTTGTGATTGATCAAATCATGACCACTGATTTCTCATTTTGATTGGCTAACTAACCCATCTATTTCCTAACTAACCCATCTATTCTTCAATTCCACTAACCTCTCAATCTATTTCCTCAATCCCACTGAATACACAACCTGATTTCATCAATCACACAGATTATGCAATCTAAATCCACTAATCTTTCCAATATAATTCCTCTCAACGATTCTCAACTGTTGATCAAGATCTTTTACTACAAACTCTTGATCGTTCATTTTGAAACGTAAAATCTATAAAACACTCTTCAACCTTCTCACAAATCATCTAGAATTTACATAGCGAAGCATTGCACAATTACCTTTTGAGCACGTTATGAGTTATCATCACATTCTAGTTCAACATTTTACACACATTGAAGCTTTTGCAATGCATAATGGAGGCATTGCATTAATACAAATACAATTCAACATCAATGCGAATACAAATTTGACATGGTATGGTAAGATGTGGTTGTTTTGGATTCATTTAAGGTTCTTAATTGCTTATTTGATTGAATTCATGGCTTTCATTTTACATTTCATGAGTAATGGGTTTAGGGATCTTAATCTTGTTTGAATTTGTATAATTCATTTACATTTTATTTCCATATGCTTCATTCCCCCTTACAACAATTAGAAATGCCTCCTCCAAAAACATTGAAGCAGTTGAGAAGTCTACAAGGAAAACTACAATCCATTAGGTCATTCATCTCACAATTGGCAAACAAGTTCCATTCATTCTCCCATTTGTTACACAAAGACATAACATTCAAATGTGATGATAGATGTGTAGACACATAAAAATGACCTAGGCCTGCAAGCTTTATTAGTTAAAACATTTAATTATGTCCTTGGTCTACTTTCAACTATTAGTTAAATAATTCATAATTATTTAATTAATTCATGTCTTTATTCCTCTTGATTATTTAAATAAATAATTTTATTTATTTATTTAAATGTGTCACTAATTATCTAATGTCTTTCCATAATTAAATAAATTTCCAAATTTATTTAATTATCTTGGTCCATTATTTCCTCCTAATTATTTAAATAAATAAATTTATTTAAATACGTCATTAATTCCTAAATGTTTTCTTATAATTAAATAAATTCTTTAATTTATTTAATTATGGTCCACCTTGGCATTTTCCCTATTTTAAATAAAATTATTTATTTAAAATAGTCTCACTTTTTAATTTTCCCTCTTTTTAGTAAATAATTCAAATAATTATTTACTGTCACATGACCCCACCTTTTTGAATTAAATTGATTTTTAATTCAAAATAGCTTTTTTCTTCCATAAATCAAATAATTTCTAATATTATTTGTTTTTTCAACTCTCTTTTTTTGGTGCCATTCTTATCTCCTTGTCACATGCATTGTGAATCCTTGATTTAATTTTCTCAAATCAAATCTTGTCCACTCATTTCAAATTTTAATCTAATTTTTCCCTAACCCTAATTGTGGGTTGTCATATTGAATCTTTTCCATTAATTCTAGGGCATTTGTCAATCTTTAATCTTGGCCATTCATTCAAAATTGCATTTTCTATAAAATGGAAATTTTGGTCTCATTTGCACATCTCTTCCAATCATGCTCTTGCAATTTCATGTCATCTTAGCTCTTGTCTTAAGCATACTTTACATCTTTTGGAATGTTGGCATTTTTAGTCATAGTTCATAGTTGCTTACTAGTTGCTTACTAGTTGCATAGTTGCATAGTATTGCATTTTGTCATCAAATCCTTCAACATCTTGCTTTGGTCTTGGCATTGTCACAAATTGCTCACATAAAATCTAAGGGAAAACTACATACTGCAGCAAATAAAGAAGGTGTAATGGAGGTCAATCATGGAGGTTGAAGACTCAAGGTGATATCTCTCTTTGTTTTCATGTTTTCCCCCTTTGTGCTTCATTATTTACTTTGGGTTTTGATTCGTTTATGCACTAATCTGCTAACCTAGATTTTTCCCATAGTTACATTGGTGAACCCGACGCCAAAATCGCGCATTTTTGTTTTTTCCATACGGTTTTGTTTGTGTTTTGTAGGTATAGGTAGGTCAAGCCGCATTCGCAGTTTCCAGAACCACAATCACTACATTGCAATGCATTCGACCAATAGAACGATGCATCTGCAGACTTGAACCACATTTTCTATTTGTAGAGATGCATTCATCGAGAATTTGACGCATTAGTCATCCAGAGTGACACATTTTCAGATTGTGACACATCTATTCTACATATCAACACATCCGCCCAGATTCCAACATACAAACCTGGGCCACATTTGCTATGTAAGGCAATGCATTCGCTCTGTTGCGATGCATTCATCTGGTAAATTTTTGCTTTCGATTTTTTTCAAAATTTTCCAGATTTCTCATTTCAATCTAGTACTCTAGGGGTTTTTTTGGTTACTAATCTATTGTTGTAGCATGTGGTTTTGAATTTCTATGGGTCCAAGGCATCTTTTTAAGACTACTAACAAGTGGTTTTGTAGGTTTGAATGTCTAAAGATTTTTGTTTTGAAAACCTATTGTGTTTGTTTGAGATTAGAAAACACTTCCATTGGTGCTTTAAAAAGAACATTTTCTTGTCTCACTTAGATTTAATTAGGAGGTTCAAAGAACTTTTCTTGATTATGCTCTCACCTTGTACAAACTAGGTGATCAGAAAACCAAACCCATTTATTTTATGTTTTTGAACTTTAGAGGGGCCTGCCTCAAAAGAGGGAATAACTCCAACCGGTTTTTTGCTCAGGTTGGTATATAAAAGGATGAGTCTAAATTTTCAAGTCCTCACGGTATGTAGGCCTTAGCCGTGTAGTTCCTTTCGAAAACGAGTACCTACCTTTTCTTTTAAAGGTATAAGAACCCCTAGTAGATTGGTTAAAGCCTTAAGTGGCTTGCTATATGCTTGTGAGGTGTCGTGTCCCCGAGTATTCACTAGAACCCTTTTGTGTAGTAGCCAAAATCCTATCTATTTGCTAGTGAAACAATGGTCGTTTTGAAGGCATCCACATTCTCGCAGTTCTTAGTAGAGGTGATCAACTTGCCATGGGAGATTTATGGGGGTTGGAAGCTTGGTTGACCTGAGAAGTGAGTGCACTGTAAGGGGGAGCCCGTGTGGCCAAGCTTCTGGATTCATCGCTAAGAATAAGTGTGGTTGGGGAAACCCATGTGGAATCAAGCAAATATATTCCTTTCCTAACCTAGGGTTGTACTTGTCTTCTTTGTGCATGTTCAAACAAAATATTGTGTTTTCCAAGTGTTTTCTAAGACATTCAAACAAGCAAACACCATTTCACATACCTAGAAACAATCATTCAACTTCAAACAATTCATAATTTTTCCAAAAATTACAAACAAATTAGGTTCATTCTTCATGCAACGCATTTGTTGCAACACATTCACTTTTATGCGCCACATTTTCCATTTTCTATGACACATTCGCTCTAATAAGCCACATTTGATATTCTTGGCAATTTATTTTCCTGTCTTGAACAACATTTTCTTAACAAAACACCACAATTGCTTTCCTGAGTTGCATCTTCTATCTGTAGAGCCACATTCACTGAAATTGTGACACATCTGCTAAACTACAACGCATTTGCAACCTGGAATGAAGCATTTTCCTAGAAAAAACTAAAACACTGTTATAGTCTAAAACCCGAGACCATACTTGTCCAATCTGATACAAAACATCTTTTTCCAACAGCCTCTGTCAAAAACTAGAAAGAAAATTGCTCATATCTTCCATCATTTGTATCTTTAACTTGTATTTACCTATACGTCCAAATTTGCTTGCATCTTTAGAAGTCCATCGTCTTCATTTTCTGTCATAAATTATTCCTTAGGTCCTCATTTCATTTGTAGATTTTGGTTTAGGAAACCTTACCATACTTTGCAAATTCATTGCCTTCAAGAGTAGGTGGTCATTGGACTTAGTCAACACAATTTATTTTAGTCATTGTCCTTTTTGTGAGACTTTCCAACTCAAAAGTCTAGTTAGGAAACCTCACTTTGTCATCTTGTCATCTTGTCCTTTAGTCACATTAGTAAGTCCTTTGATGAGCCAAATTGAGACATAGATCAAGCTTAGGGTGGTTGAGTAGCCTTCATCCAAAACATTTAGACTTTTACCTTTGTGTACCTTAGAACATTCAAATCATTCTAGTCCTCATTTTGCATACCTTATTCCTAAAAATCCAAAAAAATAGTCATCATTGTCTTTTGTCCTTTCCTTTAGGAAACATTGTCATATTGTGTTTTCATTCCTTATAATCAAAAATCCAAAAACTTGGTTTGCATTTGCATCCCTTATTCAAAAAAAAAAATCCGAAAAACATAGTGTCATCATTTAGTTGTCATTTTCATCCTCTTCCTAAATTGAGCAATTCCTTATATGGTTGAGACTAGGCTCCAAAGAAAAAGAAGACAAATGGCTAATTTTGGACAAGACAAAAACAACACTTATATCTTTTCCAATGACATGAATCAAAACATAAACCCAGACACATCCTTTATCAATCCTTTCAGTGAAATGAACATGCCATCTTCGTCACGTAACCCCTTCAAACTATTTATACAAAGGGACCAACATGGACATGTGTATATGGAAGACCTAGAAGTTGCAGCTCAAAATCCTGACATAGCCTCCTTCATGGAAGATCTAGTCTTACATGACCCACAAAGATATCTAGCCATGCTTTTGGACCAAGGGGCTAAATTTCCATGTGGCTTTGACATAAATACTCTAAGGGAAACATCACCCGATTACAATGCCAACAACAACCATGCCAACAATTCGTCCAACACTAGTCAACCTCAAAACAATGCAAACAATACCTTTGTGGGTGCCACCTAACAAGTTTCCACAAGCACTATCAATGCTATCTCTAATGGAACAACCAATCAAAAAAACTCCAATTCAATCAATGCAACATTCATTGGAGGGACACCAATTGTGTCACAAGCCATGTCACAATCAATTCCTACCATGTCAACATCCTCACTATCAATTGGAGCTACCTTTGGATCCTCATCAATGGGGGCAAGCTCTTCAAACCCCCTATTTGGAGCTTCATCTAGTGCCATGGCAACATCGTCAAATCCTTTTATTGGTACTTCAAATAATTCCTTTGGAACAAATTCATCCAAACCCTTTGGGGGAAATAAACGACGTATTTTAATTTGAGGACCACAACCAAATATCAACATGTCATCACAACTTAATACCAATACTTCCCAAGGGAAAAACACCAGCATTCCCCATGGACAATTTCACCAATTTGGAAAAGGAAATCAAAATAATCAACATGTGAAGTCATTCAGACACCAAAATATTCAAGGCCAACACATCCCACAAATATCGACTAATATGGTTGGAGGGCACATTCCTACATATGCATCACACATCCATACCCATCAACATGTCCCTAACCAAAACTTGCAATACCAATAACATTCAAATAAAAACACGTCATACATCTCACAACAACACATCCCACAATAAAATCAGAACATCTCCTCACAACAAATGTGGACACATGGGATACCAATCACTCCCAGGTGTGATGCAACAAACAATCCTATCATTTATGCCTTGACAACTCAAGTGGAAAACTTGCAAAAAACAATAGAGACTATGCAAATGTCCAACAAAAAGTCACACATGTCATATGACCTATATCCATATCCTTTTGACACAAGTATATACATGCCACCATTCCCTCCTGGGTATGTGGCACCAAACTTCACTAAGTATAAGGGAAAGACAAATCCTATTGAACACATTTGAGAATTCATGACTAATTGTGTGGATATTTCCTATGAACATACGTACTTGATGAGACTATTCCCTAGGAGTCTTGCAAGCCCTACACTTGAATGGTTTTCCACTTTACAAAAGGGGATAAAATCATGGGACAAACTTGCAGAGAGATTTGTGGAAAATTATGTTTATAACATTGACACAGATGTCTCTATTACCAGTTTATGCACACTTACACAAGAAGACGTTGGTGAGACTTTTATCCCATTCTTCCAAATATGGATAATTCTAGCAAGTTGCTATATTGACATACTTGAGAAAGAAAAAGTCGACATGTTTTTCTAAACACTCCTAGGCCCATTGAAATTTGGCTTGCAAGTTCACTATTGCACAACCTTCATAGACTTAGTCGAAAAGGGTGTCCAACTTGAGAAGGCCCTTATTGCTAAAGGATAACTAAAATATGGCCCTAAAAACACGAACACAAACCCACCTATGGACAAGAGTAAATATTGGGTCAAGAATAAACACATTACCAATGATGGCATTGTTGACGCTAAGATGGAAAACACGACGAGTTCGGTGCTTACCCTTAAAGGAGCTTAGCCACAAAATAGATCGACGACTACACCGACACCTCCTACAAATGTCATTCAAAATAACCAAAATAGTCAAAATAGTCAAAGTCAAGGACAACCCCGTCAAACAAGGAAATTCCTGAAAAGATTTACATACACTGCCTTGGGTGAACCAATCAAAGACGTCCTTAAGAAACTCCTTCAAACAGTCTCATCACACTAGAGGACCCTAAGCCATATGACCCAGGACAATTTAAACCATCATGGTGGGATGACAACGCATTTTTTGATTACCACTGGGCTAAAGAGCATAAGACCTCCTCTTGTCAACAACTAGGAAATATTGTACAAGACCTCATTGAAAACCACACAATTGAATTGGGTGGGCCACAATTTGCATCAAATGTAGACCATACTATTCACAAAAACCCACTACAAGACCATGGTTCGAATAATCCCTCTACGTCAGGTCCTAAGACAAATAATAATCGTGCCAACTATACACGCACCACATTCGACTATTATGGTGGATCCATTATAAATCATGTTCAAGCTGTTGATGAATACATCAATACCATCATTGTCAAAAGAACACCTAAATGTAATGTCACTACTTGTGGTGGAAAAGTCACCATAGCTGGTCCTCCTCCTCCTTGGCAGCCAAAAATTACAATACCCTATCCATCCACTAAGCAATCACAATCATGTCCATCTCCCAAGCACTTGCAACCCAAGGGATAGTTTAACCTTATTGATCAACTAGGCAAGACACCTGCTCAAATTTCTATACTAGAGTTGCTACACATTTCTCCCACGCATAAAGCTATACTTGACAAAACCTTGCAAGAGTCCTCTGTCCCTCAATACATTGATGTTAACCAGTTTGAAGCCATGGTGGAATACCTCACTACACCCCATCATGTAACATTTTTCAGACCAAGACTATTTGTCACCAAATTCCAATCATAATGATGCATTATACATTGAAGTCTTTATCCATAAGCATTAGGTCAAACGAGTTTTAGTAGATGGTGGAGCAAGACTAAACATATTCTCCTTAAAATTGGTCAAGGCTCTAGGATTTCTTGATGCTTGTGTAGACACTACAAAGAGCATTGTTATAAAGGTGTCTGATGATGAAGAACATTCCTCCTAATTTGTTATCACTCTTCCTATTAGAGTTGGGCCAATCATTATAGACACAACTTTCCAAGTCCTAGATCTCGAATTACCCTATAACATCTTGCTTTGTTGACCTTGGATTCATGCCCTCAAAGTTGTTCCATCCACCTACCACCAATGCCTGAAGTTTCCCTTTCATGGCACAGAAATCACCATATATGGAGACCCTGATCCCTTCCAATATTACACCAATCTAAGGGGTATTTCAGAACATCAAGTTCCCATCAACCGAGAAGCTCCAAGTTCCTCTTCTTCCAAATTCATTGACCCGTCCACACTCGCCTCATCGTCCACGCCCACTCTTTCCATGTCTTTCACCACACCATCTTCCTCCACTTTGAAGGATGATCCCAATGTCAAGATCCAAGACCTAGGTTGTGGGGAATTTAAACTAAGTACGGCCTACTACATCACCACAATACCCAAGTCTCCTAAGGCTTATGGTCGACCCTATTTCAAAATGGAGCCTAAGGAAATTTTTAAAGTTCCTCCAACATGCATTTTTATAAAATGGGGAGAAATGAGAAAATAAGACATCGAGGATATATCAACATGGATTTATAAGGACCCTGAAGATCCATCCCCATTACCAGTTTAGATATACGAAAAAGGCTATGATATAATGAAGGAAAAAGGCTACAACGGAACTAGTGGCCTTGGTAGAAATAAAACTGGAATGCAAGAACCTATAATGCCTCCCCGAAGACCAAAACTTCTTGGATTAGGGTATGGTCTACCCAAAAATGATAATCAATGTACCAATGTACTTTCGAGTGAGAGTGTGAATGCCTTGGAAAGTGTCGAGACTATTGAGGAATCCCTTACCAAAACTGACTCCCATGAATGGGAATTTGGCTCCCAATGATCCCTAAGTGACTGTTGCCTTGATGAATTGTTCCTTGAACCTGGAGAACCTACCTTTGAAGAAATATTTTGGAAAAATTTTAAGATTGATCCAGCACAGAATAATGACAATCCTAAGATCCCAAGGAAACAAGAAGACTGGGATAAATTCTTTTTCCCAAGGAACAATGACAAGTCTAAATCATCTTCCAATCCTATTACCCATAACCCTGACATATTTGTCTAGCCATTTTACAATAATGACCCTCATTTGGATTCATCTGATTCAATAAATGACACTACCGACCCCAATGCTAGTCCATTTATCCCTTATTTTGACAATAAGTATGAATAAAGTGAAGGAGAATATTGGATAGAGTTTGATTGGGAGTTGGACGATGACAATTTTATCTTTAACCTCTTTGAATCTGTCTACATGATTTATGCATCCTCTCCACCATTCACCAATACTAATGATGGTATCTCCTTAGTCTACCCACAACTAATTGATTGGGACCATCAAGGCCCGCCAATTATGGACATATTTCAAAACAATGAAGCCATTACATAATTCATGGCACTACGTGAGGGAATACCTAGTGGAGACCACAAGGCTAGATTTTCTATAGACCTAGATTGTCTAGCTTACTTCAGGGAGACTACTCTGTCCTCTAGTCACAAAATGAAAAATAAAAATAAAACAAAAAATGACACATCTTTAGGTGAAAACCTAAAGGAATCTTCTGACAGTAAAAAAGTTAAAATAAAGGACATATCTATAGGTGAAAACCTCTCTGAGGCACTCAAAGATGGAGGACTAGACTTTCTCCCCATGACCCAGGAAGAATTAGAAATGCTCATAGAGGAAACCATGGAAGTCAATATATCTACAAAAGAAGATCCCAAAATTGTCCTCTTTGCAACATCTTTGACAGAGGAAGAGAAACCTAAATTCCACAAATTATTTTCAGAGTGTAAAATTAATTTTGCATGGTCTTATGCCAATATTCCTGGGTTGGATCCAAAACTTGTCTTGCATCATTTTCCATTACTTCTAGACGCCAAGCCAGTGAAACAAAATCTACAAAAAATGCATCCTCAAATCGCCTTGTTAGTCAAAGCAAAACTTAAGAAATTGCTAGATGTGGAATTCATATGGTCAATAGACTATGCTAAATGGATATCCAATCTTGTACCAGTCACAAAGCCAAATGGTCAAATCTACATCTGCACAGATTTCTGGGACCTAAATAAAGTGTGTCCAAAGGATGACTTTCTGTTACCAAACATAGACATCATAGTTGACCTTACAGCAAGATACGAGATGTTGTCCCTTATGGATGGTTTCTCAGGTTATAATCAAATTCGTATTTCCCCTAAGGATTAGCATAAAATGGCATTCACATGTCCATGGGGTACATACTATTGGAACATCATGCCTTTTGGTCTTAAGAATGCAGGCGCAACATATCAGAAAGCTATGACAACAATATTCCACGACATGATGCACAAGATAATGGAAGATTATGTAGATGATATTTTTTCCAAATCTTTGATATGAAAATATCATTTGAATGTGTTAGACAAAATCTTCAAGATACTGGAAGAATAAAAAGTCTGCTTGAATCCCAAGAAATGAGTCTTTAGCGTAACATCAGGGAAACTTTTGGGGTACATATTTTATCGCAGAGGAATTGAGGTCGATCCTGCCAAAGTGAAATCCATATTAGACATGCCTCCTCCAAAAGGAATAAGTGAACTCAGGACATTACAAGGCAGGTTGCAATCTACCCGATGCCGCATAGCACAATTGGTCGAAAAGTGTCAACCATTTTAGTATCTCTTGCACAAGGGTATCCCCTTTGTGTGGACTGATAGATGTCAAGAGGCCTTCCAACTAATAAATGATTATCTATTGTCACCACCTATTTTAATGCCACCTTATCAAAGGAAAACCTTTGATTCTATACATTTTTGCAACAACCTCAGCACTGGGGGCATTACTTGCACAAAATGACCATGACGAGAAGGAAAGGACCATATACTACATCAGTCGGACACTAGTTGGATATGAGCTAAATTACACATCCATTGAATGTGCTTGCCTAGCAGTTGTCTTTGCTACCCAAAAATTAAGACATTACATGTTGAATCACAAGACACATTTAGTGTAAAGATCAATCCCCTAAAATATATCTTAAGTCATGTAGCGTTGACAGGTCGTCTGGAAAAATGGGTCATGATTTTGAGTGAGTACAACATTCAATATATGGAATGAAAAGCCATAAAGGGAAAATTGATAGCAAATCAACTGGAAGATGCACCAATACAAAGTGATCACCCTTTGGTGGCATATTTTCTTGATGATTCCATATTTCATACAGAACCCAAATCACCTTGGAAGCTTTACTTTCAAGAGTCTCATACTAGTCATGGTTCGCGAGCAGGAATATTGTTTATAACACCACAAGGAGATTCCATTCTGAATTCATTCCGCCTTGCTTTTCCATGTACAAATAACATTGCAGAATATGAGGAACTTGTTACAAGACTTAGAATGGCCATAAAATGGAAAATCAAAAATCTACATGTCCTCGGAGACTCTCCATTGGTCATCAACCAAGTCAACGATGACTATGACACCAAGGATGAGAAGTTAATTCCCTATAAATGAATGGTTGACTATTTTCAGTCATACTTCCACATGCTTTCTTTAGAAAAAATTCTAAGGGCACAAAACAAGGCAGCAAACGCAATGGCTACAATCGGCTCTCTCCTAGACATTCCAAGCAACGTGCCTTAGTTTGAATTCTTGGTAGAACAACTTTTGGTCCCTACATATGACATTCTACAGTTAGAGATGGTTTGTGAGCTTGTTGGTCCCAATTCTCCATGGTATCAAGATATCTATGACTATCTCAAGTCCCAGACCCTTCCCCCCAACCTATCCAATAACCAACAGAAGTCCTTTATCTGTAAAGTCGCCCGATACACTATCATCAATGACACCCTATGCCATCATAGCTTTGACAATACCCTTCTTCACTGTCTCGACACTGATGAAGCACAAACAACCTTACACAGGGTACATGAGGGTATATGCAGATCTCATTCGAGTGGTCCTACTTTAGCCAAGAAGATAATGTGACTTGGGTATTACTAGCCAACAATAAAAAAGGATGCACTTGAATTTGTCAGAACTTGTCGCCAATGTTAGATACATAGTGATTTGATTCATGCACAAGCATAGGAACTTTGGCCAATTACTTCTCCTTAGCCCCTAGCACAATGGGGACTTGACCTCATGGGAAAAATCCATCCTACCTCTTCCAATGGCAAAAAATTCATTATCACTGCCACTGAGTATTTCACTAAGTGGATCGAAGCCATTCCCCTTACATACATAACTGACAAAAAAATTTCCAAATTTATCCTCAATCACATCATTTGTCAGTATGGTGTACCCCAGTCCATCATCACAAACAATAGGCATCCTTTCAAAAATCAAGACGTTCATGAGTTATGTGAAAGATTCCATATCCAACATCATTTCTCTACACCATACTACCTGCAAGGAAATGGTCAAGTTGAGGCGTCTAATAAAACCATCATCGAAATTCTTAAGAAGACAGTCAATGACGCTGGTCATGACTAGAACATTCAACTTAACCCTACTATGTGGGCCTACCATACCAGTATCTACACGCCTATAGGAGCCACTTCATTTGCCTTAATATTCATAGTTGAAGCCATTCTGCCTATCAAGGTTGAAATTCCCTCTTTGTGAGTCTACCTGAAGGGTCTAATTGATGATGAAGAGTATAGACAATCACGACTGCATGAATTGTAAATATTAGAGGAACGTAGACACCATGCCTTGAATCATTTATAGGCATATCAAAATTGTCTCTGTCGCAATTACAACAAAAGAGTCATGGTCAAAAAGTTTTACATTGGTGACTTAGTCCTCATGCAAAATCCTAAAAATAAATCTAACAAAGAAAAACCTAGCAAGTTCGAACCAAATTGGTTGGGACCTTACGTCATCACATCCTCATTTGGTTCTAGAGCATATCAACTAGCTACTCCAAGTAGTGAACAACTAATAGAACCCATCAATAGTTTACATCTTTGAAAGTTATATGCATAGCATCAGAGAGTCTGGCTGAAAACCACCAAAACTACAAAAAAAATGAAAAAAAAAAAAAAAATTGTCACCCTGATGAAAACCTGGCAAATGGGTGTCTTGGTGACACCAAAAAAATAAAAAAATAAAAAAAATGACAAATATAGTAAAGAAAAATAATTCGTCCAATAGTGAAAACCTGGTAAATAGGCGCTTTGGATAAGTACCATGGTGAAAACCTAGCAAACAGGCACCATGTGTAGTCAGTTTTGCTCTGCCATCTACTGTCACTCTATCTACCTTAGTCCATAATAAACACCCACTTTTCTGACACCCTTGACACCCCATTACGAAACCCTGCCATTCCTTTCATGGATGACAACAGTTGACATCAAGTCTTGCATACCGTCCATCTGTCACCCCAAGCACATCCTTTTCGCATCCTTCAAACTTGGTTAGTCTAGGACTTGACTGGGGGAATTTCTTTATCATCCGACTGCATTGGGCATCGCACATGGTTCTGCCAATCAAAAAATGTCTTGAAAAAAGACCTAAAAATCATAAAATGTCCTAAAAAAAGACCTAAAAATCATAAAATGTCCTAAAAAAAGACCTAAAAATCATAAAATGTCTTAAAAAACACCTAAAAATCAAAAAATATCTTTAAAAAAGACCTAAAATTTGAAAAATGTCCTGAACAAATACAAAAAAATCAAAATATGGAAAAAAAAAAATAGAGTCATATCTTGTCGAGTTAGTCATGTTAGTCATTCTTTGTCATTTTTCGAACTACGTTGTCTTCATGTATTTGCTACGTAGGCAAGGCTCATTTTTGGGCCCCAAGACATTAGGTCAGTCCTTTTGGGTTTTTCAAAATAAAAACTCATGACTCAGTCTTTTGTCATCAAGACAAAGTCATTGGTCGTGTCGAACTACAAGGTCTTTAAGTGTATGATGTAGGAAAGGCCATCAGTCGATGAGCCCTTGAGGCCGCACTAGGTCAGTCCATTAGGGTTCATGACACTACACTAGCACACACGTCAAATTTTTTAAGTCAAACAAGTCATTCCAAAATAGACAAACTCCTAAAACAAACTCTGGCAATCATTTAATTAGCATGCCAATCACATCAGCATGTCAACATCAACATGTAGTCAATCTTGTCAACACAAGTCAATTTTGTCAACAAAAGTCAAAATTAGTCAAAACTAGTCAAACTATCAACTTATGGTTATTCTTCAGATGTTTCCTTCTGAAGGATCACCTCTGTCATTTGCTTGTGCTTTAGGATGTGTCCTTCCTAGGCATCGTCACCATCATCTGGCATTTTGAGGGATCCTCCTAACATTTGAGGATCGATCCTCTCGACACCAACATTCTGCAAGATGCGTCCTTCCTGAATTTGGAAACTCTTGACATTTGACACCTTAGCATTGTCACACCTAACAACATTGGCATTCGACACCGTCAAACCTAGAAATTTGACATTAAAAACACTTGACATTCAAACACACTTGGAAAACATTATCTTGGCATTTGTCCCTAGATCTTTCATCATGTTACTAGTTTCTCAGAGATGTCCTAACAATAGGATTTAGAGAAATAGCGATGTATCATGATGATTGGATTGTCTTATCTTTTTCAGGAAGTCATGTTGCTAGTTCCTCGAGGATGTCCTGGTAACAGGATTTAGGGGAGCAACGATGTTTCATGACTTGTCTTTATTTTCTTTCTTTTTTGTCTTATGCTTGTGGTTGGTTGTGACAAAAACACTAGGGCAATCTCGCTCTTAGTATGATTCATGATCATCCTTTTTTGTGACTACTTGTCTCATGTGATGGTACAACCTTGCACACCTTGATCTATGTCATATCATGGTGTTTGTTGGCCATTACAATAATCCGCCCAATGATGATTAAGAGCAATAATTGTTAAGTCCTATGGTAACATGTTGAAGGATTTGGTCTATGTGCTAACATTCATCTCCTCATGTCTTGTCTTCTCATATTTTTCATCTCATGATGATATCCTATGACACACAAAAACATAATTGCATACATGTATTGCATTAGGTTATTACGCATTCACATATTTCCATTCACGTCATTAACATACATAAATCATTTGCATTTATCAATTAGGCATTCACATGACATATAAAGGCATACATTATCCATATCACTAAAACCTCTACATCACATCATAAGACTGCATTATCCATTCATATAGAGTCATATATCAAATGTGTCCATAATCATAAACATGGCATCCGTTACAATTATACATTATGCATCCATATAATCATCGTTATAACATAACATTGTCATGGCATATAAGCATAAATAACCATCATATCATCACGACATCTCATCATAAGTAGCTATCATAGATGCATACATGACATAGCATATAAAATACATCATCATAGGAATCATAAGTGCATAAATCAAATCACATAGTCATCATATAGTCATCATAACTGCATCATAATAATCATCATCAGATAGGCATATATCATAAACATACTCAACACACAATGCATTATCACATAACATAAAGCATATAGGTCGTATCAAAACTACATCACATATATAATCTCACAAAAAAATCATGTCACAGGATAGAGCCACGAGATATCCCAAAAATATAGAGCTCACAGGCTCGACAGTCAACATATAAAGTGTCATAACATGAATGTCTAAGACATAATATCAAGATAACATATGTCCTAGGATGTGCTCTCCTCGTCTCCTCATGGAGAAGGGTGTGGTGACTGATGACCTATGATGGGCACTAACATAACTTGTAAAGACGTAGTAGCCTATGTCTATGAGGCTAATGGAACTGATACTGATGGCATCATCTCTACAATGACATGAGACTACGACGACATGAGTCTCCGAGGTAGATGGATCTGTCACTGGTGAATAACTGTACTCTAATCTATTCCTTGACCCAAATGATCCATGGCTATGGCCTAACCTGTGCCTAGAGGAATTCCTATGAGAATGGTGAGACCTATGGCCTGAGGAATGCCCTATGGAAGTTGAGCCACCCACACTACTCTGACTATGGCTGCTATTACTGTGGTTGCTACTCCTTGACCCTGTCCCTATCCTACTAGATAATCTAGATAATCCAGGATCCCTCTGATTGGTTGGCACTTCCCTCTCGTATAGCATCCTATACTGCCCTTTGCTCGCACTGACCCTGGCAATCTCCCTGGCCACATTTGCGACTGGCCTTGTGCACAACTGAGAAAACTGGTTGCACTAGCTCTCTGTGTCTCGATGTCGGATCTCTACCTAGTCATTCTCAACTTGAGTAACCTCAATCTCTGGTCATAAGGACCTGATCTCTATAGTGGCCTCATCCAACCTCCACTACATATCAGCTAAATGTTGATCCACTATGGCATCTCGTGGCAATGGTGGCACATTGGATATATTTGGATCCCCATCGATCATCTGCTCCTGGAGTTTCCTCACCAATGTCTGGCTCATCATTGTCATCACCGACAACTTCCTCTCCTCCCCTGACATCTAGCTCCTCTGCCTTTGGCTGTATTACCTCTACCTCTTGTCTCCCCTCCCCCTCTAGTTTTCCCTCCACCTCTGCTCAAACCTCCTCTTGTCTCCTCTCCCCCTTTGGCTGCCTCTCCTCCTTCCTGGGCCCCTCATCTCTCTCCTCCTCCTCTAGCACCTCGAGAATGGAATCTAGGGCTGCTCTCTCCACTCGTTGTCTGACCCTCCTCACCTGCCTCCCTTTGTATCCTCCTCTCCTCCTCCTCCTACCACAACCGCCATCTCCTCCATCATCCCCTCCCCCATCTTTGCCACCTCTCCATCCATCTCCTCTACCACCATCTCCTCGACCTCCGTCTCTACCTCTCCCCCTGCCTCTCTGGCCTCCTCGTTGCACCCTCAGTATAACAGATCTACAATCCACAGGTGTCGACCCATCAAGATCTATCAAGGGAATAGGTCAATGTGTCTACCACCACAAGTCAAAATCTACAGTTATCCTTGGATCTGTAGGACCTCCACTCCAACCCCATTTTTGTGCCACCAATCTGTCTATCTATTACTCAACAAAGGGTACTGATATGGCGGGACCCCATGCAGGCTCTCGCAATGATCTAGCATACTCTACTGTACCCATAGGCACACCCTGTTGCTCTCCAAATTGACATAAAACCCATTGAAGCAGGTACATCTCAATGATGAGCTGAGACTATATAGTATGACCTATCAAATATCGAAACTACTTGCAAAATGACAAATGGTCTCCCCCATCGGCCCACTGTATGCAATCTCTATATAGCCTCCATACAAATGTTGTCATGGTATCTATCCTATGCTGCCAAAATCCAGTCTCTCCAACCCTCGTCTACTAAAGGGCACCTGCATATAGATATACATAAGGCATACCATCTGCTAACTGTGGCCTTTGAATAGGTGGTTAGAAAATGGGAATGTGCTCCCAAGCCCAGATCATAAATAATGTCATCCCACAGCTAATACAACTCACACCCCTATATGCTACCTCGTGCAACTGATGATATAGCATACCAAGCAAGCAAGGTCCCCATGTAAAGACTACCCTGTCCCACTGCATCTGCACTAGCACATCTCCCCATTCAATTGGGAATCCATGTCCCCGATGATCTAGAATCAAGACCCGAGCAATCAAAGTACATAACATGGCATCCCACCATGGGTAGTGCTTGGCCAAGTACTCCCACCAAATCTCATACCCATCGACACCAAGGCCCATGCCATCATCTGCCTCATATAACTTTGTCATGGCCTACACTCCTCGCTGAGGATTGTACACCACCTACTCTCCTCTAATTGAAATATGCAAAATTTGGTACACGTCCTCCAAAGTAATCGTAGCCTCTCCCGTCAGCAAGTGGAAGGAAAAGGTCTCTGAGTGCCATCTCTCAGCCACTACGATCAGCAGTCCCTTATTTGCCCAGATAATGGGCATACAGGTGACATAGTACAACACCAGTCGCATTAGTCATCTCCACTCCCAATCCGTCAACTGATCCCAAAATTCATATGTAGATGGTCTGAACTCCCGAGTGTAGATCAGTGGTAATTGTTTCTACACATGCAGAAACGAGAGTTAGCACATTCTTGAAAATCATTATTACCATCTATCTAATTAAACATAAGCAAAAAGTGAGCCTAAAACTAAGTCAACCCTGGTCAACCTTGGTCAAAGTCAAATGCATCGTGTTGACTTCATTTGCATCGTGGTTTGGTGTTTTTGTCATTTCATACAACACTTGCATCGCACTATGGCACTTGCGTCATTTCAAATCACAAATGTGTCATATTCAATTGGTTGTGTCGCTCCATAATCAAATGCATCATTGTCAAATCAAATGTGTCACTCGGCTTCATGTATGTGTTGCAGTATTGCGAATGTGTCGCCACACTTATTATTTGTGTTGCAATCTTGCGAATGCGTCGCGCTAATTGGAAAATGTGTTGCACTAAATTTAAAACCTAACTGACCTATGGCGTTTGTGTTGCGATGCATCAAATGTGTCGAACATGATGACGAATGCAACTTATGCGAATGCATATGCGTCGCACTGCATTTGATGACCTTCCTAAAAACCCTAAAAATACATGAAAAATAATAAAATGACAAGGCAAGTGTGGTGTACGTATCGATGGGTTTGCACCCCTTGGTCGTCAAAAGGTCCTGACAATGTAACTGTGGTGCTCTATGATAGGAATCACCGTCTTTGTGCGCACTCTCCTGGATCTAAGCTCTCCAAATTTACAAGTGTGAATGTGAAAACGAATTTAATTTTACCCATTTTCAACCTATTTATAGGGTCAAAGTGGGATTTTTCAACCTTTTTATTAATGGAAGCTCTTTTGACCAACTTTCACCAACCTTTTAGCTGACTTAAACATGTCGAAATTTGAAACCGCTTGCGCCATCACTTTTCTGGTCATCAAACTAGATTGTTGAGACACTTTCCAAATTTTTCTATCACCAAGCCAAAATTTGAAAATTTTCCTAAGGGGGCATAGATACTCTGTACCTTCGTTGGGGCATGTTTCTGACTGAATTTTCTTTGTCACAATGTGACAGGCTACATTATGACAAAGAGGGGCAAAATGTAGACACATAAAAATAACCTAGGTCTACAAGCTCTATTTTTTGCCATTCTTCCTAGCATAATGAAAATATTTAATTATGTCCTTGGTCCACTTTCAACTATTAGTTAAATAATTCATAATTATTTAATTAATTCATGTCTTTATTCCTCTTGATTATTTAAAAAAATAAATTTTATTTATTTATTTAAATGTCACTAATCATCTAATGTCTTTCCATAATTAAATAAATTCCTAAATTTATTTAATTATCTTGGTCCATTATTTCCTCATGTATTTAAATACGTCATTAATTCCTAAATGTCTTCTTATAATTAAATAAATTCTTTAATTTATTTAATTATGGTCCACCTTGGCATTTTCCCTATTTTAAATAAAATTATTTATTTAAAATAGTCCTTTTTTTAATTTTCCCTCTTTTTAGTAAATAATTCAAATAATTATTTACTGTCACATGACCCCACCTTTCTTAATTAAATTGATTTTTAATTCAAAATAGCTTTTTTCTTCCATAAATCAAGTAATTTCTAATATTATTTGATTTTTCAGCTCTCTTTTTTGGTGCCATTCTTATCTCCTTGTCACACGCATTGTCAACCCTTGATTTAATTTTCTCAAATCAAATCTTGTCCACTCATTTCAAATTTTAACCTAATGTTTCCCTAACCCTAATTGTGGGTTGTCATATTGAATCTTTTCCATTGATTCTAGGGCATTTGTCAATCTTTAATTTTGGCCATTCATTCAAAATTGCATTTTCTATAAAATGGCAATTTTGGTCTCATTTGCACATTTCTTTCAATCATATCACATCTCATGCTCTTGCAATTTCATGTCATCTTATCTCTTGTCTTGGGAATACTTTACATCTCTTGGAATTTTGGCATATTTTAGTCATAGTTCATAGTTGCTTACTAGTTTCATAGTTGCATAGTATTGCATTTTGTCATCAAATCCTTCAACATCTTGCTTTGGTCTTGGCATTGTCACAAATTTCTCACATAAAACTAAGGGTAAACTACATATTGCAGTAAATAGAGAAGGTGTAATGGAGGTCAATCATGGAGGTTGAAGACTCAAGGTGATATCTCTCTTTGTTTTCATGTTTTCCTCCTTTGTGCTTCATTATTTACTTTGGGTTTTGATTTGTTTATGCACTAATCTACTAACCTAAATTTTTCCCATAGTTACAAGATGTGATCAGGATTTCCAAAAGGTCAAGAATTATTTACTCACTTCTCCAGTATTAATTCCACCAATTAAAGATAAGGCAATGATCCTATATGTATCTATAACACCAACAATGTTAGGAGGTCTATTAGGGAAACTAGATGACAATAACAAGGAGAGAGTAGTCTATTATATCAAACAAACACTAGTGGGCTACGAATTGAAATATTCACTCATAGAAAGAGTGTGTCTATCCATTGTCTTTACAACAGAGAAATTGAGACACTACATACTAAATAGACAAGTAAAGCTGATATCAAAAGTAGATCCCCCAAAATATTTATTGGTAAAAGTGGTTCTAACAGGAAGGATTGCTAAGTGGGTAATGATACTTAACAAGTTTGACATAGAGTACATTGATAGAAAAGCTATCAAAGGATAAATCATAGTAGATCAATTAGCAAATTCACCAATGGAAGATCATCAGCCTCTAACAATAAAATTTCCAGATGAAAGCATACTTCTAACTGATTAATCTAGCCATTGGACCTTGTACTTTGATGGGTCCCACACTCAACACAGCTTAGGAGCAGAAGTTGGTATCTTGTTTCTCACACTGTAGGGAGTTAGTATACCTAAGGCTTACAAGATTTCTTTTTCGTGTACCAATAACATTTTTGAATATGAAGTGCTAATCAAAAGAATAAAGATGGCCATAGAATGGAGGATAAGGGAACTACAAGTCAATGGAGAATCTCAGCAAGTCATCAAGCAAGTAAACAATGAATATTAGACAGAGGATGACAAGCTAATTTAATATAAAAGAATGGGGCTAGATTCTATACATCCTATAAAATGGTAGGGGGATGGGAGGGAGCCCCCCTTGTGCTAAAATTGATAGGTGGGGTGGCCTATAGGGGGATTATAGTGTCATCTCTCCCAAAGCTACTGATGGAATTGAAGGGTGGCATTCAGGCGTGTGTTCCTTCTCATTGAGGAGCTACGCCCCTCAAATGTATTATTGGGTCATGAATTGACCACCCCTCAAATAGAAATATTTTACTTCTGCAACTAAGATATTGAAGCAACTAGATGGGTATCACCTATTCCACTGAATTCAATCTAGATAGGAGAGGATATTGATGAATTTTTCTTTCCCTACGACTGCGATGAGGAAGAGCACCCACAATAATATAGCTTTGAGGGGCACTCCACCCCTTTCTATAGAATAATTGAGCAAGATATCAATCAGTGGATAGGTAGATCTTTGATTGATCAATTGGCGGATCTTTCATCAATTGATCAGCAGCCCATAGAATAGTAGGGAATCGAGAGTTAAAAAATCTCTAAGATCGATAGCCTCGCCCCAACTATATAGAAATTGGAGGTAGGGCGGCCTATACAATAGTAGGGGATTTCTATACATAACATGCCAATGGCACATCCACCTACCCTACTGCCCCAATAATGAATGGGTTACTGGCAGAACTATAGTCTCGGGTTGGGAGGGACTATAGTTGGAGGACTTACTTAAAGCTGTCTGTGATCCCCAAGGATCAATGGAGAGATGGTTTGATCTATTATTCTTCCTAGGGAACTCGATAGTTGAGTTGGGTCACTTTACCAGTCATATGAGATAGATTTTTTATCTCGGGGCTCAATGGTTTATGTTGGGGCCCCTATTATTCTATGCCTACAATTCGGTTGGGGGGTCACAATAATCTACCTCCCAGTTTTGCAGTCATACGAGCAAGATGAAGGATTGACATGCCAGGCTATAGCTCCCTCCTACCCAGCTGAGGAGGCAGGTCATTTGGCTAGCCATATGAGCAAGACGAAGGATCAATGTGTAGGGACGAGTTAGGAAGGGGAGGGGGGAAGGTCACTTTCACAGTCAGTAGACCTAGATGAAGGATCCCAAAAATAGGGTTCCTAGGATCAATAATAGAGCAACTAATATTATGGAAACAATAGGTTCACTCCTCTAAATTCCTCAAAATATTCCTAAATATGAATTCCTCATGGAGCAACTACTTATGCTGTCATTCAATATTCTGAAATCAGAATTTTTTTATGATGTTGTTGGTCCCAACTCACCTTGATACCAAGATATGTTTAACTATATCCAACATGGTATCATACCTCTTGACTTAGCAACAAACCAAAAGAAAGTGTTTGTCCACAAAACTTCACATTTCACCACCTTAGGAGATACCCTATACAGACAAATTCTATATGGAACATTACTTCAATGTCTCAATGTGGAAGAATCACAAGTCTCTTTACAAGAAGTGCATGAAGGTATTTGTGGGTCTCACTCTAGTGGACCTAATCTAGTACAAAAATTGCTAAGAACAGGGTATTATTGGCCCTCAGTTTAGCAAGAATCCATTCATTTCTCAAGGAGATCTCTCCAATATCAACAACACAATGATTTTGTTCACACACCAACACAAGAACTTTGACCTATAAAAACACCATGGTCTTTCTCGCAGTGGAGACTAGACTTGATAGGTAAGATATCTCCCACTTCATCCAATGGGAACAAGTTCATTATCACTGCAACTAAATACTTCACAAAGTGGATGAAGCAATTCCATTAATATACATCATAGGAAAATAGATATCCAAGTTTATCTTGAACTACCTAATCCGCCGATATGAAATTCCCCAAAATTTCATAGCAAACAACAAAACCCCATTCAAAAACCAAGATGTTTGTGAACTTTGTTCAAATCTTTCTATCCAAAACCGATTCTCAACGCCCTACTATCCCCAAGGAAATAGACAGGCTGAAGCATCCAATAAAACTATTCTAAAAAAATTGAAAAAGATTATTAATGATGTCATCTTTGATTGAAATTTACAACTAAACCTATCCCTATGGGCTTACTGAACTAGCATTCATACACCTATAGGTGCCACACCTTTTTCCTTGGTCTATAGATCTGAAGTGATCCTACCTGTCGAAGTTTAAATTCCCTCATTGCAAGTATCCCTGAAAGGCATGGTCAACAATGAGGAATATCAGGTGTACAAATTGAATGAGTTAAAACTCCTAAATGAAAGGAATTTGAACATGTTAAACCATCTCCAAGTTTACCAAAATCATCTCAAACAAATCTACAAAAAAAAGATAAAAAATAGAAGTTTTCAAGTTGCTGACCTAATACTAAAAGAGAATTAGAAGATCCAACTAAATCGGGAGGGGAATGGGAAGTTTGAACCAAACTGGTCAGATCCTTTCATCATCACAACAAGTTATGGCTCTAGAGCTTATCAATTGGCTACTCCTGAAGGAGAACCATTAGCTCTAAACTGCTAAATAACATCCATCTTAAAAAAAAAATTATACTTGACTGCATCAGAGTATCCCAATAAAAAAAGCTAAAAAAGCAAAAAAATAAGAAAAATAGTAAAGAGAAAATAAAATGTTCTTTAAGTGAAAACCACTTTGTGGTGCTTCTAGGATAGGTACCATACTGAAAACCTGGTAAACAAGTGCTGCATTTGAATAATACATGCATATTTATCTATCAACATTATCTTAAACATCCACCCCATTCATCCCATAATAAAACATGCAACCAACCATGGCTCAATGACTGATCAAGTGTTGAACCTTGTTGTACCCTCAAAATCCATCTTCCCTACTTAGGGAAAGTTCTTGAAATTGATAGCAGATTGGATGCTTGTACATCCCATCATGGTTGAAAGACTATGAAAACATCAAAAACATCCAAAAAATAAACAAATTCCAAAACATCAAAATCTCAAAAACATTTTATCCTTTGAGTCAACACCAGTTGAACTACGTGGTATCTATGTGTATAATGTAGGCAAGGATTTTGATTAGCTTCCAAGGCCTTAGGGCAATCCCCTTAGGTGTCTATAATGTTCTTTAAACTTAAATAAAAAATTCAAAAATAGTTAAAAAATTAGAAAATAGCCAAAAACACACTCTTATCAAACAAGCGAATATGAGCCTCTGCATGTACAACATACGCAAGGCCTTCATCACTGATGAGCCCTCGAGGCCGTAATTTAGTTCCCCAAAACAAAACAAAAGTATTCATAAAATATAGAAAACTCAAAAAATAGTGTCACTCAATGTAGTTGAACTACGATGTCTATGCATTCATCATGTAGGAAAGGATAATATTTGATCAGCCCCTAAGGCACTAGGTTAGTCCCTTTAGGCCCCCCTATTTGTTTCTAAATTTCTTGAAAACAACAAAAAAAACATCAAATAATTAAAAATTTACAAAAGGTCCTATCTCCATTGTCACTTATCCATAATAAAATTTCCATTCACAATAAACAATCATCACCTTCAACCTTTGACAAAGCAATCAACAAGAAAAACAAACATCAAAATCAAAAATATCAAAGTGAAGATTGAAACGATTGGATCACTATCAAGTTAAAACAATGCCTAAGTACAGAATACCATGCCTATTTAAAAATCATTATTATCAATCCTAAAACATGATTCTTAACAGATACAATGTTCCTACAATAGACATCATCAATGGATTTCATCATGAAACATTAAAACAACTATGGCAAGTGATACTATAGCATTGTTTATATTTTTATAGTCTTTTTTTATTTATCTTAATACCACATTCTCGGGATCTCTCAAGGATGTCCATAAGGATTTAGAGAAGAAGGAATGGGGGCATTAACTATTGATTTATATTTATTCTATTTGTTAGATGTTTTTGTGATACTACCACAACGAATACTTGCTTTGTTTTATGTACGAAAGTTTTTGTGAGGCAATTCGTGTAGAAATTGCATGTTAGGTACTTCATACCTCTCTATGTAACTAGCTCAAAATGTTTTGACACAACTCAACCATACACTTTGATTGGGTTTCCGTATGTCTGGTATGAGCAAGAGTATTCTTTGAGTGTCAATTCAAATTCCACACAATGAATACAAAGCCACCTTGGTTATTAATACCCTGGTGCATCATGTGTGTTTGATACATCAGAAAGGATTGATAAAAGATATGAATCCTCTATGAAATCAAAAGAAAAACTCTTCATTAACTAACAACATCAAATTTCTATCCATCTCTAAATCATCAAACACTTCTTCTAACTAACCGCTCCATCCTGCATCACAATATCATTAGTACCACATGCATCCTACATCCAAAAATTCATTAGTACATATCTGACAATAATAAAAAGATAAAACTTCACACATCATGTATAATCATCCATCGCATACATAATATATTGTCATTAATCATATACCATCATCCATCGTATAGATATATAAATCATACATCCATCCATATCATTTGCATACATCAAAAAAGTACAAAACATGAGCATGTATACATCATTATTCATAATCTTATAACACATAATAAATGTGAATTGAAACATGGTATATATCATGTACATTATCAAGTAACATGTGTGATATCATATACAAAAAAATGCACATATACAAGGCCTCAACTGGGCCAATGAATGTATATACAAAATATCATGTCTACATAAGTCCCTGATACAAAAAATATCAATATAAAGATCAAGCAACCTTAGCCCTAATGGTCGTATCATGGTCGATATCTCAGTTGCTCCTAGCTCTAATGGGGAGATGGTTGCAGGATGACTGGAGATTGATGAGGCTGCCTAATTTACTAACCACCTGAATCTGCACCTATTTGTGTACTTAGTTCTCCAAAATGAGGTCGTCTATGAGTCTAGGAACAAAGGCCTCATACAAAGTTTGATAATATGTACATCTCTATAATAGTTGATCTCGCTCAAATTGGTACTGAGCAAGGGGAATATATGAGGCTAGTGATATATTAGCGGTAAGTCTAAGTTGCCTCTTTGTGGCCAAATCTTGTCTAATGACATCTCTCTCTTGATGAAACCCATCTCACTCCTGATAGAATCCATCTCTCTCATAATTCAATGCCACCATATGTGCCTTAGAAACCTATCTCCGAACAATCTTGACCTTGTGCTCTATATAATTGCTCTGCTACAATCCAAAGTTGTTGTTGCTTGCCTCTCTAGTTAGTCATACTAGCTCTCCCCAAAATTGGCCTAGATCCAACAATATCTATGAAAAAATAGGAATACAGTAAGCCCACCACTGATCATAGTCTTGGGTAGTGCCAAGGTCTACCAAACCTATTTCCCAGCCCCATCCAAATGGGGCAAGTCGCCATAAATTAGCTACATCAGTAGATGATTCATGTGGTTCCCACACCCTAACCTCTCAGGATGTCCTCCCGAAATGTGCATGATAATCATCCTTGAACCATGTATGCCTCTCTCCAAACTGATGGAGAACCTGATCAGGTAAGTAATGCTCAAGAAAAGAATCAACATGGCCTATCAACCATCGTGTCTATCGGCAATAGGGAAGTTGATCCACATCATCGTGCCAAGCCTTGTAGCCTATCCATGGTCTCCAAATAAATGTAGGCATGTCATCAAAAATGCTTTGCCAATACGGTAACCGGATAGGCTAGGTATAATGCATAAATTCAAAATATCTTTAAGAGTATGGGTCCTCTAGATCATGATCCATAGCACCATCTAGTCTAGTCACTGGGATATGATCCTAGGTCAATACGTGCAACAATTTCATACCAGCAGAGATAGAACTACCTCCATAGTAAGCAACCTCATGCATATATGCATATATGTGTGCCAAAAGACAAGGGCCCCATGCATACCTCATGTCATGCTCCATCATCTACTCGATGTAGATGCCCCAACCGACAAGAAAATTCTGACATTTGTGATCATGCACCACAAGTCCCATGACCAAACCAGATAAAACCATAGATATCAGATCCATGCTATCAATGAACAAAGATAAGTCTATCCTCGATTCCACCACATGAAGTCATCAAACACCAAGAACATGCTACATGGCCAAGGTGCCCTGTGTTGAGAAAGAGTGTCTCAAACTTACTAGCATAGAAGGCATTGGCTTTGGGTTCATCAAGCTGACAGTTGAGTTTTGGTGGGACGAAGCTGCCAGTCCCCTCAACATTATGATGAGCTCTCCAAAGGTTGGCATTAAGTGCTTCATCGGGTTGACAAGTCTCCTTGATAAGTGCTTAGCTATAGCTAGGTATGTTTGGAGTTTGCATTGGTGGTAAAGCTTCGTCAATGAGACAAGTGAATGTCGAAGGGACTGAATGAATAGTCTCTTCGACATACCGATGAACTGTAAGAAGTGTTTTGTCGAAGCGACAGGTCAATGTCGAAGGGAGTGACTTGGTAGTCCCTTAGACATCTCAATGGAAGGAAGGGTCTCTTCATTGGATGGATTGATGGATTTCGTTGGGACGTAGATGTTGGTCTCTTTGATATGCCATTAAGGAGGGACCGAACAACATGAAGGATAATGTCAGTTATACGATGGTGACATGGATGACGCGTAGGTAGTGGGGACCACCAGATCAAGGCTACAAGGTTCATCAACGAGACTTCGTCATATAGGATGGAGTTGTTACAAAGTATCTTAACGGAATGCCTATGAAGGACTCGTATTGGGGTGATAGTAAGGATTCAAAGAGAAATGGTTTCATGTCTCTTTGAAAATCAAAAAGAACTTTGTAGGAGAGATGATAATTTTTTGGTTCAGTATGGAAGTTGAAATGACAATGCTTGTGAAATTGTATGTAATGCAATATTGCATTGATTCAATGAATGATTGAAGCAATTGTAAGGAAATACTTTTGGATTCGTTCTATGAATAAACACCTAAAAGAACCTAGCTTTGTAACTTGTATGTAATATTCGCTTTACTAAAATACAAGAGATCTCTATTTTGATGTGTGGGTTCTTTCATGAGAGGGTTTACCCACGTAAATCTGATATTCATTCTTTATTGTCTATTTTGTTATTCATGTATGTGCATCTTTATGTTTTGTAATTGTAAGTTTAGAAAGGATTTTTTGTATCTATCTCCTAAAGATTAGTATTAGGAAGGTGTATTCTACACTCTACTTTCCTTTCAGTTGGTATCAGAGCTTGGCCATTTTTATTTTCCTTGTGGGTAAGACGGGATTTTTGTGTTGATCTTGTTTAGTGGGAGTTTTGTAGAGAAATCTAGTTGTAAACTTATTGCAGATTTAAGATGGCCAACACATTTGGAAGAATAGAGATTAAGAAGTTCAACGGTGGAAATTTTGAGTTGTGGAAACTCAAAATTGAAGATTTCTCTTGGATTGAGAGTTATGGGTTGTAGTTTCCTCTAACTAGATGGACTAGAAAGCCAAGCGTTTGATTAGACTATGCTTGGTCAATTCAACTCTCTTGAATGCCCATGAAGAGAAGACAACAAAGCTTTTGTGGAAGAAGCTTAATGACATTTATTAGGGGAAATCTCTAGTAAATAAGCTATTCCTGAGGAAGAATTTGTATCCTTTGAAGATGGAGGAAGGAGCATTTGTTACAAATCATTTGAATGTGTTTAACATGATCATTTCTTAGTTGTGCTTTGTTGGTGTGAAGATAGATGATGGGGGTCATTGCATGCTCCTACTATGTTCATTGCTTGACACATGGGATCACCTAGTAATGGCTATTGGGAGTACAAAAACCACTTTCATGATGGAAGACATGGTTGCTTCACTGCTATTAGAAGTGTAGACAAGTACAATTGACCTAACACCTATCACATCCCTCAACGCATTTTTCCATCCAAGATATCCAAATCTCGCATTAACCATGCATTAGCAGCAACTCTTTATCATAAGGATTCTAAGGGCACCCTATCACAATGTGCACATCAAGGTAAGGTTAACTCTGGCATCGACAAAGAAGATAAGAATTATCAGGGGTTACATTCAATCACTTGTATCCTAGCAAAAAAACTCATCCAAGCAGGATATCATTGGCACATCATGACAACAACAACCATATCAACACCAGTAACATCTACATTAGCACCACTAGGTGGTTCAACATGATTAAAAAATTGTCACCATGATGAAAACCTAGTAAACAAGCATCTTGTGTGACATCAAAAATCAATAAAAAAAAAATCAAGAAAATAGTCAAGAGAAAAATCGTCCTCCAGTGAAAACCACTATGGTGGCGCTTTGGAAAAATATCATGATGAAAACCTAGAAAATAGGTGTCATGTGTAGAATTGAGCATCTATGTGTGCCATTTTAGGAGGAAGCATCTCATCCTATACATAATGAATCCAATCTATTTTTATCCAAATCCAACTTATCTTGATTTTGACAAATGTTTGGTATACACTTTACACATGCTTATGGAAAACATCTTGACATAGGTCACTATTGTTGATCCTATCCAGCATTGTCCAAAGGGGCTTACTCTTTTCAAACATGTTATCCTAGCACATGATAACCCATCACCTACATTTCTAGGCACTAGGGGGCAAGTACTTACATCTTGTTTCTGAATAAATCTTGATCTATGTCTTCTAGCTCACGGTGTGATCTAGACATTGTCCGAACAACAAGGTGTACCACATGGTACCCTTAACAATTCACCCCAACAACAAGGTATCCCGCCAACACAGTATTAGGGTAACCTTTCAAACAGTTCACCCCAACAACAAGGTGTACCACCAATGCACTACCAAGGTAACCTTCAAAGATACCAAAAACATGGATTATTCCTTCACTAGAAAATTCTAAGATATCAATAGTTGCTTGAACCCCACAGCTAGTTCAAGTAAGCTTTTCCACAACATATCCTCTAGAACAACACAGTGAAATATCAATCTGAGTTTTCAATATCTTAGCACTACCAGGGTAACCTTCGAAACAGTTCATCCCATCAACAAGGTATCCTGCCAACACACCACCAAGGTAACCTTCAAAAAAAACCATTCCAACAAGGTGTACCACCAACACACTACCAAGGTAACCTTCAAAGATACCAACAACTTGGATTATTCCTTCACTTGAAAATTTTAAGATATCAACAGTTGCTTGAACCCCACAACTAGTTCAAGTAATCTTTTCTACAACATATCCTCTAGAAAAACATAGTGAAATATCAATCCAAGTTTTTTAGTATCTTACACCCCAGGAAAGAGGGTAAAAAATTCCAAAAAATAGGGAAAAAGATAAAATTCAAAAAAATCAAAAAAAGCAAGAAAAACAACAAAGAGAAATAAAACATTCTTTGAGTGCAAACCACTTTGTGGTGCTCCTAGAACAGGTACCGTAGTGAAAACCTAGCAAACAGGCACTATGTTTGAATAAAACTAGCATCATTATCTATCGATACTATCTACGACATCCACCCATCCATTTCATAATAAAACATGTATCCAACCATGGCTTGTCACCGATTAAGGAAAGTCGTTTTGTCTCCAACTGGGGGTAACTTCTCGAAGTTGGTCATGGGTTAGATCTTTTACCATCCTATCATGGTCATAAAACCACAAAATCCAAAAATATTAGAAAACAAAAAAAGATCAAAAACATATGAAAACATCAAAACAAAACAACATTGTTGGGTTATTCCTTCACTCAAATAGTCTAATATATCAACATTTGTTTGAACCTCATAGCTAGTTCAAGTAGATTTCCTGCAACATATCCTCTAGACATAGAAGTGGAATATCAATATAGATTATCAATGTTGTTTATCCAAAAGCAATTTATGCTTTTTGAGTCAAACGGTCGAACTACGTGGTATTTTCATGTACAACATATGCAAGGCTTATTAGCCCCCGAGACCCTATGTCAGTCCCCTTAGGTTTCCAACATGCTTTATTTTCAACTTAGTAAAAAAAAAAAAATCAAAACACCTACAAAATTCAAAATCCAAAAACATTCAAAAAATGGAAAACATCAAAAACATTCAAAAATCCAAGTGAACTACAAGCCTTTGCATGTACAACGTAGGTAGGGCTTATCTTTAATGAACCATTGAGGCCCTAGGTTAGTCCCTTGAAAACAACAAAAATAGCATCATAAAACTAAAAAAATCAAAAAGAAGACCCATCCCATCATCAAAATCTGCAATAAAACATCATCCATAATAAACAAATTGTCGCCGGAGAGGCAAATTGCATTTCCCGAGATCACGGACCAGCGTCTAAAGCGCATCTTGCTCGTGGATGACCCGACGACGCTTGCGGCAGTAAAGATGGTCCTGGGTAAAGGTCACCTTGACAGGAAGGAATTTGCCCGCGACAATACTCAAATTTCATCTCGGTTTCTCGCCGTACTCCTGGATCTAGGTACTCCGAAGCCAGTGGCCAGGGACTTGGTGGTCTGAATGTTTCGGAAGGATTTACTGGGCGGTCTCGAAATTACTCTGAAGGCGGCTTTTAGTGGTAAGGGCATCCCGCGCCCTGCAGACCTCACTTCCCTTTGGGTTTCTGATGAAGCGGTCAAGGTGTATCCGTTTCTTCTGGATCTCAAAGGACCTGCTTTATCACGTCACCGAAAACTCGCCGATGTGGCCGTGGAGTTTCTGAAAAGAAAATTGAAAATTGTGCCGGTGGAAGGGACGAACTAGGTCGAAGGTTTCATTTGCTTTGAAGAGGTTAACGGATTCTGGTGATTTAGTCGGTTATTGCAGTAGCTGTATGGTTTTGCTAGCTCTTGTTTTAGTATTCTTTGCTTTCTTGAACTTGAGATTCAGTTTTTGGCTGTGGTGGTGGTTAGGCCTATGTTTGTTTCTCCTTCGTATCGCTTCTTTTATGTTTTAAACTGTATGAAGCTTATCCTTGTTAGCTCCTTTTTGGTTGTCTGATGGTCTTCATTGAAAATCTCCTGCTTAGCAGACGTTTGTAAAGCTCTTTTACTATCTATGAAAATATCACCTTACGGATCAAAAAAAAAAAACAAAACAAATTGTCGCAATCATCCTTTGACAAAAAAAACAAACAAAGAAAGAAAACATCAACAAATAGAACTTTCAAGCAAACAATCACAAAATATCTGACTATAAACAGACGGAAACAATGCCAAAGTATCAGCTACCTATCTTTTTGACAAGTCCCAACAACATCCTGAGATATGCCTTAACAGATCCATTCCTACGATAGACATGGACAACACCAGATAATAGCCTCACCCCAAACAGAAATGGCAAGTGATACTGCAACTTTGTTTTAATCTTTTTATAGTCTTATCTTTTATGATTTATTTTATTGACTCATTTGCAAGATCTCTCAAGGATGTCCATAAGGATTTAGAGAAGAAGGAATGGGGGAAATTGAGCATCATTTTAGTTTGTTGTTTGTAAGATGTTTTTTGTAAAAATACCATGGTGAATACTTGCTTTATTAAGTGTATGGAAGTTATGTTGAAACAATCCATGTAGCAGTTGCATCTTAGGTATTTCATACCTCTCTCTGTAAATGGTACGAAATTCATGTAGCAGTTGCATGTTAGGTATTTCATACCTCTCTGTGTAAATGGTCTGAAATTCGTGTAGCACTTGCATGTTAGGTGTTCCATACCTCTCTATGTAAATGGTCTAAAATTTTTTAACACAACCCACCCATATATTTTAAACAAAGTTTTTGTATGTTTGGTATGAACAAAAATACTCTTTGTTTGTAGAGTCAGATTCCATGCAATAGATACAAAGTCACCTTGGTCATTAATACCATGGTGCATCGTATCTATTTGCTACATCAAATAGGATTGTTCAAAACTGTGAAGTCTCCAAGCAAAGCAAAAGCAACATCATCAACTACTAACAATATCACATTTCTATCTATCATCAAATATTTCTTCTAACATCCATCCTGCATCACAAATGCAAGTACCACATCCATCCTACATCCACAATGTCGTCAATACATAGCATAATGATAATGATAAAGCAATTAAAGCATCATGTATCATGTATGGGGCATACATCCATCATCATATATCGTCATCCATGAACATATAAAATGAGTTGAATTGAAGAAGGTATATCTTAAATCTATCATAATAAAAGAAGGGAGAATACCATAGTACATCATCATCAGTGCAAAAAAGTGTGATAGGATAATACAAAAAGATACATATATATGAGGCCTCGACTAGGCCGATGAATATATATACAAAAAACATGTCTACAATATGTCTTTGAGCAATAAACATAATAAAGATCAAGTACACTACCCAACAAAAAGAGAAACACTCTATAGACCTGGCTACATACCACCATCTAGATTTGGTTGTCTAACAGAATGACCACCTGCAATTATTCTAACTCACGATGTTAGGGTTTCACTCTAAACACATAAAATGACACAAAAATGATGAAAAATGAGACTTAGGGTTGCAAACAGGAAAAAGTGAGCAAGTGCACAGGTTCAAAGTAAATGCTACTTACAAATGCAAGGGTTTAAAATAGATGCTCAGAAAACAAAAAGGAAAATGCAAGGGTGTAAAGCAAGTGCACAAGTTCAGAGAAAATGCTACTACCAAATGAAAGGATTTAGAGCAAGTGCGAGGGTTTAAAGCATATGCTCAAAAATCAACAATCAAATGCAAGGTTTTAGTGCAAGTGCATGAAACAAATGCAAGGTTTTAAGTTAAATGTGAGGTTTTATAGAAAGGGTGAGGGTTTTGAGGTCAAGTTCTCTGAGATTATCAAAACTTCACTATTGACTAGTAATCAGGACTTATTTTACCCTATCTTCAAATGACCATATCTTGGTCATACGAAAGTATTTTTAGTGCTTTTTTTTAAAAAATGGGGTAGAATTTCATGATCTTTACAATGGTGTAGGTGGTTTTCAATTTTTATATAGTTAAATTTTCCATTAGAGTCGTGAGCCTGACCTCAAACATGAAATTTTTGGCCAACCTCTTGAGGGGGTAGCACAGAGTCCTACCATCATTCCACTAAATGCTGAGGCATGGTGGGGCATAAATTTTTTCAAAACCTTTATCTTAGAAAATAGAATCTTTGAAACAAAGCAATAAATACTTTGTATCAAAGAGGGGGAAAATGTAGACATGTAATATTGACCTAACACCTATCACACACCCTAAATAGCATCGAACAACATCCCGTAATGTCTCAGAACATCTTGGAATCATCCTGAAACATCTCAAAACATCTTGGAATCATCCTGCAACATCCCAAAACATCTTAGGATCATCCCGCAACATCTCAAAATCATCCCGCAACATCCCAAAACATCTCAGAATCATCCCACATCTTAGAATTATCCTGCAACATCTCAAAATCATCCTGTAACGTCCTAAAACATCTCATAATCATCCTACAACATCTCATAATCATCCTAAAACATCTCAAAATCATCCTGCAACATTTCAAAATCATCCCATAACATCCTGGAACATCTTAAAAATATTGCACAACGCCAAATAGCATCCAAAACCCTAATTTCCTCTATTAATTGAATAATACAACATTATTTAATTAATTCACTTTTTCATCATTTTTGAAAAATTAAATAAATTTCATTTATCTAATAAAGTCTTGAAAAACCCTATTTCTACTATTAATTGAATAAAACGACATTATTTAATTAATTCACATTTCTAACATTTCAACCAATTAAATAAATTACATTTATTTAAAGAAGTCCTAATCCCACTTTATTTCATCCTAATTGATTAAATAATGCCATTTATTTAATTATTTTGCTAAAACACCTTATTCCCCTAAGTTAATTAAATTATTAAATCATAATAATTTAATTACGACACTTTCCCTCCAAAATTTGAATAATTAAATCAAACTATTCAAATCATTTATCAAACAAACTAATGCAAATTTATTTGCAAAAGACAAAGTTGATTTGCAAGTTCAACTCCAAAAAGGAATTAATTAAGTAAATCAATTAATTCATATTCCTCACCCACTTTTCGATTGAACAAATTACGATTGTTGTTGAGCAATCTAATTTATTGACTAATCAATCTATTTGCTAACTAAACCATCAATTTCTTAAGCCATCTAAATCCTGACTAATCAATATAATTCCCGACTAGCCAATATATTCATCAATCACACAAATTGTGCAATCTACTTTGCAAAATCTTCTCATGTCTAAATCCTCTCACCACCTTTCAACTGTTGATCTGGATATTCTCCAACATGATCTTGATCATCCAATTCGAATCTCATTTTCTATATAACAAACATCTTTCCTCACAAAAAGGATTAGAGAATCAGCATACCATATGCAACAAAGTACTGTTGAGATCACCATTGATAGAGCTTCAACCTTTCTTCGATCAACCAACCATTCAAGCATCAAAGCTTTGCACAAAAACTATGGAGGCTTCGTGGTGGTAAGAAAAATCCAACATTAGGTGAATACACTCCGATATAGGATGGTAACACTCTGCTTTCATTTACATTCAATTTGGTAATCATAGATTTCCTAATGTGTTTTCAATAGCTTAGTTTCATTTAGTATGTGTAGGATTAGATCTTAGATTTATGTGTTTTATCTTAGCTTAGATCCTAATTTCAATCGTATTTAATATTGTTCGCATTTATGATTTTTCCCCTCACACAAGAAGAAATGTAGAGGAAATCTTCTGAGATGGTCAAGGAGGCCCTTGCTATTTGAGGTAGATCAAAGGAGAAAGGTAAGAAGAAAGAGAAGAAGTCAAAATTCAAGTTAGAGGGGAGATCAAAGTCTCTTGGTAAAAAGTAAAAGGTGAAATGTTGGAACTATGAGCAGACTAGACATTGTAAAGAGAAGGAGAAGAAGAAAAATAAAAATAGTTCTTTTAAAAATGAATCTTCTCAGAGTGATGTAGATTCCTTCATAGCAGCCTTGGTGACTCAGGCATCAGATGATGTTTGGCTGATTGACTCATGTGTATCCTTTCACATCACCTCTCATAGAGATTGGTTCTTAAAGTATAAAAAGTATGTTGGTGGAAGGGTGTATCTAGGTGATGATTCTCACCTGAAAATTGTTAGCAGTGGAAGAGTTAGGATTTGGTTTCCTGATGGAAGAGTAAAGGGAATCGATGATGTGATGAATATACCAGGTCTAGCTCAAAATTTACTTTCTATAAGTAAGCTTAATGATGTTGGTTTATAAGTCTCTTTCTCGAATGGTGTTTGTAGAATGACTAGAGGCTCTATGGTGATAGCTAAGGGTGCACGAATTGGCACTCTGTATGAGCTGGATGCATGTGCAGTACAATGTAATAGTGCTTTTGCAAAGTCAAGTACATCTAATCATGTACAAAAAAGAGGTGGTGTTCCTAAGAGCGTAAACTCTTTGGAAATGAAGCTCCTAGCTGAGAAAACAATGTTGTGGCATCAAAGACTCAACCAAATTGGTGAAAAAGGCTTAAAATCCTTGAAAAATAAAATCCTAGTTGAAGGGCTTGATGATTGTAATATTGAGTTTGATTTTTGTGAACATTGTATATATGGAAAGCAAGACCATGTTTTATTTTATTCTAATCCTCATAAATCGTCTGGAATTTTGGATTATATTTATGCTAATGTGTTTGGTCCAATTAATGTTCCTTTAGTATCAGAATCTATGTATTTTGTTTCATTCATAGATGATTATTTGAGGACATTCGTTTATTTTCTCATAAGTAAAACTAAATTTTTTAGTTAGTTTAAGGAATTTAAAACCTTGGTTGAAAATCAGAATAGTAGAAAAATAAAGTTTTGGAGGATGGATAATGGTGGTGAGTTATGTTCAGTAGATTTGATAGGTTTTGCAAGGACCATGGAATTAAAAGGCATAAAACAAATCCTTACACTCCATAAAAAAATGGAACAAAATTTTTAGGCTGAGGCTGTAGCTATAACATGTTATCTAATTAATAGATCTCCCACTTCAGTACTCATGGAAATGACACCTATGGAAGTGTGGTCTGGTAGGAAGCTCTCATTGAGACACATTAGAGTCTTTGGTTGTGAGGTATATGCATATGTGCCTAGTGAAAAAAGATCTAAACTGAAGAACAAGGTTGTAAAGTGTATCTTCATCAGTTATGACATCAGTGTGAAAGGGTGCAAGCTTTGGAACCAAATTATAGAGAAGGTGATGTATAGCAGAAGTATGATCTTTCATGAGCTAAAACCTTCTATAGTTGATTTGCAGCTAGAGGTCAAAGAGGTAGAAAAGGAGGTGCTTGAATTTTCTCTTACTCAAAATAAAGATGAACTATGAACTCTTGATGGACATGTTAGTGAGGAGAGCTCAAGTAGCTCTGAAAAATTCCAATTAAGAAGAACCTCAGCCTCATCCTATGAGGAGGTCTATGCATGCAAAGCGGCAACCTGAAAGGTTTGGTTATTCTATGTTAGATTCCAATTGTGCCTATGCTTTGATTGCTAACACTGATGAGCCTAGGACTATTAGAGAGGTTATGGGTATGTATGATTCAAATTCCTAGTTGGAAGCCATGAATGAAGAAATGACATAATTGAAGAAGAATGAAGTGTGGGATCTGGTACCTTTTCCTGAAGGATGAAAGCCTTTTGGATGAAAAATGGGTGTTCAAGAAGAAGATTGGCCTAGATGGTAGTTTTGAGAAGCTTAAAGCAAGGTTGGTCATGAAAGGATATTTCCAGGTGGAGGGAATTAATTATGGAGAAATATTTTCTCTTGTAGCTAAGCCAACTTCTGGTAGATTTTTGTTGTCACTTGCAACTGCATATGACTTAGAGATCGAGTAGATGGATGTGAAGAAAAAATTTCTTCATGGTGATTTGAAGATATTTACATGTCCCATCCAGATCACTTCATTAAAAAAGGTAACTTGTCTTGCAAATTAAAGAAATCCTTGTATGGTTTGAAGCAGTCGCCTAGAATGTGGTACCATAAGTTTGATACCTATGTGTTGTATTTGGGATTTGTGAGATAAAATTTTGATCGTTGTGTTTAATTTAAATCTACAAATGGTCATCTTCTTATTATTTTCATATATGTGAATGATATGTTGTTCATTGGGAATAGTAAGGGTATGATTTCCAAATTAAAATCTCAATTTTTCAGCATAATTTGAAATGAAGGATCTAGGTTCAGCTATGTATATTCTAGGGATGGAAATCAAAAGGGATAGGGGAAATAGAAAACTTTGTCTCAACTAGAGAAAGTATATAAATTCTATCCCAGAGAGGTTTAATATGATTGCAAGCAATTTGTTGTTCTAGTGTTGTAGGGAATGAAACTGTCTATTGAAGATTGTCCAAAATCTCCTACTAAGATGGAGGACATGATTGGGGTGCCTTATGCAAGTGTAGTTGGTATTTTAATGTATGCAATGGTCAGTACTAGACCATACATTGCCCAAGAAGTGGGAGTGCCTAGTCGGTTTATGGCTAATCTATGAAGGCCGCATCGGGATGCTATGAAAAGAGTTTTCAGGTATTTAAATGGTACTTTTGAGTACACCTTATGTTATCATGTTTACTCTGCTGGATCTCAGAGTTTAGTAAGCATTCATGGATATGTGGATTTTAATTGGGTAGGTGACATTGATAGCAGAAGATCCACCAATGGATATGTATTCATGTTGTTTGGTGGTCCAATTAGTTCGATGAGTAAGTGGTAGGTTTTAGTCACTTTATTCACTATTGAGGCTAAGTAGATGGAAAAAACTCATGCCTACAAGGAAGCTATTTGGCTTAGGACACTCTGTTCAGAATTTGGTTTTGATGTAGGTGTAGACATCCAAATTTGGACGCTTAATTTATCCAAATTTATCACTTTTCATCTAAACATCCTCTTATCCAAGTTAATTAAGTAATATTACTATTGTTTAATTAATATCCTTAATTCTACCAAATCCCTAAGGTATTTAATTAATAATTAAATACCTTACCCTCTTTAATCCCCTTTTCATCAAATGAATTAAATAAATTTGACATTTATTTAATTCCTCACATGTCATTTTCATCTAATCATAATCCATCTCCTAATCTCTTCATTAGGGATGTGTCACATCTTCCAACTTTTGCAAGTTGGCTTCTAATCCTCATTAACCCCTAATTATCCTTTGATTACTAATTAGTTAATCCTAATCAATACCTTGGTCAACTCTCCCCATCCCCTAAGGAATTTTTAATTCCTTTTTATTCACCCTAGGTTCCCCTCTTCCCCATATAAATTTTCAATTCACATTTTATTCCTCCTAGAATCCCCTTTTCCCATGCATCTTCTAGAATCTTTGACTTGTCACATCAAGTCACATGTGACAAACTCCCACCTTTTTGGATACCCTCTCTTATCCACTAGATTCTCCCAAGCATGTGAATTTTTAATTCACATTTATTCCTCCAAGGAATCTTCTCATCTCCCAATGTACTTCCAAGGTACATGTCTTTCATGTCCTTCTTACACATCATGTACTCTCCTTCCACCTCACTTACACATCATCACACCCTAAGCCACTTCACATTCCACATGTCATGTGAGGGCTTGTGAGTTCTCAACTCACCATAGCCCTTCATCTCAGCCTTGTTGGATAAATCTCAACCATTGAATTCTCTAGAGAATTCAAATTCCTCTATAAATACCCCACCTTTTCTCTCATTTAGGGACCTCATGCATTTGATACCAAACTCTTCCCATTTTTCCATTTGGAAAAACTTAGTCATTTTGCACCTACATGTTGTCATTTTGAACACTCAACTCACAAGTATTTCCTCTTACTTATCCAAGCTATTTTAGCCATTTGCATTTGCATCCCATCATATAGTCAATCTTGCATTTAGTCATATCAATAGCCATCCAAGGAGTACAAGTACTCAAAATCAATGGTCAACCAAGGAATTTCAGCTACAAAGAGAAGGTATAATCATTTGCAATCTTCTTTCATCTTATCTCTTTGCTTTAACAATTCCTTAGGCTAATCTTTGAAGAGTTCTTTATGTTTTTACATTACATTTTAGTTGTTTGCATCATTAATATAGGTAAAACTCAAGGATACACATTTCGGCGTGCCCGGTGGGACCCACAAATGGGTTCTTTTACTTTACATTCGTTGTTGTTGAAATTGTTTGTAGGTACAGGTGGCAGAGGGGCGGCTACGCCCTCTAGTTCATTGCAGAAAGGCGACTACGCCCTCTGGTTGACTGCAAAAAGGCGGCCACGCCCCTGGATAAAAATCTAATTTCTAATATTTTTTTACAGTTGGGCAGCCACGCCCCTAATTTAAAAATCTATTTTCTGACATTTTTCTACAGTTGGGCGGTCACACCCCTGATTTAAAAATCTATTTTTTGACATTTTTCTACAGTTGAGCGGCCACGCCCCTGATTTAAAAATCTGTTTTCTGACATTTTTATGTAGTTGGGCGGCCACGCCCCTCTTTAAAAATCTAATTTCTAACACTTTTCTGCAGTTGGGTGACCACACCCCTAATTTAAAAATATGTTTTCTAACATTTTTCTGCAGTTGGGTTGCCACACCCCTGATTTAAAAATCTGTTTTCTGACATTTTTCTACAGTTGGGCGGTCACGCCCCTATTTAAAAATCTGATTTCTGACACTTTTCTACAGTTGGGCAGCCACGCCCCTAATTTAAAAATCTATTTTCTAAGATTTTTCTATAGTTGGGCGGCCACGCCCCTGATTTAAAAATCTGTTTTCTAACACTTTTTTGCAGTTTGGCGATCACGCCCTTGATTTAAAAATATGATTTCTGACATTTTTCTACAGTTGGGCAGCCACGCCCCTGATTTAAAAATCCGTTTTCTAACATTTTTCTGCTGCAGTTGGCCGACCACGCCCCTGATTTAAAAATCTATTTTCTGACATTTTTCTGCAGTTGGGCATCCACGCCCCTAATTTAAAAATCTGATTTCTAACACTTTTATGCAATTGGGTGGCCACGCCCCTGATTTAAAAATCTGATTTCTGACATTTTTTTGCAATTGGGCGGCCACGCCTCTGATTTAAAAATCTATTTTCTGACTTTTTTTTGCAGTTGGGCGGCCACATCCCTGCTTTAAAAATCTGTTTTCTAACATTTTTTTGCAATTGGGCAGCCACACCCCTGATTTAACAATCTGATTTTTGACATTTTTCTACAGTTGGATGGCCACGCCCCTGATTTAAAAATCTATTTTCTAACATTTTTCTGCAATTGGGTGGCCACACCCCTAATTTAAAAATCTATTTTCTGACATTTTTCTACAGTTGGGCAGCCACACCCCTATTTAAAAATCTGATTTCTGACACTTTTCTGCAATTGGGTGGCCACGCCCCTAATTTAAAAATCTATTTTCTGATATTTTTCTATAGTTGGGTGGCCACACCCCTATTTAAAAATCTGATTTCTGACACTTTTCTATAGTTGGGCGGCCACGCCCCTGGTTAAAAATTTGATTTCTGACATTTTTCTGTAGAAGGGCAACTGCACCCTAGTTTGAAATTTGCTTGCTAACATTTCACTACAAAAGTTCAAATATGCCCTTCTGATTGTTGTAGAAGTTCAACTGTGCCCTCCTACTTACTGCAGTGGGGCAGATACACCCCAAAACAGCACAGTTTGGAAAGTAAAACATCCATTTTAGCTTTGTTTTTGCTCTCATTTTTTGCTATTTTCATATCCTAACCCCCTAACATTATTTTTTACAAGGATATTTTTGTTTTTGCTAACATTTTGCAGCATATTATTGTGTAATTGATGAAGAACAAAGGATAAAACACCTAACATTTGCTTGCAGGTCCATCTGCTTGCTCAAATTTTAAAAGTTGTCATTTTTTTTTGCTAATCTAGGAACGTAGTTTAATTAGGGGAGGTAACATTTACTGCTTGTTGTGTCTATTTTTGTGTCACCTAAGGGGGCATTAGTTTGTTTTCACTTTCCCCTTGCACTTCATGTGAGCCTGGGGAGTAGTTGGAAACGATTAGTACCTTCTCTTTAGTGGGACCTGCTTGGGGATTTCATCACTCCAAGGGACGATTCCAACCACGTGTATTGATGGGGTATATAAAGGGGGGAGAGCGAAAGTTGTACCTCAATCTAGTCGCGTCATAATTGGCAGAGCGTCAAAGCTAGGGTGATACCTAGATAGACGTGAAGAGTTGGTCTGAGCCCTTCAGTATCTCGTTGGGGTTCCCGACTCGCGCTTGTGATGGGCTAGTGTTCACGGTTGTGCCTCATGTACCGAGAGTATATTGAGGACTCCCTAGAAGCCTTGTGCATCCTAGATTAAGACCTTTGTTGGCCATACCCTTAACACTAATCATAGGATTGTGCTTGTTTAAAGTGTCTTCTTGTGAGAAACCAGTAACCTTTTTGACAAGTTAACCCTATCATCATCATTTTGAGTCCTTGCCATAGTCTTTTCCATCTAAACCAAGTTATGTTTACCATAGAAGGGTGGTCATGCCCTCCTGATTATCGCAAAAGGGTGGTCACGCCCTCCTGATTACTGCAGAAGTTCAACTGCGCCCTCCTGTTTACCGCAAAAAGGCAGTCACGCCCCTACAGCCCACTATAGAAGGGAGAACTTGCCCTGTTTAGTTTCGTCAAGCCTCCAAACCTTTGTTTAGCCATCCCAAACCTCCATTTAATCATTCCAAACCTCTATTTAACCATTCCAAACCTCCGTTTGACCATTCTAAACCTTTTTTTAGCCATTCCGAACCTCCATTTGACCATTTCAAACCTTCTTTAGCCATTCCAAACCTCTGTTTAATCGTTCCAAGTATCCATTCATCCATTCCAAGCCTCCATCTGCCTATTCTTATAGTCATTCTTACACTTTGAGTTGTCGTTCTCCTCGTTCCAAGCGTCGTTCATCTATTCTGAACCTTTGTTCATCCATTTCAAGCTTTTGTTCATCCATTTCGATCAATCGTTCCCTCGTTTCGAGCTTTCATTCATCCATACCGAACCTTCGAGCAATAGTTCTTTCATTTTGATCATATGTTCACTCGTTCTGAATAATCATTCATCCATTTCGAGCTTTTGTCTCCTCATAGTAGTCATTTACTCGTTTCTAGTAGTCGTTCACCCCTCCTAACCATCTGTTCACTCGTTCCAAGTAATCATTCATCTATTCTGAATATTTTTCTTTGATCATCCATTCACTCATCTATTTCCCTGATCTAATCATCTAATCATATGTCTACCCACTCATATCTTCCGTCTACCCAATACAATCATCCATCTACCCAATCCAATCAATCGTTTTCCCCATCCAACATCATTTCACAAGTTATTGTCTGAATTGACCTAGGTTTCTGAATTTGATCATCATCATCAACATCTACTTAGGATTGTCATCTGTCCTAAGTTAACCATCATCATCGGCCCTATCAATTCACTTTCAATCTCAAGGTGGATTCAATGCCACAATCATCAATTTAATTTGATCAATCAATATCCTAAGTCACCTAGGGTAATCTTTGAACGGGGTTTTCCAATCCCTCTTGTCATCCTATCTAATCCATCATCTAATCTTATCAATCATCAATCAATCTCATCCAATCCAATCCAGTCACATCACTATCCAATCACCTTAGACCCTATCAATCTACTTCTATCTCAAAGCAAATTCCGTGTCGTAGTCATCCTTTGATAATCAAAATCAATCTCATCGCATCATCCAATCATCCTAATCTGAGCTTTAATCCAAACCCGATCTGAGCTTGACCTAAATCCTTATTTAAGCTTTAGTCTATTTCCATCCAAAATATCCATCCTTTCATCATCATGAATCCTTATCCTCCATCAATAGTAGTCAAGGGAAACCCTAATTATGTTGATGACGATAACGAAAGTCTTGTCGATCAAGAGATATATGACATAGACCCCCTTGACACTGTCATCGCTAGTAAGCTTTCTCCACCCGCTTTCCAAAATCCAATTACTCCTCTGAGCTATCTCGTTATGTCTTCATCCATGCCTAATCATGCCCCTTATGCTACCTTTGACAAGGGATATCTAGAATCTTCCCCTTCCCATCTACATTATCCTCTTATTCGACATTTGCATCCTCTTATCCTAATTTTCCATCCCAATACTCCTATTACCATCTCCCATCCATGTTCCCCTATACTAATCCTCTTTCCCAGTCTTCCCATACTAATCCTACATCCTTTTAACTTAATCCTACATCCACGTCTCCTCATCCTAATCCACCATCCCAATACCTTTATTATAATCCATCACCCACATCTTCTTGTCCCACTACACCACCTGTATCCTCTTGTCCTAATCCACATCCATGTCCCCCTATCCTAATTCACCATTCCAATATCCTTACCTTAACCCTCCATCCAATCCTAGTCTTCCATCTACTCCCAGTCCTACATCCAATCCCATTCCTCCATCTACTCCCATTCCTACATCCAATCCCATTCCTACATCTAACCCTATTCCACCAATCCATAATCCCTCATCCATTTCTACCACCCCAGCCAAGCCAACCATATGCGAATCTCTCATTTCGGAAGTTCTCCAAGGACCCGTGACAAAGAAGCCATCCCCAACTCCACATCTTGAAGTCATGGAACCATGTCATCTTAATCCATCATCCACGGTCACTAGTGATGAGACCTTTCTCCATACCACACCTATCATTGCTATTACCACCCCTAGCACTGCTCAAACCATTGAAACCATCGAACCCATTGAATCCATTAAATCCCCATCTCCTACTCTAAGAGCCATTGAATCCATCGAAGACACCCAAGTCCAATCCACTCCCTTTACTCCTAGATCCACCCAATCCATCGAAGATACCCAAGTCCAATCCACTCCTCCCACTCCTAGTAACATCGAAACCCATTTCCATGAACCTCATGAATCCTCCATACTTTCATCTCCCCCATTTGAAGAGTCCCTCCAACACTTCATTATCATGCCGCCCACACAAGATGAGTAATGCCAAGAGTTTGATCCAAAGCATACCACCATATCCCCTCCACATCAAGATCCCACAATCCCATCCAGTCCATCTCAAGGTCATAGTCCTTCATCCATTCTGACCCATGATCCCCTTGAAACTCTAGATCCAATCACTCCATCACACGAGCCCTTATCACCTACTACCGTGAATCCTGATCCTATCATATCACCTAATTCCTCTCTTGATCCCTTACTGCTTACTCCACTTGATCAGGATGTTGCTACCCCATCATCTCCATCTCACAATCCTCCATCGTCGCCTAGGTCTCCCATCCCAACATTGTGTTTATATCCCCTCGGCCCTCTCTCATTCATCCACGGTGGTCTCCTTGCAAAATAAAAATAGAGCATATACACCATCGATCCTCTTCCACCTAATAATGGACTCGCATCATTCTTCCAAAATAACAAAAATCTTGTCCTAGATCGAATGCTCAAGAGAATGAACTATCAAGGAAAAGGTTTAGGCCTTCATGAGCAAGGTATTATAGAGCCCATCCAAGCTAAAGAACATTTTTATACACAAGGTCTTGGATGTACTACTCGCAACTCGCAATCCAAGAATGTTGGTACAACCTCCACACATCTTCCTCGATCCTCTTCTAAAAAGATAAGAGGCTCCTCCCATAAGTCCACCAGATTGTTTGTTGCCATCCCCCCTCCTCCATATCGCTTCAAAACAACCATCCATATTCCTCCTTCATCTACTCCGTCCATTTTGGGTCCTTATGTTCCCCTGTCCCCCATCATATACAATCCAGGTCCTACATCCATTTTGGGCCCTTACATCCCAAAATCACCTCCTCCATCTTGTTCTATTATCCATCCATCACCTATCCATGTCACCCATCATAATTATCCCACTCTCATGTTCCCTAATTAGGATCAACAAAGGCACGTACCTGTACATCATCCATCCACATATTATCCTCAAAATCCTACCTCTATCCCTCCATTCATATTCCCTCCACATCATCCATGCGCTCGCACCCATCCCACTATTACTAAAAGCACTTTGGATGCCAAAGTACAAATGCATAAATCTAAACATCCACATGAGTCTAAAGCTCCTCGTGTCCCTTTACGAAGACATGTTGAAGAAAAGAAAAATCAACTCCAAAATCCAAATCCAACCCATCAGCTACAAAGACCCACAAAAATAAAGATCAAAACCATGTGGATCCCCAAGAAAAAATATGCAATTCCTTCAAATGAAAAATCTGTAACAACATCCAAAGGTGCTAATCCAAAAGCTACTCATGCAAATCCTTCATCTCCTAAATCTATTTTGGGTCCTTATGTCCCAAAATTCACTATCCCATCTCCTCCATTATCCCCACATTCTCCATCCATTAATTCTCCTATCCTTTCACACCCCCCACCACATGTACCAATGTTGGTCCTGAACATGCCTCCCCATCATATGTTTACTCCATCATTCCATCCATACACTTTCCAACATCCCATCCATTATTCCACATACCTCCCCCATCAAATCCCTTTAATACCTACTCTTGCATAATTCCTCCATTGTCATAACTAAGGTTGTACCAACATCCAATAGTCACTTCAAACATGGGCTCTTAATACTTTGTATGGAATTTGATGCTTGAGTCCTTCATCCACATCCTTATCGCATCTCTTCTACATCCTCTTATCCACCTCCCTATACTTATCCATCTCCACCCGCATTCTATCCAACAAAAAAAAAAAAATCAACAAAAAAGCGAAAAATTGTCAAAAAATAAAATAAAATAGTAAAGAGAAATCATTCGTCCAATAGTGAAAAATTGGAAAAAAAGCACCTTGGATAAGTACCATGATGAAAACCTGGTAAACAGGCGTCATGCGTAAATCCCCTATCTAGTTTACTTCTGCACTTGGGGGCACCTGCATCCCTTTCACCCACCTCCTTCATCCTACCTGTCTTACACATCCTTCACCTTGATCCCTCCATCCTCCTTATGATCTTGATATAGCTAGGGGAAAACATATATATATGCTTTGGACACCTCTTGGCATACATTCCCCTCCCCTATCCACTATCCTCTTCCTTATCCTCGCCATCTACCTTCCTCACTATCATGAATCTCCTTCTTCATACCTCCTATCCATATCCATCTCACTCCCTTGTTCATCCATCCTTTTATAATTCATTCCTCCTGCTTCATTATACATGACATACCTAGAGTGGGGGAATTTACTTCCTTTGTGACATAATTCCTTGGAGACATCATTCATCCATCGTGTTATCCCCTCCATCTCCCCATCCTTATCTATCCATCCTAGCATCACTCCACCTCCTTATCTTCCTATCCATCCCTATCTTTATTCCCCATCCCTTTCATCCCCCATCCCTATCTCCCTATTCATTTGTATCTCTCTTCATCCCATCTCATAATCCCTTGTCATTGGTATCTGGCTATAGGCTTCTCCCAATGCAATCTAATTCCATCTATCTAATCGTCATCACTCCTACTTCTCTTGCACATCTTTCCAATCCCCTGTCACTTTTCATCACTCATCTATCTATCATATCATCCTCCCAAGTCATTTTAATGATTTGGATAACTATCCCTTACCTAAGCTTTGTAATTTCCATCATCCTATCTTGTCCAACAGGTCTATCCTATCTCGCTGTATCAGTCCCATATTTTTATCCACTTATCCTATCATCTCATCATCCTTTATCCATCATTTGTCATTGGTCGAACTATGTTGCCCCTGCACTTTCATGTAGGAAAGGTCGATCATTTGATCCGCCCCTGGGGCTCTTTTTTCCGTCCAGTCCTATCATCCATCATCGGTCTCCATTTTCCTCTTTCCACTTTTATCCATGGTCAGTCATCAGTCTTTTATCGAACTACAAGGGCTCTGCACTTTCATGTAGGCAAGGCTAATCTTTGATCGGCCCCCGAGCCCCTAGGTTGCTAGGATGTGTCAATATTTTGTCTCTTGTCTTATCTCCATTGTGTCATGTCATCAAGCTATGCCCTTATCTGGCTAGTTCTTCACAAACGAGATCCACTCAATTTTGAGCATCCCGCATCATAACGATCTTTTAGTTTAGTATCCATCATCTTTGGTCTTAATAGGATGCATCCTTCCTAATAGACCTCATCAACCCCATCCCTCCCTTTTAATCCTATGGCAAAGGACATTTGACCTCGATTATGATCTTTTGATGCTTTTGGATTTTCTTTATCATTTGATCTCCCTATCACACCTCATCATGGTCACCTTGGTCCATCATATCATGGTGTGTTGTAACTGGTAATCATAGGGGCATATCTTGATCTTTTTTTTTATTGTTGTCTCGTGTAGTACCCACAAAGATCCATGTGATCTTGTGTTATGTTGGGGCATCCTGTGTGCTTGTGGTTATCCCAATACCTAGCCCGACCAAGGTTATCATGACTTTGGGGTGTTGGGATAGCCTCTTTTTTTGTTGTGTTTATTTTATGCATTAGACACTAATTCGCCTTGGTCATACCTTGGTGTATCGTGTCTTATGCTATAGCAAAAATCAGTTCTCTTAAAGATGTAAAATTGCATTAGGATTGCATTTCATTTTCGATTCCATCGTCTTGCATATATCCCCCATCCTCTCGTCTATCAAAATCCCCCCCATACCTTCATCCTTCATCACTCTCCCTCCTCTATCCATCCAATCTCTTATCATCATTTCTTCAATCTTCTTAGAATAATATAGATTGGTTATTCTAAGCATCTTGTCCATCATCATTTTTATTCCTTTCATCCCTCTCACATCTCAATCCTATCCTCATCAACTCATATCTCACACAAATCATCTAATCAAATCCTTGGTATTGTCCCCAGTCTTGTTACAAGCCTTAACCCCATCATCATCATCAACATCAATTTGTATCCTTCCCTATCCCTTCGGTGTTGTTTTGGGATGTATCCTTCCCTCATCAACAACACTTTCATCATCATCATCAGGAGGTATTCTTCCCTATCCTTTAGTGGAGTTTTGGGATGTATCCTTCCCTCATCAATACCACTCATTAGGGTGTATCCTTCCCTATCCTTGTGTTGTTTCGGGATCTCTCATTCCCTCATTGACAACACTCCATCCATCATCAACCACTTTTGGCTTGTACCTTAACTGGGGCCACATTACCTTTTTTCCTTAAATCCATTTGTGCTTCATCCATCTCCTATCACCTATCATACTCTCTTACCCATCACTTTGCATCATCTTCCTCATATACTCTTGCATCGTTTCATCCATTTCGAGAGCACACCCGTGTTCTCTTGAACTCACATGTCCTCTCAAGGGGGCATCGTAAAACCCTACTCTTCATCATCACCCCCATCATTTTTCCTTCCTAGTCACTCCTTTGAATGATTGGGGCATCTTTTCTGATCTGACCATCTCCTTCTAGGTTCTATATTTTAATATTCTTTGAAATAATGCTACTTCGTAACACCATCTCAAAGAGGGGGAAAATGTAGACATCCAAATTTGGACACTTAATTTATCCAAATTTATCACTTTTCATCTAAACATCATCTTATCCAAGTTAATTAAGTAATATTACTATTATTTAATTAATATCCTTAATTCTACCAAATCCCTAAGGTATTTAATTAATAATTAAATACCTTACCCTCCTTAATCCCCTTTTCATCAAATGAATTAAATAAATATGACATTTATTTAATTCCTCGCATGTCATTTTCATCTAATCATAATCCATCTCCTAATCTCTTCATTAGGGATGTGCACATGCCTAATCCTTGATTAGGATGTGTCACATCTTCCAACTTTTGCAAGTTGGCTTCTAATCCTCATTAACCCCTAATTATCCTTTGATTACTGATTAGTTAATCCTAATCAATACCTTGGTCAACTCTCCCCATCCCTCAAGGAATTTTTAATTCTTTTTTATTCACCCTAGGTTCCCCTCTTCCCCATATGAATTTTCAATTCATATTTTATTCTTCCTAGAATCCCATTTTCCCATGCATCTTCTAGAATCTTTGACTTGTCACATCAAGTCATATGTGACAAACTCCCACCTTTTTGGATACCCTCTCTTATCCACTAGATTCTCTCAAGCATGTGAATTTTCAATTCACATTTATTCCTCCAAGGAATCTTCTCATCTCCCAATGTACTTTCAAGGTACATGTCCTTCATGTCCTTCTTACACATCATGTACTCTCCTTCCACCTCACTTACACATCATCACACCCTAAGCCACTTCACATTCCACATGTCATGTGAGGGCTTGTGAGTTCTCAACTCACCATAACCCTTCATCTCGGCCTTGTTGGATAAATCTCAACCATTGAATTCTCTAGAGAATTCAAATTCCTCTATAAATACCCCACCTTTTCTCTCATTTAGGGACCTCATGCATTTGATACCAAACTCTTCCCATTTTTCCATTTGGAAAAACTCAGTCATTTTTCACCTACATGCTGTCATTTTGATCGCTCAACTCACAAGCATTTCCTCTTACTTAGCCAAAACATTTTAGCCATTTGCATTTGCATCCCATCATATAGTCAATCTTGCATTTAGTCATATCAATAGCCATCCAAGGAGCACATAAGTACTCAAAATCAAGGGCCAACCAAGGAATTTCAGCTACAAAGAGAAGGTATAATCATTTGCAATCTTCTTTCATCGTATCTCTTTGTGTTAACAATTCCTTAGGCTAATCTTTGAGGTGTTCTTTGTGTTTTTACATTACATTTTAGTTATTTTGCATCATTAGAATAGGTAAAACTCAAGGATACACAGTAGGGAAGATTGTTACTTTTTGTGATAGTCAGAGTGCCATTTGTTTGTCAAAAAATACAACCTTACATGCTAGGATGAAACATATTGACATGCAATACCACTTTGTTTGTGAAGCCTGTGAGCATGGATAAGTGAAAATGGTGCACCGATTCGATGGGCCTTGGGGCCTATAATTTTCAATGATTTCAAGCGTTGGAAGGAGACAACAAGTTCTTCATCAAGTGGGAGAATGTTGAGAAAGAGTGTCCCAAACTTGTTGGCATAGAAGGAATCAACTTTGGGTTCATCGGGTTGATAGTTGAGTTTTAGCGGGATGAAGTTGTCAGTCCCCTCGACATTTCAATGAGCTATCCAAAGGTTGGTGTTAAGTGCTTCATCAGGTTTAAAAGCACATGTCAGTGGGACAGAGTAACAAGTCTCCTCGACAAGTGCTTAGCTTATCGCTAAGTGTGTTCAAATTTTGCATTGGTGGTAAAGCTCCATCGACAAGACAAGTGAACGTCAGCGGGGAATAAATGAACACTCTTTGGCATATCAATGAACTGCAAGAAGTGTTTCATTGGAGCGATAAGTCAGTGTCGGAGGGAGTCACTTGGCAGTCCCTTTGACATCCCGATGGAAGGAAGGGTCTCTTTGTTGGGTGGATTGATGGATTTTGTCAGGATATAGATGTTGGTATCTTTGACATGCTAATAAGGAGGGACCAAATGACATGAAGGATAACGCCAATTGTATGATGGTGACATGGATGACGTGTAGGCGATGGGGACCACCTGATCAAGACTACAAGGTTCATCGATGAGACTTCTTCATATTAAATGGATTTGTTACAAAGTCTCTTTGATATCCTAATGGAGGGTGTTGGTAGTGGTGAACACATGCGAAGGACTCATATCGGGGTGACAGTAAGGATTCAGAGAGACATGGTTTCATGTCTCTTCAATAATCCAAAAGAACTTCATAGGAAAGATGATAATTGTTCAGTTCAGTATAGAAGTTGAAATGACAACACTTGTGAAGTTGCATGTAAAGCAGTATTGCATTGAGTCGATGAATGATCGAAGAAATTGTAAGAAAATGTTGCCAAATTCGTTCTATGAATAAGCACTTGAAAGAACATAGCTCTGTAACTTTTACATAATATTCATTTTACTAAAATACAAGAGATCTCTGCTTTGGTGTGTGGGTTTTTTCCTGAGAGGGTTTTCCCAGGTACATCTGGTATTCGTTCTTTATTGTCTATTTTATTATTCATGTATGTGTATCTTTATGTTCTATAATTGCAAATTTAGAAAGGATTTTTTGTATCTCTCTCTTGAAGATTACTATTAGGAAAGCATATTTCACACTCTACTTTCCTTTCACCCTGCCTAACATTTTAAGTCACAAGCTTGTTGTGAATAGGGATGCAAAGAATCCTCCACACATCCTCTAGTGTAATGGTCACCTCTCCAGTTGGAAGGTGGAAGGACGATGACTTTGAATGCCATCTCTCTACAAGGGCAGTAATCATGGCCCTATGGCATTATAGATTTCAGGCATGTAACTAATATAACATAGACCTACCACATCCAAAAAGTCTCTCTCGACCTTGAAGAAACTAGTGAGTAGGTCAAATGACTATCATGTGCATCACTCTCTTGAATACAACAGTTTTAGAACCACCTACAACCATTCAACCCATGATGTTAAGTATTTTCGAGAAAAGTATATTACAAATCTAAGACTATAAATAAATTGGCTAAATCTTTCAACAAAATCAATAGCAGCTCTATTTTTGACAATAGTGGTCAAGGAAAGCAATAACGACCTTGTTTTTACAAAAGCGAGCATTTTAAGAAAGTGTTAAAAATGACAAAAGTGAGCAAATTTATCAATAGTGGATAAAATTCACAATAGCGGTCATTTCATAAGTGGAAAGACAATAGCAAACAAGTTTTTCAATAGCATTGAACAATAGTGAGCAAAAAATGCAATAGCACACAAATTTTTGATAGCGAAAAAATTTGGGAAAAGTGGCACAAACAAAAAGTACAAAAGCGGTAGAATCGAGGCAAAAGAAAAAATTTCACAAAATTACCGCTATTGCTAAAAAAAAATTCTAGCATTAATTACACAAAACTAAAAAGATTAAAACAAGAATGTAAGTGATACATACCGCGACGCCTGCGCCATTTGGCCTCTTGAACTCATAGACCTCCTATGTATGATGTGGGACACCTGCAATCCTTGTCATCATGACTCGACAATCATAAAAGAAAGATCTCTAGAGGCAAGAATTTGCTAAGGGCTAAGAATGAAAATGAGGAAAAATGAATCCTAATTTACTATTTTTACCCCCCCAAACCCTAATTTTTTACCTTGGAAACCCTCGTAGGTTAAAATTATGAGCTCCCAAAACATCTAAAATATAAACGAGGACTCTATGGCCTAATTTTTTGCCCTCTACGTACCTAAACTACAACTGAACCTTATCGTGAGCCTAACCTAAAAAATATTTTTTTCGGCCAACCTCTCGAGGGGCAACCTAGCATCGTACAATATTTTTGCTAATTGTCAAGGCATAGTGGGGCATATGTATATATTTTTAAATCTTGATCTTAACATCAAATTCTTTGAAACAAAGCAACCAATACTTTGTCTCAAAGAGGGGGAAAATGTAGACATGTAAAAATGGCGAACGCATATCACATATCTTCAATGACATTTTTCCATTAATCAACATCATTATCATTAACATCATTGCATTTCACATCATTTACATCAAAAACCCTATTTTCCTATATTAATTAAATAATATTTAAATATTTAATTAATTCACTATATTATCATTAATCTAACTTTTATTGGACTCTCGATTAATTAAATAACGCAAATTATTTAATTGTCGCTAATATACCCTATTCTCCTAAATCAATTAAATTTTATCACTTAATAAATTAATTAAATCACTTTCCCCTCTTCAAACCTGAATAATTAAATTAATTATTCAACATCATTCAGAATAGTCAACAAACAAATACAAATTTATTTTTTAAATTCAAACATGACTTGCATGTTCAACTCAAAATATTAATTAATTATCTTTACCCCTTTTGTGATTGAGCAAATCACAACACTAATTTCTCACTCTAAATAGTTGACTAACTCATCCATTCTTCAATCCCACTAACCACTCAATCTATTTCATCAATCCCACTAACCACTCAACCTGATTCTTCAATCCCACTAACTTCTCAACTTGATTTCTTCAATCACACAGATTATGTAATCTAAATCCACTAATCTTTCCAATCTATTTCCTCTCAATGGTTCTCAACCATTGATCAGGATCATTTACTAAAAAATCTTGATCATTCATCTCGAAATAGGAAATCTATAAAACAAACCTCTACTTTCTCAAAAATCATCTAGAATTTACATAGTGAAGCACTGCATAACTGATTCTTGAGCATATTAACAATTATTGGCATCATATTCTAGTTCACCATTATCAACATGAATTGAAGCTTTTGCAACAACAACAATGGATGCTTTGTATTGAATCGAGAAATTTGACATCCAAACATCAATACAAACATGACTCCAATATGGGATGGTATAGCTTTTAAGGTTTTGAATTCAATTTATGTTATCTTTAGGATTACATTGTTTGATTCAATTATTTTAGAACTTCATTTAATTAGTATGGGTTTGGAATTTAATCTTGTTTGAATTAAGTTTGTTTAATTCATTTGCTTTTTTTTCCTATTTCTTTATTCCCCCCTTACTACAATAGCTTAGGAGGATGCAAAAGATGATGGTTCCTAGCAAATGAGGCCATGTTAGGTACCCATGTACATATCAAAGTAATCTCTCATAAACGAAGAAAAGGAGAAAACCTAGTGGGACAAAACTCCTCCCCAAAAGAGAGATGAAATACAAAAAATCTCTCAATGAAGCATGAGAAGGTCAAAAACCCGTGCGGGGAAAAAGATCCCCCCATAAGAGAGAAGAAGAAGAGAGAAAATGCAGCCCCCCCTCAATGGTGAGTCTCCTACAATGGTAGAAGTTCAACATTGAATGTTGAAGATGATTCAATCTTATCGAACAACGTTCCTCTCCTTAGGAAGAAATAAAACCAAGAATGTATGTAGGATTTCTTCACATTCCTGAAAGAAATATTAGGGAAGATAGATGAAGTATGATCTCTCTGAAACATGCTAAAGTGTCTCCATTTTGATGCCAAAAGTTGACACAATCCAAATAAGCGTTCTAGGTCACACTATTGGAGAGGACAATCCAAAATCTAGTAGAGATGAATGTAGAACATGATCCAAAGACAAATATATCTCCTCTAAAGACAAAGAATCCTTCTCCAAATGCTTCCCAAAAGAATCCACACTCATGTCAAACCGCAAAGGATGATCATGTACAAAATGAACAAGAGGGTCAGAGTGTTCCCTTGTAACAACTAAAGAAGGATCATCTTCATCAAAGAGAAGATGAATGAAATAAATTGTGTCTCCCATATGAGACTCCAAAAACAAGTCTAAAACACCTGTCAAGAAGTCATCTAGAAGACAATATATATATATATATCTTGTTGCACTGAATCACAAGAAGCCATATTTGTAGCAATACATGCACCATCAAATGCAATATTAGATAAAGATGTGATATTAATAGGAGGAGAAGAAGCAAGAAGAGAAGTCTCTTTATCAACTAGATATTCAAGAAATTTATTGTACTTAAGCTCCCCTAAAGTATCATCATCAAAGGGTATATTATCAACATCAACAAGAGGAATTAAATAATTTGCACTAGAATCATCTAGGAATGAAGAGATATGAGGATCGCTAAAGATCTCCCAAATATTGGTCCAAAGTGTGTGTGGGCACTCAATATCTGAGATCTCCACAGGAATATCAACACCAATACATGTACTAATTAATCCTACAATATGATCATTATTATTACTCCAAATTGATTTCTTCCAAGTTGTGTTTGGTTCAACTATGAGCCTATAAAGGTATGGAAAAATCTTAAGCCACCTAAGATGTGTCAAGATACCTTTCTTCCAAGACTCATAATTATCCTTTTCCAAAATTACAAAAGAAGTCTGAGTAGAAAAAACTATGATACCTCCTCAAATAATCAACATAAATGAATCAACCACAAGATTAACCCCCCCAAATTTACTCAATCAAAGAACCCCCCAAATATTATAAGGTTGGCACTTTATATTTTAGTGCATTTACAAAGCCCTTTCCAAGATACAATGCTCAATAGGCTCAAAATAGCCAAAATTACAAATTTTGATACAAAATGAGCTTGAGAAAAAATCTAGAAAAATTAGCCTTATGGTTGTGTAGTACTCTCCAAGACCTTTCCAACACCTACTTGTTTTCAAAAATTGGAGCACTGAGGAAAAATTTATGGCCTTTTGAAGAAATTTGTACCAAATAGATTCAATTTGCAGTATATAGAAAAAAAATGGAAAAATTTATTTTCAATACCGAGCTATGGATGGAAAGTTCTCATCTCCACCTTTCTAAAAATATCTTGTTTGTAGAAAATGGACACTGTAGTGAAAAGTTATGAATTTTTAAAAAATGAATAAATTTAGCCTACAGTGATGACCCTCCTAGCAAAAGGAAAATTTTCCAAAAATAAAATTATTCTAAAATAGACAAATCGTATATGATAATGGGAGTTTTTAGGCCTTCTGAATGTAATGGAAAGATCCATTTTGGCTAAAAATGCTTCAATAAAAAGCTATTTACCATATCTAAGCTTCAAAACCCCATTTTCAACTATGTCAAATGATCTCCAATTCAGATGAAACAAAAGCCAAATCTAAATTTCTCGAGACTTCTAGACACATTAAAAAAATAAAAAATGCTACCAATATAACCAAAAATGTTGTGATCACCTACATCTCACAAAATACATATGCAATATGAAGAGGTTATTAGATCTTTGCAAATCCTTTCTGATTCTCTAGATCATTTAAAACACAAGAGAAGAGAATACATCAATTTGCAAGATCTTTACAAGAAATTCAATCTCTCAATCAAGAATCTATAAACTTAGATTTCTCAAAACAAAACCTTTGATACCATGTTAGAAATCTGAAATAGATTGAATAACCCAAAGAACTTTTTAAGAGAAAATCAAAGTTACATAAACTAGAAAAACATAAGAATGCAAACCAAGACTCTGAGATATTATGCAATGTCGATGTGATAATATTACATTAAGAGCTTTCAAGCTAAAAAGATACAATGCAAAATATTGCAAGAAGATGCAAGAGTATACAATACAAGCTAGGTGGTGAGTTTATATAGAACTTAGGAGAGGAGGTAGGTGGCAATCCAACCAATAGGAATCAACCAAAAAAAGTAGATATTTACCACCAAAAGTGGAGGATTGCACTAAAAGTGGAAATTTGTTCCACCCTTTAAGGAAGGGGACACCACACACTTATCTCCTAGTAATAAACTCACTTTATTATCCTAAGCAAGCTTAATTAAGTGTAGGAAAAACCTAGGACTAGGGGAAAAAAAATTAACCCACTAGGAAAATAAAAACCTTCACCAACATTTGAGACAACCTTCTGGTCTAATTTTGTATCCTCATTAGTCTCTCACACACAACCATAGGGATCAACATGATGGGGAGCAACCCCCTCCTAGAGATGATCAGCCAAGATCTCCTCCTTGGGATGAACAACATGGATGATTGATTGATATGATCTGACATTTATGTTATTGTATTGATCATAGACTTTGATATAGACATGGCTATTTTGTATATACATTCATCAGCCAGTTTGAGGCCTTGTATATATTTTTTATATGATTTATCACACATGACATCTATGAATTTTGATGTACACAACATTTTCCATTTTTGATGATATATGAGATACCATTTTTGATGCAACATATGATGTGTTATGTGATGCTTATAAGTTGCTTATATGTTTATGATATGTTGATGGATGTATGATGACATGCTCATGCTTTTGTACTTTTTGATGCTTTGATATGATATGGATGATCTAGATGATGCATGTATGCAATGGATGATGTTATGATCTGTTATGATATGATGGACATGATATGCTAATGAGTTTTCGGATGCAAGACACATGTGGTACTAATGTTTTTGTGATACAGGATGGAGATGTTAGCTAAAAGAAATGTTAATAGGATTAGAGATAGAAGAAATAGAATGATTTGATCTAATTTTTGAAAATCCATAAATATGATTGATTGATGAGATGATTGATGATGTATGATAATGATGAGTTTGATTTTCCTTTCATGGAGAACTATGTAGTGTTTTGGAAATCCTTATTAATATATCAAATAGACAGGATGCATTAGGGTATTAATGACCAAGGTGGCTTTATATCCATTATGTGGACTTTGACTCTACAAACAAGGAGTATTCTTGCTCATACCAGACATATGGAAACCCTATTAGAGTGTATGGGTGATAAGTTTCAAAACATTTTAGACTAGTTGCACGAGAGGTATGAAGAACCTAACATGCCACTGCTACATGAAAATTCCCTAAAATGCCTTCCACACAAACAAAAAAGTAAGTATTCACCATAAAATGGAAAAACATCAAAAAAATAGAGAAAACAAAATTGACGACCAATGCCCCCATTCCTTCCTCTCTAAATCCTTATGGACATCCTCAAGAGATCCTGGGAATGAGACAATAAGATAAATCAAAAGATAATATCACAAAAGTTAAAACAATGCTACTGTATTACTTGCCATAGATGTTTGATGTTTTAGGATGTTATCCTTCGATGATGTCTATTATAGGAATGATTTATCCATTAAGAAATATGTTAGGATGTTGATGATGATTCCAATAGGTAGGTAGTTTAACACTTGGGCATTGCTGCAGTCTAATAATGATCAAGTCTTTATGATTTTCTCTTGGATATTTTAAATTCCAATGTTTTCTTTGCTAGTCAATTGATTTGTCAAAGGGTGAGGATGATGATTCATTTATTATGGATGGATACTTTATTGTAGATATGCATTGATAGAGATACAATTTTTTTAGGTTTTCTGAATGTTTTTGTTCTTTTGAGGTTTTTTAATGCTATTTTTGACATTTTCAAGATATTCAGATTTTCTTGGTTTTTTTGAGAGATTTAGAGACCAAGAGGGGGACCTAAGGGGACTGACCTAGTGCCTCGGGGGCTCATCAATTGATGGTCTTTCCTACGTTCTTGAGCTCAAAGACAACGTAGTTCAACTAACTACGACTGACACTATTTTTTAGCTTTTTTAAAAAAAAATTATGAATGTTTTGGTGTTTTCAAGGATATTTGAATGTTTTTGGTTTTTTTGATTGACATGGAGACCTAAAGGGACTGACCTAGTGCCTTAAGGGCTCATCAATTGATGGCCTTTTCTACATTATACACACAAAGACAATGTAGTTCGATTATTTGACTCAAAGCATATAATATTTTTGGGATTTTGATGTTTCACAAATATTTTTGGATTTTGATCATTTTCATTTTTTTTGGATTTTGATAGTTTTCCATGAATGATGGGATGAACAAGGATCCAATCTGCCTACCAGGTTCAGGAATTTCCCCTAGTTTAGAACAATATTATGCTTATTATGGATAGGTGGATAAAATGAATAATGGATAGGGATAATGCAACAAGGTTCAATATTTGATCAATTATCGAGCCACGGTTGGGTGCACGTTTTATTCTGCGGTGGATAGAGCGAAACAAATGCAATAGTAGGGTCGATATGAGATGGTTTGGATGCGATATGAGAATGGGAAGTTTAGATAGATGGGGATGCCAGACTTATTCAAGTGTAGCACTTGTTTACCAGGTTTTCACTATGGTACCTATCCTAGAAGCGCCACAAGGTGGTTTTCACTTAAAGGATTATTTATATCTTGGGATATTCCAATGCATCAGGTGTAGAACTTCTTGAGATGGTTGTTGTTCAGTGGTTCTAGTAGGGGTTCTCCTTTTGGGGTAGCTAACTAATAGGTTTCGGAATTGTAGCTTGTTGTGATGACATAAGGACCTAGCTAATTCAGCTCAAACTTACCTTTCCCATCTTGATTTAGCTGGATTTTCTAATTTTCCTTCAATACCAAGTCACCAACCTAAAAGTTCCTATTTATGATTCTCTTATTATAGCTTCACTTGAGATGATTTTGATAGGCTTGGAGATGGTTCAAAGCACTCAAATGTCTTTCATCTAGCAGTTCAAGCTCATTGAGTCTAGATACTCGATATTATTTGTTGCTAACAAGATCCTTCAATGATACTCTTAGGGATGGAATCTCAACCTCTATAGGAAATATTTCTTCAGATCCATATACCAAGGAAAAGGGAGTCACACCTGTAGGTGTTTGGATGCTTTTTTTATAAAACCATAAGGCTAGGTTTAGTTGTAGGTTCCAGTCGTGGTCAAAATCATTAACAGTCTTCTTTAGGATTTTTAGGACTATCTTATTAGATGCTTTGTCCTAGCCATTTCCCCGAGGATAATATGGGGTTGAGAAGTGATGTTGGATAGAGAATCTCAAGAAAAGTTCATGGACATCTTGGTTCTTAAATGGAATTCCATTGTTTGTTATGATAGTTTGAGGGTAACTAAATCGATAGATCAAATAGTTAATCTTTATTCAATGTAAATATAGACTGATTACATGAATATGTCTTAAAGGAAACTAAAGTGAACATTAATATTATGGGGACCTTTCTCTTGTGCTTTAGTATATATATTTTTTGACAATTTTATTGCTATCTTGTTGATGTTTTTCTCTTACTATAACTATTGATTTGTAAAAGTTTGAGACCCTTTCAAAAATCTCTTCTTTTTAACCTTTTATCAATAAAAAATACACCTAATATTGTTTGTATTAAAAATGTATCAATACAAACAAAAAGGAAAAAAAAGGGGTAGATGATTTTATTTTATTTTAAAAGTCCTAAATTGAAAAACTAAAAAGAGATAAAATTGATTATTAAAACATCATGCAAGGATAAATAATAAAATATAAAGTTTAGTGCTAACCGAAATCGAAAAAAGAAGATACAATATCATATATATAAAAAAAATGTCTTACCATTTTACTAAAAAGAATAAATATCAATAATGTAACAATACAATATATTTTTATTATAAAGAAAAAATAATTCTTATTTTAATGATAGTAATCGAATAGTACAATTAATATGTTATAGAATCAAAGTCATGGTAAGATTATTCTAGTATTATTATATTATTAATATTACAGTAATTTTCATTATAATAATATTATCATTGTGTCATTAATATTGTATTAGTTAATTATTGTTATATTATGACAATTGGAATGATGTGGTAATCTAGTATTGTAGTGTTAAAGTTTATTTAGGTCATTTTTTTATTTTTGTGTCTCAATTCATGTGATGAGGATTGTTGTCCTCAGTTTTCATGGTGTTCATTTTTAAAAAATATATATATATTTGTTTTGAAACAGTGTAATGAGTCTTTCTCAAGCATTTTTCATGTAAAAATCACGTTTTGATCAAAGTTGTGACTCTTAATATTTTGTCACCGAGAGTTTGAGTCGTGGCGTTTTCAAAGCGATTCAATTTTATTGTGTCAAATTCAAATTTCTCACATTGATCAAGTTCAAAGAAGGAGTTCATTTGTCTAGTTCAAGCTCATGCACAAGCGCAAAAATTGATGAAATTTGCAAAAACAATTCAATTTGAAAATATGTATGAGCTGGTGTTAATTCTATTCATAAGAATGTTCATCAGGGTATTTCAACCAATGTGGCCAGTTTCCAAGCCTTGACATCTAAAGATAGTGAGATATTAATGCTTCTATTTCCCGCACGTGAAGTTATGGAAACAATTAAATTTATACATTTTAAATAATGTGAAAAACAAATAACCAAAATTATGAAACTGATTCAAATTTATTGAAAATTCTTTGTTGACAAACTTGAGATTATCTGGTTTTCCGAGATGATATAAGGCAAATTATACACCCGTCAGTATTTTATGCAAAGTTCATAATCTTGTTAATATAACAAAATGTGGATTTGTCAAGTCTATGAGCAAGTAAACAAGTCTGAATAGGAAATTCAACAATTGGTTTGAAGTCTAATGCTAAGACCATCTTGATGGTTCTAAGGGTGATACTAGTGCTCGAAGAGGTGAGAAGTGTGTGCAGGGTGAAAGCTCAAATGATGGAAGAAAAAATCTGATTGATATGACTTCAATCCCTTAGATGAGTGGAAATAGACACAAAGGACGTTAACTTTTTAACAGAATGCCTCGAGGAAGTTTCATCTCGGAAAACATAATGAATGCACAAATATGGGTCTGTTGAAAAGATTTTAGACATTTTCAAGCAAATCCAACCTCAAATTCCTTAGTCTTTTCCATGTCCATACAGCTCTTTTGGCAATCTGCTAAAGTGTAACAGAAGGAATATTTTTGTACAATATCATGTTTAGAAGTTTTCTGATATAGATTTGTAGAAGCATTGACAAGGAAAGTTAGTATTGATCGGTAGAGAGAGAGAGAGAGGCGTGCGCTTTTAAGGTTTTTATCAGATGATGTAGTTGCAAACCTCGGTACATATGCATGTGGATATCTGCAAATGTTTTAAGTTGCAACTATCCTCGTAGTTATATAGGCAAAGCCTAGACAAAGAACACTAACTGTATGCCAGAATGCCTCAAAGAACGTGTGGTTTTATGGAATGATCAATCACAGTGAAGTGATTTTTGCCAAGTATTTATCTAAAAATATTAGATATATATGTATTTAGAATATGTACACAAATAGAAAGCACATGAACCACTTACTCAGTTTTTAAAGTTTTCAAACAAAGTAAAAACATTAGTCAAATTCTTGGAAGTTTGCAATCATGAGGTACAAGTATCAAGGCTATGAATTTCTTTTCGTTCCTGAAAGTACACTTTTGGAAGTCTTAGACGCCAAGTTAGGTCACATCAACATGCAAGACTTTTGGAAGTCTATGGAAGAAGGAAAGAGATCACCATTAGCACAAAATATCTTTGAAAGTGGGTTAGCACATGCCACCAGATTTCTTGAGGTAGTCTAGTGTCCTAATTTGGGGTTAGAATGTATTAAAGGATATAACCTTGAGTCTAGAGAGATCAAAAAGATTGATGAAAATTTGGTGGCTAGGTTAAAGGGTGTCTCCAACAGGATCATATTCAAATTGCCTATCAGAGATCGGTTTGCTCACATCAACAAAGAGATTGCTCATTAATACTTCAATGAACATAAGAATCATTGTCTTAATACCATAGCAAGAAATTGGTTATTAGTACCTAGAGGAGGTAAGTCTTAACTTCCAAAAGCTCTCCATAGGTAGATCTCTTCATTGATGATGTTGCCAATTTGATAGTTCTTCTTCACTAACTAGTGGAAATAAAAGTTCAACTAAATTTGAAATATAGGTGTACCTTTTCATCATGATCATAAGTGCAAGAGATCAATTCATTGATTTGGGTGACATTATCAGTGATAATTTGCACGAGCAATCGACTAAGTTTTATTCAAACCAATATTTCCACGTTTATTCTTATCTTTTCTATATGCAATTACAAGTATGAAAATTTGGCCAAGGCTCAATACTATTAGGAAATAATGCATCACTATCCAATTTATTTAATCCATTTCCTACATAACCCCATGAGATAAAATCATGCATACAATCTTATAAAATGATTAAATACATAGATCAAATAGACAATCCACAAGATATACCCTAGGAAAACCCTCAAGAGGGAAAAATCATAGCCTTCTAAATCATCCATACTTCATCTATTATTCAACAAATAAATAATACATGTACTTATAGAGTTATAATGAACACTTAGATAAAACATCAAGCCTCTCCAATGCATCCTCCATGCATCCAAGCATGAATCCACACATCCAATGCAATGCTTCACATATGTACTCCTCAAAAAAACTCAATAATGACAGCCCACTCACCCAACCAACCTTAACCACTAATCATGTGTTTACTTTTATAGACACAAGCTCACACAAATACAACCAAGTGGTAAGATAAAACTATATTCCACAAAACCATGTGAACAAAAAACCATTGACCCCTCATTTAATATTCGGTACTAAGTTTTCACATTATTAAATACTTTCTCCAAATATTAAATTAATATCCTATATCTCCCACACATAAAATAATAACCCAATGTTACAATACAACTTTACAAGTGGCCCAAATAATTACCAAATATAGCTAAACACACCTCCTACATGCACCACAGCTAGATAATTATTTAATCACAATATTATAATATAACATTTTGTGCAATGGTGTACAACACCAAATCCTAACAAGTACCAAAGGAATATTTGATAATACAACATAGATCTATAACTATTATACATAGTTGTCGCTAGAGAATAGTTACAAGAACTTTCAAAGAGTGAATTATGCTTTTACAATGCTAATAGTGAGGGAGTTCCAAGGAAACATTGTGCTTAGAGTATCTTCTAAAGTAGAAACTCTTAGGTAGTTATTTCATACATTTTCCTAAGTTCACCTATTTTTAGATTGAAGGATTTGATGGATACCCATACAAATTCCCTAGGTATGTAGATGATAAAGTCATCTTGATAGAGCTTCATAGGAAACTTAGTATGGTCAACAAGAGCCAAAAAGAATAATAGGGTTCCTTTTCATATTGGTCTTAGTCGTTACAATTGCAAATATTCTTCTAATGCTCAGAATATTGAGAGATCACTAATAAAGATCAGTATATTCTTCTATAACATGAGGTTCCCATTTGATAGTAAAGGATATGTTAGAAGTAACTTGGATTTGGGTCCAGAGTACTATCGTTTTCCAAATATTAAACATTTTTGGGAAGATTATAAAGATGACTATGAAGTTCAAAGGAGAGATTGGATGAGATTAACATTGAAACAAGTGGGTAAAACCAAGAAGTTGGGTCCACGAAGAGGGGAAGTTTCAATGGAAAAAAAAATCCTGCAGGAAACGCATATGTGTTATTAAAAAAATCCTGCAAGAAACGCATATGCTTTGAGTACCTGAACCTAAAAAAATGCATATGTGTTATGCTTTGGGTAGGCATTAAAAACGCATACACGTTATATAACGCATACGCATTTTATAACATGTACAAGGACCATTTATTTAAAAAATTAAATACCTTTTAGAAACACATACACATTTTAAAACGCGTACACGTTTCTAAAAAGTATTTTTTTAAAATAATCAAGCAAATAAAGAACGCGTATGTGTTTTGTAATGCGTACACGTTTTTAAAATTTTGAATCCCCAACCCACATGCTACCTCAATTTCAAGCTCAGGAAAGGCTTGGCAACCCAACCCTTAGCCTTTGACCTGCAACTAAAAAACTAAGGCAGGTTCAAGAGAAATGTCCAACTTTGGTAATATGGTTGATGGACTTTTTTTCTGAATCAATCTATGAAATTAAAACCCATTAGAGAACGCAATGTCTAGTTTTAAAATATAATATTTTTTTAAGATTGGATTATATTTTTTATTTTTAATTAATTTCTAAGCAAACTAGTCCATAAACTTGAAATATCAGACTTTTTTTATTTTTTAATAACTTTTTTTGGTTAATTTTCTTTTAAAAAAATTATATGGCATCAATCTTCAGAAAATTCTCTATACAATGAAAAAAATATTAAAAAAAGTTTAGTTTAGGTCCAATTATGTTGTATGTACACATTGATTTTTAAAAACAGCAATTAAGGCAATAAAAATTCAATAAAAAAATATTCAAAAACAAATTACAAAAAAAAATCCTCATCAATCTTCATGTTGTTAGCTATTTTTTCCCAAAAGAAATTAGCAAAATACTTTTATTTGGGTCAAAAAGTGGTGTTCCTACACGTGCATGGTATGGTAAAAAAAATGACTTTTAAAAAGTGGTTTTTATACATCCCTATCAAAATTCAATTTCTATCATTTGGGTATTTGAATAAATTACATTTTTGAAAACTAGATTCAAAATGCTAAATTTCATATTATTCTTTTTTTAAGATTATTTGTGTAAGTGCCTCAAAATTTCAGTCCAAGTGTGATAAATTCTAAAAAATAGTAAAAACAATTCCACTTTTTGAGTTGTTTGTGGACCCAACTTCCTGCATTAGCCCAAGTCAAAGACTTCAAATTTGATTGGTATGTGGGTGAGATTAGTGATGATGAATCAGATTTAATTAATCCTTTGTATTTTGAAAAGTTCCAGATTCAACCCTTGTCATCTATCAATTAAACAGATCAAGAAATAAAAGAGATCAGTGAGAGAATGGCATATGTGCTCAAAAGATCAAAAAACTAGATTAGAAAGAAAATGATTGAAATAAAAACCACTAAACCACCAAGAAAAGGAGAACCTTCGAGAAAGAAGAATGATAGTAAATAAGGTACTTCCTCTTCTATCCCTTCTCAAGTTTCTACCCTGACTTACAGTTCTTAACAAGATAATCAAGGAGGCAATGATGATGATCCATCCAAAAAGAGTAGTTTCAATAATATATTTGGATATGATCCAAAGGTGAAGAAGAAAAGATCCAAAGTCAAGGAAAGTTCATTACATCCTATTTATGAAGAAGCTAGAGAAAGGGATTCAATATAATCTATGGATGGCCTTGATTGTGATGAGAAAATCCTAACCATGTCTCCTTCCATTCTAATTTTATTTCATAAGCATGAAGTTCATGATCCCCCCTTGTCACAGAACCTCCACCCTTGACAGATATAAGTGCATATCTAGAGGATATTTTTGAACCACCTATTCCTCCTTCATCTATAGCATCTTATCCATTAAATACTGATGTTCCAAAGTCCTCACAGGGTCACACATATTCTTGGCTAGACCAAACTTTAGTAACGAAAAGGAAAGTTACTGAATTGGTTGTTCTTGAATTTGATTCAATTGCTAGTTTGTTCTAGAAGTTAGAAAGGTCAAAGAACCTAAAGGTTACCTCCATATTGAAAATTGATTCTACATCAAGGAACATGTGTGTTAAAGATTCTCGGCCTATTTCAGAAAAATATGTGAATGAAGGTACTGAGGCCAATTTTGATATTACTAAGGAATATTTGGGTCCTTCAACTCATGAGGGTGACATTCATAATTTTCATATATCAGCCACCAAACTGGTGCAACAAACACAAAAGGAGAAACATACAAAAAACTAGTTAAAACAACAAGTACAAAATTTGACTTTAGATCTCAAATCTATTGTAGAAACGTTTACTTTACTTATAGATGCAACCCATTCTTTTGCAACTCATGTGAACCTAAGGGAATTATTGAGAAAGGAGTCATAAAAATTGTTCATAATTATCAATCATATGAAAAAGTGACTAAAAAATGGGTTGAACAGATCAAAGTAGATGCATCAAATCTCATTGGAAAAGCAAACGAGATTTGTGATGGAGTAGAAGTCAAGAAAGAATCCATTGAAAAAGAACTAAGGAGTATCAGGAGAGGAATAAGTCTAGTAAGGGTTTCTAAAAGATCTTAAGGAAATGGTAAAGATAAACTCTAGAATGTATTAATCACCCAAAATATATTTTCAACTGTAGAAGAGAACCAATCTAATTCTTGGTTGATGTAGAGCAGGGGTAGGTTTAACAACACAAATTAGTCTTCATACCCTTCCTAAAGGTGTTCAAGGACAACAATGGCAGAGGCAGATTTCTACACATTGAAACTATTGGTCACTTGGCCGTTTTTCCCTTCAACGATGGGAAGCATCTCTACAATATGGAACAACATGTGGTGATGGGATAGTGATGCTACAGACTTTTCACAAGGGGTTTGATAACTTCAAACATATGGGAACAAATCAATGGTGGCAGCATTCCTAAGACACTCAACTATCCTATTCACACAAGGTGTGAACATCAACCAATGATGGGAAATTACAATCTAGTGGGTCTAATGGTCATCCTTGTCCTCCTTCCACCTATCTCAACCTTCATCAAATTCAAATTATCAATGACACAATGCCAAGTTTTTAGACAAACAATCACAGTGAGGGTCTTTTGACTGTAAACAAGCCAAAATGCAGCCTTTTGTCATTTTTTTCCCCTTCCACACATGCACACCAAGGCCCCAAATCTTTCAAAGTGTTAGAAAAAATCAAAATATAATTAACTACAAAGTTTCATTTCCATATCATGGAGGAAATGCGAGTAAATGCATTTTATATTACCCATTGTAACCCTAGGTAGGGTTTTTGGTTAGTTTCACCAAGATCTTGATATCTTTCTCAAACCTTAATGGATTTCAACCAATAAAAAGCATATTAAAGGTAAGAGAGCCCTTCACAACATACAAACAACCTTCAATATTTACAATCAAGTTATATTTTGTACAACATGGTAGAAATCAAAGAAATGCAAGAAAACACATATTTCAACATGCAAGAATGGTATTTCTCCTTCAAAATATTCATCCAACCTCCTTTGAGATTAAAAGGATTATTTGAAAGTTTACAACCATATTCTAACTACCTCTAACCGTATTTTGGTTATTTACTTAACAAATCATCAGTTTACCCTTTTTGCAAAAAGTTGCAAAAGTTGCTTGAGAACTTTTGTGCAACTTTGACAACATTTACATTTTTGCACTACCTTGTACCTAAAGACTCAACAATGACCCCAAATGACATGGAATGGCCTAAAAAGACCTTATTACATGAAAGCAACTCTCATATGACCAAAAATCAAAAATTCACTACATAGAACCAAGGGTGCACCTAAAACCAAGGGTGCCCCTGCACCATTGGCTTCATAGTGTAGAATGGAAATTAATAATTATCAATTAGGTTTGAGTAAAACAAGAGAAACTATTGGAAATTTATGAACAAGTGGAAGCTAAAGTTAAAAATAAGTTCCTTTCAATCAGCCCAAACACATTAATAAGTGATGAAGTTTGGATTCTTAAGAAGGATTTCAAAGACATGATTAGTATAGAATTGTTCAACAAGAAATCATTCAACACAAAAACAATGAAGAAATTGAGTGGCATTTTATTAGCTCTAGATGCATATGGGAATCATATGTGTGATTTTCATCATGAAGTGGAAGGAATTCAAAAGAACCAAGGTATTTGGATATTAAGAATAATCAATTTCATCATTCCTAAGAATAAATTCCTTGCTTTTGTTGTCAATATTTTCATGAGAGCATAAAAAATGAATTCTTGTCTTCATCAGAACCAAGATGCGATCCAAGAGACTTATTTAGAAAGAACCAGAGATGATGTGGAAAAATGGAAAGGAGTGATGCAGTGAAGTTGAGTGCCCAGTTATTTTCTCAAGTTATAAGTCATAAATTAAATTTGATTCAATATTGATGAAATGTAACTTATGTCACTATTTTGTAACAAAATTTAGAAAATGTTAGGAAATAATGCATTCAACCTACATTCTTAATCTATTTCCTACATAACCACGTGAGAGAAAATCATGCATGCAAGTAACCATAATGCATAGATCAAATAGACAAGCCACAAGATAACACAAGATATACCATGGGAAAACTCTCAAGAGGGAAAAAACTAGCCTCCAAAAGCATCCATACTCCATCTATTATTCAGTAATAAAACATTATAAGAGTTACAATGAATACCTCTGAAGCATCAAGCCTCTCCAATGCATCCTCAATGTGTCCAAGCATGAATCTACACATCCCATTCCATGCTTCACATATGCACTTCTAAAAAAGACTCAATAATAATAGCCCACACACCCATCAACCCTTAACCATTAAATATGTGCTTTCTTTTATAGATTCAAGCTCACACAACTACAACCAAGTGGTAAGATAAATCCATGTGAACACAAAATCATTGGCCCCTGATTTCATATTGGGTACTTAGTTTTCACTTTTTAAATATTTCCCCAATATTAAATTATTTTCACATGCCTCTCACAAACTAAATAATAATACAATGTTATAATACAACATACAAGTGGCCCTCAAATAATTACCTAGTGTCATTAACCACACCTACTAGGTGCATCACAACTAAATAATTATTTAATTACAACATTATGGTATAACATTTTATGAAATGGTGTAAAACACCATATCCCAACATTCTCCCACTTGTATACATTTCATAAGGGATCAATCAATGAAATACATCATCATAGTCATACATGAAATCAAATGAGTCTCTAGCATGCTCTCGTGCTCCATCAAGATACCTGCGATAAAACCAAAGTGACTAGTCACCATCTCAATCAAGAACTCCTTTTATCCTCCAATGTGCCACCTATGGAAGAAAAGGAACATGTGAAGGTGAAGATGCATTGATCCAAGAACACAAGCATCAAATACAAGTGATAACAAAGGCTCCAAAAAAGCTATTGTCAAGTGTAAAAAACCCACATGATCAGAAATAGCATCCACAACACATGCTAATACATCCAACCATCCATACCTCCTAGGTATCAACAACATTAGTAAACTCATGCCAACAACATATGCAACCCATAAAATTTAATCACAAGCTCCCTATATCAACCATGTCAATGAAGAACATACATATCCAAGAACTCCCACAGCATGGGTAACGTCAAAGCATATCAAGTCTACCAATCAACACTATACCAAGGTGTGATAAATGATCAAATCATGAAGTACCAAGAACAATCACAATGATCTACACATGCAACACAAATAGTTGCATACTCTCACACAATATGTTGCCACCATCCTCCCAAATTATATGAACATGAACCATTAGGAAGGAACCATAAAATGAAGAGAGAACACCTATAAACCATAACATTTCCTTCTACCAACACCTCAAAGTGCTATGTTGTGTCAAGTATGATCTCCTAAAAACCCAAAATGAGAAGTATCAACAACACCCAAAACAACATGCAATCTCTTAGATCAAACACAACATATGAATCATGTAAATGCCAACATAGATGTAAGCATCTCTAACCAAGAAGATCTAACTCAAAGTAACCATTCTCAAATCAGGAAATCATCCCATAAACCATCTCCCAAACTCCTCGTCAATGAATGATAACTTAAACTCAAATGCACAAGGAGATAACCATGCTAACCATCCCTCAAAATGAATCCCCTAAAACTAACTATCCAAAGCTCAAGATCCATATATATTAAATATATAGCATCATCAACTCATGCTAAACAATCCTCAAATGAGTCTCCCAAAATCAATCACAATGACTCAACTCATTCTCATGAGAAATCAAAGCATGAAACATAAACACATAAAAAATAGGATGGGAAATACCTATTAGATGATAAACCATCAAGTAGACCAAGAGTGGGAAATGAGACTACTCCTCCAAGATAACCAAATCATCACGACTCACTCCAAAAATAATCTCCTCTATATTTCCATCATGAACTCACATCCATATCTAGGTGAAGGGTCCTTGGTCTTCCTACTAAAACCTCCAAAGAGTAACCATCTCAAGCAAATGTCTCTAATCACAAAAGAACTCCAAGCTCACCTATGTCTCCAAGTATCCATGAGAACCTCCAACCAATCAACCCATGCTAAACTCCAAATGAAACATAGCACCATCATGAAGTAATCAAGCAAATGATCATGTACTCAATATAAAGAAAACTACCAAGATCAATGTCAAAGCTTCAACTGCAAAATCAAGAACCCAACATGACATCACGATCTAACCATCTCCTCCTAGGAGATCACATGCAAAAAAGAAAACATCCTGGTCTTAAGAGAACCCATATCATTCCAAAACTCTAAGCTAGCATCAAGAGTAAACCATGACATAATATCAAAACACTCTAAACCAAGAAACAACATCTCCAATCACAAAGATAACCATCACCAATGATAAATCATGTCACTGCCAACAACTCCCACCGAACCATGATACGGAGCTACACATGGAATCATGACAACCATCTCCTCCATGAAGATCATCTAGGTCCACACACACTCAACTACAATCCTAGCAACTCTATAGAAAGTGTAACCAAGAAGATACAACCCCATAAAGCATTAGGAACCAGTCCTACACTACCAAATCATCACTATTAAAAGCTCCCACTGAAAGTGTATAGCCAATGAATGTACTAAGCTATCACGATAGTGTGATAAAACCACATGCTACAAGTCTCATCAACTAACTAATCAGGTACTCTAACCATCCATCCTCTCATCCCAAAACAACATACTAATGCACAAATGACCATAGACAAGGCCAACTAACAAAATCCACATCAACACTGAACCAATATCGTGGATATAGATAGTCCACATCTAATTCATCCCATTGAAAATGAATAGGTGCCCAACCCACACACCTGTATAACTCATGACAATGAAGCATGCAAACTCATCATCACATTAGTAACTTGCAAATTGAGATATCAAAAAAGATAATCCTATAGACATCAAGACTCAAACACTGAATCAACCAAAGATCTGATTTTCCAAACATGTCCACAAATGAGTAACCAAAGTCAAGGAATTAATCAAGCACCGAGGAGATAAGAACAACCTCCTAAATCCAAACCAAATCACCACCAAACAACACATACATTATCATGGTGTGCCTATGCTCAAATGTACCTTCATATCTATGACACCATGATCATAGCCAATGTTGTACCTGCACTCAACTATCACCCATACAAGACTCCAAGTCTTCACTCATGTCAAACCATGTCCTCAAAAATGAAGACAGCCTATGCACCAATCACCATCAAATTACAACTCTAAAAAACACCTATAAACCTATACTAGGAAGAATCAAGCTAATAATCAATTGTACCATCATAAATATCATATAAAAATATGTACACCCTCAAGGTTTTACCTCTTAACTCATCTAGATGCTCATGCAATTACACCCTAAATCTCAAGCACCTACAAGTGATCAAACAAGTACCATACATTCCCTACAACACAAACTCAAAATATGACCCACTATGTAGTACACTGTCCATGCTCTCCAACGCCTATTCAAAATCGAAAATCCAATTTTATATGCAAAATTTATGACCAAAATCGTGTACAAGAGAACATCTAGATTCTAGACTAAAAACTAACTAAAATTATAAAATCATAAAACCAAACCTTTACCATCGCGTAGTTCTCGAAACCACCTTTCCAATGAATATAAGAAGTCAAAAATCTAACTCCTTGGGAAAAAGTTATGCTAGTTTAAAAAAAACTACCAATTTGGCAATATAGAGGTAAAGTTGGTGGCCCCCAAGTGGAGCCACCAACGGCGGTGGCACATCAATGGCAGGTGGGTGGCAGATTTAAAATTTTATCTAAATCTGTTTAATGCTTCAATTTTAAACACTTTTCGACAGACTTGAAAAGGATTAAATTCTATTTAAACCTTTGAAACTTTTAAATTTTTGCAAACTTCAAAAAACATGAAATTTTGTTTTGATTAAAAAAAATTAACTGGTGGCTTCAAATTTTCCCACCTCGCAAGCTTTAGGGCATGGTCCCCATGAGACCAAGGGGTTGTGTTGGACAAGGGCTAAGCCCTATCGATGATGGAACTATCGGCCTAGGGTTGGCCAGCTGCCGACTACCAAACTAGCAATACCAGTAAGTTGTCAGCCGACTAGATTGTTAGCCAACAGTTTGTGGTTGTCAAGCCAGTGGGTTCGGGGGGTTTGTGGACCTACCCACCCCCCCTCCACACTATAATTTTATTTTTATTTTCAAAATATTTTTGATTTAAAACCTTTTTCATAAAGTTTTCAATATTTTCGAATTAAAAATATTTTGTAGAATTTTAATTTTGAAGAGGACCAAATATTTTAAGTTTTTATTTTTTGTGACCTGACCTACAGTCCAACCATATGGCCATGGTTATGGGTTAAAAATTTGTGTTTTTTCAACATGGCCAAAATGGGTCGAATTTTATGTCATTTTCATCTCTCAACCATCTTGCATCTAATGGTAAGGTTTGTTTTGTCTCAAGAGGTCATCTGCAAAATTTCCTCTACAAAACCCTCAGATGAAAACTCAATCCAAGAAAACCCTTTTGACCCAAATTTTGCATGCCTCAAATCTGCAATAAACCCAACAAATTTGCAAACCCCAAAAACCCAAATCTGCATAATAACACTTGCAACATGTGTTCCATACCTTGTAATGCCTCTAATCTAACATGCATAGCCATGAATTCAACTTTGCACCAAATCTACTCAAATAAGGTTTATAACAAAAAAAAATGGAAGCTCACACCTCCCATCAACCATGAAAGCTCTGATACCACTTGTTAGAAGTAATGCATTCAACCGACATTCTTAATCCATTTCCTACATAACCCCATGAGAGAAAATCATGCATGCAAGTAACCATAATGCATAGATCAAATAGACAAGCCATGAGATAACACAAGATATACCTTGGAAAAACCCTCAAGAGGGAAAAACCTAGCCTCCAAAAGCATCCATACTCCATCTATTATTCAACAATAAAACATTAAAAGTTACAATGAATACCTTTGAAGCATCAAGCCTCTCCAATGCATCCTCCATGTGTCCAAGAATGAATCCACACATCACATTCCATGCTTCACATATGCACTCCTCAAAAAGACTCAATGATGACATCTCACTCATCCAACCAACCTTAACCACTAACATGTGCTTACTTTTATAGGTTCAAGATCACACAAATACAACCAAGTGGTAAGATAAAACCATGTGAAAACAAAACCATTTACCCCTCATTTAATATTGGGTACTAACTTTTCACTTTTTAAATATTTCCCCAATATTAAGTTATTATCACATGCCTCTCACACATTAAATAATAATACAATGTTACAATACAACATACAAGTGGTCCCCAAATAATTACCTAGTGTGATTAACCACACATCCTAGGTGCATCACAAATAAATAATTATTTAATTACAACATTATGATACAACATTTTATGCAATGTTGTACAACACTATATCCCAATAGAAAATAGACTTTAATTCCAAGAAAATTTGATGAATCTTAACTAGATTAAAAATTTGCTTTAATTTCTTAAAATTGTAAAATGGTAGTTATGCTTGTAGTTATTAGTTAGTTACAAATTAATTATTGTAACTGAACCTATATAGAGCTTTGGTCTTTGTAAAAGGGGGAATTTTGGTATTTTCATAAATTTGCATAAGGGATTTTTGGAATTGTATAATTCTACAAGGTAATAGAAAGCATTTTTGGATGTACATTCATGGTGTTTTTTGTGTATCATCATTAATCTTTTTTGTATGTTAAAAGTTGATGATGACCTTTGTTATCCTTAATCTTTTTTGTGATAATGAGTAGTCAATATTTGATGAGGTGATTTTGAAAAAATATTTAGTTCTTGGTATCTCAATTTAGATGTTTTTTCATTTAGAATCTATAATAATTATGAAGCTCGTTTGTGTGGCCTACAATTTTTATAATGCAATTGTTTAAGTTTTAAGCAAACCTATAGAACCCATAATAATACTTGTCTATTTGTTGTTGGGATTTTGTTTCATTTCAAAAAAGTATATTCAAAAATCCAAAATAAGATCATATGAGGAAGTTGCCCTCTCAAATGCAGGGGAATATTACAATTTCATAAACAATATTTCGAATTTTTGGAATTTATTTTCCACTTTCTATTGGGCAATTCACATAACATTTCAAGCGATAAATTTGTTTACTAATAAGGACACATGTTGTGATCTTATTTTATCTTCACCTAGGGTTTTTAGGGTTCCTTTTCCTAAGGTTACAATATTCTTAGGTGTTATTTTTCCTTTTATAAGGATTCTCATTGTATTTTCTATTCTTCAATGTACAATATGATTCATGTTTTGGATCAATAGCTCTTGGCTTCTTTTTTCTCTATTTTTGTGATGGGTTTTTTATTATAAGTGATCCTCGAGACCTATGAGGTTGAGGGATCAACTCTAACATTGTATAAAAGCTCCAAATCTACAATCCTCTATTTAATTTTTTGAATATCTAGTCTTGAGAAAAAAATTGGTGCATCTTGGACTCAAATGAACCTCAATGTTGCACCTAGAATGACCAAGAACCTTAATATTGACTATCATTTCATTGAAATCAAAAGTTGGAACTTTTTAAGGCATTTTTTGGTTGGACACATATTTTGTTGGATTGAAAACTATATAGTTGTATGAATACATATGGTCATTTAAATCCATATACTTTATAAAAATCCCCTCCCCTACAATCTATTCTCTAATTTTTGGTGGCTTCTATGTTTTCAATCAATTTTTTTTACCCTTTTTTGGGTTAAATTTCATCTTTCTAGGTACTTAAAACATTTTGGTGATGATTAGGCTTCTCTAAAAGTGACCTTCAAGTCTCCTTGGCAAATTTTTGGGTGCTACCCTTTTTTGTTTTAGATCAACAAAACCCTAGTTAGCATTCAAAATTTCATCGACCATTTTGTGGAATCTCGATGGTATTGACTTGTTTCTTGAATGTTGAATTTTTTTTTGCAAGAGTAAACATTTTTAAATCTCTAGCAATGTGATCTTTGAATAACAACAGATTTATTATGTTTCCTGACTAATTTAAGATTGTCGTCCCTTTGTTTCTATCTCTAACTATGGGCCTTTTTCTAATCTATGTAATGTCAATTTTACTACCAGCAACTTTCGTTTTAATCCCTATTGGCATCACCCAAAGCTCCCTGTGGCTTCCACTCCTTTCTCAATGGTGATTTTTTCTTTACGTCAATGGCTTTTAGGTTTTTTGAAAGCTACGACAGTTTCTACAATTTTTTGTTACTACTCCCATGGCATTTCCTCCTTATGACCTCAGCAATCCCAATGGTATTATTCACTCCCTGACACATTTCAAAATTCCCTGGTGTTGTTTTTGGTTGGGAGATTCGATATTTGGTGATGATTTTCCCACACCACAAGGTTATTTCCCACCCTCATATATTGATTGCTACCCACAAGCCTCCAAAACTTACCATCAACAACTACACATTAGCCCAACAAAGTTTCCCTACAATTTTTTGTTTATGACTTGGAGTTTTTGTGACATCCTCGATGAGTTTCCAACAATATTTTCAACTACTATACACTTTTCTATGATATCCATGTTCAACATGAATGTTTTCTGGAAGTTGTTGATTAATTATGTCACTTGCTATTTTCCAATGATCAAGAAGAATATATTAATAATGCAACATTGTTTCTAGTAGTTCAACCAAATATTTCATCTTTCAAGGATATTTTAGCGAATTTTTCAATTGACGGTAAGTAGATTTTGGCCATCAGAGTTTTTTTGTCAGTTTGGGAATACTTTGTACTTGTAGAAAAATATTCCATTGGCTACCCTCAACATGATGCCATGTTGATGTCACTAGAATGAATGACCTCCTCACCTGTCTGTTAAGCCCTCATTTGCTTTAAAGGAGGGGTTTTTTTCTTTTTGACATAACTTGGGCATACAATATCAAATTTTGGCAAATGAGATTGTTGTACCCAAACCAAATTTTTTGCTTCATTAAGGCATTTTGCTAAAATGGTCTAAACCTTGTTAAAATGATGTCAAAATGTAGTTTTTGGGAAAATCAAGTATGGGCTTTTAGTTAGTTTGATGTTAGGAAGATACTGGTAAAATTTGAAAAAAATGAAAATTAGGGTTTCTAGACCCCTATTTTTAGGTCAGAAACCCTAAAAATTGAAACTTGTCAGAATTGACTGAAAATTGTTTTGATTGGCTTATTTCACTTCACAATCACAATGGTGAAGTCAAATTCAATTAAAAGTCAGTTTAGTTCTAGTGTATTTTTTCCGCTTTTCCAGGTGAAAAGTTACGACCTCTGAGGTCGTCAATGGTAGATGGCTAGATACCAGGTGTTGAAATCTAAGCTTAAAACACTCAAACGAAGAATCTATGGTGAGATATGTTCAAAATGATGCTTCGTCTCAAAGGAGATTGTTCGCCAAGGTGAAAATAATCAAAAAAAATCTAACTCTGGAGCAAAAGAGCCCCTACTAGCCAGGGGCACCCTATATTTCAAAGGCTCGGATTTCATTTTTGAGATTTGTCACTTCCAAGAAGACTTCTCCAAAATACTATCAGCTTCACGATGAGCCTACCAGCCAACCTAGAAGATTTGTCTAACACCTGATACGGAAGATTGAACAAGAAATGAAGGAGTTTGGAAAATGATTGACATTGGACCAATAAGTGTGCCTCCTAGCCAGGGGCACCCATCTTTTTGAGGTACCAGATGAAGATTTCTGACCAAATGATACCTAGAATGTTTTTCTCAGACTTGATCAGGCTTTGCAACGAATCCATTAGCAGGTTAATCTGAGTTGCTGAATTGTCGGAATTAGGAGTCAAACATAAGGTCTAATCATGGTCGGAAATGTCAAGAAACAACAAAAGCACCCTTGGTGGCCAAGGGCGCCCAAGGTTTTGGAGCATCAAATGTAGTATTTTTGGTCATCTCAGATACTCATCTTGTCTGTGATACTTCTAGCTTTCTATTACATACCTCAACTAGGTCAGAGGACTTCTCAGCAGCCTGCAACCGGGGATTAAGTGTGGATTTAGCCAGTTTGAAAAATGGCTATCTTTGGGAACAAAAGCGCCCCTGGAGGCCAGGGGTGCCCATGATTTTAACCTAGCAGATGATGATTTTTGGAAAAGTGCTCTCCAAGAGCTCTTGCGCAGAATGGAGCTAGCTCTACAGTGAGCTTGTCAATCAGTTCTAAAGTTTTGTCGAACACTGGAGGACACAAGATGAAGGGAGGTCAAAATCACCTTCAATATGATGAAAATACATGAAAAATTAACCAAGTTTGGAGCCAAAAGTGTCCTTGGAGGCCAGGGGTGCCCTGAATTTTGAAGCCTCGGATCTCAAAATTAGGGTTTGCAGCCTCAAGAAGTTTCTTGTCAGTTTTGATCCTGCTCTTCAATGAAACTGTCAGCCAGTCTTCTGGACACATCAGTTAATCAAAATCAGTGGTCAAACATGGGCTCCAATGAGGTTTGCAAAATGAAATTTTCAAGAAAATTTCTAACTCTAGAAAGATGACGCCTAAAGTCAAAGTTTGACTTTTTAACTCAAGTGCATGAATCACCCTAAAAAGGTGGAGGTTGAGAACTCAATTTAAATAATATTATATCTTCAATGAGTCAACTTCATCTGAACTTGATTCTTGCTTCCAATTGGGTGACTTATTTTTGCATGCATAGTTAATTGAAATTCAAAGAGGTGGCGCCCTATTTAGGGCTTATTTCTCATTCAATTAACTGTTTGGAGGTCCAATTAGAAGAGGTTGTGCATTTTAGAGGTCCAATGACATTGAGGCACCTAAATTTAGGAATTGGAAGCATATTGTGATGCCTTAAGACTTGAATTTATTTATATAAGTCATATTGGTGCCTATTATTCACATCAAAGGTGGAAGCAAACACATTTTCTTGAGCAAGAAAAGATCTTAAGGTGATTCAAGCAATATTTTTTAGTGTTCTTCATAGTGCCAGATCCAGATTGTTCAAAAAATATATTTTTAAGACTTCATTTTTCCAATGCATGCAGATTTCATCAAATCCAGTTCAAGCATAAGTGAATTTGACAGAGGTAGAATAATAACTTCTATTTTCTATCTCTAAAATTATTCTATCCTTGTCTTAGGTTTTCTCTCACATGTCAAAGTAAATAGAAAAATTTTCAGAATCTAATCATCTAGGTTCACATATTTCAACATCAGTAGCAAAACCCACATCTTAGATCAATAAAATTGCCTCATTGCTTCCATTTTGGAAGCACTGTGGTTTTTTTCCAAAGATTCCTTTGCATGTGGGCCAAAAACACACTTTTTCCAAAATTGAATCATCTAGGTTGGCTTAGAATTCCATTGCTTACAAAATCCATGTGCCAGTTTTTCTCAGGGAAAATTGCCCCCAGAAACTCTAAAACCCCTACAGTTCTCGACTAAAAAGCCTTTGCATGCCTTGCTAAAACTCAAATTTTTGAATTTTTGACAATTTTGGTTTCCTTAGAATTTAATTCTCTACAAAACCCACATTTCAAAAAGAAAAAAAAATCCCCACAACTGGTTATTTTTAGCCTCATCTAGAGCCTTTTTCAGCTTTTTTCTGAAAGTTGTTTGAACATATCCAACTTTACAGTCAAAAATCCATATTTTCAAAATGCAATTCAACCCTATGGACAAGGCCAAATCAGTCTTGGTGAACGAATTTTTGAGAACCTCAAACACAGACTTGGGTCATGTCTATCCAATGGTCAAACTGAGCACGTTGGAAGGTGTTAGCAACACCATAGTGAAGAATTATGAGCGTTCCAGATACATAGCATCTATTCCTATCATGGTTTTTGATCTTGAGTTCGTCATTGCTTGCATTAAGCATTATGACTCTTCCACAAGACAAATCATATCAACCAATGGGAGACTCATTTGCAGCCTCAAGTTGAGGGACATCGAGAAGTGTTTTGCTATTCCTCCTCGCTCAAACAATTTTACCATAGTCATTAAGGATTGCGACAAGATATGGTATGGAGACCAAGAAAGATCTCAAAGAAAGGTTGCTCAAAGATAGTTGAAAGTACAAAAGACCAACATGCCAAAGAAGGTTAGGCATGGGGAGTTCAAGGATGAAGTTGCTATCTAGATAACTTTGCTCAGTCGGGTTACAGGTCGAAGGAAGCTAATATTTTCTAACTGTGGATGTTCTATGTCATTTCCTAGATTATCGACAACAAGGAACACTTTGACTCGGCCATGTTAATTAGTGAGTGTCTTCACCAACAGATCAAAGGATTCCTTAAAATCCACGAGTTTCACTTGGTGTCTTATCTAGTCTACTTAATTGTGTTTCAAGGCAATTTTAGACATTTGAAGACCAATGGAACTCTTGGCATTCAGCATGTTCATGAATATTACTCCCAATTGGAGTTCTCAAAGGCTGAACAGGATTTCAAAGTGATGAATGATCATTTCCTCATGAAGATAGTCAGATACCTCAATAATGAAATGCACATTAGGATTTCACTAGAGGCGAGATCAGCAATAGAGAGTTGGGAGGATTAGTTCATTCAATTCACCACTTTTACATATATTCAAGTGTATGGTTACACTGGACAACCTCTGATGCTACCTAGGTACTTGTTAGACAAGGTCCTATTCATGGAGTTTCTAAAACAAGCTGAAGAGGTTCACTCTTTTCTTCGCAATCGGCATAAGCAAGCACTCACCTTTCCTTTTGGATGGGTTATTTACAAATGCAAGGCAGTTGCTGATTGCAAGTTAATGACGAATGAGTTAGAAAAACTCAATCTCAGGTATCTCATCAAGAGGCGTTATTATGATCCATTGGGTCATTACTCAGCCAGATTGGAGCGGAGTAATTCACACAAGCCAGCACTTGAGGACTTTTGGGCCAACTGTGAAGATGAATTTGAAGTGCGTTGATGTCATCACTGTAGACTTACTCTTCCTCAGCTTGTTGATTTTGTATCAGAAGATGTTGAGGGTTTGTTAGATGATGATGGAAAGGTGTTACTTAGCACATTGGTCAAAGATCAAGTTCCTCGCTAGCCACTTCGCCAACTAGATTGGTATGCCAGGGAAAATACTTCAATTGAGGACCTGCCAAGAACAATTATCAAAACCAACATGCACTTCTTGGATAGCAAGAGAAGGTGAAGGATAGTTCCAGTTACAGAGCCGCCAATAGGGTTTTCTTCGCTACCTTCTACCTCAAGGTCGAGGCCTTGAGTTGAGGTTATATTGTAGCCACCTGAAAGTGTTAGATTCAGTGGGAATACAAAGGGAAGAAACACAAGCAAATAGAAGCAGAAGTGGGTTGAAAGGGTGCCTGAAGTTCCAGTACAGATAGTTATATAGGCTGAAGCAGATTCTTCATCTCCTAGTGCACCATTTTCACCATAGTCACCTCCCATTGATATTGACTCAGAGCTAGAATCACTAGTTCGACAGCTTCAATTCCTATTGATCCATCAGAGGTCGATACAACAATATTAGTCTCTCCTCAAGAAGATAACATTGATTATTCATGTTGGCCCGAGAGGTCTTTGGGAAGACGAAGGCAAAAGCCTTCACATCTGCTTTATTTTTCTGAGTTTGGAAATCCTTATCAGGATAGGTCAAACAAGAAGGTCAAGAAGCAGGTGCACATAGAGAAGACTCCTGAAGCAGAGATCATCATTGAAGTTGCTACACCACCGAAAGGAAAGAGCCTAGATGAAGTTGAAGTTGGTGATTTTACCTTAGTAAAAGAAAATCTTGGTAGGAGCACTCGACAAACGAACATGAGATTCTTTAAGGTTGTCGCAAGTAATCTTGAAGAACGTGTCATGAAGGAAGGACAAGATAAGGCAACTCTCAAGGCTGAAATCAAGCAACTCTGGTAGTACATCTTAGATCTCGTTCATGGAAACTCAAGAAAAGAACCTAGTCTTCCAAACCTTCAAGGGACACCTGTAGAACAACAAAAGTTGGATCGATTAGTCAATCATAGAAAGCTCTTGGAAAACTGGGTGGAAGATTTCATTGTTGTAGGCCAATACCTTTTCACAAAGTTATATCAGTTGAGGTACGATGCACATAATCTTTGTCAAGGGATTCATCAACTTGAATTGTCTATAGAAGAGGACAAGTCGAAGGAACTGATACTCATATATCAGTTAGCAGTTGCATACGACGTTGAATTGTAGTAGAAGAGGATAAAAGGAAGGTTTTCGCTTGGAGAGAACAACATCTCTTTAAAGTGGAAATGTATGAGAGAATCTCTACAAGGATGGTTGTTCTCAAAGAGGATGTTGAAGGAGCTCTCAAACTCATCGGTGGGTTTATCACTCAGATTCCATGCCACTATCTTCTTGAGGATGGTACATACGCTACGCTTGATGCAGTCTAGATTGAGTTTGAGAGGGTTGCTCATGATAGTCTTGATGGAGATCCTATGGTGTCCAAGTTGGATCACTTCTTAGTGATGACAACTAGTTTCAAAAAGGCAGCTGAAGAGGTTAGAGAATGCATGAGGATGATCAAGGATAGTGAGAAGGAGTTGAACAGGCAGTCTGTCATCGTGGATAGCATCAAAGTTCCAAAAGATGAGATAGTCAACCAATTCCTGGATGAGGTGATAGCTCGTGATGGCTTGGAGTAGTCAATCAATTAGATCCTACAATTATTCCCAAGGATAGAGTTAAAGTAGTAGTTAACTCAACATCAGTCTTGAGTTCTAATTGTTGATTTTTTGCACGCTTATCTCATCCTTGGAGATATCTTTGGAGGAGTTTATACTTTCAGTTAGGATCAGTTAACTGATGTTAGCTAGTTAACTTTCATTTCAATAAGGATGTGCATGCTGCACATGTCAATTTAGTTTAATCTTGTTTTGGTTAACTGATGGTAGTTTTCCAGCTAACTGTATAGTTTCATTTATTTAGGTTTAGCAATAAATATTTCATGCTTGCAAGACTCATGTTAACTCAAGGTGATTTTAGGGTTCCCTACACCTTGAAGTTCTATAAATAAGAGCACCCTTTCTCATTTGTAATTAACTTTTGCACATGATAGCATACGTGTTGAGCAACCTTACCTATAGTATTGCTATTCTTTATTTGTTCACCTTATATTAAATATAATTGTTGGTTTGATCGTTTATTTTGTGTGTGTCTTGATATACAATTTGTTGTCCTAGTTATTATTTCATGTTGTGATTAATAAGCTTTCTTTCATATATACACCTAGGATAGAGTATTTTACCTCCTTGGAAATTTAGAGATGAAGTTTAGCGTTCGATGTTGTTCCGAGTAATCTTGTTTGCAGCCTACACCTCGGATAGAGTATTTTATCTCCTTGGTAATCCTGTAGTCAAGCTTACTATTTAATGTTTGTTTTTAGTAACCTACTTTCATCCTACACCTTAGATAGAGTATTTTACCTCCTTGGGAATCCTAGAAACTAGTTTACCATTTTTTTTCATTCTCAGTAACCTTTATTTCAGCCTACACCTCGGATAGAGTATTTTACCTTCTTGGGAATTTTTTGATAAAGTTTATCATCTATAAATTCCCTTCTCCTAAGTCCTCATGCTTTGTTTCTCTTGAGGAAATAGGATAGATTAAAACAATTTTGTTAGTTATAGTTAAGATCTATAAAACTAAAGAAAATCCTTGGCTGCAACATATTAGGTTTTCTTAACCTTGTGCCTATTCCAACTGAGTCAAAAAGTTAGGATTTAGATCATTTACTTTTTCACGCATATTAGCACAAGAGGGAGCTTCCCCTCCTAATTTTAAGAGCATTCATTACATATTGTGCATAGTTGTCCATTGCCAATACGTACTCCAAAGGTGCGAATTATAACGCCAATAGTTTTTTGTCGCCCAGTGTGGGGCATGAGGCAAGAAAACTTCAAGAAAGCTTAACACTTTATGTCATGGGAATGACCATTTGGCCTCCTATTGCTCCAGTTCAACAAACAAGACTTAATTCGGCCATCATACAGCTGAATTTTGTACACATTGAAGTGGAGCAATCATACATCATTAGTAGCCTACACAATTTTATCTTTGAAAATCATACATCAACTACTTAGCAGAGGAACGCAGCTACTACTCTATACAAAGAAGAAGAAAGAGCAGATCTTACAGCCAATAGACCAATTTTTCCACCACCCGCATGGGAATAAAGCATCCTAGCTCACCTAGTATACACTAGAAGGAGAAATAATTCTCTCTTTCAAGAAGATTTGATCTTTGAAGAGGTTCCTAAGCATTTCTTAGAAGAACCAGAGGAATCTCTAGTCCCAGCTGAAGCAATGGGTGATAATAACAACAACCGCGAAGAGGACGACGATGGTCAAAACGGAAGGAACGTAAGACGTCCAACTCCATTACCATGGGGTGACAACATTAGACCATTGACCTTAGCAGGACACCATGAACTACCCAAGGGATCGCGAAAGAATTTTCCCTGATTCCACGGTGATGGGTCTCGACACCCTGATGAACACATCTTAGCATTCACAACAACTTGCTCCATTTTCCATGTTTCACATGAAGAGATCACCATTTGTTTCTTTGTAGGGACCCTAGAGAATAACGTTGCAGACTAGTTCAATCATCTTGAACTAGGCATTATTACAAGTTGGGAAGACATGAGCGAAAGATTCTTGGCAAGATTCAAGCCCATCGAGGACAGTCACCAACTATTTGCACAACTCTCAAACTCAAAGATGGAGGCACATGAACTGATGAGGGAGTTTGTACCAAGGTTTAACCTTCTTGTCACACGTATTTCCCATACTCTCAATCCATCTAATGAGATTTTGATGAGTAGCTTCATCAACGCATTACCGTCAAAAATAGCCTTTTTCTTAAAGGTGGGCCAAGGAGTACATCTACAGCTTACACAAGAAGAAGCTATCAAGCTTGAAGATAACATGATTATGATGGGAAAGATGAACAATTCAATCAGACTGCTTGTTCAAGCATTTTTTGATCCATTTCTACAGAAGGTAGCCAATGAGGTGACTATCCTCAAAAGATAGTCACCCACTCAAGGGCAACAAGCACTGCCTACACCACCACAATATCAACCTCAGTAGCCATACCATCCAAAGAGGAATAACTTCTAGCCATTCAATAATTGCAAGCCAAGGTTTCTACAAGGGCAACCAAGAAAATCGGTTGATGCTGAGAAGGATACAATCTATTGTACTTTCCATGATTCTGATGCACACACAGGAGCTACATGTCTGAAAAATAAAAGGATGAATCAACTCATGGGATTTGTTGATGCTTCTCCAAGTACAGGTTTTGTACCATCACCAACTACAAATTTTGTCTCACTACAGACAGAAAACTTTGATGGCAACTCCGCAATGGGATACTTCGACAGAGAACCCGTTAATAAACAAGAAGAAGAAGAATACCGCCAATTATCTCTTGCGGTTAATCATGAAAATATCCCATCACCTATGTTACACGTGTGCAACACTTCAAAGCACAGAAAGAAGCAGAGGAAAATTGGAATACAAATGAAAAAGGAAAGGAAGTTCCTTCCACTTCCAATCTCAAATCTTCACAAGAGAACACCGTGCTAGTTGCTCAAGATTCATCTTCAGCAAACTTTGACATTGTGTCTTCCATGATGAAGATGAAGGTACAAATCTCACAATTGGAGTATCTTCAGGATCATCCAGAGAAGTTGGAGAGAAATCCTTAAGGTTGTAAAGAAGAAGGCTGCAATCCAACCTACACTACTAGAGTCATTTGTGCAACAGATGACAAGCTAAATCCATTCTATATATCTTTGTATATAGGGGGTTTTAAACTCAACAATTGTATCATAGATAGTGGAGCTTTAGAAAATGCTATGCCCCTACAGATCATGAATGTGTTGGAACTTTTTTGCACCAAAACTCACAACAATTATTATTCACTTGAGTCAAATTTGGTGTCGTTGGTCGGCCAATTGAAAGATGCACAAGTAAGGCTAGTGTCTTGTCCTAAAAAGAAGATCATGATGAATATCTTGGTAGCTGACATTCCAACTAGTTACGAGATGTTACTCAGTAGGAGCTTCTGCAAAGACCTCAAAGGTGAGATTCAATTAGATTTATCGTTCACGACAATCCCATTGAAGAATGGTAGTTTCAAGCTGGAACCTGAGGCCAAGTCAAGGTTTACAATGGTGAAGTCCTAGGACCCCCAAGCACAAGTGTTATATCAAGACATGGGTCTGGGCACATATGCTATGATGGCTGAAGTAACTGAAGACAATCAGACGTTTGCACTTTCCACGACTACATCATATGAAGAATCAAAAGTGTGGATGATGCAGTTCAACAACAGCTGCTCAACATCAGGCTCAGGAGCGAGAGTTGTGATCACTTCTCCCGAAGGTCGTCTATATCCATTTGCATACAGGTTGTAATTTGAATGCACCAATAACACTATTGAATACAAGGCACTTTTATTAGGTCTCAAGAATGCAAAGGATATGGGGATCAAGTTACTTAGAGTTGAAGGAGATGTAGAGTTGATTGTCAAGCAGATCAAAGAATAGTTTTAGGTCAAAAAAGATCACCTTCAATCCTATAGACAGAGGGTGTGGAATGCCATCGACCGGTTCAATGCGTTTGACATCAAATACATTCCACGTGCAGACAATAGAAAAGTTGATGCCCTCGTGGTGTCAGTTGCTTTTGTCATGCCAAATTTTGATTTTTGTCAGAATACATTTGTTATTGAGTTGATTTATAGGCCAGTTGTTCTAGACAATTCTGACAACTAGAAAGTCTTTGATGATGATAATGACATCAAAGAATTCCTCATCATGGGAGACAAACATAAAGAGTTGTTCTTTGAAGGAAGTTCTACTCCTTTCAAAGAAACACTCGTAGAGGACTTTGAAGTTACAAACTTTGGGATTATTCAACTGAGAGGAAATCAAATCCCCAAGGGTTTTGTTTCTTTAGAGAATATTTTTGACCAGCATGAATGATATATCAAAGATCAGAAGATTTCAAGTGTTAATACTTCTATTGAGGATTACCAAGAAAACATTGGCACTAAAGAAGAGCCTCAACTTGTCAATCTAGGCAAGTGTTGTACTCCAGAAGAAGCTAAGAAGTTTACCACCTTGTTCAAATAGTACAAGGATGTATTTTCCCAATCTTATGAAGACTTGAAGGTCTTCACACCCGTAGAATTGTCACATGCAATTCCTCTAAAGTTTGATGTTAAACCTTTCAAGAAAAAGTAGAGACATTATAATTTGTGAATCCAAGATACTATCTACGTGGAGATTCAGAAGATGGTGGACTCAAAGATAATTTTTCCAATTCATCACTCCACCTGGGTGTCTAACATAGTTATTGTGCACAAAAAGAGCAGTGAAATCAGAATTTGTGTGGATTTCAAGAATTTGAATCAATCATCCTTGAAGGAAAATTACCCCTTACGAATCACGGAGCATACATTGCATACAGTCATTGATTCAGAGATGCTATCACTTCTTGATGGTTTTTTGGATACAATCAAATTGTAGTAGCAAAGGAGGATCAGATCAAGATAGCTTTCACCATGCTATGGGGAAGATTTTCTTATGAGAGGATGCCTTTCATCCTTATCAACATCGGTGTGACTTTTCAGAGTACCATGGATTTGGCTTTTGGGGATCTCAGGAACAAGATAATAGTCGTCTACCTTGATGACTTAACTGTTTTCTCAGATAAACAAAAAGATCACTTTCACACCTAGTCAAAGTGTTTGAAAGATGTAGGTATCACAAGATCTCATTGAATCCAAAGAAGACTATCTTTGTGGTGATAGAAGGCAAGCTTCTTGGCCACATCATTTCCAAAGAGGGAACCAAAATTGACCTAAATCAAGTGGAATCAATTAAAAACCTGTCTCTTCTAATAAACAAAACACAAGTGCACTCCTTTTTTGATAAATTCAACTTTATCAAGAGGTTTGTACCAAATTTTTTAGAGCTGATGAAGGAGATCTCAACCATGATGAAAAAGGAATTCACTTTTGTGTGGACAAAAGAAGGCAAATAGGCCTTTATCAAGATCAAAGAAGATATTGCTAATGCACCAGTGTTGGTTTGACCTGACTTTCAGAAGGATTTTATCCTCTATTGTTATGCATCAAAACACACGTTGTCTGCTATATTGACTCAGAATCTTAGTGAAGGAGAATCTCCAATTGCTTTCATGAGCGCCAGTTTTAAGGATAGTGAATTGTGCTATTCTCAAATTGAGAAGAATGCATATGTTGTTGTCAAAGTTGTTAAGGCTTTTAGGTTATATATTTTGAATTCTCATACAATGATGTTTGTCACCGATCCAACAGTGAAAAGTGTGCTAACTCAATGGGAGATGGGCATGAAAAGAGGAAACTAGATTGCAAAAGTTCAAGAATATGATATGGAGATTAAGCTGACCAAGCTCGTCCGTGAGCAAGGTCTTTGTCAATATTTGGAAAAATCTAGAGATCAAAAGCATCAAAGTAATGGTGGAACTGAAAAATGAACCAGAAATTGAAGAGGACCTTCCTTTGGTCCTATTTATTAATTCTACAGAGGGATGGTACACAACTTTGTGGTATTATTCAACTTATGGAGAATGTCCACGTCACATGGACAAACAACAAAAAATCAAATTGAAGTTGAAAGCACAGAATTTTATGCTTATCAATAACATTATGTACAAGTGTGGCCTTGATGGAACTTTCTTGTTATGCGTCAGGAGGAACCAGTAATAGAGATTGTTGGAAACTTTTAATAGTCAAGCATGTGGTGGACACTTTCATCGAGGGTCAATGCATTTAAGATCCTATGAGCATAGTTCTCTTGGCCAACTATGTTTTGCGATGCATATGAATGGGTGTACAGGTGTCAAATGTGTCAGCAGTTTGCTAGCAAAGTCAAATTGGCATCTCTTCCACTCATGCAAGTAATTATCGATGCTTCATTTCAGCAATGGGGTATGGATTTTGTAGGTCCTATCAACCCACGTTTTAGCAAGGGGCATGGCTATGTCCTTATAGCCACAAATTATTTTACAAAATGTGTTGAAGGATTTCCTACCAAACGAGCTACTTCTGAAGTCATCTACGACCTTTTAAAAGAAAACATCATTTCACACTTCGAGGTGCCTTGTAAAATTGTGGTTGATAATGCAATGTGTTTCTTGTCAAAGGAGAAAATAGAGTTTTGTTTTGATCATGGCATCATGTTGTCACACACATCAGATTATTACCATCAGGTAATGGACAAGCTGAGTCGTCAAACAAGAACATAGTCACAATCGTGCGTAAGCTAGTTGACCAAAATCAACGGACTTGGCACAAAAAATTATATGATGCTCTTTGGGCAAATAGAATCACTCCCAAAAGGGCCATCGACACCTCACCTTTTGCACTTTTGTATGGTACAGAAGTAGTTCTTCCCATCACATTGGAGTTGTTCGCTTTACAATTAGCATCTACATTGGAGGATGAAGAATACAAAGATCCAATTGAGAAGAGGATGTTCTACCTGATGAAACTTGAAGAGGAAAGGGTGGAGGTCATTGACATAATCACTCAACATCAAGAGCGAGTGAAGAATATTTTTGACAAGAAGGCTCATCAAAGAGACTTCGAGATCAGAGATCAAGTCCTGATATGGGACAAAAGGCATGAGCCTAAGGGAATGCACGTCAAGTTAGATTCCTTGTGGCTAGGGCCCTTTTGATCCATGAATCTACAGGAGAGAACACATACATTCTTTCACATCATGATGGAAGGCTCCTCCTGTTAGAAACCAAGATCAGACTTGCAAACCGAAAAGACCTTCCACAGAAGAGAAAATAAAAAAAAGCAGAGAGGTTGCAAAAGAATGTGCAACATAATATTATTCGAGAATTCAATAATTACAAGATAAGATTTGCTTTATAAAAGAAAAGATGCATAACCCTAATCTTATCTTGAGCAACAAGATAGCTCAACAAGATAAGGATGACAACTAATTAACCTAGGAATTAAATAATTACCTAAGTAAACTTATGCAAAGTGTAATTAATAATTAATTACACCAACACCTCCCACTGCCATACAACGAGAAATATCTCAAACACTTCAACCCTCTGGGGGAGGAGTGACTTTTTGTAAATAATTTACTTATGCTTTATCGTTATGTCGTAATGTGTTTCCCCATTCTATGAAGTTTTGTCATTTTTTAGGTGATTTTTTAGGAAGTCATGTTTTAGGTGATTTTTAGGAAAGTTTTTAATGTTATAGGTGATTAGGGAAAGTCCTGACTCCATATGCCCAATTGATAAATCACTAGTCTACAAAAACACAGAGAATCTCGGTTCTCCTATGCCGTAAGTATCCGACATGGTCACCAAACGAAGCCTAATGTTGTACCCAAACCAAATTTTTCACTTCATTAAGGCATTTTGCTAAAATGGTCTAAACCTTTTAAAAATGATGTCAAAACGTAGTTTTTAAGCAAATAAACTATGGGCTTTTAGTCAATTTGATGTTGGGAAGATATTGGTGAAATTTGAAAAAAATAAAAATTAGGGTTTATGGACCCCTATTTTTAGGTCAAAAACCCTAAAAATTGAAACTTGTTAGAATTGATTGAAAATTGTTTTGATTGGCTTATTTCACTTCACGATCACAATGGTGACGTCAAATTTAATTAAAATTCAATTTAAGTCTAGTGGGTAGTTTTTTTTCAGGTGAAAAGTTAAGACCTCTGAGGTCGTCAATGGCAAATGGCTAGATACCAAGTGTCGAAATTTTAGCTTAAAATGCTCAAATGAAGAATCTATGGTGAGATATGTTCAAAATGATGCTTCGTCTCGAAGGGGATTTTTCGCCAAGGTGAAAATCATCAAAAAAATTCCAACTCTAGAGCAAAAGAGCCCCTGCTAACTAGGGGTGCCCTAGATTTCAAAGGCCCGGATTTCATTTTTGAGATTTGTCACTTCCAAGAAGACTTCTCTAGAATACTGTCAACTTCGCGATGAGCCTACCAGCTAGCCTAGAAGATCTGTCTAACACTTGATACAGGAGATTGAACAAGAAATGAAGGAGTTTGGAAAATGATTAACATTGGACCAAAAAGCACGCCTCCTAGCCATGGGCACCCATCTCTTTGAGGTACCAAATGAAGGTTTCTAACCAAATAATACCTAGAATGTTTTTCTCATACTTGATCAAGCTTCGCAACAAATCCGTTAGCATGTTAATTTGAGTTGTTGAACTGTCAAAATCGGGAGTCAAACATAAGGTCTAATCATGGTCAAAAATGTCAAGAAACAACAAAAGCACCCCTGGAGGCTAGGGGCGCCCAAGGTTTTGGAGCCTCAAATACAGTCTTTTTGGTCATCTCAGATACTCATCCTATCCATGACACTTCTAGCTTTATGTTGCATACCTCAACCAAGTCAGAGGACTTCTCAATAGCCTGGAGTCGGGGATTAAGTGTGGATTCAACAAGTTTGAAAAATGGCTCTCTGGGAACAAAAGCGCCCCTAGAGGCCAAGGGCACCCATGATTTTAACCTAGCAAATGATGGTTTTTGGAAAAGTGCTCTCGCTCTTGTGTAGAATGGAACCAACTCTCTAGTGATCCTTTCAATCAATTCTAAAGTTTTACCGAACACTGGAGGACGCGAGATGAAGGGAGGTCAAAATCATCTTCAAAATGATGAAAATACATGAAAAGATAACTAAGTTCTAAGCCAAAAGTGCCCCTGCAGGCTAGGGGCACCCTGAATTTTGAAGCCTCAAATCTCAAAATTAGGGTTTGCAACCTCAAGGAGTTTCTTGTCAATTTTGATCTTGCTCTTCAACTAAACTTCCAGTCGGTCTTTTGGACACATCAGTCAATTAGAATTAGTGATCGAACATGGGCTCCGATGAGGTTTCCAAAATGAAATTTACAAGAAAATTTCCAACTTTGGAAAGATGACACCTAAATTCAAAGTTTGACTTTTGAACTCAAGTGCATGAATTGCCCTAAAAAGGTGGAGGTTGAGAGCTCAATTTAAATAATATTAAATCTTCAGTGGTCAACTTCATCTAAACTTGATTCTTGCTTCTAATTGGGTGACTTATTTTTGCATGCACAATTAACTGAAATTCAAAGAGGTGGCGCCCTATTTAGCACTTATTTCTCATTCAATTAACTATTTGGAGGTCCAATTAGAAGAGGGCATGCATTTTAGAGGTCCAATGACATTGAGGTGCCTAAATTTAGGAATTGGAAGGATATTATGATGCCTTAAGACTTGAATTTATTTATTTAAGTCATATTGGTGCCTATTATTCACATCACAGGTGGAAGAAAACACGTTTTCTTGATCAAGAAAATATCTGAAGGCGCTTCAAGCAATATTTTTCAGTGTTCTTCGCAGTGCCAGGTTCAGATTGTTTAGAAGATATATTTTTTAGACTTCATTTTTTGACTGCATGTAGATTTCATCAAATCCAATTCAAGCATAGGTGACTTTTACAGAGGTAGAATAATAACTTCTATATTCTATCTCTAAAATTATTCTATCCTTATCTTAGGTTTTCTCTTGCATGTCAAAGTAAATGGTAGAATTTTCATAATCTGATCATCTAGGTTCACATATTTTAGCATCAACAGCAAAACCCATGTCTTAGATTTTTTCAAAAAAAATGCCCTATTGCTTCCACTTTGGAAGCACTGTGGTTTTTTTCGAAGATTCCTTTGCATGTGGGCCAAAAACACACTTTTTCCAAAATTGAATAATCTCGGTTGGCTTAGAATTACATTGCTTGCAAAACCCATGTGCCAATTTTTTTGGGGAAAATTGCCCATAAAAACTCTAAAACCCCTATAGTTCTTGACTGAAAATCCTTTGCATGCCTTGCTAAAATTCAAATTTTTGAATTCCTGATGATCTTGGTTTCCTTATAATTTTATTCTCTATAAAACCCCGTTTCAGAAAAAATTCTGAAAAACTTTCCTACAACTAGCTATTTTTAGCCTCATCCAGAGCCTTTTTTAGCTCTTTTCTGAAAATTGTCCAAACATATCCAACTTTATAGTCAAAAATCCAAATTTTCATAATGCAATTCAACCCTATGGACAAGGCCAAATCGGTCTTGGTGCATGACTTTTTGAAAAACTCAGACACAAACTTGGATCATGTCTATCCAGTGGTCAAACTGGGAACGTTGGAAGGAATTAGCAACACCACAATGAAGAATCTTGAGCATTCTGGACTGTTGTCTGCAGCATCGATTCCTATCACAATTTTTTATCTTGAGTTCTTTGTTGCTTGCATTAAGCATTACGACTCTTCCACAAGACAAATTAGATCAGTCAATAGGAGAGTCATTTGTAGTCTCAAGCTGAGGGATGTCGAGAAGTGTTTTGTTATTCCTCCTCACTCAGACAATTTTACCATAGTCATTGACAGGGAAAACTTTAGTGGCGAATCTTCGCCAATTGGAAAATTCTAGGAATCAGCCAAGTCGAAATTGGAAAATTTCTTGCACCCAACAAGGTGTCCAAATCGCCTAGATTTTACGAACTATCAATCCAATGCATGTCCATTTGCCAACAATTTTTTTTTATGAGGCATATTTAAGCAACAAATTCGCCATAACAAACTACACATTTCAAATGGACCGACTAATATTTTTGCCTGGAATCCCGGAAGCATGTAATAAAACACCTACATATTCGTGAATACTATTAAAACGACATTGTATCAGGACCCATTTCGCCAATTAAAATTTACAAAAAGTTGCTTGTGAAGACCCATTTCACCAATTAAAATTTATAAATAGTTGCTTATGAGGACCTATTTCGCCAATAATATTAAAAAATAATTACATTTGAGGACACATTTCGCCTTGAAAATTACATCGTATTGTTGTATAAGCACGCATGATTCGTCAATTTTTTAATACACCATTTAAAAATCATGTGCAATTCACCAAATATGGATTGATATAAATACAATCAAAAGTGTCATTTATTCTTACACATTTTATTCAGTTTTGAGGTTCTACTTCTCGATTCAGAAGTCAGCGAAAGCCGAAAACATAGACTTAAAGGTGAGTGATCATTTCTTCATAGTGTTATAATAATAAGTTTTCTTTATCTCTTTTCCATTCTTGCTTCAGTCTTAAAGATGATATTGAGTAGGGAATGGGATCTATATTCTCTGTCCTTCTTATTTGAAGTGAGAGATCAATATGTCAAGCGACTCGAGCAACAAGGGTAAGGCTCCTACCACTCCTTGGGATGGTGAAGAAACTCTTTCCACTCCTTAGGGTGGTGAAGAGACTCATGTTGCTCCTTAGGGTGGTGAAGAGACTGGGAGGCCATCAAAACGCCAAAAACTTAGACGTACCATATAGTTTTCTTTTAAATTTCCAAAGCTTCTGATCCATCAGGTCAAGATGGAGCTACATCATCAACTCTTCCACCAAATATTGGTAGAATTCACAATACCTTACAGCCAACAGAAGGTCAAGTTGAGATTGTCATTGATTTAAATCAAAATGTATCAAATTAGGATGGCAATACTGCAGAAGATGTTCCAAGGGATACCTTGGGCCCGGTTAGCCAAAATGAGATAATTGACTTGGATAAGGATGATGATGTTGGTAGCAAGAAAAGAAGAAGCAAATAAAAAATGGGGCGCGAGTGGGAAATGACAAGGAATTTTCAACTTGGTTGGTTGTCAAAGTACCCATTCATGGTACCAGTGGGGATTGACAATGCAAACAATATTGAAAAGACAACATTGGCCAAATGTATGATTTGTAGTTGGAAATGTGGAATAGCCAAAACGTTGCAGCTAAAGATTGACACTATAGAAAGCATATCGGTAAAGTTTATGAAAAAAAAATAAACAATCAGTCGTACGATGGAAATCAAAGGAAGAATGTCTTCATGTTAGGTATGTCGATGGTGCAGGAGCACCCATAGGTTGCCATAGGTTGTTTAGAAGGTCTGTCTAGGACAACTTTGTCTAGGACAACTAAGCAATCTAATTTAGTTCATTTGTATGTAAGCCTTAGTGGCATTTTTGTTGGGTTTTGATCAGATGAAGGTCATGTTGACCATAGAATAGGTGTCATAAGGTTCTAACTCAAAATGAGGTTTTGGACTTTTAGAATTTTTGCAAAATGTTTGAAAATGTTGCTCATTTGGAGCTACAAGCGGCCAAGAAGAGACCAAGGGAAAGGATAACTGATTTGGTGACCTATTTATGGGGTGCTTCGGCATTGGAGTCAAGTTGGAAGCATTTGATATTGTTTGAAGTTTTTTTTGAATTCAAGGAAGCAATTGTGATTGAGTGTGAATTTTCTGGTTTTTGCATTGAAGTGATGTTTTAATGGATTGATCATGGCACTGTAATTTGTGTAGGAGGTAGAGTAGTTGTTCTTCGAGCATTGTGTGGCATTAGAAAGTTTCCTTATTCATTTTCAAGCATTGTTTGTAATTAGTTTGGGTTTTCATACGGTTGCTAGTCTGAACCAGGTAGTTTGTGAGAATGAAGTGTTAGTTCACTTTCCCACCGTACAAATTGTACGGCCCTTTGGGAACAGTGACTAGACTCCATGGATGTACATATAGTAGGGTTTAGGGCCTTTGAAAGCACAGGAGTTTCTGTGGAAGTCTTTCCCTAGGCCAGCCAAGGAAGTGTCTGGCTAGGGAAGACCTTAGTGTAGAGCACTTGATTTGCAGGGGTGTCAATTTCCTGAAAAATTACCTTTTGGAGAAGGAAGGTATGAGTCTTCCCAAGACATGGCAAGGAGAAAGAAACTCCAACAATCCATCTGGTGAGGGAAGGACTTAACAATTTGCAGAGAAGCCAGCAAAGGGCTTAAAAGGCCTAGTTTTGCTCATTTTTCAGGTTAGGGCTTTGTACGGACAGCTCAGACCCAAGACCCCAAAAATCCTTGAGAGGTGGGCATATGAACCAGGAATCCCAAGAAAAGATTGGGGTGTTCTTGGAAAGTCTTGGAGAACAAACCTGATTTCTCAGAGAAGAAGACCTAATAGGGTTAATAGGGCTAGTAGCCTCCTAGGCCTAATAGTGGGGTTTGGTGAAAGCGACCTGCAAATGGAGCTAGGTGGAACCCTAATACACTTAGTAGGATGGATTGATGACTTTAGAAGCACCTCCACACCCCTGTAAAACTAAATTCAATAATTTGGAGGATTAGTAGCCTTTAGAGTGGATTAAGGGCTAAGGCAAGTGTTTCAAGATTGCACCAAGTCTTGACTTGGTGCGAGAATCTATGTTGATAGTTGGGTTGGCAAGGAGAAATTAGGGGACTCTAAGAAGGAAGAGGTCCTATAGGTTGCAAGTGGTGGAGTGAGACACCCTAGAGGTCTTCCAAGCAAGACCCAGAGCATGAATCAGTGATTGATTCATCCAACCTCCCTATCAGATTGGTATCAGAGCAACAAAATATTTGGGATAGAATATTGTATGTCAGAGATTGAGTCTAGTGGTTCTACAATCATGGTAACAAATATAGAATTGGACAAGAAGGTCGAAGAACAAGAGGAAGACAATAGGCTATTGAGGGAAAGAATAGCCCAACTTGAGCAAGCAATGAGTAATGTGCAGACTAAGACCGATGAGGTTAGTGATAAGCTGGAAGGAAGGGTACCCAAGAGTGAAGAGGTTGTAGAGGAAGACAAGATCCCTGAACCTGACCCTGTTTTGCAAGAAGAGCCTTTCTTGAAGGCATTGAAGGCTTTGAGTGGAAAAGCACTTGAAGGAATACCACTATTTAGTGGGAAATTGGAAGCTGATCTAGTCATGGATTGGATAGAGGGAATGGAAAACTATTTTGAGTGTGATGGAGTTACTGAAGCATAGAAGGTAAAGGTGGCCAAATCAAGATTGAGAGGTTCTGCCTTGACATGGTGGAAGTTCATTTAGACAAAGAGAGAAAAGGAAGGCAAGAAACCTATTTCCACTTGGAAGGGAATGGTTGCCAAAGTGACAGAAGGATACATGCCAAATGATTATGAAATTCAGTTGCATAAGAAAAGATAGAGCTTGAGACAAAGAGACCAAGATGTAAATTCCTATACAGAGGAGTTTCAAAAAATTTGCATGAGGTCTAATGTATATGAGGATGAAAGTCTTAAGGTGGCTAGATACCTTAATGGTTTGAAGTGGAACATTCAAGAGGAGATGACTCTTCTAAGTCCCAAAATAGTGCACCAATGTTATCAATTAGCTATGAAAATTGAAGAGAGAAGTAAGAGGAAACAAGATCAGGCTTCCAAGAGTAGAGGCAAAGGCAGAGATCAAAGAGGACATAGAGGTGGATACCAAAGTAGAGGGACTGAACAAAGAAATCAAGGAGAGTCTAAACTCACAGAGCATGGAAGTGAAACAACTTCTAGAGGAGGTTATGGAAGAGGTAGAGGATCTCAAGGAGGTTCTAAAATAGGAAGAGGTACAGGCAGAAGTAACTCTTACTTTGCTAGCATGAAGTGTTACAACTGTGGTTAAGTAGAACATCCAACTTATAGGTGCCCAGAGAAAGCATCTTCTTCAAATACAGAAAAGAGAGTAGCATATGCTCAAGAAGACACTATGAGTGTCAAGTCACCAGAGGTTAGTCACATTGAGTCAGAAATGGGGGAGAACTTGATGTTTAGCAGGGTTCTAATCAGACAACTAGTCAAAGAAGAGCCAAAGCAAAGAAGAGCCTTATTCAGGGTGAGATGCAAAATACTTGGAAAGGTGTGCAAAGTCATAGTGGATTCAGGGTCTACTAATAACATTATCTTAGAGGAAGCAGTGAGGAAGTTAAAGTTGGAGAAGGTACCCCACACTAATCCTTACAAGGTGACATGGCTAAATAAAGGGCAGAGTGTTATTGTGAATGAGCAGACAACAGTGGAATTCTTCATTAGAGGGTACAAAGACAAACTGATTTGTGATGTGTTGCCTATGGATGCATGCCATCTTCTATTGGGAAGGCCATGGAAATATGACAGAGGAGCTATCTATGATGGTAAGGAGAACACCATCTCATTTATGAAGGATGGTAAAACATTCAAGTTACAGTCACTGTTGGATGAAGAAGGACAGTCAAAGACCCCTAGTGTCTTGTTAAGCAGTGGCAAGGATTTTATCAACACTCTTCAGCAAGGAGGTGAAGGATATGTTGTTATGGTTCAACCCAAGGAAGAAGACAAGACCAGGAAGACAGTTATCCCAGAGGAAGTCCAGAAGTTACTTGAGAAGTTCAAGGACATAGTCAATGATGGAACACCAGCAACATTACCTCTAAAGAGAGTTATCAGTCATCAAATTGACTTCATACCAGGGGCTTCATTTCCAAACAAAGTAGCTTATAAGTTCACACCATATCAGAACCTGGAAGTGGCTAGGCAAGTGCAGGAGTTATTAGACCAAGGACTAATTAGGAAGAGCATCAGTCCATGTGCAGTACCAGTGGTCTTAGCAACCAAGAAAGGTGGTAAGTGGAGACTATGCACTGACTCTAGGGCTATCAATAGGATTACAATCAGATATAGGTTTCCTATTCCTAGGATAGAGGATTTGATGGACTATCTTGGAGGGGCACATTACTTCACTAAGTTGGATCTCAAGAGTGGATACCACCAGATTAGAATCAAAGATGGGGATGAATGGAAGATAGCTTTTAAGATAACTGATGGGTTGTATGAGTGGAGAGTGATACCATTTGGCCTCTCAAATGCCCCTAGAACATTCATGAGGCTCATGAATGAAGTGCTTATGGATTTCACAGGTATATTTGTGGTGGTGTATCTAGATGATATACTCATTTTTAGTAAGAAAGCAGAGGAACATTTGAAGCATGTGGAGATGGTTCTTAAACGGTTGCAGGAGGAGAGGTTAGCCATCAACCTAGAAAAGTGTGAGTTCTTCAAACAAGAGCTTGTGTATTTGGGGTTTGTAGTATCCCAAGGATCATTGAAGATGGACCCAAACAAGGTGGAAGCTATCCTAAATTGGCCTACACCAACCACCGGGACAGAGGTAAGGAGTTTTCATGGGTTAGCTCAATTTTGTAGGAAGTTTATAAGGAACTTTAGTGGCATTTGTGCACCAGTGCTTGATACTATCAAGGGTGGCCTAAAGACTAAGTTTAAATGGACTCTTGAAGCAGAGAAGGGTTTTGAGAAGTTGAAACAAGAAGTGGCAACTCAACCCATCCTTTTGTTACCTAGTTTTGATAAGCTATTCATAGTGGAATGTGATGCCAGTGGCATTGCAGTAGGAGGATTACTAAGCCAAGAAGGCAGACCTATAGCTTTCTTTAGTGAAAAGCTCAATGAAGCTAAAAAGAAGTATTCTACTTATGACTTAGAACTATATGCTCTAGTGCAGTCTCTTAGAAAGTGGAGACATTATCTCCTACCTAAGGAGTTTGTAGTGTTTACTGATAACCAAGCACTTAGCTACATCAACACACAAGAAAAGTTGGGTAACAGACACTTGAAATGGATGGAGTACCTCCAAGCCTTCACCTTTACTATCAAACACAAGAAGGGACAGTTGAACAAGGTGGAAGATGCACTAAGTAGGAGGTTGCTGACAGTGCAAGAGATTCAATTCAAAAGCATTGGGATAGAGAGTTTCAAGGATCTCTATGGAGAAGATGAAGACTTCTCTGAAGCATATAAGGTATGTTCTAATTTTGAGAATCGCTTTCACAATCAATTCTCAGAGTATACATTGCAGAGTGGACTTTTGTTCAAGGGGAATCAGTTGTGTGTTCCCAAAGGTTCAATACGAGAGAATCTCATCCAGGAGAATCACAATGGTAGTCTCAGTGGTCATTTTGGTATCAACAGACACTGGAATTAGTGCAAAGGTTCTATTATTGGCCCAAGCTTCCAAGGGATGTCAAAAGGTATGTGGAGCAGTGTGTAGTTTGTATGAAAGCCAAGGGGGGAGCTAGCAATGCAGGTTTGTATCAACCTCTACCTATTCCCAACAAACCATGGGAATGCATTAGCATGGACTTTGTGGTAGGACTCCCTAAAACTACGACAGGGTTTGATAGTGTCTATGTGGTGGTAGATAGGTTCAGTAAAATGAGTCACTTTGTTCCCTACAAGACCACCCATGATGCTAGCTATATTTCTCATCTTTTCTTCAAAGAGATTGTGAGGATCCATGGATTGCCATTGAGCATTGTATCGGACAGAGATGTGAAGTTTATGAGTCATTTTTGGAAAACTCTATGGAGTAGATTGGGTACTCACTTGTCTTTTGGATCAGCTTACCATCCTAAGACAGATGGAAAAACTAAGGTGATAAATAGAGTGTTAGGTAACCTTCTAAGATGCCTCACCAAGGAGTATGGACAGACATGGGACTTGGTCATATCACAAGTTGAATATGCCTACAATGACAGTGTGAATAGGACCACAGGTAGGAATCCTTTTGAGATAGTATATGGTATGCACCCAAGAGGTGTGTGTGAGCTCAGAGATCTAGGAGCTATGGAGCATAGGAGTGGCCATGTAGAGGATTTCACTCAGACCATGAAGGAGATTCAGGAGCAAGTGAAGAAGACAGTCACAGAGGCTACTCACAAGTTGAAAGCTAAGGTGGATATGTCTAGAAAAGATCTCCAATTTGCAGTAGGTGACTATGTCATGGTCCATCTCAACAAATCTAGATTGCAGAAAGGAGTACCAACTAAGTTGCAGATGAAGAGAGTGGGACCATGTAAGGTGTTAGCCAAGTATGGAAAGAATGCTTACAAGGTGGAACTTCCTGTAGACTTAAATATTTCACCAGTGTTTAATGTGGCTGACTTGATCAAGTATAAAGGATCAGTAACTGATATGACTCTGGCCAGTACAGATGTCTTGGAGGATGTGAGTACTATAGTCTTACCACCTAAAGACAAGCTGCAAGCAGAAAGGATCTTCGAATCCATAGTGAAGAAGTCTACTCGGCACAAGGTGTACATGGAACATCTCATACAGTGGAAAGACAAACCAGAGTCTAAAGCTACATGGGTGGAAGAAGCTCATTTCAAGAAGTGTGGCATTGATCTGTCTCTGATCTCTCCCCACATTCCTTAGTGTTTGGGCAGAGGGGGGGAGAATGGTGCAGGAGCACCCATAGGTTGCCATAGGTTGTTTAGAAGGTCTGTCTAGGACAACTAAGCAATCTAATTTAGTTCATTTATATGTGAGCCTTAGTGGCATTTTTGTTGGGTTTTGATCAGATGAAGGTCATGTTGACCATAGAATAGGTGTCATAAGGTTCTAACTCAAAATGAGGTTTTGGACTTTTAGAATTTTTGCAAAATGTTTGAAAATGTTGCTCAATTGGAGCTACAAGTGGCCAAGAAGAGCCCAAGGGAGAGGATAACTGATTTGGTGACCTATTTATGGGATGCTTCGGCATTGGAGTCAAGTTGGAAGCATTTGATATTGTTTGAAGTTTTTTTTGAATTCAAGGAAGCAATTGTGATTAAGTGTGAATTTTTTGGTTTTTGCATTGAAGTGATGTTTTAATGGATTGATCATGGCACTGTAATTTGTGTAGGAGGTAGATTAGTTGTTCTTCGAGCATTGTGTGGCATTAGAAAGTTTCCTTGTTCAGTTTCAAGCATTGTTTGTAATTAGTTTGGGTTTTCATACGGTTGCTAGTCTGAACCAGGCAGTTTGTGAGAATGGAGTGTTAGTTCACTTTCCCACCATACAAATTGTACGGCCCTTTGGGAACAGTGACTAGACTCCATGCATGTACATATAGTAGGGTTTAGGGCCTTTGAAAGCACAGGAGTTTCTGTGGAAGTCTTGCCCTAGGCGAGCCAGGGAAGTGTCCGGCTAGGGAAGACCTTAGTGCAGAGCACTTGATTTGCAGGGGTGTCAATTTCCTAAAAAATTACCTTTTGGAGAAGGCAGGTATGAGTCTTTCCAAGACATGGCAAGGAGAAATAAACTCCAGCAATCCACCTAGTGAGGGAAGGACTTAACAATTTGTAGAGAAGCCAGCAAAGGGCTTAAAAGGCCTAGTTTTGCTCATTTTCAGGTTAGGGCTTTGTACGGACAGCTTAGACCCAAGACCCCAAAAATCCTTGAGAGGTGGGCATATGAACCAGGAATCCCAAGAAAAGATTGGGGTGTTCTTGGAAAGTCTTGGAGAACAAACCTAATTTCTCAGAGAAGAAGACCTAATAGGGTTAATAGGGCTAGTAGCCTCCTAGGCCTAATAGTGGAGTTTGGTGAAAGCGACCTGCAAATGGAGCTAGGTGGAACCCTAATACACTTAGTAGGATGGATTGATGACTTTAGAAGCACCTCCACACCCCTATAAAACTAAATTCAATAATTTGGAGGATTAGTAGCCTTTAGAGTGGATTAAGGGCTAAGGCAAGTGTTTCAAGATTGCACCAAGTCTTGACTTGGTGCGAGAATCTATGTTTATAGTTGGGTTGGCAAGGAGAAATCAGGGGACCCTAAGAAGGAAGAGGTCCTATAGGTTGCAAGTGGTGGAGTGAGACACCTTAGAGGTCTTCCAAGCAAGACCCAGAGCATGAATCAGTGATTGATTCATCTAACCTCCCTATCAGTCGCAGATTATGAAGAGCATGAAAAAGAATTTTGAACATTGCTGCATATAAAGGTACACTTGAGGCTCAATTTGGAAAAGCAATGGAAGTAACAAATATGTCAAAAACTATTCAGATGAGTGTTGTTTTTCATATTTTGTCCAGAGGGCATCACTATCCCTTCTCACATTGGTCAATAAATGTTGGATGGGAATGAGAAAATTGTCTTGCTGTAGTTGAAAAGGAAGATTTAAAGGAGAAAACAAAAGAGTCAAATTTAATTGCATTATCTTTAGATGAAGTTACTGTGGTAGACAATACTTCTTGGGTCTATATGCATTTGTATACTATCGAACGACATGTTCACCAAGCTCACCTTTTCTATGTTCATAAAATGAAGGATAGTTCAACATCACAAAATATACTTGAACTAGTCAAGAAATATTTGAATGAAATTGTAGGTATGGATAAGTTGACAATTGCCAAAAAGTTGGTGTGTGTAGGAGCTGATGGAACTACAGTGATGCAAGGTCAAAGGACCAGTGTTTGCACAAAGTTACAAACTACTTGTGCACCATACATGCTTGGCATTCACTACATGGCTCACAAAATGAATTTAGCATTCAAAATTGTAAGCAAGTTTCCTACAGTATCAAAAGTTGAAAATCTAGTCTGCGAGATCCCCACATACTTCTGCCAAAGTCCCAAACGTTTTGCAGAATTTCAAAATTTTGTTGCTAGGGAATAACACCAGGAAACAAGCTTCTCAAGGATGTCGATACCAAATGGATCTCCCTACATGGACTAGTGCAACGAGTTCTTTCAAAATATCAATCCTTGACTGGAGTGATGTATGAGCATCACAACACAGTATACAAAGCTCCTGACCTCTTACATAGGTTAAGCGATATAGAGACACTCATGACTTTAGCTAGTCTTCTCCCCATGCTGGATGAGATGAAAAATCTTGTGAAGAAAGCCCAAGATAGAACTATGTATATTAATGAATTTTCCAATCTACGTAAACATACATGCTTGGCCCTCGATCATCTATATCTAGATCTAACACAAGATGGCCCAAATTATTTCATGTGGCAAAAAATTACTGATTTGAATAATCCTGATAATTATTTATAGTTTAATGCAAGTGGGCACTTATATATCTGTGTATGTGGATATGAGATACCAATGTACCATTGTAAGATAGCTATGCGCTCTAGCAGTGAAGTAGTTGTTAAGGAGGAAGATTTTAAAGGCATTGTTAAATCTATTAGTGATAATTTGAAGGAAATTGCAAAATCTCTTTCCTCAAAGATACGTGAAAGATTCCCTCAACATGAAATACTTGAATCCATGGTTATTGTGTATCCTCAATTTTGGGCAAACCAAGAGAACCCAAAATATTTTCATGATCAAGTAAAAATCTTGATCAAACAATTTTCAAAAAGTGTAACATATGATGAGCAGAAAATAAAAGGAATTTTAAATGAAGCTAAGCTCAGAAAACAATCTAGGAGTTTTGCAACAGCTATGAGGAACCAGTATAAATCCATGGGCAAGGAGAAGGCCTTTGAACCGAGATCAATAAAAAAGGTTTGGACAAACTTAGGTCAAAGTGAAATATTGTGTGGTTTGATATCAAAATATTTCAAACTTGTTGATTTATGTCAAACAATGATTATGGGGTCGGTGGAGGATGAGAGAGTTTTTAGTACATTGGGGTTTTTGAAATCAAAGTTAAGAAACAAACTAGACAATAATTTGGAAAATTGCTTGAGGTTGAAAGGAACTGTGTATAATGTCTCTAATTTTTCTTTTGAAAGGGTGCTCGCAATCTGGAGGTCCACATGTGAAAGAAGGACCGAGTTGTACAACACTCCAATTCCAAACATTGGTACTGGTGGCAGTGGTAGTGGCAATGGGATTGGGACATATGACATTGACAGTGACACAAATCACACAATGAATGTTGAATTTGAGACATAGGGCGAAGGCGAAGAAAATGAAGAGCAGACTAAGAATCAAATTCAAGATGACTCTTTTACTTTATCTGATGATGAATGTCAGTTTGAGGACCCTGACTCTGTTTGGGAAATCGAAGAGAATTATTATCTTTTAGGTATTTATAATTAAACTGCACTTCATGGATCAGTTTCCATTGTTCCATACTATAATTGAAGATATTTAATATTGTACTCAATGAAATTGTGAAACATTTCACTTCATGATTTTTTATTTTTTTTATCGGTAATAATATTTTTTCTTTATTGGTAAAAAGTCATATTACATCATTTTCTAAAGTTTTCTGAATAACCATCTATCCTCGAGATATTCAACTACTTTACCCCAATTTCTCAAAAATTACAGTTTATCTGCAGTGACTTCACTACCAACCCTTAACAACTACATCAAAATCAAAATTTCACTCAAAATTACATTTATCGCCTTTTTCGAATACCTACTAACTAACCTGCAAACCAAAAAACATCTTCCCTTCATTGCCCACAATTTTAGCAAACCCCAAAAAAACCCCAAAAACTAACTACAAACAACCAAAAACTTGCAATGCTTGACAGAGGATTAAATTATTGTAAAGCTCTAAACGAGCTACTCGCCACAGATTCCATGGTGGCCCCGTTCATCTTCCTCTTCCTCCACAGTCACTACTCATTCTTCTTCAAATTCTTTGCTTTATCCTTTTCCTTCATGATTACCACCTCAACCTCCATTAATTCCACAATCAATTTCAGCCACCCGCGTGTTGCTCCCTCTCTCCATTTGGCTTTACGTTTTCCTTCTGGCCATTTCACAAAGGGTACACATTTCTCTGTTTCTTCTTCCTCATCACTATCAATTCCCTCACTGATATCCATTCCTACACCCGGAGTCTCCCATTCCAATAGTGAGTCCATGTCCTCGAGATAATCCTCATGCACCAGTGTCTTCATCACCTTTTTCACAACTTCAATCGGCTCAACCAAATCTAAACCCCAAGCCATAATCAACAAATATATGTCCATGTTCGTTATGTATCTGCGCTTGAGGTCGTCGAATCCTTTTCTCATAATTAGTTGCATTTCCTGCACTAATCACTCATCACCATACAGGAAACAACCCATCAGTCTCTTTGTCAATGCTCCTCCATGAAAAGGTGAGAGTTGTTTCCTCGTTGTAAGCGTGAAAAAATCCTCCATCACCGCTGCAGCTACAAAGCCACCACCTCCTATTCACTGTTTTCACACCAATTATTCACCACAGAAGAGAAGCATCAAGAAATTATTTCCTCCAAAGATTAATAACTTAATTCACATTCCTTGCCATAAATGCTAGGTATACGATTGACACTGCCAGCCAACTCCACACACTTCTCTCATTCACTTCAATTATTAGAAGGCATTCAACTACTCCTTCATTTATTATATTATAATTGCACTTTATTTTATATTGCACTTCATGAATCATATTCCAAAGTCCAAACTATAGTTCATGATATTTTATGTTGTATTCCATGAAATTGTGATATTTTATATTTTATATTGTATTCCATGGTATTGAATTTGATATGTGATTTTGCATCATTTTTAAATAACAAAACTTATCACACTACTTATAAATTCCTATTGCATTTCCATTCACACAATCTTTGATAAATAACTGAAAGGAATATTATTAATCCATTCCTTGAACAGAAGCTAATAGTTCAACATCCATAACTTATAAGTTATAAGCTAACAGAAGCTAACAGTTCAACATAAATAACTTTTAAAGGCTTTAAGGCATCCACACAGCTTAAACAATAAAAGCTTAAAATAGAAAGCAAAGAAATTCAGGTTTCTTTTAACCAGAAAGCAAAGAAAGGTGTAGCTTTTAACCAGAAAGCTTTGAAACACATGCCAATATGAAATATCAAACTATAAACTAAAGCACAAAGACTTGAATCACTTCATAACTAATAAATTTCTTTAACTAAACTCAACCGTTACCATAAGCATTCATTCAAAGATAAACATTTGATAGCAATGCAATCTATTAAACATCCAGAACACAAACATAGATAATTGTTGGGAAGATATTCAGAATAAACATAATAAATCCATATACCACAACACAAAGATTATGTCTGCATGAACTTCACCATATGAGTTTCTATATTGAAAGATAATTGTAAAACAAACTTGAAAGCATAAAATATTTTTTGCTCTAATGAGGAAAATCAAAGTTTTTCCCAAAAGATCCTAATTGCATTGGCCAAACCCATAATATAGATAATTGAACATCAACACATTACTGAATTCTAAATTTGAGCTTTTAAATTGACTATCACATGAAGGAATACATACACATTGGCAATGCAAAATCTTGCTCAAAGACAACTCTAAACAGAGCTGAGTTAGAACTTGGCAACTCATATTATCAAAAATCAAATCACTACATCACCTTTTCTAGCAACTTCCACTCTTCAGGTGGTGGAATTGTCATTTGTTCTAACTAATGTTGTTTGACTTGAAGATTTGTTAACAATTCATGATTCAAATTGGAACCTGTCTTGGATTCTTCAATCAATTTTGCATTTAGGGTTAGCAATGGTTTGATGGAATCCAAATAGTTCACCACATATGGGTTTTGAGGAAATTGGTCCAAATCAATCTTCCTTGCATCCTCCATCTTCTTTCTAAAATCATTCTTTCCAACGAATCGCTCATTTGTGTCAAAAGCCTCTGGCAAACCAAGCTTTGTGAAGTTCCTTACCTTTTCATCCACCTTCTTCATCTTGTCTATAGTCAAATGCAAATATTCCTTTGTTTCACGCATTCTCAAACACTTTTCAATGACAGATGACAACATCATTGATGTAGCAAGCTGATTAGTAATCCCTTTTGATTTCAAAACATTGTCACTGGCTTTGTAGATTGTTTATTGAATTTGATTTGTTGATTTCTCTAATGCCAACACATTTTTGTTGTCCATTAAATATTTGTTGAGCTCATTATGATGTTTTCTGATAGCATCAATGAATTGAAACATGTCACACAAATGATCAATCCCCCACATTATTTCATCTCAGATCTTTTGTTTCATATGCCTCATTATTTCTCTACAAAATGCAGATAACTTATTTTGACAAGACTTAATTTCATTTTTGCTTCCATCAGCTCTGCCTCCAATCTTTCATTTATTTTTCTCTCCTTCTCCAATTTTTGTTCCCACTGTGCATTTCCATTCGCAATGCTTAGTCTTAATTTTTCTGAAGTGAATTTTTCCTCATCATATTTCTTGTTGCTCTCATCTAGCCTTTGCTTCAGTTCATTCACTGCAGTCTCATTCTACTTATCCTCTTTGCTTGTTGATGTAGAGGCAGATTTTTTTATTCTTTTTTCTAATTCATTGCTCTTGTTATCTACTACTTTCCTCTTTGCTTTCTCATTTGCTAGGTCTTCCTATAACTTTTTAATTTGAGTCTACAACCTTTTTTTCTCTCTATCTTCCTTTAGCAATGATGTGTACACCAATTTGTTGTTCTTCTTTGATACATTCATTTTGTTAGTATTTCTGAGTCCATAAAAATCCAATTAAATATTGTTCACGTGGAATTCAGATGGAGCCATTTGATTTGTTGGTTTGTTTTGAATTGTGGGAAAAAGAATTGTGTACTCCATGATTTCTTTACTTGTGTCAAATGTGGGTAATACCATGGTTGTTACAAGCTTTGAAGTTACAACAGACACACTCTTCATCAGTTGCTTCTTTTCTTTTTTATTCAATTCAGATTTCTTTTTAAACTCTTCAATGTAATCAAAACCCGGGGATGCAAGAACAATGGAGTGCTTGAATGGTGAAGGAATAGGAGTACTTGCAGTTGCTAATGATGTCTCATCCAGACTAACTAGCATTGGGGAAGTGCCTAGAATAACTCCTTTGTGGTGGATCCACTAGTAGTGTGACTTGGACCTGTCAAAATCCTTTACCTCTTTTGTATGCCTTGATCATTTGTTGTTTATGTGGTATATTGTGTTGTTGTCCTCTCGTGTGTAATTTTTTGTTGTAGCACATATTGACCACTACTAGTACTACTACCCATACCATCGCCACCAAAGGTAGTTCCAGTTGCACTAAGCCCTCCACCATGGGCATGTCCTAGTTATGATTGTGTCTGACCATGAGGATGAGGATTTGAAACTCTAACAAATTGACCTATATGCCCTAGGTCTAATTTTTCACCTCTAACCCCAAGGCCATATTTATCAATTGGTTTTCTATGCTCTACATTTGTTACCATCGAAGGGCCTTGTCTTTGGGGACCCGAAGGACCACCTTCATAACCCATTTTTTCAGCTATGGTTGCTTCTATAGTAAAATGCTTCTTTTGTGTCCTCACTTAAACCAAGTTTGAAATTGGCATGGGTTTCTTCTTCCCTATCATCATTAGACTCATCATCACTTTCTTTATCTTCTCGTTCATCCAGATGCTCTATATTCCACAATTTTCTAAACTCACGATCTTCTTTGTTATCTCCATACTTTGCAAGAGCTCTTGGATTGCCTAGCTCCTTCCTCATAGACCAAAAGGCAGTAATTTTTTATCGTGACCATTTTTTTTTGTAACTTCCTTCTCTAAAGAATCTGGCATTTTTACTCTACTAGATGGTTTATGACTTTTTTCATAAAAATTGTTGTACCTCCTAATTTTCTTTCGATGCAATGCCATAATTTCTGCTAACAATTGTTCAAAATAAATACCATTCTCAACAGCACTTTTCTCCATTGCTACTTTGACCTCATCCCAAGAATCCTTGTTTCTCAAGTTTTCAAGCAAGGGTTTACTTTGATGTTGAATTCTACTTCCATCATTCTTATTGAGAACAATCATTGATTTAATGGTGTCACATGGATCATACTGCCAGTGATAGATAGCATCAAAATAAAAAAAAATCAAAAGATCATGTGCCACACAAAATGCTTTTCTCTCGAATGTGATCCCTCCACATGAAAAGGGTCAAGAAGGAAATAAGGTCTTCTTCCCCTAGTAAAGTGTAGTTCATCAGTACTTTGCATCTGCCTTACATATTCCAAAGCAAAAACCATTTCTATCACATGTATTGGAAGCTTATATGGTTGTACTTCTAATCCATAAAATCTTAGCACAATATATTATTCCATTAAGTACCAATCAGACAATTGTATTTATTTTCCTAGTTGAATGCAATTTCTACATGACATAGGCAATCTAGGCATTGGAGTATTTGTAATTCCTTGATGCAATGGATCCAAAAAGTAGTCTACAAAATGATTGTAGTTCTTTCGAGAATCATGCATCCTTATCACAGTGGTCCATTCATATACTGGAGCCATTTTCTTTTCCTCGACATTACTATAGGGATGAATCTAAAGCTTGTTGGTCTAAAACATTCCTCTAAATTTGAATAGAAAAAGATAGCACAAGTAGGTTGTGAACCTAAATGTCTTGGTGAAACCTCCTTTAATCATTAAAAATATTTTATGCATGGATTCTACAATGTGCCCAATAAAATTATATTTGACATGTGGAACACCATAATGGATATTATACACCATTTCAAGGAGGCTTGCACCTACTTCCAAATTTTTATCCAATCCGAGGAAAAATGCTAGCATGGAAATAGTATCCTGAACCCATGGTCTAAAAATATCCAAATCATGAGGAGGCTTATGATCACTTTTCAATTTGTTTCTATCCTAAACTATTCTATTTAAGAAATAATTTTTCTCCATTTCATCCACTGCTTCATAATCACTAGCAAGATTTTCTAGGTCAATGTGGACATTTCCAAATTCTTCAATTGTAAACCCCAAGGCCAACACTTTTCCAAGTTCTTCTGCATTAATGGATAACAATTCTTCTTTCCTATCTTTATTAACAATTTCTCTTTTGTTATCATCATAATTTAGGGCACAGACCATGATAAATTATGGGCAAGGGAAAACCTCATGTAACATCATGCACCCTAATCCAGTTACCCACGGTGCACTGATACTATTAACTTGCATTTGCTTTGAAGCCTTATTCTGAGATGAAAATCTAAGTTTTGAGGTACGCCTACCATAGGTTTTAGAATCATAAATATCATGGTATTCATCAGTGAAACCTGGGGTTTTAAGCAATTTTGCATAATGTATTTTTTATCCAACATCGCTCTAGTGGTACTGGTGGTAGACATGTTGATACAATCAATAATGTGAAATTTGTGAATTCCCTATTAGTCCCTAATTTTTCTTAATTATTAAGCCTCTTAACCCTAAACCTAAACAACAAAGTTTGACAAAATAAGATTTTAAGAAACGTCAAACAATGAAATGTAGCCGTAGGAATTCTTTAACTTACTCGGATTTTGAATTTTGATTCTTGAAGTTGAAATTGGGTTACTAGAATGGATTTGTTGGAAGTGGAATTGTGGAACCCAGAATAGGGTGGTGCACTACAATGAGCAAACTGAAGATTGAAATCTCCCCATGTGTTGACCCTCTCACTTCAAAATAAAATCACTTAGCAATAGAAAGTGTTGTTTTTTCAAATATTAAATTGAATGACACTGAAACATCTACATGTTACTTTTATACTACACAATACAGAATTAGTACATGGATAATAACATTTAAAACAAGCCATTTATGATGTACTACATAGTACACAATTAGTACATGGTTGACAACAAATTCTATACCGTTGATCTTTGTTAATCTAACGGTTATAGGATGATTTCAGAGGTTTAAGTTCGCAATAGCACTCTATGCATTTCATTCTAGAATGCAACTACAACCATACATCAAATGTTCATCGAAAGGTTGAATAATTTATGATATAAATAATAAACATGTGTTTTAAATTTGCTTTAAACTTTAATGCACTAGGATTGACATCAAGGCCAAGGGGCCAGAAACTTAAGGTTGCAAAGGCCATAATAAAATGAATTACAATGTCACATTAATAGCACCACCATTAATGGCACTTAACTTGCAAAGGACTTAATAAAATGAATTACAATGTCACGTTAATAGCACAACCATTTATTTTATTACAACTGAATTACAATGTCACATTATTACATAGTACAAATACAAATGTAAGTGCAAGCTCCAAGCTTCTATTGGACCACTGGTGAAAATGTAAATGTGATACATGTGTGTCTGAAAATAAATGGGACTTGTCAGGTCAACCATGAGCTTTGAAAATAAACTCATGGGACTTGTTGGGTCAGCCATGGGATCTAAAAATAAATGCATGGGGAAAGAGGGGCCAAACAAACTGGGGAAATGGGAGCTATGAAGATACAAAATGTACTTAGCCCCTTTCAGAACCAGACTCATGCAAAAGATGAGGGGTTGTAAAATTGCTCCCATGCAGAAGAGAGCACTGAAAATAAATGCATGGGGCTTGCCTGGTAGGCCATGGTGTCTAAAAATAAATGGAAGAGGCTCTCCTGGCCAACCATGCAGATGATGAGGGGTAGTAAAATTTCTCCCATCTTCTACATGTAGATTCCATGCACTAGGATATCACTTATCTCCATCAGAGCTCCTCATCCTAGTTCAAAACCTATTTGAGAAGTCAGGTGAACGAAATCAACTTCTTTCCAATTCCACCCATTTTGAAATTTAAGGAAATTGGTCTTTTACTATGTAACTACATAACTGGAGGTAGGAGAATTTAGAGTATCCCCAATAATACTACATCATCTTCTTTTTGAATCCTTATTAAGTTATTAACCCTACAAAATGAAAACCCTTATGACAATTCAACGAATGATTTCAATTGTACTCACTATCCTTATTTATGGGCCAAAAGTGTCACCAAAAGTGTCGCCAATAGTGCCACTACTAGCCTGGTCCATTGTACACCTCACATGTGTCACGTGTGAGCCTGAGGTTAGGTATAGTGACTAGTCATAATTGTGATTAGCGCAAACCAAAAATCCAACTTAATCAGTTCATGTAACTTAAGCCTAACATTTATAATTTAAATGTTTAATTTGATTGATGTTTGGACTCTGACAGCCTAGCTACATGCAAATTGTACCTCACGCTGACAAGCTGTCAATTGTCAAAATTGCCATTTCCATGCAAGCTATCAATTGTCAAAATCACTGGATTATTGACATCATCATCTATGATTCTACAATACATCATGTAGTTTTCAATATAAAGCTATCCAATCAATCACTTTGGCTATTCATATGGCATTAATCCGCTTCACCGCCCATAGTACCATAGCCAAATTGAGAATTTCAATAGAATAAATGAAAGGTAGAGTACTTCAACGCATTGAAAAGAGAGAATTAAATGTCTCATTTTACCTTAATCATTATCAATTTCCACTAATAAGTCACAATAAATTTCGCTAACTTATGAATATGATCAGAAATATATGTTGATAATTACCATTAGTTTTAAAAGCCACATTTAACATTTTTATATTGATCAAAGCAAAAGGGATTTACATGAATGGAGCCACGAAAAGAATTTTAATTTAAGTAGCTATTGCTAAAGACTGAAGTACATAGTACATAACCAATGTGGCCAAAAAGACACTAACCATGACAAAAAAACAAGTCACAAAGTACATATTACAAGAACCATTACACTGTACAATAAAATATAGACACGTGACACGTCACACAATTCATTACTATTTTTTTTTATAACATTAGTTGAGGCCATCAACCAGTTGTTTGAGTAGAATGTGAATTGAATTTAACAAACTAACAGCACATAAGAAAATAAAATCACCCAAAACCTTCCTCCAAAACTCCAGACTCTTTAATGATTCAATTTTCGTATCACATAGCAAACCCCATCTAATATTAACCAGGGCAAGAGCCTGCATTGTAGAAGCATGCAATTCCACTTTCCTAAATATTCCACCAACAAGTGCTAACCCACTTTCAAAATTGTAATGCTCCAGTGCCAACTCCAACGAAGAAATAGAGTAAATGAAAGGTTGCAAATAACATATTGCCAGCGTCTTCACCAAATATTTATAGAGCAAAATTTCCATGCAATTGGACAAGAAATTTGAAGCTACCTCATAATATAGAGCATGAGGGTTGTTTTGAAGCCATTCCCTACCCACAATTATTCCTATAGCATCCTCAACCTACACACAAGGAATTGTAAAAACCATACCCAACTTTCGTCTGTCGTATGCATCATCCCTTCTTTTCTCCCAAAAAAATTTGGGTAGCATGACACGCCATGAAGACTCCATAATATCTCAGTTAAATTGAGAATAGAGAAGAAATAAATCAAAGCCAAATATATTATAAATGATATGAAGAACATCAAGTTGGTGAAGTATATATAGAAGTTAGCATGAACACAATCAGTATGACATCACATTTATCATTTTTAAATTCACCACTATCATTGATGTGACAATTAACATTTATTTCAACACTTGAATCCTTAAAAACAAGTGCTTAAAAGGTATGCCCATGATAGATGACAAGATGGCTGACAAGACTCGACCCTCAAGATTAAAGAGTTAAGATTCAAGGCTTTGTCATAAAATATTTTGGTCTAACTTAGGAAATATTAAACGGTAAACAAGAGCACGATGACCGACAAACCTAAATAATTAATAAAATCTCAACCATTGATTTATGAAAATCTAACGGTTCTAGTGTTATTCTGGAGGTTTTAATTCACAAGTCTAGTGTTTCAAGGATTTACTTTCAGAATGCAACTATAGCCGTCCATCAAAAATTCATCGAACGGTCCCTCTTTTAAAACAAACTTTATGCATGTGCATAATTTAAAATGGGGACATCGCTAGGTTGACGAGACTCGACCCTTAGGATTAAACACTTAAGATTTAAGGCTTTGTCATAAAATATTTTGGTCTTAGGCAATATTAAACGGTAAACAAGAGCACAATGATCGACAGACCTAAATAATTAATAAAATCTCAACCATTGATTTCTAAAAATCTAACGGTTCTCGTGTTATTATGGAGGTTTCAATTCACAAGTCTAGTACTTCAAGGATTTACTTCCAGAATGCAACTGTAGCCGTCCATTGAAAATTCATCGAACGGTCCTTCTTTTAAAACAAATTTTATGCATGTGCATAATTTAAAATGGGGACATCACTAGGTTGACAAGACTCGACCCTCAGGATTAAAGAATTAAGATTTAAGGTTTTGTCATAAAATATTTTCGTCTGAATTAGGAAATATTAAATGGTAAACAAGAGCATGATGACTGATAGACCTAAATAGTTAATAAAATCTCATCCATTGATTTCTAAAAATCTAATGGTTCTAGTGTTATTCTGAAGGTTTCAATTCGAAAATCTAGTACTTTAGAGATTTACTTCTGGAATGTAACTACAGCCATCCATCAAAAATTCATCGAACAGTCGTGGTTATATTGATTCACCAATGTTTTTTCTTATGCATTTGAAAATAGGTTTAATTCTCCAATGGATATATTTTTTTGGTTTGAGAAAAAGTTTTAATCACCAACAAAATTGTTTTTTTTGTTTTGAAAATAGGTTTAATTCGCCAATAAAAGAAAATTCTAGGTTTGAAAATAGATTTTAATCGCCAATGAAAATATTTTATCGATTTAAAAAATAATTGCAATTCGCCAGGATTTCCATAGACTTCTACCGATTCGAAAATATTTTCCAATTGAGATTTTTTTTTCCCGAAAAATGAAAAAATTTGCCTCCAAAATTAATACTTTTCTCGGGAAGTATACAAGATTTGCTAGGATTTTACACCATCGCCGAGGGGGGGTTCCTTAAATTTTTCCCTGGTCATTGAGGATTGTGACAAGATATGGTACGGAGACCAAGAAATATCTCAGAGAAAGGTTTCTCAGATATGGTTGAAAGTACAAAAGACCAACATGTCAAAGAAGGTTGGGCGTGGGGAGTTCAAGGATGAAGTTGCTATCTTGATAACTTTGCTCAACTGGGTTACAAATGAGGAGGAATCTAATATTTTCTAACCATGGATGTTCTATGTCATTTCCAGGATTATCGACAACAAGAAACACTTTGACTAGGCCATGTTAATTAGTGAATGTCTTCACCAACAGATCATAGGATTCCTTAAAATCAACGAGTTTCACATGGTGTCTTATCTGGTCTACTTAATTGTGTTTCAAGGAAATTTTAGACATTTGAAGACCAATGGAACTCTTTGTGTTTAGCACGTTCACGAATATTCCTCCCAATTGGAGTTCTCAAAGCCTAAACAGGATTTTAAAGCGGTGAATGATCATTTTCTCATGAAGATAGTCAAAGACCTCGATAATGAAATGCACATATGGATTTCACTAGAGGCAAGATCAACAATGGAAAGTTGGGAAAATTGGTTCATTTAATTCCCCACTTTCACATATATTCGAGTGTATGGTTACACTAGACAACCTTTGATGCTACCTAGGTACCCATCAGACATGGTCCTATTCATGGAGTTTCTCAGACAAGCTTAAGAGGTTCACTCTTTTCTTCAAAATTAGCATAAGCAAGCATTCACCTTTCCTTTTGGATGGGGTATTTAAAAATGCAAGGCAACTGCTCATTACAAGTTAATGATGAATGAGTTAGAAAAACTCAATCTCAGGTATCTCATCAAGAGGCATTCTTATGATCCATTGGGTCATTACTCAGCGCGTTTGGAGCGGAGTAATTCACAGAGACCAGCACTTGAGGACTTTTGGGCCAACTGCGAAGATGAATTTGAAGTGCACTGACGTCATTGTTACAGACTTACTCTTCCTCAGCTTGTTGATTTTCTATCAGAAGATGTTGAGGGTTTTCCAAATGATGATGGAGAGGTGTTAGTTAGCACGTTCATCAAAGATCAAGTTGCTCGCCAGCCACTTCACCAACTAGATTGGTACACCAAGGAGAATACTTCAATTCAGGACATGTCAAGAATAGTTATCAAAACCAACATGCACTTCTTGGACAGCAAGAGAAGGCGAAGGATAGTTCCAGTTACATAGCCGCCATTATGGTTTTCTTCACTACCATCTACCTCAAGGTCAAGGCCTCAAGTTAAGGTTATCTTGAAGTTGCTTGAAGGTGTTAGAGTCAATGGGAATACAAAGGGAAGAAACATAGGCAAATGAAAGTAGAAGTAGGTTAAAAGGGCTCTTGAAGTTCCAGTGGAGATAGTTATACAGGCTACAGCAAATTCTTCATCTCCTGGTGCACCATTTTCACCATAGTCACCTCCCATTGATATTGACTCAAAGCTAGAATCACTAGTTCGGCCAGCCTCAACACTAGTTGATCCATCAGAGGTCGATACAGAAGCAGCAATCTCTCCTCGAGAAGATAACATTGATCATTCATGTTGGCTTGAAAGGTCTTTGGGAAGACGGAGGTGAAAGCCTTCATATCTGGTTTATTTGTCTGAGTTCGGTGATCCTTATTAGGATAGGTCAAACAAGAAGGTCAAGATGCAAGTGCACGTAGAGAAGACTCCTGAAGTAGAGATCATCATTGAAGTTGCTACACTGTCAGAAGGAAAGAGCTTGGATGAAGTTGAAGTTGGTGATTTCACCTTAGTCAAAGAAAATTTTGGCAAGAGCACTCGGTAAATGGATGTAAGCCTCTTTAAGGTTGTCGCAAGTAATCTTGAAGAGTGCATCATAAAGGAAGGACAAGATAAGGGAGCTGTCAAGGCTGAAATCAAGCAACTCTGACAATACATCTCAAATCTCATTCATGGAAACTCAAGCAGAGTGCCTGGTGTTCCACACCTTCAAGGGACACCTACAAAACAATAGAAGTTGGATCGATTAGTCAATCGTGGAAAGCTCTTGGAAAACTGGGTGGAAGATTTCATTGTTGTAGGCTGATACCTTTTCACAAAGTTATATCAGTTGAGGTACAATGCACATAATCTTCATCAGGGGATTCATCAACTTGAATTGTCTATAGCAGAGGACAAGCTGAAGGACCTAATACTCATATCTCAGTTAGTAGTTGCATGTGACACCATTGTAGCAAAAGAGGATAAAAGGAAGGTTTTTTCTTGGAGAGAACAACATCTCTTTAAAGTGGAAATGTATGAGAGGATCTCTACAAGGATGGTTGCACTCAAAGAGGATGATGACGGAGCTCTCAAACTCATCAGTGGGTTTATCACTCAGATTACATGTCGCTATCTTCTTGAGCATGGTACATACGTTGAGTTTGATTCAGTCCAGACCGAGTTCGAGAGGCTTGTTCATGATAATCTTGATGGAGATCCTATGGTGTCCAAGTTGGATCACTTCTCAATGATGACAACTAGTTTCAAAAAGGTAACTGAAGAGGTCAGAGAATGCATGAGGATGATCAAGGATGGTGAGGAGTTAAATAGGTAGTTTGTCATCATGGATAGTGTCAAAGTACCAGAAGATGAGATAGTTGACCAGTTCCTGGATGAGGTGATAGCCCATGATGGCTTGGAGTAGTCAGTCAGTTAGATCCTGCAGTTATTCCCGAGGATAGAGTCGGAAGAAGTAGTTAACTCGACACCATTCTCGAGTTCTAATTGCTGATTTTATGCACGCTTATCTCATCCTCAGAGATATTTTGGAGGAGTATAGAATTTCAATTAGGATTAGTTAACTAATTTTAGTTATCAATTATCTTTCATTTCAATAAGGACGTGCATGTTGCACATGTCCATTTAGTTTAGTCTTGTTTCGGTTAACTGGTGGTAGTTTTCTAGTTAACTGTATAGTTTCATTTATTTAGGTTTAGCAATAAATCTTGCATGCTTGCAAGACTCATGAACTCAAGGTGATTTTAGGGTTCCCTACACCTTGAAGTTCTATAAATAAGAGCACCCTTTCTCATTTTTAATTAACTTTTGCACGTGATAGCATACATGTTAAGCAACCTTACCAATAGTATTCTATTTTGTATTTGTTCACCTTAGATTAAAATATAATTGTTGGTTTGATCATTTATTGTGTATCTCGATATACAATTTGTTGTCCTAGTTATTATTTCATGTTGTGATTAATAAGCTTTGTTTCATATCTACACCTCAGATAGAGTATTTTACCTCCTTGGAAATTTAGAGATGAATTTTATCGTTTGATGTTGTTCCTAGTAATCTTGTTTGCAGCCTACACCTCAGATAGAGTATTTTACCTCCTTGGGAATCCTATAGTCAAGCTTACTGTTTAATGTTTGTTTTTAGTAACCTACTTTCATCCTACACCTCAGATAGAGTATTTTACCTCCTTGGGAATCCTAGAAACTAGTTTACCATTTGTTGTTGTTCTCAATAACCTTTATTTCAGCCTACACCTCGGATAGAGCATTTTACCTCCTTGGGAATCCTGTGATAAAGTTTATTGTCTAAACATTCCCTGCTCCTAAGTCCTCATCCTTTGTTTCTCTTGAGGAAGTAGGATAGATTAAAAGAATTTAGTTATTTGTAGTTAAGATCTACAAAACCAATGAAAATCCTTAGCTGCAACATATTAGGTTTTCTTTACCTTGTGCCTCTTCCAACTGAGTCAAAAAGATAAGATTTAGATCATTTAATTTTTAGACATATCAACACAAGAGGGAACTTCCCCTCCTAATTTAAAGAGTAGTCATTAAGCACTGTGCATAGTTGTTTGTTGCCAATATGCACTCTAGAGATGCAAATTGTAACTCCAACAAAGATATCATTGGAAAGCTAGTTCTAGGAAATTTTTAGTGTTGTACTAGTTTTTTATTATTTTTGCTAGTACATTTTATAGCTTGTTGAAGTCAAATGTTCATTTTTCCACTCTTGAGCTTATAATTTTGACCAATTCTTCTCTTTTTTGTGATTCTTGCAGCGTTTGAAAGGTCTTTCAAAGCTTTTCCAAGCTATCAATACACTTTTTCTATACTTTTTTTGAGGTACATTTTATCCATTAATTGTGATTTCACATTCTAGTGGATTACTTGGACATCTTGGCACCTAAAAACCCTTTTTTGCATGGAATGAATTATTTGGGGCTTCTATATATGTATTTCCAATAATTTACCCTATTTGGACATTATAAGCATATTTTGAATGTATTTATCCATTTGTAGACATGTTGAGATAAAGTTCCACTCTTGTGTATGATTTTTAGGGATTTTGCATATCCTATTGTACCATATTTCGTACCCACACTATATTGTGAAGTGCCATGGGGGGTGGGGGGACGGGTGGGTGGGATTTTGTAGTTCCTTAGTTTTTTCCATCACATATTTTTTAAGTGAGTGTCCCTCCACAATAATAATGAATCCCATTGATTCTCACTCATGCGTGTGTGTCTTGTTTTGCACACATTTCTTTAATTGTGGGTACTTTCTTATGCACATTCAGATGTCATTAATTTTCTTTCATGCACTACATGGTGACACATAGCTTTAGTGGACTTATCATGCATGTCCCTTGTGAAAATTATGGGGAAGTTTCATATTGTTGGTGTTAATGCTTCCTTGGTTTCACTATGGAGTGAGTTATGTATCTAGTATTTGTTCCTATGTAAAAGGTGGATGCAGTGGCTACTTACCCATGCATTTCGGAGAGATGGAGAACTTACCATATAAATAATCTTGCATTTCTATTTTGTGGAGGCAACCTTATATCCTCAGTTGATCAACTTGCTCTTTAGACTAGTGGTTCCTGTGTTTTACACTTGCTTCTTTGTAATGGTTGAGTAGTGTCGTTGGGGTCACTTGCTTCTTTATAGATTCACGTGTCATAAGTATTGTTAGTTGTTAAATGTTTTCCCTTTTTTATCATTTGTCTTTGTTTGAGTAGTTTTATTGGGGGCACTCATGCAAATTCTTGTCTTCTTGATCTTGATCATCATATATTTTTAGAGGTTCTTCATTTACAACAATATAGTAGTCATCTTTTGATAGTTGTTTGTAGCTTCTTTGTGCTTTAGTGGTTTTCTTCATGTTCCTATTCTTTTTGGGACATTGTTTTGGAGGCTTATTATTCCTACATTTTCCATTATCTCCTTTGGAGAGGAGTTTTTTTCTATGAGTTTTTCTCCTTTTCTCTAGTTACGAGAGATATTTTTATTTATACATGGGTACCTCATCATTCCTTGGTTTTTGGGACCCATCCTTTATATTTGATGCATTCACATTTAGAGGTTTTAGTTACTCCTTAAGTTGCACTTAATGGGGGTGTTAGAGTAATATAGAACTCCAATGCTTAAGCTTACTTAGGTCATGTAACCATGTTTTATTTTTGTGTCTCAAGTCATATGATGAGGACACATGCCATGATCTTGTTTTATCCTCACCTAAGATTTTTAGGGTTGTTGTTCCTATTTTTTGGTTGTGTTAGTTTTAGGTTTCGTTTTTCCTTTTAAAATGATTCTCATTTTACTTTATATTATTTAATGCACAATATCATTCATTTTTTGGATCAATAACTCTTTGATTCCTTTTTCTCTCTTCTTGTTATAGGTGTTTGATTGTGACTAATTTCAACTGATTGAGTAATGCTTATACAACTCCTATCCTTAGGAATGTTCTCAGTTGGTACAAGGTGGAGTAAAACTTGATGCCTTGTGAAATGTGTAATCAACTAAATGTGTAGATGAGACTTTTAGATGCAAGAAGTTGGGTCCAAAAAAAGCTCAAAAAATGGAAGTGTTTTTTGTTGTTTTTCAAAATTTGTCACACTTGGATTGAACATTTGAGGCACTTACATAATGAATCTTAAAAAAGTCAATAATATGAAATTTAGCATTTTGAATCTAGTTTCCAAATATGTAATTTATTCAAATACCTAGATGATAGAAATTAAATTTTGATAAGGATGTATAAAAATCACTTTTTAAAAAAAAAAATTACCATCATACACGTGTACAGACACCACTTTTTGACCCAAATAAAAATATTTTGCTAATTTCTTTTGGGTAAAGAGAGATAACAACATGAATATTGATGAGGATATTTTTTATAAAAAAAATTTGAATATTTTTTTATTGAATTTTTATTGGCCTTAATTGTTGTTTTTAAAAATCAACGTGTACAAACATCATAATTGGACCTAAACAAAACATTTTTTGAATCTTTTTTTTTCATTGTGTATAGAATTTTCTGAAGATTGATGCTATATAATTTTTTTTACAAAAAAACTTAACCAAAAAAGTTATTTAAAATAAAAAAAAGCCTGATATTTTAAGTTTATGGACTAGTTTGTTTATAAATTAATTAAAAAATAACAAATATAATCCAATCTTAATAAAAATTATATATTTGGAAACTGGAAATCGTGTTCTCTAATGGGTTTTAATTTCATAGATTGATTCAAACAAAAGTACATTGACCATATTGCCAAAGTTGGACATTCCTCTTGAACCTACCTTAGTTTTTTAGTTGTAGGTCAAAGGCTAAGGGTTACGTTGCCAAGCCTTTCTTGAGCCTAAAATCAAGGCTACATGTGGGTTGGGGATTCAAATTTTTAATAACGCGTACGCGTTATATAACACATACATGTTACCTATTTACTTGTTGGGTAAAGGTAATGCATACGCGTTCCTAAAATAGAACGTGTACGGGTTTTATAACGCGTATGCATTTCTTATTTAACTGTTTTTTCCCAATTTGGAAAATATTGATAGAGCACGTTTTTTCTACAACATTCATTTTCTGTAGTATGGTCTGAAAGCATCATTTTCTGCATTTTTTATTGCAATGTTGTCTTGTGCAATCTCTTAACAAGGCATATTCTATTCAAATTGTTGGAAGAGACAAGTGCAGGTTGAATTTTTTGAAGTGGAATCAAGTACAAGAACATTTTACAAGAAGATTTGGAAAAAGAGAACTTTTGGATGTATTCATGATGTTTTTGTACTTCAAAGTTTATAGAAGAAAGGATCTTCATACTATATAGTTTTATTTGAATATTTGATGGAGGTAGCAATTGGAAAATAGGTTAAGAATCAATTTTTTTGTCATCAAAGAGGGTTTGGTAACCATGGGATCAAAGCAAAGGCAAAGAAAAAATGTAGAAAGTTAATAACACCTGAAGAAATTCAAGCAAATAGAGAAATGGAGGAAAAAAGACAATGGGATAGAATAGAAAGGATTCGTCAAATGAAAAATCTGGAAGCATCTAGTTCAATGAATGTTGAAGAGGAAATCGTGAAGGATGAGATGAATGTAGATAATGAAAATGTAGAGATGGTTAATATGGAAGAAAATACATTTATGGAGACAAACCCAACTATGCCTTCAACTTCAACTTTGAATGATATGGAAATAGTACCTATGCAAACAACTTCAGGCATGTCTTCAAATCCACCTCCCAATGATATGGAAAATGCACCTATTCCAAAATTTTATCTAGGTATGTCTTCAAACCCAAGTCTTGATAATATTGATCTTAGTTATTTAGATGAATTTGGATACACCATTGATGGTATCAATAATTCTAAGGTTGAAACAATGCAAAAACAAAATAATGATGAAATATCTTATATGAATGCAAATGAGAATGAAATCCATCATATTGATGAAAATGAGAATGAAATCCCTTTTATGTTTGAAAATAAAACCCCTTGTGTGAATGAAAATGAAACCCCTTGTATGAATGAAAATGAAAATGTTTTTTTTTTTACAATTGAAAAAGATGTGCTAGATAACCTTCTTGGTAAAGTTTCATGGATACAAATGAGAACTTATGGAAATAGAATATATAGAAATTTTTTTATAGAAATAAATTAGGATTTCAATGTCAACTCATGATGCAATTGATTAGAATGTCGAAAATGAGAAAAGTGATGAAAAGATTAGGAATTTTTATAAAACCAAAAAAGAAAGATGATTCAGTAGAAAAATTCATATCTAGTATTGCTAATGTTATTGATTTTATAGGTAAGAAAATTTGATCTAAAATGTAGCTCGTCGTGCAATAACAACTACTCTGGTTAATAAAGCAACTTCAAATAAAAGAATATTAAGTAAGATTAGTAAATGTATAAAAGTAAATCCTAAAACTTTGATAAGAGCTACTAAAAAATGAGAAAGTATTGAAAAGGATCCAATTAATCAATGTTGGAGTTTTAGTGGTAGACTCCCAAGGTCAAACATGAAACTAACTAATGAAATCAAATCTTTAATCAAAAAATATTGGCATGATAATACAAGAGTATCACCTAACGTTAGAGATGTTTAAAAATTAAGGGTGGGTTCCAAAATTCATGAACCTCATCCAAAGCATCTCTTAGATATGACTCAAACTAAATTATATAAGAAAAATTAGATGATTCAATCTTACCATTTAATGTTAGCATAAGTCAAATATCATTTGAAAAATGTAAACCTTGGTATGTTAGAATTAATAAACAACAAATCTCTTATTGATGAAAGAATCATGTACAATTTTGTTATTATTATGATATTTTTTGATATATACAATGTACTTTGCATGCTAACCAAATTATGCAAGACATTTGTGGTATTAATATGCCACCTAAAATAATCAAATATTTATAGTAGGTTTGTTTTGTGAACCTCTAATGGAAACTTATTTTATTTAAAAGCATGTATTTCTAGACAATGCGATAGATGTGGTAACTTTTCATTGTTAGGAGAATGTATGTGTGAAAGTAGTTTAGATGAATTTGGACAACAATTAGTGGATGTTAAAAAATAAAAATATTGATTATTCTTTAAAAGATGAAAAATTTGGAAAACATTGTGAGCTAATTGTGGAAAAATTTAGTGTGCATGCATTTATTAAATAATTTAAAGATAAGATTGTACCTAAATATGTTAAACACTCTCAATATGCTCATTGGCTTGATAATCAATTTTGTTTATGTAAAAACACAATCCCATTTGGAACTATATTGTCAGTTGTTGATTTTGCTGAAAATTATACTCTTGCTCTACAAGAAGAAATTCAATCACAATATTATAATTCAGTGCAAGTAGCTATATTTTTTCATATTGTATAGACATTTAGATTATAGTAGAGAAGATAATAGATTTTTTTTAAGAGAATACCATTTTTATGCAAGTGATAATTGATTACATTCATCATATTTTTTTCAATATTGTTTTGATATATTTTATAAAAAATTAAAAGAGAGAGGAATTCAAATGAGAGAACATCTCATATGGTCGGATAATTACACGAGTCAATTCAAGAATGCTAGAATGTTTTATTGGTTATGTAGAGTTCATAAGGAAAATAATATCTAGCACATGTGGAGTTTTTCTGAAGTTGGACATGGTAAAGGAGAACACAATGGAGCAGGTGCATGTGTGAAAAGAGCCCTTGCTAGAGAGCAACTAAAATTTGAGGATGCTACAAAATTCAGATATGCACGTGTAATTGTAGATTGGTGCAATACCAAATTATCTACAAGAACAAGTGAGAGCTCAATAATTCACTTTTGGTTAGTTGAAGAAAATGATATTCTTACTCGACAAGATTGTGAAACAATTAATGGATATGCAAAATGGCGTTCATTTAAGAGTTTGAATGCAAACACATGAACAATATGGACAAGGGAACTTTATGCTTTTGTCAATTTTGTATTTCATGTGATTAGGAGGAGTGTGAAAATACGGAATGGGTCAAAGAATGGAAACAAAGAGCATTAACACCTACATCGACACATGTTCAACATGGAACGACAATTGAAGATAATCAAGTGTTCGCATCAGATGATTATGATCGTGTTTCGGACCTTGTACAAGAAGGTACATTAAATTGAACTAAATTTTATATGTATACATGTTTATATGTGAATTAAATATAAGTCACTCTTTATTAAAAAAATTATTTATTTTTGCAAGACGTGTATGTTGTTGTTGCACCTGAGGGGAATGAAGAGGGAACAAAGTATTGGTTGGCTAGATGTGTTGAGAGAAAACATAAGTTGGTACATCCTAGAGTGGATGATGAAAATTTTGAGTATCCAATTGGTTTTGTGGTTGTTATCGGCACCTAGCTTCAAAAATATTTGATAAGAAAGAATGACTTGCCTGCATTTGAAGATTATAAAAGACACAATAATATTATACATTATTATATTTGATTTTGGAAACCAATATAAAACTAGTTATATATCAAGGGAGGCCTATGAATAAAGTGTTATGGACACTTTCAATGGATGATCATGAGACAATCATAGATGAATTACAAAAAAGAGAGGATGCAAATGGTACAATAGAGTAAACAAATATAGGTAAGTATATAGTTGTATATATATTTAATTGATAGTCGATATATAGTTAAAAATTTATCACATATACATGTCTATGTATATATTTGTCTTTAGTCATTTCCTAATTAAAGTTTATATCATTTTTTGTTTTAGTTCTCCCAAAACTAGATGCATTACAAAAAAGAGAGGACATGCATATATATTACAATGGAATTCAAATCTAGAGATAGGTAACTATATATAGTTCTAGATACATTTAATTGATCTAGTATAAATATAAAACTAAATAATTCATTGTCATTTTATAAATAATTCATTGTCATTTTATAAAAAAATTATAATTCATTTCATATCCCCTTAAGTCATTCTCTTAGGACTCGTTAAGCCATCCTCTTGTGTACCCTTAATACATCCACTTTCATCCCCTTAAGTCACTCTCTTAATTCCTCTTAAGCCATCCTTTTAGGACCCCTTAAGCCATATCCTCTTACCTAACCTTAATCCATCATCTTGCATCCCCTTAAGTCACTCTCTTAACTCCCCTGAAGTCATCCTCTTAGTACCCCTTAAGCCATATCCTCGTATATCTACCCTTAATCCAGCATCTTGCATCCCCTTAAGTCTCTCTATTAATTCCCCTCAAGTCATCCTCTTAGGACCCCTTAATCCATATCCTCGTATATGTACCCTTAATCCATCCTCTTGCATCCCCTTAAGTCACTCTCTCAACACCCCTTAATCCATCCTCTTAGGACCCCTTAATCCATATCCTCATATATCTACCCTTAATCCATCCTCTTGCATTCCCTTAAGTCTCTCTATTAATTCCCCTTAAGTCATCCTCTTAGGACCCCTTAAGCCATATCCCTGTATATCAACCCTTAATCCATCCTCTTGCATCCCCTTAAGTCTCTCTATTAATTCCCCTTAAGCCATCCTATTAGGACCCCTTAATCCATATCCTCATATATCTACCCTTAATCCATCCTCTTGCATCCCCTTAAGTCACTCTCTCAACACCCCTTAAGCCATATCCTCTTAGGACCCCTTAAGCCATATCCTCTTATCTACCCTTAACCCATCATCTTGCACCCCCTTAAGTCACTCTCTCAACTCCCCTTAAGACATCCTCTTAGGACCCCTTGAGCCATATCCTCTTATCTACCCTTAATCCATCATATTGCATCCCCTTAAGTCACTCTCTTAACTTTAGGGTTAAGGATTTAGGGTTCATATCCTAGGCATTAGGTCCTAGGGTTAAGGATTTAGGATTTTCATATCCTAGGGTTCATGAGATACTTAGAATAACAAATCTATATGGGTTAAGGGTTTAGGGTTCATCTCCTAGGCTTTAGGTCCTACGGTTTAGGGTTTAGGGTTTTTAGGGTTCATGAGATGCTTAGAATAGCAAATCTATATAGGTTAAGGGTTTAGGGATCATCTCCTAGGCCTTAGGTCATATGGTTTAGGGTTTAGGGTTTCTAGGGTTCATGAGATGCTTAGAATAACAAATATGTATGGGTTAAGGATTTAGGGTTCATCTCCTAGGCTTTAGGTACTATGGTTTAGGGCTTAGGGTTTATAGGGTTCGCGAGATGCTTAGAACCTAAAAATAACAAATCTAATATGGGTTAATGGTTTAGGTCCTAGGGTTAAGGGTTTAAGATTTCTAGGGTTCACGGGATGCTTAGAATAACAAATCTATATGGTAAAGGGTTTAGGGTTTAGGGTTTCTAGGGTTCATAAGATGCGTAATAACAAATCTATACGGGTTAAGGGTTTAGGGATCATCTCCTAGGCCTTAGATCCTATGGTTAAGGGTTTAGGATCTTCATATGCTAGGGTTCATGAGATGCTTAGAATAACAAATCTATATGGGTTAAGGGTTTATGATCTTCATATTCTAGGGTTCATGAGATGCTTAGAATAACAAATCTATATGGGTTAAGGGTTTAGGATCTTCATATCCTACGGTTCATGAGATTCTTAGAATAAAAAATCTATATGGGTTAAGGGTTTAGGGTTCATCTCCTATGATTTAGGTCTTAGGGTTAAGGGTTTAAGATTTATATCTTAGGGAACTTCATGAGATGCTTATAATAAAAAATCTATATATGGGTTAAGTTTTTAGGGTTCATCTCCTATGCTTTAGGTCCTATGGTTTAGGGTTTATGGTTTCTATGGTTCATGAGATGCTTAGAATAACAAATCTATATGGGTTAAGGGTTTAGGGCTCATCATAGGCCTTAGGTCCTATGGTTTAGGGTTTAGGGTTTCTAGGGTTCATGAGATGCTTAGAATAACATAGCTATATGGGTGAAGGGTTTAGGTCTCATCTCATAGGCCTTAGGTCCTATGGTTTAGGGTTTAGGGTTAATGGTTTAGGTCCTAGGGTTAAGGGTTTAGGATTTCTAGAGTTCACAAGATGCTTATAATAACAAATCTATATAGGTTATGTGTTAAGGGTTTATGATTTCTAGGGTTCAAGAGATGTTTAGAATAACAAATCTATATGGTTTAAGGGTTTAGGGATCATCTCTTAGGCCTTAAGTCCTATGGTTTAGGGTTTAGGGTTTAGGGTTTCTAGGGTTCATGGGATGCTTAGAATAACAAATCTATATGGGTTAAGGGTTTAGGGTTCATCTCCTAGGATTTAGGTCTTAGGGTTAAGGGTTTAGGATTCATGTCTTAGGGAAGTTCATGAGATGCTTAGAATAACAATTCTATATATGGGTTAAGGTTTTAGGGTTCATCTCCTAGGCTTTAGGCCCCAGGGTTAAGGGTTTAGGATCTTTATATCCTAGGGTTGATGAGATGCTTAGAATAACAAATCTATATGGGTTAAGGGTTTAGGGTTCATCTCCTAGGCTTTAGGTCCTATGGTTTAGGGTTTAGGGTTTCTAGGGTTCATGAGATGCTTAGAATAACAAATCTATATCAATTAAGGGTTTAGGGTTCATCTCCTAGGCTTTAGGGTTATTCACGAGATGCTTATAACCTTAGAATAAAAAATCTAATATGGGTTAAGGGTTTAGGTCCTGTGGTTTAGGGTTTAGGATTTCTATGGTTCACGAGATACTTAGAATAACAAATCCATATGGGTTAATGCTTTAGGGTCCATCTCCTATGCTTTAGGTCCTAGGGTTAAGGGTTTAGGATTCATATCTTAGGGAACTTCATGAGATGCTTAGAATAAAAAATCCATATGGGTTAATGGTTTAGGGTTCATCTCCTAGGATTTAGGTATTAGGGTTATGGGTTTAGGATCTTCATATCCTAGGGTTCATGAGATGCTTAGAATAACAAATCTATATGGGTTAAGGGTTTAGGATCTTCATTTCCTATGGTTCAAAATATTCTTAGAATAACAAATCTATATGGGTTAATGGTTTAGGGTTTATCTCCTAGGCCTTAGGTCCTATGTTTTAGGGTTTAGGGTTTCTAGGGTTCATGAGATGCTTAGAATAAAAAATCTATATGGGTTAAGGGTTTAGGGTTCATCTCCTAGGCCTTGGATCATAGGGTTAAGGGTTTAGGATCTTCATATCCTAGGGTTCATGAGATGCTTAGAATAAAAAATCTATATGGGTTAAGGGTTTAGGGTTAATGTCCTATGCTTTAGGTCCTATGGTTTAGGTTTTAGGGTTTCTAGGGTTCATGGGATGCTTATAATAACAAATCTATATGGTTTAATGGTTTAGGGTTCATATCCTAGGCTTTAGGTCCTATGTTTTAGGTTTTATAGGGTTCATGAGATGCCTAGAACCTTAGAATAACAAATCTAATATGGGTTAAGGGTTTAGGTCTTATGGTTTAGGGTTTAGGTCTTATGGTTTAGGGTTTAGGATTTCTAGGATTCACGAGATGCTTAGAATAACAAATATATCTGGGTTAATGGTTTAGGGTTCATCTCCTAAGATTTAGGTCCTAGGGTTAAGGGTTTAGGATTTATATCTTAGGGAACTTCATGAGATTCTTATAATAACAAATCTATACGGGTTAAGGGTTTAGGGTTCATCTCCTAGGATTTAGGTCTTAGGGTTAAGGGTTTAGGATATTCATATCCTAGGGTTCATGAGATCCTTATAATAAAAAATCTATATGGGTTAGGTTTAGGGTTCATCTCCTAGGTTTTAGGTCCTATGGTTTAGGGTTTCTAGGGTTCATGAGATTCTTATAATAACAAATCTAAGGGTTCATGAGATGCATCCCCTTAATCCACTTTCTTGCATCCCTTTAAGTCATTCTCGTGACTCCCCTTAATCCACCCTCTTGCATCCCTTTAAGTCATTCTATCAACTCCCCTTAATCCACCCTCTTGCATCCCCTTAATCCATCCTCTTAAAGGACACTTAAGTCATATCCTCTTACATCCCCTTAATCCACCCTCTTACATCCCTTAAGTCACTCTATATGGGTTAAGAGTTTAAGTTTCATCTGCTAGGCTTTAGGTCCTATAGTTTAGGGTTTAGGGTTTTTAGGGTTCATGGGATGCTTAATCCCTTTAAGTCATCCCTTTAATTCATTCTCTCTACTCCCCTTAATCCACACTCTTGCATCCCTTTAATTCATTCTATCAACTCCCCTTAATCCACCCTCTTGCATCCCCTTAATTCATCCTCTTAAAGGACCCTTAAGTCATATCCTCTTACATCCCCTTAATCCACCCTCTTGCATCCCCTTAAGCCATCCTCTTAAAGTACCTTAAGTCATATCCTCTTGCATCCCCTTAATCCACCCTTTTGCGTCCCTTAAGTCACTCTCATAATTCCCATTAAGCCATCCTCTTAGGACACGCTAAGTCATATCCTAGGGTTCATGAGATGCATCCCCTTAATCCACACTCTTTCATCCCTTTAAGTCATTATCTTAACTCCCCTTAATCCACCCTCTTGCATCCCATTAAGTCATTCTATTAACTCCCCTTAATCCACCATCTTGCATCCCCTTAATTAATTCTCTTAACTCCCCTTAAGGAATTCTCTTAGGACCCCTTAAGCTATATCCTCTTAGGTCCCCTTAATCCATCCTATGGCAAACATCACTTGAATTTGTAAGGAATTTATAAGATCCAATTTTTTAACTTTTACTATATATTGTTCTTTTCTCACATGAATTATTTAATTAAATGACTCATAAAAATTATAGTTACTTTACTTATATTAATTATTTTTGAAGGTTCTCATCAAGTCAATCTACCATGTGATTAGCACTATAAAGAAATTTATCAAGAGACTATGTAAATATCAATTTGTGGTCTTGAGCTAAAAGTTGATAAGCTTTAATTGTATCTACATGCACATATGTTTCATCATGTTATATAGTTGTATTAAACATCAATATACATTATATATATTTCTTCGATGTATGAACTTCAATGAACTTATTAGTCACTTTTTAAATATCTTGTTCCAATTTTATCTTCTACAAATCATATCTTATATTTACCACATTTTATATAATTGTTTAGTTGTATAGATTATACATTTTATACATACAAGGAGATAGATTTTTGTTCAGTGATTCAAATATTTGCTAGAATTGGAAAATAGTTAAAATTGCCTACCCTTAATTTATTATTAATATGATCTAAACTATTTAAGGAATGTTTTAATTTTTCACCTAACCATGTGATAAATTATTGAAATTTAAGAGCTAATCATTTTAAGACATGTATAAACTTAATTCAACAATGACATGTAAATATATATGAAATATGATTCTAGATAAGAAATTATATAGTGCATATTACTTGAAAATTAGATAAAAATATATATACATACATGAGTGCATATAATCATCATATTAAAGTCAACAGATATAAATAAACACAAACATGATCATATTAATCGATATAATGTATGTGAAATGGTCCATGAAATAACATGTTCAAAATGTATATGTCAATTCCAACACATATTTAAATAAAACTAGATCTATAGTCCATAAAATTTAAAACCATCTAACTATCAGGGTGATCAGTCAAATCAAGTCTCCTCTTTGCTCCACGTGGACTAGATGTACCTATATCATGTTGTAGAAGAGTACAAGAAACTTGAAATTAGATTTAAAGTTATTTATAAATTTTGATTTAATTTAACATATAAACTTGAAAATATAAACTTGATAAAAGTAAATTTAATTAAATATCTAGTAAATATAGAAAAAATGATTTTTAGTATGAATAAATTACCATATGATCATGTGAATCTACTGGCACATTTTGTTCAACGGGTAGTATAACTGTCAATTGAGAAGGTCCAAATGCTTGATCTACTAATTCCCGCATATTCAAATAAAGCAAACAATATGTTAGAACCATAATTATATATATTTAAAAGGTCCTTAAAAATTGTATAAGAGATTTAGTAAAGTTTACAACCTCGAATGATATGACCTCATGATCATGCACCTGAGATTTCCCATGCATAAAAGTCAACGATGTCTCAAGTGTGCTTGCCATGGGTATCGCATGAAATCCCTGCATATAGATACAACAATGTATGGATCATTCACACATGTGTACAAATTCAAATTAAATTAGATCTATGATTTGTATTTATTTTAAACTTAACAAACTTTTGAAAGCACACACCTGAAATGGCCCATGCATAAGAGCTGACGATGACTCATGAGCACTCACCACATCTTGCGGTTGGTCGATACTCGGTATCGCATGACCTCCCTATACCTAGATACAATATATTATTTCACACATGTGTACAAATTCAAATTAAATTAGATGTGTCCACATAACTTAAAATATATATTGGTTTTTACTTGACCAAAAGGTGAACCCAATTCTATAGCACTCAAAATACAAACACAATCATATTGAGATTCAGGCATCGTGTGATCACACATCTACATCGAACACTTCTTGAATTAATATTATATTATATATAATTTAATGTTATTATTTACATGAATTTTGCACATTTCAAATGAATTAAAATGTGCCTATGTTCAAAAGATGTACATACCTATGTAGGATGATCCTCAAAACATAGTAAATCCATACATGAATCTGTCCTAGATGCATGTGGGTCATTTGAAGTGGATGCCTAAGTATGCCCATAGCCTGAGCCTCCACGCTCTCTATTGCCCACTTCATCTGTCACGTGTGTAGTTTGATGAGTGAGATGTCCTAAAAGAGAACTCAATGCTCTTAATGTCAACAACATCGTCTGCTGCTGAAATTCAGCAGGAACACAAAGAGAAGGAGGAGAAACAATAGGAGAATTCAGAGCATGTCATTGAGGATCGACACGTGCTCCTAATCTATGTTGGGGCATGCCACTTCCAGCTCCCTGAAATGACCTCATATCAAAATAGTTGGGTTTTAAACCTAACTCAATCTCATCCCATAACTTTCTCAAAAATTAAAGGGGCACCTCATAATTTTCTTGTGATGGAGTATCAAACACCATCCACCATCTATCCCAAAAATTTGCAGCTATCTGCGAGTGCCTACACCATTTAATTGAAATTCATTTTTTAGTGGGTAGAATTGGTTCATTTGTTTGGGGGCTAAAAAAATGTTTGCAAATGGATTGTTTGGTAATTTTAAGGTCATGGATTTCTTTATAAGACAATCCATTTACCTAGAATTGTCTCCTCTCTTCTCTCCATTGATGGAACCTATCTAGGTTTGTATCAATAGATCGAACAAAATTGCAAACAGTTTGCATCAAAGATGCAAAATGTGTGAAATGGGGGGGAATGTTAGGCTCATTTTTAATCAAATCCATATTTTCCTGAATCACATTAAAGTTTTCTCTAATGCTCTCTCTTAATTGAGCTTGATCTACTACAGGGCATGGGGGGTTAGGAGGTGGAGAGGGTGGAGGTGTGGGGTTTAAACATGGTGGCGAATGTGGATGTATGGATTTTCAGGTTGTTCATTAGGTATAAAATCCTCTATATTAAATTTAGGCTCCAAGTTCAAAGAAATGACAATTGCAAGTTAAACAATTAAAAAATATATATCAACAAACTAATTAAATAATGTACACAATTTGAAATTTATAGATCACATTGAACATGCACAAATTCAAAATACATTTCATTTGAAGACACATTCAATTTAAAACATTAAAAAATCCATAGCATGAAAATTTAGACTAATTTATGTTGTAGAATTTATACAAACAATTACAGCCTCCCCTATAACATGTACATTAACTTATACAATTAAAGTAATGTACATACCCTTGATTAAATTCTCTCTATTTTAAATTTTGATTTCAACACAATGGACTAATTTAAAATCTCTAAATAATAGTATCAAGGTCCTACTTCATTGATTTGACAAGTGGAAAAATTATAAATGTATTAAGTATAATTTAATGAGCTACTTGATCATAATTTATTGTTGGCATTTCATGATTGTGTGATTTTGGGAAGGTGATATTGTGGTTTAATTTCTAACTAAATTTCTAGAGTTGTTTTTCTTAACTAGCATATATTTCCTTACTATTTTGAAGAAGATAATCATGGCTATTTCAAAAGTTTCTCAAGTTTTGTTATTATATATTTGATAGACATATTTATAAGTCTCAAACATTGTCACTTTTGAAATTTTTAAGTATTAGGTCCATGAAGAGGAATATATAAAATTATAAATTGTCCATTCCTTTTCATTGTCTATTATAGACCATGAACCTTGAATTTTTATTACAATAAATTGATTTTGAGAATTAAAGCCAACAAGCATATTCATATAAAATTTATTTTATGATAGAGAGTTTAATTTTATTAAATTATGTATATTCAATTGGTTTTGTGTTGACTTCTAGTAACCATATGGTTTCATTTTCCTTGCAAGGTTAAAATTGAGTGGTAAATTGTACCTTCCAAGCCTGTTTTGATGAAATTCAATACTTGGTTTTGAGTTCCTTATAGGTATGTGTAGGGACATAGATACAAATTTTAGGGACTGGTTGTGCACCTAAGCATGAAGATTATGAACATAGGTGAATAGTGCTAAATAAATTGAGCAAGGACTTGGAAAAGTGAGCACACCAAGTATTTGAAGATTTGTTAGAGGTGGAGAATAAGGATTAGGAGTGATAAAAGATATTGCTAATGCAATCTTGGGCTCACTAATAAATATTATTAAGACCATATTTGAAACAAGTTATTATTTCCTTACAAATGTAGAATTCGGTGCTAGATATACACTCCTTGTAAGGAAAATATACAAGGATTATGAAAGGTTGAATGTGATCTTATGTAAATTAAGGCTTAACTAAAGAATTGTTATAAAATAGATATGGTATTTTCTTAAGAATTTATTATTGTAGGGATTATGTGATTTGAGGGAATGTAAAAAGACAACAAATCTAGACATTATAAATAGACTTATCTAGGGATTATATGTGATTTGAGGGCTAGTAAAAAAACAACAAATCTAGACATTATCAATCTACTTTAGGTTTAGGTTTTAGGGTTTAGGTCCTAGGGTTGAGGGTTGAGGGTTTTAGTTTTTAGGTCTATGTTTTTCATAACCTAGGGTTTAGAGTTTTGATTTCTAAGTTTTGTGTCCAATTTAGGTTAAATTCTAGTTAATTTAGGTATAGATTTTATGGTTTTCAATTTACAATTTAACGTTTTTGGTTTGGTTGATGTTTTTGGTTACAAATACAATTTAAAAACTATAAAATATTCAACGTAAAACAAACAAAACAAACAAAAACTAAATAACAATTACAAAACAAAAATGCAAGGTATAAAGCAAAAAAAGAGCTGAATTCAACCAACTTGGAGGTCATTGAGGTCGGTTGTGTTGATGAGAGGAGGTGGCAGTGAAAATTAGGTTGAAATCAGCCCTCAAGAATGTGTACGCAAAATTCTCTCTTCCTCAAGCTCAACGATCAAATTGTGGTGAAAGAATGAATAAGATAGTAGTTTATTTTAAAAATTAAATAGCTTTTAGTAACGCGTATGCATTTTGTAATGCGTACGTGTTTTGTAACATGTATGTGTTTCTGGGTGCGTACCTGAATCTAAATGCATACGCATTCAAATATAGGATCGAGTACCCGATCCAAAGCACCTACACGTTTTAAAAAATGTGTACCCGTTTCCTGCAATTTTTTTTTGTTTTGACCGAAACTTCCCCTCTTCGTGGACCCAACTTCTTGCTTTTACCCAGTCCATCGTAAAACAAATCCCAAGTTGCACAAACAAGCTATGCTCCCAACAACGTATAAAAAAATCAACTTAGCTATCCCCAAAATAATCAATCGGATAACCAACAAATAAATTAGGGAGGACATCAAAGACAATAAAACCAACCAAGGAGAAAATTTACTCAATTAGGATAAACACTTGAGACAATCATGCAAAAATTAGTTCAACAAAACTCATCAAAGTCAACGAGTGTACAAACTATGAAGAGACAAGTTTTAAAACACCATGGTACAATGAAAAAGACTTATCTGAGTTCTACAAGATCAAGAGACATACGACAAATAAATGCATGAGACTTAAACATATAGTACAAGACTTAATCAATAAGGGAGAAGTTGATCTAGAACACCGTCATGGAAACAAAGACCTCCAAATCTACACAAATTCAATTCCTAACCATGCTAAGAAAAATGACAATGGGAAAGAACAAGACTATCACAACTACAACTACAACTACGTTGACACCGTCCTAGGCACCCTCTCCCAAGAAGATGACACTAGGTTCAATGTGTTAACTATACAAGGCAGGGACCCTGAATGTAATGTAACTACCCATCAAGGGAAAGTCACAATACAAGGAGCCCCGCCTAAACCCACAACTAAGTCATCTAATGACTATAGTATTGTGGAACAACTGAAGAAGACTCCTGCTTTAATCTCCATTCTATAGCTATTGAAATTATCACCTACGCATAAGGAAATACTAGAGAAAGATTTGGAAGCATCGGTCTCTGATGACCTCAATCCTGATCAGTTTCAAGCCATGATTGGAAAAATCATAGATCATATATATATATATAGACACACACGCACAACTATGTATATGCATATAAACATATATATGTATATGTATGCATATACATAGTTGTGTATATATGCATGTATACATATATATGTATATATGTATATACATAGTTGTGCATGTGTGTCTATATATATATATATTATATATATATATGTACATAATTTTTTGAATTTCAATTACATTAGTTTCTTAATTTACTTTTAAATTCTCAACAATGTTAGTTAGATGAATACAACAAACACATATCCAACAAAATGATAGATGAATACAACCAACACAAAACCAATTTCAAATCACAAAAAGCATAAATCATTAACTTGGACAACTCCCAAAACATGCCTAGGCTGAAATCAAATTTATTACAGCATAAACATGATTAAGACAAAGTTCTAAAGAAGACAAGGAGTCTTCAATTTTACAAAAAACACACTGGCTCACATCGAAGTCAAAAATTTCACAAAAATACACATTAGTATCCTTTGGATGTCCAATACAACAGACTAGCATTTAGTTTTATGAAAAACACACTAGCACACATCGAAGTCAAAAAGTTCATAAAAAAATCTTAATCAAGCATCCACAGGTCTGATTAAGAAGTGGTGTGTCCTTGGGTGTCAACTAACTCCGCATCAAGTGGAGAAGATGTTAAGTACTGTAGATTGTTCTGCCTAGAACTTGCTATACAAGCAAGCAATGCCTAATTTTCCTCTGGACTAAGTTGTAACTGTTGAGAGCAGCCTTCAAAAGACCCATTGTGTAGGTTGCTAAGAGAAACAAAGACAAGAGACAAAATGTTAATCATGTCCCTTAAAAATAGATGTTGAGTTGGAAGAGGAGTTGTAGGAGTACTCTTACTTTTGTTTCTTTATGCGCTTTTTGCCTACTTTTAGGTTTCCTTCAATTCTCAAGCAATCTTTTATTGCTCCCTTTCAAACTCCTTTTGATGTTGTTGCCTAAGCTTCTCCTCTACAATTTTCTATTTTTTTGCAGCACGCTCCAATCTCTTTGCCTCCCTCTGTGTCAGGTTTGCTTCTCTTTTTTCCTTCTTTTTAGCCATTTGTTCCCTTTTCTTGCAATTCTTGGTTTCTTCATTTCTATGCCTCTTGTTCATTCAACAAATTGAAAAAATCATTCAATGTCAAAATTTTAGATTGCCTACTTAGGTGTAGCACCCCATTGTGACCTTTATTCGATGATTGGTGCACCCTTTGTGTTGGGAGTTGCAAAAAAATACTTCTCCTACATGTTGGTTGCTGGTCATCGACTTGTGTGCATGGCACATAGTTAGCTTCTTTGTTGCTTGAGTCATTACCTTCCACTCCATCTGCTTCATCATTTGTATCCCAATTTCTCCTAGTCGTGAAGTAATGGATGACCTCTTCAAGATCAACTTGTGGTGGTGATGGAATGGACAACCCTTCATCTTCTTGACTAAAATTCAGATGCACCCCTAGGTTTAAAGCTGCATCTTGAAATTCAGATGGAAGATTGAGACTCTCTTCATTTTTTGTTGCCTGATTACATGTTTGAACTGCAAGTTCTTCAATTTCTGCTACCTCAATGTTTTTTGTGCAATATCCTTCTTCATTTGTTGGATTTGGGGGATTTCTTGCAAAAAAGGTTTCCACAAATTGTCCAATGTGTTCCTCATTCCAACTTGCTATCCTCAAACAAGTCTCTGCAACCATGAACTGTGCCTCATCATTAGTTGTCTCACCCTCTATTTTTGCTCCCAATGTGGTTCTTTTGTCTTCAACCACAAAAGCTTGGCTTGGCCCCATATCCAAGTCAAGTGCATGTCTATCTAATGGTCAAATTACCATTCTTCTAAAACCACTTGCAATATTATTAGGAGTCAAAGCTTGTGCAAAAGCTTTGCTAGCAAGTGTTACCAACTCTTCCCTTCCAATGTCAAGGTTAGGATGTGCAGAGAGCCATATACTCCTATGTTGTTTGAAGTAGTTTTTGAATGGTGAGAATACACTCACATCAAGGGGCTGCAATTTGTGGTTGCAATGTGCTAGAAGTGTGAGCAAATCTATTCCCATACTCTTTGCTTATTCAATCATTTTGAATGCCACATGGCTGCCATGACCATCAAAGATGAGAAGTTGTCTATTTGTTGGCGAGACCCCTCCTGGGACATTTCTTGCAAAGTGTTTTAACCATTCCACAAATAATTCTTTGGTCATCCAAGCATGCTCTTGGATTTCCATGCATGCCCTTGGCTCATAGTTAATAATATAGTTTCTAATGTGCCTTTTGGACTTGAACAAATAGTAACCAGGTATAGCTTCACCTACTACACTAACACAAGCTAGAACAGTGATCTATTCTCTGCTTTTAGAAATTAATTGTGGAACACATTTGGTCCCTATTTTTGCAATAACTCTCATTGCACAATTTTTGCCAGCCTGCACACCTATTTCATCACAATTCCATATTTTGTTGGGCCCATAATTGCGTTTGTTGTACAATTCCTCCAAGTTGTCATAGAAAGAAGAAACTATTTCGGGGCGTAGCATTATAGCTCGATTTGTTTCCACTCCTTCTAGTGTTTGAATTATCATATTTGGATGCCTTTTTTGAAAGCCAACCCACCATGACCTCCCTGGTATCCCATTTGTGAATTGGTTAGGCCTCACTCCAACCATTTGGGCCACCGTTGACTTAAGTTGTGAGACTTGAAGGCCATGGAAAATATTAGCCATGTCTTTACACCACTGCACAATTTTAGCTTCTTCTTCGTCAGATAGGATTGTTTGTGGCCCTTTCCTTTTTGTGGATGTCACACCATTAAGCCACACCCTCAAACTGCTAGGCGAGATTCCCCATTTGATCGTTGAACCTCTGATTGACATTCGACTGTCCTCAACATCTGCAATTGCTTTTCCATGTGATGCATAGTCCAACTTTCCATGTATAGATATGGGGTTGTCACATGGTCAACAGGTGGCTCTTGAACATGCACAGGTGGTTCCATTTCTACCTTAGTATTATGAACAACAGGTTCAAAATCATCATTTTCATTTGTCTATTCTGCATTTTCAGAAATAACATCCTCGTTGATGTTGACTACTGGCTCTTCATCAATAACATCTAGAACATTGAACCTCACTCCATGAGGTAATCTAATTAAGCACCTCCCACTTGACCTTTTCCTCTTCTACCCTGATGCCATGATTATCACTAATCTTGCACATTGTAAGCCATAAAGTGTCAGATAAACAATGTTGAAAGCAGAAAAAAGAAGTTGTAATCATTATTGAAACAACCAACAAACCCAGGAGTACCATTATTTGTATTCTGAAAGGAGAATGATGTTTGTCGTTACCTCACGCCATGGAGAGTAGACAACAACAAACATATGTATGTATAAAAATTTATATATGTATACATTTATCTATGTAATTATATGTATACACAAATATACATATATATCTATATGTATATGTATGTATACATATAATTACACAAAAAATCACTGATATACATTACAAAACAGAAAAAGGCTCTAATTGTGTCACTATCAACATGCAATTATAACTATTTTATCATTCAAATCCACTCAAAATTCAATGGGTCTAATTCATGTTAGTACCTTTTAAAAAAAAATTGGCGCCCATTACAAATCACACCTACACATTAATCACTAAACTTTAGCAACAAACACCAAAACCATTACACCCCAATTAAGCTTCATTTCGGCTCCGATTATTTCATATGACTATTTTTTTTTATTGGGTATCCCATTCTTTTCCATCATTTTATTGGGTTTACATATATATATATGTACATATAGATGTACGTATATGTATTTGTATAGATATATGTATACATGTATCTGTGTATACATATAATTACACAGTTACATGTATACATATATCTATACATATACATATATATATATATATATATATATATATATATATATATATATATATATATATATATATATATCTATATATACGTAGATATATGTATGTATACATATCAATATATATGTACAAAATTTTATAAATGTATAAATATATCTGTGTAATTATATGTATAGGCACATATGTATCCATGAACATATAAGACTATAATCAAAACATAAGTTGTGAAGTAAAGAATATATGATACAAAGTATTGAGATTTCAACACAGGTAAAACATTTAACAATAATTAATAACACATTTTATAGTAAATGAAAGTTGTGTTGTATTCAACAACGATAGGATATAAATTTCAACAGAGGTAGAACAATTACAAACTTGGGTTTTTAGAAATATGCACAAAAAAGTAACTAAGGGTTTCATGACAATAATTCCTTACAGGAATACAAAAGTACATCTTCAGATAGATGCCGAATAAACCAAGCAAGGGTTTCATGAGATTAATTCCTTAAGCACATGTATTTGGAAAAAACCAAGCAAGGGTTTTCACATATATGGTGTATAATAAATGGAGAACAAGAAATATTCATTTAACTCCAAAAAACTCATGGGAAAAAACCACCACCATGAACTGACAAAGTCAAACATCACATGGCGAAAAGGCATTGCAGAGGAATGATTTATTTCATAAAAAAGAAGTAATAAGTTTTTAATCAGCAAATAAACCCTTCATGGGTCCTGAAAGATGCAGAAGAAAATGATTAACCAGTACCATTGTTTTCATTTTGAAAGGATAGGAAAAGGATACACATATGTATCAATTTTTTGAATGAACAAGAGACAAGAGACACAAATTTTTTAAATGAATGTGTACAATGTTATATATATAACATTGTACACATTGATTTACAAATTTAATAAGATGCAGAAGGAAATGATTAACCAGTACCATTGTTTGCATTTTGAAAGGATAGGCAAAGGATACACACATATATATCGATTTGTTGAATGAACAAGATGTTGGAAGACTAAAATCACTGAGAGGGGGGGGTGAATCAGTGATTTCTATAAGTCACAAAAAAATTTGCAAGAAAAACAAGAATTTGTGTTTGCTTTTGAACCAAGAAAACAAATGATAGTTTGTGAAGTAGACTTGAATTGTGTATCAACTAAGCATATGAATAAGACATTGGTATGGATAGAATTAAATGAACTTTTTGTGCTTTCACTTGAACAAAAGTTCATAACATTAACAAGAAAGCTTCAGTATAAACATATGCAGAAATGAAAAAACAATCATTCAACTATGAACTTATAAGGACAAACATCACAATCTAGCAAGATTGTCATAACAAAGCAATGACACTATAAGACCATGAATTTGACAAGTGGAAAACCCTCTTGGGGTAGAAAAACCACTCCAAAATGATGCCTTACTGGTTTAAATAAAACCATTGTTTACAATGCTTTACAGTCAGAATTTAGAGCACCCACTCTAGGAGCACCAACCCCTTACAAATTTAGGAACACCCATTCCAAGGAGCACCAACCCCTTACAAATTTAGAGCACCAACTCCATTACAATGCAACACAATTATAGTATTCTATCAAAACCCTAGAAGTGCATATTTTGCAACCCTAGAATTTCAATAGAAGACTATAATATCCTCTTTAAGCACATTGAAGAATATTGTATGAGAATGACAACATCTTCCTGAAATACAATAATATGAGAATCATAATAAATATTTTCAATGCAATACAACTTTTACACAATATGTTTGAAGCTTCATATTCCTCTCTCTTCTCAGAACACATAAAAATGCCTGAGAACCATCTTTTAAAGATATTCAATACTACCAACTGTTGTACACAAATCTGTTAAAGATAAGTCTTGTCTTATAATCTCATCTTCTTCTTTCAGTGACACTAAATAAAAACCTAGAATCATCTTTTTAGAGCCACTGTGAATGAGCAGTTTCAACAACTATAAACCATTTTGGGTTAGGGTTACCCAAGCTTTCAACTAACATTATTCAATTTGAGCAAGAAATATAATCTCAAGTAACAAACTTACAAAGAAACTGTCAGAAACCACAGGAGGGTTTGCATAATACCTAATGACTGAAAACCCTCATTAACCAAAAAAACCATAACTGTAAAATGATAGAATATAAAACAATTTCATTCTTTATTTTTCAAAAACAAATAATATAGGATTCATTTGATACCATTAATCAATTGTTTTAGCACAAAAATCACAAGGCAAAAACTGAAAGAATGTGAAGATTTTGCTTTCACCTATTCACGGTGGGAGAAAATGAAACAAATACCATAAAACACTATTGAAGAACATCATAATTATCCAGCTGAAAGGTAGACCAACTTCCACAGTCGCAGCTCATACTAGCTCATAGCTAGCATACCAAACTCAAAGCCAAAATAACAAAATGTCGAGCCTTTCTTACTTCCAACAAGCTCATAGAAACCAAAACATAAACCTTCAATGTGTCGACAGTGTGAAGACACCAAAAACCTGCAAATTATCATGCACTCCATGGCAGCTAGGGTTCCATACTTAGCCATGATAAAGAACCAACAAAAGTCTTTTGCCCTAAACTTTTGTCAAATGCAAAGACTTTACAAAAACATGATAACATTTGAAATCCAATACACTTAAACAAAACATCATAATGATTTCGATTCCGCTGTCAAAGACACAATAATGTCGACATCATTATGGTGTGGAGAAAACCTATAATGAGTTGTCGCCACATAAGTTGCCGACTATAATAGTTTAAACAAAGAACCTGATACCATATTGCCAACCAAATAATAATAGCACCACAATATGACTTTTAAATGAAATCACTTCCCTTGTTCAATAAAAGTGCAAAGAGACCTGGTATCTCAATTTCAATGTGACCTCTTTCCTTTTAACAAAGCCAACAACCTTTATAAATGTGAAATATATGAACTAGATAAAGACTTCATATACCATGTATACCAATCAATGTGTCATAACCAACGACACCAAGGTAATGTGAAAGATCCATGAAGATATGAAATGACAAAACCATCTGAAGAATGTATAACAACCTCATATACCAATGATTCCATGAAGATATAAGCAAATGAACTAAGTACAGTGCACCACTAATATCATATGCCAAGATCAACTTGATAATGATCCAATATTAATGAAGTCCAAATTAGACTGATAACTGAATAAAAGGAAGGATCATCCTGAAAGTGAAACCATCCTGTCAAAACAATAAACACAGTTAAACACTATTAGCATCAACATCGTCATATAGAAACCTGAAACCATAGATCCATATATCATCATATATGCCAAAACCCAGAAACCATACATGCCAAACTCTAGAAACCATCATATACTTTTGACATCAAGGACAAACAAAAACAACTGAGAGCTAACACAAGAGACACAAAATATAAAGGAGCCTTTTATGAAATAAATGACAAATATATGTATGGTGTCCTATTGTATGTGCAATGGAAATTAGAAAAATAGTAACACATTTTACAGTAAACAAATGCTAGTCTGTTGTATTAGACAACCAAATGATACGTATTTAAACAAAGGTAAATGAAAACAGAGTTATATATGTATATATGTGTGTTTGTGTATGTATATATGTATATATATACATGTATATATATATTTATATGTATGTATCTGCATGTATGTAGATGTATATATATCTATGTATATGTTTTTAAATACATAATACACATAATAATATAAATATATACAGACATATATATATATATATGCACAAATATATATATACACGTATATACATATGTAATGAAAATGCCAACTGATGTGTATAGTTATATTGAATATAAAGGAGTCTAACAGATGATTAAACATGCTTATATCGATTTGTTGAATGAATAAGAGACAAATAATATAAATGACAAATATAAACCTTGAAAATAAACAAAAATAATAAACAAACAAACAATTTATATATATATATATATATATACAGACACACTCAAATATACACGTATATACATATATAGTGAAAATGCAAGCTGATGTGTACACTTATGAATATAAATGAGTCTAACAGATGATTCAACATGCCTTTATCGATTTGCAGAAAGAACATGAGACACAAAATATAAAGGAGCCTTTTATGAAATAAATGACAAATATAAACCCTGAGAAATGACCAAAAATAGTAAATGAACACACAGATTATTGAATTTGTAAATGGGGTTTGTAAGGAAAAATACGTCACCAAAAAAGACCTTTCATTTACATATAAAGCGAAATAAAAATACACTACATAAATATAAATGTTAAATGGACAGTTCATGTAAATAACTATAAGTAGAATGTATAAAGTACCAACTTGAAACTTGGGATATTGGAGGAATGTGTAGAGGATGCCTGTCGATGCTTTGAATTTTGCAGAGAATAATTCTTCACAAATAGCAATTGTGAATGTTGTTGGCTGATTTCCCCCTCTTATTTAGGAATTTGAATCTGACAATTGAATGCATTAAATTTGGTTGTTGTGTTTCAAATTTGAATTTGTTTGAGCATTTGAATGTGTAGCTGCCAGTTACATAGGTTTTTAAAGATGATATGATTGAATTTTGCATTATATTTGGATTTGATGTTTATTTGGGGAGCCTTACACTAGTATTTAATTGTGCAAGTACCTATAGGAAATGAAGTTAATACATGTATTTGCTAGGGAGTGTGTAGAAGACTGTGCATTTCAAATCCCATAAAGTTGATATGAGATTGTGATTATGTCATGTAAAGCACCATTAAGTGTGCATGTGTAGTTATTAAAATAATATGTAATGAGGGATAAACATTTGCAAGTAGGGGTATTTTTAACGATAATTTTTTTAAATTAATTGTAAATGAGCATTTTTTTGTGCAAGTTGACTTTTTTTATAAATGCAAATGCATGTTTAGTTGTCTATCTACATTGTTCAGTTACACATTGTGTTATGAGCAACCATTGGTGTTGTTGCAATTTTTTATTTGATAAAATAAAGTTTTTTAATGGATCAAAGTGATTTTTTTTGGGAGGTGGAGTGAGCATTGAGCTGGCGGTAATTTAATGGGGGGCGGTAACTGGGACATCTCCCCTAGTGGCGGAAAAGGAAGAAAGACAAAAATGAGGGTGATAACCAGCCAAAAGAAATAAAACAAAAAAGGCATAAATTAATGAACGGTTGAGATTATTTTAATTGCCTTGCATTATGGATGCAAGATAGTCGTTGATACGCTTTTACATGTCACCTCGTACATAGAGGAAACACTTTCGGTAGGAAACCCTAAGTGATAGAAGAAACCCTTTTCTACATCTTTCAATAAAACGAGGAGGGAAGAGGGATGGGGCGGCGGTCCTGGGTCATCATCCAAACCTGCACGACGTTTTGGATTGACTCGAAGCATCGCCCCTATTGGAGAATGTATGAGTCTCATGCTGCCTATTATTTTATGTGTTTATTATTCCTTTATTTTATTTGATTTTGCTACATCTATATTGGTGTAGGAATGGAGGTGACGATTCTGCACTTCATGTATGATTTGGAAGGCTTTGGCACACACATCATACCTTATTGCCTACTAACTCTCTTTTTCTCCTCTTTTAAATTCCTATGGTGTTGCAGACACCAGCCTATATAACATTTTCTATTTCTTTGGCTTACTTTAATTTTATTGTGTTATTTTTTGTATAACACATGCTTGATTCTATGCTCAAGGGAAAAACTATGAGAGAACTATTATTTCATAAATTTGTTTATTTAATTTTAGAGCCTTCATACTATAGTTTAAAATAAGGATGACCAACCCTATTGGAGGCCATGGCCTTTGTAGGGGTTGTGGGTCCCAAAGGGGTCGTGCCCTATTGCAAGGTGGAGGGGGCACTACAAACATTTGCATAAAAAATACATTTCTCTGATCTCATATGAGTTCATGTGTTATTCACAGAGTGCATGTATCTAACATGCTTAACCTATTTGCAACAACTTCTACATTGTATTATACTTGTTTAACTTCTTTGCAGGACAACTATTAAATCATTCCTCTTCCTACTAGCAAGAACATTGTTTCTTAGCCATGGTTTATCATTAAGGTATCATAGATGTTCACAATGCATAAAATTCCATATACACATAGAATATGCATAGAGTTCTAGATTTGTTAATGTAAGGTAGTAGACCATAGATTTATCATGATTGCAACATACAAATTTATTTATTTTTATAGTAAATGGACATAACATATACATCCTTTGGCATTGGTCATTACAGTGCTCACAAATTCAAGGCCATGTTCAAGGAAGAACTCTCCAAATAAAACCCGCATGCCTGTAAGAACAAGTCAAAGGGAAGATGCTAACCACCCAACCTTAATGGGTTATCAAGCTATAATTTCTCTCACCATACCCCCACACCAAGAGAATCCAAAAAATCCCCTACTCAAAGTTTTGCACATTGTTGAACACTCACATGGCCAAGATTTCACACCCAAATAATTTCAATTCCAAGTTGCACATCATATACAATAGAACAAAAACATCAACACAACACAATAATGCACAAGAACTCATAGTTTCGTTCATGGTTGAAAATAACCACATCATCCTATGATCCATTTTAAACACTTTTTATCCACTCACTTGAGAAACACTTTTTATCCACTCACTTGAGACAACAAGGAATAAATTAAAACATAAGGTTGAAATACAATTAACTACAAACACTTAGACTATTTGGCACACACAAAATAACCAACTTTAGCTCACTATTGACACAACCAAGCATTTTACTTCAACATATGAAATAGGGTGACTAGGGCCTTTTGGATTCTCTCATTTCCCATTTACTGGCAACTCATTGTCATAGTTAGTCCTTTTAGATAATAATAAAATAGAATGACCAAGATATTCATAATTTACATATTATCAATTTAACAATAAATAAATTTATGTACTTGATCATGTTTTATTGGTTTCCATGTGTATTATTAGGACTCAATTCTTGATGGTCTAAATACTCAAATCTTGTCATTCCAGTGTTAGCATTAAAAAAAAATGAACTTCATAAAACATAATTATTTGAAATCAAATCAACTCAATATCCTAACAATTTTATTCACAAGTTATTTAAGCATCCAAAATTATGCCCAACTTCTTTATTCACCCATTTACCTCTAGAGAATATGTGAATAGTGTTGTACCCAAAATTAAAATTTTTGCTTCATTAAGGCATTTTGAAAAGAGTGGTCAAAGTCTTGTAAAAATTGTCAAAAAGGCCAGAAAATGGAATTTGCATGTCACACATTGTGGTCAAAAACTCAAAATTTTCAAAATCTAAGGATCTGGGTCTGCTCAGAGCGACCTTATCTACAAAACCCAGATCTTAGCTTTCTGGTCCTACTTTTTAGGAAATTTTCTAAAAATAAAATGTTTTTAAAAATAGACTTTTTCTGGGTTTTTTTGGGTTTATTCTCAAATGGATGCTGGCAAAATTTCTAGAAATAGAAATTTTCTAAAAATAGAATTTCTGCTTCAAACTGATTTTGATTGGTTGAAAACACTTCCTAATCAAGCTGGTCTAGTCAGAATCATCAAAAGATCATTTTTTCTCTGGTGGGTCTATTTTTCTTTTTCAGAAGCTAAAACAGGAGCTTTGAGGTTATCAATGGTGGATGGTCAATTGCCAGGTCTTAGATTCAAGGTCTCAAACACTGCACAAATCGAGAAAGGGCGAAAGGTGTTCATGAAACGAAGAATGAAAGAATGGAAGTTGGAAGATCACAAAATGAAGAATTTTTTTCTAACACTAGAGATGTTAGGCACCCCTATCCAGTCAAGGTGCCTAGTTGTCCATGCCTTATAATATTTTCAATCTCCAAAAATTGAAGTAGGTCAACGGTGAAGGAAATGGTGAACGCAAAGAGCAAAGGAAAAGTTGAAAAATTGCAAATAAAAACTAACTCTAAACAGTAAAGGCGCCCCTGCTAGCCAGGGATGCCCATCTTCTCAAGGCCTCAGAAGATGAAATTCAAGTTTCTGCTTCCAAGATATTTTTTTCTAAAAATCCTTCTATCTTCGTAGTGAATCTGTCAGCAGGTCCATTTGATCAATCAGTCAGTCAGAATCTCAGATAAAATAGAGATGTTTCATCAAAGGGGCAAAATGCAAATCATGAAAATCATAAAAAATATTTTGTCTGGTGAGTAAAGGCGCCCCAAGTAGCCAAGGGCACCTAGGGTTTTGGAAGGTTAAATCCAGTCGTTGGGGTTTGCAAATATGCTCATCTTCTTCAAAATTCCTCCAGGTAGCCAAGGGCGCCCAAGCTTTTGAGCCCCAAAAATCACTTTTCAGGAATCACATCCTCAAGGAGATCTTTCTCATAATTCTTCAGGCTATCCAGTGAATTTGTCAGCCAGTTTTTAGGATTTGTCAAACATCCAGAAATGAAGATCAAACTGAGGTCAGAAAAACAAGCAAAGTTGAAAATATTGAAAAATATTTTAACTCTGAAGAGGAAAGGTGCCCAAGGTTCAATGCCTTAGACAAATTTTCAAGTTTTATCCTTCATCGATCAAAAGGTGTCTACATTCGATGTACTTGCTTTCGGATTGACTTCAAAGATTTAAAGCTGGAGAATAAAGTGCTTTTTCATCCTCAACATCTATTTAATAAGGCTTTTGTATCCATTATTCACATATTTTGCAGGTTGTCGTCCAGAAGAGGAAACATACAATTTTCTGCTTTTCAAGATTTAGAGGCTCAAAAGGGCGCTTTTTTCAGTTTTCTTCATGGAATTGGGATTGGGATGCACAAAGGCATGCTTTTTCATGGTCCAATCTTCTAGGGCATCACATTTCAGAAATGGGTGGTCAGCTTTTTCAGTTTTCATTGATATGGGTCCATCTACTTTTGGTTCCTCTTGAAGATTGGAAAATTTTATATTTCCAAAAATTTGATTTTTTAGAATCTAACAAACTAGGTCTCTTCAGAACGTGATTGTCTACAAAACCTAGACCTCAGCTTTTTCCGACAATCTGCTTTTTGGAGAAAATCAACACCTTTTTGGGGTAGCGATGTTTTCCAAGAATAGAACTTAAAAACAACATTTAACTCAATGCTTTTTCTATGTTTTCTTGCTATTCTTGTCTCATTCTTAATTATTCTTTGTGAAAGAGAAAAGAATCGAGTTGTAATAGTTGGAACTTTCCCTGCTTTTCTTTCAACAGGTTGTTAGTTAGTTGTCATGTTTTAGTTTTAGAAATAAAGTTTGCATGTTAGTAAGTCTTGTTGTAAAAGCAAGGAGATTTTAGGGTTCCCTACTCCTTCGCTTGTGTATAAATAAGGGAAGCCTTTCCCACTTTTCTTAAACTGTTATTCTGATAACAAATTGTTGAGCCTACCTTTGCCTGCAAGTTGTTATTTAGTGTCTGTTCACTTAGTGTAAGAGCAAGCTTTCATGCCTACCTTTTACTACAAGTTATTGTTCAGTTCATGTGTAATTTGTGTCAAGTGTATTCTAGTTTGATCACTAAACTGTAAGTTTGTTATTGCTACAAACCTACTATCCTAGATAGAAATTTGAGAAAGGAAATCCTATGCTTATTTGCTTTGATCTACTGTCTCAGGTTTAGTTTTTTGTGTTTTGCTTATATAATCTTTATTTCAGCTTGCATCGAAAAGTACAATGAGTCTTCAGGTGTGCATTGTAAGAGAGTTTGTTTAACTATCTGTGTTAAATCATTCCTTGTTTACTTTTAACTCTTAAGCTTTGAGTTTACTTGAGTTGCTAGAAGCGTCATTAGAGTAGGCCTAGTTGTAGTTGAAGTTCTGGGAAAGAGAAAATCTCAGCTACAATGCTAGAGTTTTATAACCTTGTGCTCTTAGCTGAGAACAAAAAGATTAGCAAATAGTTTAATTTACTCTCTTTAAGCATCATCAACAAAGAGGGAGCTTCCCCTCCTAATTTGAAGAGCAATTTATCTATGCATAGTTGTCTGTTTCTAATTCGCATTCCAGAGGTGCAAATTAAAATGCCAACAGTTTTCTGGCACCCACTCTGGGGCATGAGGCATAAAACTTCAAGAAAGAATATTCTTTATGACACGGGAATGACCATCTGGCACCCTATTGCATGATCCATCTAGAAGCAATGGGTGATAACAACAATAATGTTGGTAGAAATCAATGACGTCTACTCCCATTACCTTGGGGTGATAACATTGGACCTTTGGCTTTGCAGGAACATCATGAGTTACCTAATGGGTCAAGGAAGCACTTTCCACAGTTTCATGGTGATGGAACTCAACATCCTGATGATCATATTTCTAACTTCTCAATGGCTTGTGTCATTTTGCATGTGGGACATGAAGACATTGTTGTGTGTCTCTTTATGGAGACTCTTGTTGCGAATGTTGTTGATTGGTTCAATCACATGGAGCTAGGCATTATTACAAGCTGGGCAATTATGATTTTTTGGTGAGATTCAAGCCCATTGAAGACAATCATCTTTTGTTTGCCTAACTTGCAAATTCAAAGATGGAGCACAACGAGCCAATGAGGGAGTTTGTAGTAAGATTTAATTATCTTGTTACACAACTTTATTCTACACTTAATCCATCATCGAAGATTTTGATGAGCTGCTTCATAAATGCTCTTCCATTAGAGATAGCCTTCTTCTTGAAGTTGGAAAAAGAAATAGAATTGACAGATGCACAAGAACACACCATCAAGCTAGAAGATAATATGATCACCTCCGACAAGATGAAGAAGGATTCAGTCATGCCTATCATTCAGAGTTTTGTAGATCCACTACTACATAAGGTAGCCAATGAAATGTTTGCACTACCACCACCACAATACCAACCTCTGTAACTGTACTAGCCTAAGAGAAATAATTTTTATCCTTTCAATAATTATAGGTCATGGTTGCCAACACCTCCACCAAGACAAACAAAATGCATTATTTTGTTCTTTCCATGAGATCGATGCACATGTTGGTTCTACATGTCCTGAGAATTTAAAAATTAACCATATTATGGGATATGCTAATGTTGCACCCAGCTCAAGTATTGTCTCAACATCAAGTTCAAATGTTGTCTTACCACAGGCGAACAACTTCGATGGTGACTCTGCTATGGGATACTTTAAACCCATTAATGAAGAAAAAGAAGACCTCCACCACTACTCTCTTGCAGTAAATCATGAAAGACATTCAATGCTTGCGCTTGCACATGCTCTGCGCTTGAAAGTGCAAAAGGAAGAAGAAGAGAGGTAGAGAGCTAAAGAACAAATTAAGGAAGAAGTTGCAACTTCCACTTCTAAAAATTCATAAGAGAATGCCAAAGTGGTTGCTCAAGACCCATCTCTAGCCAATTTTGATATTGTAAACTCCATGATGAAGACCAAGGTTAAGATTTCACAGTTGAAGTATCTTCGTGATCATCTTGAGCAGTTGGACAAAATAATACATGTAAAGAAAGAAGATTCAATTCATCCTACATTGCTTGAGTCATCTATTCCAATAGAAGAAAAACCCAAACCTTTCTATATATCTTTATATATAGGAGGATTCAAACTGAGCAATTGCATCATAGGTTCAGGAGCCTCAGATAGCATCATGTCTCTACAAGTGATGAATGCATTGGGACTTTCATGCACTAAGACACAGGACAAGTGTTATTCACTTGAGTCTAGGTCAGTGTTGCTGGTTGGACAATTGACATACACTCAAGTAAGGTTGGTAGTTTGTTCAAAGAAAAAGATAATGATGTCCATCCTAGTGGCTGACATTCTAGCCAGCTACGGGATGTTGTTGAGTTGGAGCTTCTACAAAGATCTTGGTGGTACAATGCAGTTAGATTGGTCATCGAAAATATGGAGTTCATTTGGAATAACAATTAGTTAGACTTCTAGGACCATTTTTCACATCTACGCTCTACAATTCAGGGTGAAATCGAGCCTTATTTAGGTTAACACAAATAACATCATAAACTAGATCAACTATTAAACAAGAACAGTGTAATAGTAGTCCAAATTTCAATTTCCATCTACAAGCGTATATAACTATTTAGACCATAATAAATACTTCACACAATAATCAACTATTGTAGTATCATTTATGTACTTGACATTATTAATTTGCATGCAATTCATGGAGTGAGATGACACAAATTTTCATTCTCTCTCTTTACAATAACTTGGCACACCAAAACGTCCACTATGATTAAAAACACCTTAATATTACATTCCATAATGTCCATTTTTAATTATTTAACTTGATTACACTTTCTTTATGTTAGGTTTATAATATAACTTACATAATTCATATCCCTTGAGATCCTCTTTACACCCCGCTCACAAGCTCAAATCAAATAAAACCACCTAAATCATTAGATTAAGTCAACTATCTAGCTAGATAATGGAATTATCAATTGAGTTAAGAGTTGTAATCAATGCATGGGAGATTGGACCTTACACTCTCACTAAAGTGGGGGCTAAATGTAGTGTAGGAAAATATACTCCTTTATATTTTCACACTTTGTTTAGGTCCCCTCAATTATGCCTCAATAAGCCCTATTTTACATCTACAAGCCTAATAAATTACATTTTACGAAGGGGAAACCTGACAAAAATTAATTCCAACACAACACTTTGCCTTGAGCAATGTGTGTTCTAGGAATAGGGACCTAGGACCCATTCACCCATGGACAAATGGGTCTTCCCTAGGCCTTTGAACCCAAATTTAAAATATATTTTTGGTGGTATTTTAATGTCCTTGAATTCAAATTTTAATGTTAGTTTGTAATGTTTAATTTTTGGGAAATTAAGGATACATACCTATAAATACAAGGTCCTTTTATCAAATCAAGTCTAACAATTATCATCTAGCAAGAGGTAAAATTTACAAGAGAAAATATTATGATCAAAGGCATTAAAGAGCAGATTTATTAGTGATTTACTGTAGCAATCAAGATCTCAAGCATCATGTCAAAGTCTTTTGCAATCACGTATGTTTTTGGAGCTAACATTGTGCTATAGGTTTCAAAGATTCAAGTCAAGCATTTAAGTCATATTTCAAGCATCAAGATCCACATCCATTGAAGCCATTTCATGCAAGATCAAGATCAACATTTTAGTATTCCAAAGGTTTATTTAAAGGTTTGGTGAGTTGCAACATAACACTTGTTCATTCATCATTCCTTTCATATTTCATTTTAATTCAAGGTTTAATTACCCAAATGGGTTTTGACCAAGGCAAACCCTCATTCACCAAAAATAACAATTTTTCCCTCTTTTGTTTATGTTGTAGATCTTAGGTTGAAGAACCTGGATTTAAGATCTCTTGAAGAGAAAAATTGGAAAAAGTTGTCAAAGTTATCATCAAGCCATAAAAACTCACCTACAAAATTTATTTCCAACTTTTCAACACTGAAAATCGGATCAAACAAAAGCTACAGACTGACATCAGAGGCTCCTGAAAGTTGGTTGAAATACTTGATCAGAGACCCATTCACCCATGGGCGAATGAGTCCCAGTTTGCTTCCTAAAACTACTTTTTCGTGACTGGTACACAATGTTTAACCCTTCTTAGATCTATAAAAAAATTATTGTCTTTGTTTGTATTGAGCTTTAAATTGATGTTTCAAGTTTGAATGAGCATAATTGAGTACATTTGTTGTTTTTAGTTCTTCTCCCAAAAGTGTTGTTTAGGATGATACCCTCGTCCTCAATCATAAGGAAATCAGTAGATTCCCTCATTGAGTTGACTCACCTAAGGGTTGCAAGTCAATTCTCTATGTGGATCTCATTTCCTAATGAAATTGTGAGAAATAGGTCTATCTACATCTACATTTTAAAATTGGTGAACCCCCCTTTTCATTCAAACCCTATTTTTTCGTTGTTTCAATGTGATTCTTGCACTACCTTCTAATCTCTGGTTTGTACTCTCTTAGCTTTGGTAATCTTCCATAGTTGAAATATGTATCTCTAAAATATTTTTCATCATTATTATCATATCTTTCTTTACCTCTTTGATATCCATCTATTTTTCCATTGTAATATGAATTATTGTCTTCCCTACTATGGTAGTTAGAATTATTGCTTCCTCTATTAAAAAATGAACTAATATTATTGTTGTATGTGTTATTACTCTTCCACATTTCCATAAATTCATTATAGGGTATTTTATCATCATATTGAGATATGCTGCTTTGGAATCTTCCTCTTCCTCTTTGGCAATTTTGTTTTTCTTCAAATATTTTTGTAAACTTCTCCTTCATTTTAAATTAAAATGCTTCTTCTATTGCTCTTTACTTCATTAAGCTTAGTTTTTATTGAACACTTCCTCTCAATTCATTGATATATCTCACAACCTAATATTTTCTTGCTTCACTATGTTCAATCCTAATGATCATCTTGTAAAAATCTTTAATATACTCCTTTTTAGTCATATCTTTTTGCATTTGATTTTGTGACTTTTTCAACAATTCTAACTCATAATCAACAAATATAAATTACTTCTTCAATTTTGCAACCATCTTATTCCACTTTGTTGACTTTTATTTACCTCTCATTTATTTCTAATTGTATTTACTTCCACATAACAACATGTCCTTTCAATTTGGTTTTAGCAAATCTAACCCTTTTTGGGTCTACAATTTCTTTGTATTCAAAATACTCTTCCAAATCATTCAACCAATCAATAAAATCCTTAGGATGATCACTAACAACAATTAGAAATATAAATTATAGGTCTATTACCAATATTTGAAATAATATTCACCATTTTCACTTGACTTGTTTATTCTTCTTCTAGGGTTTTCAAATCTTGCTCAACAACTTGTATGTATTCTTGTTCACTCTCTTCTTCATCACTATCATCATCATTTCTATGGTTAACCCTATTTTTATATCCTCTTCCATAATATCCAATCATAATTTAATCATCCACATCATTTCAAACATTTCTTCTATTCTTCTAGCATTATTAGCAACACCATGAACTATTTATGGAGGCATATCTCCTTAGTATTTAATACAAACTACCTTGATCAGTGATAGGTTGAGAATCACACCTTGCAACTACCTCTTAGTCAACACTATTATCAAGTTTCTTTTAGGTTATATCAATTTAGTGATTTGTTCCCAAGTAGAATCTTTAGGATACCAAACCTTATGTTTTGAGATCAATTGCTGGAATCATGGACAAAGGATCCAATGAAGGATTATCCAATCATGCACTGAAATGAAACAACACATAATTACACAATGGAATTCTAATGAAACAATATTATGAACTTTACTGATTCTTAGTCATGGATGAATCACAATATGTCACAATAGGCTTCCAACATATTAGGGTTCAATCATTTGGAAAACTTATAGAATTTGAATGATATTACAATAAAATGCTCAAAATTGACTCCCATCATGAATCTCTAACTTGACTACTTTTAAAATATTGTGAATAATGTTTATATAGCAACTCATAATCTTAGGAATGATATTGGTTGGCTTTAAGGTGGAGCAAAACTCAATGCTTCATAAACATGTAGTCAACTAAGTGTGTAGATTAATCTTTTGGAATGAATTCCATAATGATGGATCAATGAATATTGATGCACTTCATACCATAAGCTCTCTTGGGTCTAGTGTACCTTGTAATGTGTTACTTTTTATTATAAGCTTAAGAAATTAGTCACAAGCCTTGAACAATAAGCTTGTTTATTATTATGTCATTTTTGATAACGGATTAGAAATTAATATATGCCATGCCTTTCAAGTGATCATAATATCCCAAAATTAGAATATAAAGTTGATGGATCAATATAGATTGTGTTTCTAATAGTGAGTTAGAATGTGCAATTACAATAAAATATAATAGGATTTACGATAATTGATTGATGATTATAATGATAATGAAAAATTGTAAACAAAATAGATAAAGAAATGAAAATATTTTTAGGTGATGCAAGATCGCTTCTACACCTTAATATGCTCTTGCATCAATAATTAATATTATATGGATGAAAATTCAAATCTAGAATACCTTTCTTATGCTTTGAAAAATCCATACACGATGTAGCCAAAAAGGCAGTCTTCACATCTACCATTTCTTTAGATACTAAATTATTAATATTTCCACTATCAATAATAAATTTACAACACTTAACTCCTAATTAAGTGCATTTAGTTTTTAATAAGTTATTTCTCTACATTGGTTCTTATTCACCATCACATTTCAACAAAATACTTCTCATGACAAGTGATTCATCATTCTTTGATTCATTATTTGACTTAGGTGATCTCTTAGGTTCTTCATCTACAAGTGCAGTTCTTGTGCTATCTTTAAATCTTTTGTTTGTGCTCCCTTGGCTTTGGTAACATTCAAATTCTCAATTTCCTTTTCCTCCACACATGAAATATGTATATTTGAAAGACATTTCATCATTATTGCCATATATTTCTTTATTTGTTTGATATCCATCGATTCTATAATTTTAATATGAATTACTACCTTCCTTACTACTGCAATAAAAAATAATGCTTCCCACTTCATTACAAAATGAATTAATATCATTGTGGTATGTGGTATGACTCTTTCACTTCAATAAATTCATTATAGGGTCTTTTATCTTCATATCGAGATATGCTTCTTTGGAATCTTCCTCCTCTTCCTCTTTTCTAGTTTTATTTGCCTTCAATTTTTCTATTCAAGTTCTCCTCTACCTTCATTGTAAATTGAAATACTTACATTATTTTCAACTTCACTAAGATTAGTTCTTCTTGAATACTTCCTCTCAATTTATTGATATTTCTTGCAACCTTTTCTTTGCTTGTTTGACTATGTTCAATCCTAATGACTATCTTGTAAAATTCTTCAATATATTCCTTTTTAGTCATATCTTTTTGCCTTAGATTTTGGAACCTTATCAACTATTCTATTTGATAGTCAACAAATCTATAAATTACTTCTTCAATTTTACAACCATCCTATCCCACTTGGTTGTCTTTTATTTGCCTCTTCCATTTCTTTCCACCAAACAACATGTCCTTTCAATTTGGTTTTAACAAATCTAACCCTTTCTAGATTTACAATTTCTTCATATTCAAAATATTCTTCTAAATCATTTAATTGATCAAGCAACTCCTTTAGATTCAAATCACCAAAAATAACTAGAAATCTAAATTATAGGTCTATTACAAATATTTGAAATAATATTCAACATTTTCATTTGATTTATTTCTTATTTTTCTAGGGTTTTTGGATCTTGCTTAACAATTGTACATATTCTTGTTCATTCTCATCTTCATCACTCTCACCATCATTTCTTGAGTTAAACCTCTTTTTTTGTCCTATTCCACAAGATCCAATCAATTTTTTTTCACTCTCATCATTTTAAACATTTCTTCCATTCTTCTAACAATATTAACAACTAAATAAACTCTTCATGGATGTATCACTCCCTAGGATTTAGTGCAAACTACCCTAGTCAATAATAGGTTGACAATCACAACCCTAGTCAATAATAGGTTGATAGTCACACCTTGCAATGACCTCTTATTCAACATTATTGCCAAGTTTCTTATAGGCTATCTCAATTTAGCGATCTATTCACAAGTAGAACCTTTAAGATATCAAACCTTATGCTTTGATACTTAGTTAATATAGTCATGGATGACTGATCTAATGAAGGATTATCTAATCATGTGGTGAAATGAAACAACACACAATTACACAATGGAATTTTGATGAAATAATTTGATATGAACTTTACTAATTCTTAGTTATGAAGGATTTACAATTTGCTTCAATAGGCTTTCAAAATGCTAGGTTCCATTCATTTGATTACAATTTGCAAACACAAAATTTGAATGCCATTACAATACAATGCTCAAATTTGACTCCCAACTTGAACACTTTCAAATGATTGTGAGAGATGTTTATATAACAACTCCTAGCCTAAAGAATGATCTTGGTTGGCTACAAGGTGAAGAAAAACTCAATGCCTTATGAAACAAGTAGTTAAATAAATCTGCAGATGACTCTTTTGAAATGAATCTTGTAATGGTGGATCAATGGATATCAATGCATTTCATACCATAAGCTCTCCTAGGTCTAGTGTACCTTGTAATGCATTCCTTTGTTGCTAAAAGCTTTGAATAGTAATTTTTTTTGTTATTTTATTATGCTTGGGTAAAGTATCAAAAATTAATATGTGCCTTTGCAATGATCATAATCTCCTAAAAATATATTATGACATTAATGGATCAATGTAGAATGTGTTTCCAATTGTGAGGTAAAAATGTGCGATAAAATCTACAACAATTGACTAATGACTGAAATGATAATGAAAAATTATAAATAAAATAAAAAATAAAAGAAAACAATTTTGGGGATGCAAGATTGCTTCCACACCTTAAAATACTCTTGCATCAATACTTGATATTATAAAGACGAAACTTAAAATGTAAAATCCTTACATAACCAAAAAAGAGGCCTTCACATTTCCAAAATTGATGGAATAAAGAAGAATGAAGCAACTTTACTAATATCATCCATATCAAACACTTCAAGAAACAATTTCTTCATTACTTAGATTCAATTTTGAGGCCAAAGAAGCATTATCAATAACTATAAAATCTTGCAAAACTTTAACACACACATGAACTCTATTTATATAATCAAAAATGAAAATATCCAACCTAGAATCACTTTCACACAAGAACGTATCCAACCTAGAATCACTTTCACACAAGAACGAGAAATGAGAGAAACATCCAAAACCATATAGCTTCCTTATAACTCACCTGTAAATTACTTTTAGTTAATTATCTGTCTTTTTTAATCAGCTTGCATATTTTTTACATTCTGTGAATTTTCCCTTTCATTATACTTTTTTATTCCTTACAAATATAAGGACGATATCCCAAATTCTCCGATATCAACAAAAAGAGAAAAATTCAGGTAAAATTGCTTGACATTCTCGGAGGGATAGACGAGAAAAATTCAAATCAGAGTACTTCACATCGCATTAATTCCGTTTAACAAATTAATGGCGGAACGAAACGTACCGTATGGGAAATAACGAACCACTCGCCACAAATATTTGAAGGCTTCAATTCTCTGCAAGATAATTGGAGGATAGCATTGATGAAAAGGAGCACAGAATAAGCAGTGCATTCCATAGACCCAGTCACTGTGCAATGCGCGTGTATGATGTGCTTTAAGAAGAAACATGTCAAGAATTCTCATCGCAGGTTTCTCCCAATTGAGTGTACCTCTCACCAACTACACAAAAATTCAAGATCCCAAGCCTACGCTTGGAATTCGTGGCAATGCCAAAGTAGCTGCGGGCATGGGACCGCTATTTGTAGACGTACAATCCAAATTCAAGTCTCAAAGAGTGGAGTACTACAAGTGGCTTGCCGCTAAATTAGCGGAGGAAGGCAGGCTTTCGGAGTTTGCAAGTTTAATATTGACTATGAGCGAAGCAGGCACGAATATCACCAATTTTGTGCAGCAGCTGGAAATGGAAGTCGTCCGCACAGGGTTTGCGCGTGAGATCGAGAATGGTGAACTCTATCCAGTCTTGGAAACGTTGAGCAGTTTACACAGAGCAGGATGCCATTCGCCTCAATTTCTGGATGACAATGCCATTCGATTCATTGCAAATGAGTGTAGAAAGCTTGTCGAAAAAGGAAATGTCAAGGAATGCATTCACCTGCTGCACATTTTATCAGGCCAGTTTCAAAAAGCACAAGTGCCCAGTTTCTTAAATTATCTTTTGTATTAGGGCTTTTCTGTTTATATTCTTTAATGGCGTTGTAACATACGACGGCTGGTGTTTTTTATGCCGAGTAAATCAGTGAAAATTTAAAACATCCACGTTTCAACAATCTGTTATAAAATCTAGGTGTATGCGAACATCCAATTGCGTGTCTCAAGTTTTAAATGCTTAGTGATTTCCTCCAATCTTTCGTCATGTTCCGACTTCATTACTCTTCTTCATCTGCCTTCCCGCTATAAAACCAATGGCTACAAATTTTGTTTTTTGAGCAGGTGACACTTAGGGCTTAAACACTAACTGATGCTTATCAGGACACACAAATTCAAAGTGTGTGTGTGTGGCGATTGAGGGATTTATCTTAGTAGGAATCACATAAATGCGGGAATTAAACTTAATCGTTGTAGGTGATTCCAGATTAAACCTAATGCTAATAGGAATCACCCTACAACTGTGAATGCTAATAGTCCAACCTATTTAGGAGAACTATACACATACATGAAATAAAAATGTTATCATACAGATCCAACACAAGCCAAATGAAAGTTAAAATAAATACCGAGCTTCAGTTCATGTCTTCAAGCACGCTCCTTCTTTTGGATCAAAATCTCCCTCAATATGGACTTTAAAGACATGCTTAGAATGAAGCTAGTGAAGTTACTTTTCTTAAGCTAAAATCATTTTTTTTGGATGACACCCATTTCCTTGCTTATTCTAAAGCTTCCATAAATGCTTTTTATAACTATGCAATACATTAGTCTCATCTTAATTGTTATAAGCTAAATTACAAAATTCAATTCGCTAAATAACATGTAGACCGCATTTTGTATGCTACTGGAACAAATCCCCCTAGTTTGAAATCTTTGAAAGGATAGTAACTTCTGGTTTAAACTTTAATGCAAAATATATTTTGTTTAATGTATAATCGATGTGGATATTCCAATGTTCCAACCCATTAATACAGATTTGAAATTACTAATGGCTGAAAATTATATTGAACTAGCTATACTTAAAGAATTAATAATTATGCTTAAAGACTGCATTTACAGACTTTTTTTGTTGCATACAATTGACTGGAAATGATTTCGCGATTAAAGTACTGAAATAACATGAAAGCAAGGAAGTCACACCAACATAATTGACCATTAGAAAACCTCGTGAATCCTGGAGAAACCTAATGTGGGAAAAATCCAATGTTGAAACAGTTGTATAAGGAGTGGCTCTCAATGAAGCATGACGGACTACTGTGCGTATCAATTCAAAAACCATACAACATCCTTCTACTTTCCTCTCTGCATGATCAGACTACTTAGACCTTCTATATGTTACACTCTTACTCAAACTGTTGCTACAATTCTAGATGATCGTATAAGACACAAATACATGCATTAATGCAATTTTTTTGGCTGATCAGATGCCTTTAAGCTTCACATTGAAGAAGACAAGCTACTGAGCTGATGCAGATACCTGAGTCAGTTCAGATGCCAAACTTTCATATTGGAACAAATATGGCATGTGCTAAATTCCTCATCTTCATGTGTTGAATTTTTCATATTTAATAAGGGTCACCTTTCAGGAGGGCATTATGGTAGTGCCAAATTTGCTAAAATATCTTCCTTAGCTCCTTATTGATTTCTTGAGGTTCAGACGTACTCCTCAGAGTCTCTTAACTGACTTCAGACAAGTGGCTCAGTGTGATGTCTTCCTTCTTTATCTTCTTCATGTTTTTCACTTTTGTATTTTTTTATTATCTTGGTTGGAGTTTGAACTCATGGTTTAGGGTCTTGAAGAGATGTTTATGCATATCTGTTGTTATGACCAATTCCATAGTTGAAAAACTCGCCAAGCCCAAAAACACTACTCAGCAAAAAACTCGACAACTTAAAAAATTGCTTAAATTTCATTAAAAATGCATTTTTTTTTGCAAAATTCAATGATAAGATGCATCCAATGAGTCAATAAATGAGTACATAAAAGAAGAAAACTAGGGGAGAGGTAGAACTAGATGATATTATCGATGAAGACTTGTAGGCAAACTTGGAAACTTGGACTTGGAGAGTACCTAGAAAATCGAATGAATTCAATGGGAGTTTGAGGGCAATGCCCCCAATGGGGTCGAGGGGCAGCACCCCTTGTGGGGGTCTAGGGGCAACGCCCTCGTGGGGGTTTGGGGGCAATGCCCCTCGTGGGGTCAAGGGTCAGCACCCCTTGTAGGGTTCGGGGGCAGCGTGATACAGGGCAGGGTCGAAGGGTGGAGCCCTTGCCACAAGCCCAAATTAAGACCTCCAAAACCACACAAACCTTCATGGTGTACATCATTTTGCATTAACAATAAAACCCAAATTAAGATTGAAAAATGAAAATGCCTTTTTAGCGGCCGTGAGAGACTTTTTCCTTGACGGGTGAGTTTTTCTTGTGGACTCACCAAGTTTTTGGCGAAAACTCGCCAAAAACTAAGCAAGTTTTTCTCCCTGACCCGGTGAGCAGTTTTGGTGAGTAAATGTGGGGAAAACCTGCGAGGAAAAAAATCCGCGAGTTTTGCAACTATGACCAATTCAATTTGGATCTCACAACTCCAATTTGGGAGGCTTTTGGTCCCCAAAAGTTTATTTTTTCAATAGATGAAGTTGTAATTCCCTTACCTTTCCTTGGATTACCATTTCTCTTTGGTCGGTAGGGTGTCCTTTTAGTTTGTCTTGCCAATGTTCTTGCTTTATCCTCTTTGTTGCCCTTATCTTCTTAAGCACTACTATGTCTTCCTCTAACTCTTTTTAATCATCAAATGCATAGTCTTCTATTGAAGAGAACACTTGTCCCTGTTCTTCTTCATCTAGTGTAGAGGCCTCAAAGAAATGCAAGTTTTCAACCTTTACAACTACATACACCTTCATATAGAAAGGTAGTTGAGACTGAAATCATTATTACAAATGTGATCTGTGATTTTAAATGGTCCATGCCACAACAGTTCAAGTTTCGTTGCCTGTCCTTGGAGTTTATCTTTCCTCAAGTAAAGCCATACCTTATACCTGCCTTGGAAATGATACTCCTTTAAACGATGCTCATGGAAAGCTTTGTACTTTTCAAGGCTCCGTAAACTTCTCATGCACTTGAAGGTGAATTTGCATTTTTTTGATAATATTTTAGCCTTGGCTTTTCAGAATCTACTTCTTTGTTAATCCTTTTTGGGTGTCCCAAAACAATATCAGAAGTTTCAAGAGATAAGCACACAAAATATGCTTCAAAACGAGATTTGTTTGCAGATGTCTGCACTACTCTATTGTGTGAGTGCTGAATATCTGCCAAGTTTTTATCCCCTGCTCTTAGATGCCCTTTGTGGTATTCACTTAAGAGTTGGACCAATGTTCTATTGGCTACCTTGGCTTGGCTATCTGTTTGAGTATTGAAAGTGGTAGCTCACTTGAACTTTGTGTCCATTTTTTTCTACATTGTGCTCCAAAATCTGCCCAAAAACATTGAATCTCTTTTTGAAGCAACGGATTTAGGAAACCTGAAATGCACCTCAACATTAGAAAAAAGAAATTGAACAATTTATTTCTTTCCATAGTTCCATGGAGTTTCTTGGTGGGGGGATAGGTTTCAAGGATGGGGGCATCAAGGGCCTAAGTTTGGGGATGGCGGGGGGATACATGTAGTGCTTGAAAAATTAATTATAAAAGATGTATTTAAACACATTACAATGATTGCATTGACCATTAGTAATGAAAATGCAAATTCTGTAATGTGCCCTTTCTGACAGAAATACTTAAACCTGAATCTTGCATTCAAATTGTTTCTCAAAGAGACATTAGAAACGTTAGAGATCAATAAATTTCAGTAATAACAACTCTTAAGATCAAAGATGATATAAATATTTCATTCTTGTCAAAGGATTATTCATTTCCTCCTTATCACTCACTATTAATGATTCTTCTATAATATATTTCATAAGTACATTAGCTATTAAACATCTTTCAAGATACCATAGATGGAATTCTATTATACCATTTAACATCATAATGAATGAATAGAGTAATTATTACTTATAAGGCTCAATAATTGCTACAAGCATCATTATTGGAAAGTCGTAAATAATATAGTATATATATATTATCTTGTATATATTTTATGTGCCCGCCATCTATGAATTTTAGCATATATATATATACTAAATATGTGTATATATATATATCTATGTATGTATGTATGTATGTATATGTATATGTATTATTACGTATGCATTGTATTTGTCCATCACCACAATATATATATCTAAATATATATTTATCACTTATCAAAACATGCTTAGATATATTCATAAATCATAACATATTTAAATCTATTTATAAGTATCAACTGAAATCTAAGTTAATAATATATTTAATTACCAACCTTTCATTCAACATATGATAATACTTACCTCCGAATACTCACCCTTACTTGGGTTCAATCTGCTGAAGCCCCTCCTAATCCCTTAACTACCGATCTGCAGAAATTCTTTTTATTCTAGCCATCAATCTGTACTTGAGTCTCTCAGTTTTCTATTCTGTATTTGATCAGACCTTAGGGAATGTATTTCCTATCAGAATATCCTTTTTCTCCTTATCGATAGTACTGAAATATCCTTGTTCTTTTATCTAATCAGATGGTTGCTATTTTATTCATTTCAAGACTTAGTTAATTTTTCTTTCTATCTCCTAACTCTTTACCTTTATACTATCTCATGGGAGGTGATCCAAACTAGAGACACATCCTTTCACAATGAGTAAGCACCTCCTTTGCAAATCGTACCTTTTCTTCAACCCAAAACACACCTCTTGTTATCATATAATACTCATTGTTTGCTAATCGCTGCCTTCTTATAAATGATAATTGCTACTCCAAATTATATTCGCTACATATCTTTCCCTTTATTAACATGATCACTGCCCTTCAGAAATACAAATCACTGATATTTGATGATGATTAGTATGCCCCATAGGAATCAATTCTTTTATTTGTCGTGAACATATTTATTGAAATATTTTATTTTGATACATTTTTATTAATATTTTATATTGTTTCTTTGTGAAGATTACTTTTATTATTATTATATTTATAGTTAATAATATTAATTATCCTATTCCATATTATGATATTTGTATTATTATTATAATATTATCTACAATAAATATAATTATAATAATATTTATATTGCCATTATTTATGTTTATATTTTTTGATATTTTATTTTATTTAGTTATTTGTATTTAATACTTCACATTTTAACACTAAAATGCAATAACATTAAATCGCTGATATCTCTTTTGTTATTTTTCATTTATTCGCATTTCAACATGTTACGATTTTTGGGGGACATGACAAATTCTGAATTTAAGTATTATAATTATATTCAAAATTTCATAATGATGATTACAATGTTCAAAATGACAAAATAGCCTTATGTCTCTAATCATCCCCGAAGTTCTCACCAAACTCTTTGTCACTAGAACTGTTGGACTCCACAAGTTCAAGCTCCTCCAAATCAATATCAACTAGTCTTGTTGTGTAGCATCATCATTAACTTGTGTTGGCTCTTGTGGATTTAAATCCCATTGGGCTGCTGGACTCTCCTTGTATGTAACCGTGTTGTGGTCAATGAGATGAAAGGCACAATGTACAACCACAAGCTTCTTTGCTCTCCTGGAAGTAAGCCTGTTCCTTTTATTGGAGGGATGAAGCTATAAGTAGATCAGTTACTTTCAACATCAAAAGAACTAGAAACCTAGGATAGAAAACAAATGGCTAGAGAGATAGTCAATGAAGTAGGTCCATGCATAGTCCACCACAAAATTGGGTCCTTCTGTGCCATAGTCTCCCTATGTATCTTGGCCTCCTTTGATTATCCCCTAAGAGTGGCAAATTTTGTCCATTCAATACAAATGATGTTGGCATCTGTAGAATCATACATTTTTTGAATAGCCTTCATGAACCTTGCCTTCACCTTAGCATCCTGTATAGGTGTAATTCTGCCAAGCCTTCGCACATACCACTTTGGGTTTAGTGCATAGGCAACCATGTGCAAGGGAGTGTTGAGCTTCTTCTATCTGTGATGAATGATTGGCTGAATATGTTCATTCTAGAATTGCAATGCAGGGTCTTTTTGCCATACAAAAACCTTCATTTGGTCAAGCATAGTATTAATTGTCATGTCCCCGCAAATTGTTTTGGCCAACCAGTATATGGAAATTAAATAAATTAATAAATAGAAAGATAAACTGACTTCCTTCTTATGACAAGTAAGAATACAAGCCGACCTCCAATCAATACGATGCCTCACAATGAAAGGTTAATGATGTATATGCTGGCCGACTGGAATTGGCTATGATTTAGAAGCAACAATGAAGCGATTAAGAAGCTAAAAGAACTTCTACATGGCAGATATAAAAATATAATTAATTGCTAATCAGAAATTGTATATATGAGAGAAGGGGGACTTCACCAAGTATATCGGCCAAGTCATGAGAAAGTATAGTGATCATCTCCAAGGAAAACAATGATTTCAATTAAGAGATAATATTAAATAAATTAATTACTATTAATTGCAGCGACTAGTAATTAAGGATCATGTCCCTTGGTAAATGAATGTAATGAAGAGTTATACCCCTTGCCTATTTGATGGTATTAAAGGATAGTCTTTCCAAAGCAAAAGGCATCAATTTGGTGAGGAGATTAGTTCAGTCTACATCAGCAAAAAGGTAATATTCTCTGAGTATCAAATCATCAATTGGCATTGAAGACATATCTGCAGGCTGATATCTACAGCAAAGTGCCTGGAATAATTATCTGCATTCTGTGACTATAACAATAACATAGTTCACCGATATTGGTATGCTATTTAATGTATATATGAATATATTAATTCCATGTATTTCCATGCATTTAGATGTTTGAATATATATTTGATAGGAGTTGTAATTCATATTGCATTATCAGTCTAAATTATTAATGTCTCTATAATTCATTCTTGGGAAGAAGAGTTGGAAGTACATGAAGGGGGGGAGAGGTTCCTTGCTAAGTAGACAAGGTGGTTGACTATCCACTCTTGGGCTTTGAAGTAGGAAAGATTCCTAGCACCCGGATCGAGGTTCCCTCTCTAATCTTCTCCAATGATTGATTATTGAGGGGATAAATAATTCAGAATCAGCATTGTGAATTACTCATCTAAATCAGTACATATATATGTTAAATAATGTAGTGGATGTAACAATACTAATAATCAATTAATTATATTATATTATGAATCATTGGCTAACATTATTGTAGGTTGGAGTAATGGTGGTGACAATATATTTTGTATCAGCCCAAAAAGCATTACTCTTCACCACCTCTTTCACTCTCTTCCCCTGCTTTGTCTTAGAATTAGGCCATTGATTCCATTATGCTGTCATAGCCATTAGTTGCAATGCCTTTTGCAACTCAAACATCCTTTCCAAGAGAACAAAGTATGATGCATATCTGGTCTCAATAGGTTTCAAGAATTCCTTCTTCGAGAAGGTTCTAAAGAGCACATGTGAAGTGTGGTGGTTGCAGATAAACATTTGCACATCTCTAGCATCACTAACAACTACTTTGATCCAACTAAATTTTCTTATGTCCTTGAGTGCATTATTCACAACTTGCACACAACAAGGAGTCCATCAAATATGTCTATAGGATGCCTCAATTAACTTCTCTACAATTTTGGATACATGGGTTGCACTTGTCACTACTTGCACCACATTTTGTGGCTCAACCTCTTCTATAGCATCTTTAAGGATTTGGAATTGAAAATCAACATCTTTGCGATGCCCTCAACAATCAACAACCCTAAGGAAATAAGGGCCCTTTGTACATGTAACCATAATATTGATGAATGGACGATGACTAATGTTCGTCCAATTATCCATGTCTCCATTAAAATATTAATCTTGGAATAATTATCATCCAAAATTGTTGTCCTCAATTTAGTCTCCTTTGGTGGCACATATGATGGTCCCACCCTTATTATTTTTTCCATGACCTTCTTATAATAAGGAGAGTGAGCCGCATGGAATGTATTGTAATTGGCAAAGAAGAATGTAATGTCCCCTTATTAGAGACATAAAATGCACAAGTTAGGGTAAGGGATTTTGTATTTACCAATCATAATTTTACTCATGTAAATAGTCTTGAAGACCTGCACTCAATCATCAATAAAGCACATAATCCCTTGTTCATGATTAGACCATTTCAGATTGCACATTTTAAGAATAAGACAAATAAAATGCATTATCATCTAGGGCATAAACTAAAATGATCAGATATGACTTATTACTCTTGATCAGAATAGATCTTTGCCTTGTTTCCTCTTTCCTAACCTCTTTGGATGGTAGGTTTACTGTGCCAAGGGTGCGTGAATGATCTCTAATTGGACTCCCTCAAGGTTTCCTACCTGTCTTGGGACTGTCCATCAAGGATTGATTTACCAGCCTTTCCCTCCACAAACTCCCTATCCTTATTAAGTGCTAGCGAAAGGGAACTTTGGCCCGAAGTCTATTCTCAAAGTAAAGTCATAGTAGCTTAAGGAAGCACAACAATTGCGACACACAACATTATTGTGTTATTGACACATAGTATTCATTAATCTTCAGATGAGGAATTAGTCATTCATTTGTGCTGAGTAGGTAAAATTCAATTTACTGACATATTGCAAATGCGTCATTTAATATGCATTAACTTATCATACTAAACTTGACCCAATTCACAATTTATCCTAGATTTGAGCATTATTAGCATTCACTGATATTGAGTCAAATATGGGGTTAATTATCATACAATAATCCACTGTCCAAGTAATTCATATTGATTCCATAATCCTTAATGCTTAATCAGTTAGTGAGGATACTTAAATCTAAATCGACGCACTAACTAGATTTTCTCAAGACTTAATTTCCCATAACCTGATCTGTCTTTTCTCTCCATGTGATCTGGTCCTTCACACTTAGGAGATCAAGCATATTATAGGAATAATACATATATTTGTGTATAATAGTAAGATCTATCATACTTCAAATTAATAAACATGAATAATAGAGTTTGTACAACTTTATTCCCATCGGACTGCTATCTATTCCTTATTGCTGATGGTTCGATAAGAAATACACAGTTTGTTGTTATCTTTGGTGATTAGCTTTGTAGTGTCCCCTTTCTAGTTGAAGCACTTAAACCTGAATCTTGCATTCAAAGTGTTTCTCAAGGAGACATTAGAAACGTTAGAGATCAATAAATTAGATACTAAACACCTTTCAAGGTCCCATAGACGAAATTCTATTTATACCATTTATCATTATAGCGAATGAATAGGACCATTATTTCTTATGAGGCTCGATAATTACTACAAGCATCATTATTGCTCAATCATGATATATATATATATATATATATATATATATAGTCTGTATAAATATGTATGGGTCATCATCTCTAATTGACCTCCATTTAGAAAATATGTATATATGTCATGAACTCTATATGAATGTGCATATAGATATGTATACGTACTCTATTTAAATATATATATCATTATTTCTAATAAATACCATTATTGTAACTAATATATATATATATATATATATATATACTTATCAATTACCAAGGAATATATTTACCAACATATGAATTATATATAGAAATCATATTATAGTGGATATTATTTATCGTATATATTAAATATATATGTCCAACACCCATCATTACCAAATTCTTAATCCATACATTTATGATCCAAGCATCATAATATAATATACATATATACTTGTTATTTATACTTAACCATCACAATATATTTACAGATATTCATAAATCCCAACATACCGAAATACATCTGTAAGTCTCCACTGAAATTTAAATTATTAATACATCTGATATCTACTGGGCCTACAAAGTAATCGCTAACCTTTATTCAGTGTATGACAATACTTTACCTCCCAAGCAACAATAACTTATCCAACCCGATTCTTATATTATACTTCTTCACTATAATTTCTCCCCACTGCTGCCATAGACTTTATTCCTCCTTTGGTTCTTTCACCAGCCACGCTGATGATAAGGATATATGGTATCACAAAATGTAGGAACCAGAGACATTTTTCTCAATGGTTTCCTATATATATCCCTTCTGTCCTGTTGGAGTCTCCCTTAAATATTCGCTATGGAGAAAGCTTCCATTCGTGACTATTTAGAGTGATCGCTGTCCTTGAACAGTCGCTCCCCTTAAATTAATATTATCGCTGCTTTTGGGGGGGGGGGGGTTTATTAGTTATCGTTGGTTTAGATTTTGTTTTTATCTCACTTTAGATCATGTTTTGATTGGAGGTAAAAAACGGGTTTTGAAGGGGCCCGTAACCCTTTACAAAATAAAGCAGCTGATAAAAAAAGAAAACAACATTATGCAGCAATCAGCTCAACGACAGTGAACCAACAGCCAAAAAGCAGCCAAAAAGAAGGCAGCCAGCCAACAACACTACATATTGTTCAGTATCCCCACAGTCTCCATTTCACTAGCAGCCATCTTTTGCACATTATCCATAGTATCAGACACCTCTATACCAGAGGCCCCGCCCTGAGCTTTCATTCTGTTTCTATTTTTGACCCCCGACCCACCAGTTTTTACCTCACCACTCAAAACACTACCTTTAACACCACCCTTCTCACCAGCGCTATCCACATCCAACAAATTACCCACAACAACAGTATCATCAACAGACACAGTATCCTTTCTCTTTTTCGCAGTAATCATAGGGGAGATCACCTTGGCAGAGTTAGAAATGCCCAAAACCTTAGAGACATCTCCACTCTTCATGACAACATTCCACATTTTATCAATTTTATCCTCAACGGTTCTGTTTCAAATTGATGGTTTCCTCCGCCACAATATTAGCCACAGTATTAAGAGAGTCCATCAGATCATCAATTTGGCTTTGGACAGAAGGGTCCTGAACCTTACTAGCAATACCTCTAATTCTAACATTAGTCCTATTAATCTCATGGAAGAACCACTTAAAAAGTTTAAACAACACATTAGCACTATCACGAGCCAAGCCCAACACATCAGACAACTCCTCCCTTTCAAAGTTCTCAATCCCTTTCCCCACAGCAATGTCCTCATCAGAAGAACTAACATGAACCTTTTCAGCAGAAATATCCTTACCTTTGCCAGTAGAGACAAGAGTCTTCATCTTTCGAATGGAGCAGGCGATTTCCTCCGCAACAGCCTTCCTTTTCATTAGCCTATCCACATCCGCTTTGCTAGTTCCCACAGTATGTCCACCCACAGCCCTTTCCTCCCCCTTCTTCTGCATCCCAATGTCAACACTCGGAGAAGCCTCACCAAAGATACCTCCAGCCAGGGAAAGAGGGAAACCCTTCTCCAAGAGTTGGCCAGCAGTTCTCAACACCCTTCTCTTCCGACTCCCATCCTCAGTCTCTTGCAATTGTCTAGTCGTTGGGGGAGGAGAGGAAGCTTCCCCATAAAGTTCATTTTTGTCCTTAACCCCCTTAGAATGAACATTTGCAACCACCTCGTCACTGCATGTCGTATAGCCCTCTTTGACATCTGGCTTCCTTTTCCCAGTTTTACCCGGAATAGGGGCATTGGGGCCCTCCTCAAAAGAGGCAAACAAATCCGGGACATAATCAACATCATTATCCCCATCAGACTCATAATCTTTGTTCAAAATAAGCCTCCTCTTCTTAGATTTTTTACTAACCCTTTCCTCTTTCGACTCTGTGTCATATCCCTCCCGGGGTTTAGCAATATTTTCCTCCAGGGACACAAGAGGTTTTTGCACCTTATGAACTTTGATGTGTTAATAGATCAGGAGAATTAACCCCATATGCAGGACAGGGTTTCTGGGGTTTTTCATATGATCCTTAATCCCCAAGTCAAGCGACATCAACGATTAGTATGGAAAGGAAATCCATTTCTTATGCCGGAAATGGTTAAGCAAAAGGAAATGGTAAGAGTTAACCGCCGTATACCTACCTTCCAAGGTGACATACCTCATAATTTCTTCAACAACATCACGCCACAACGCTTTTAAGGAGCTCCTCTGATAACCACCACTCTTTGCCGTCTTCAAATCATCAACCTCTTTTCCTTTAAAGAAAATAGGCATCGCAACTTGCGATTCTTTTTTCTCTGAACACCTTCATACCATGCATAGCCAAGCCAGTAATTTGGGCTATGAATTCTTCATCAACCACGACTTCCCTTCCACCCAAATTCAGGGTTCTCTCATTCCACCCTTGAGCAACCAGATTAGTGACCTGGGGGTTGATACCATGCAGTTTTTCCATATACGGAGTTAAGCCACCCTTCTCTAAAATCTCCCACACCTCCTTCCTTTGCTTAGCAGAAACGCAGGACTTAGGCTCGGCGCAGTTTTTGTCCCCACCCATTGCAAAAGACTTAACAAACAAAGGCCAAGCACAAAGCAGAAACCTCAGGAAACTAATACAGATACCGCCCAGAGCAGAATTATAAAACAAAAGACTTTGGAAACTAAGACGAATATCACCTAGAATCCGTGTGAAGCCAACAAAAGGACATATATGAAATGATGAACTTGAACTCCGGTCCTTGTAAAAGCTGCCCCCCATACTTAAAACTTGAACATCCTCGTTCATAAAATTAGGCCACATGAATAAGGACATGCACAACTCAATGCAAAATAAGATCAAAAGCAACTTGAGATTAGCATTCATTGTTAATAATAGCCATTGCCTCAAAAGGAATAGGATCATTTAAATCCCACTCCTTTCTTTATCTAACACCAAAGTTAGCGAAGAAATCAGCTAACATATTTCCCTCTCTCAATATGTGGGAGATATAAAAAGTGTCAAAGGAATTGATAATTTCAATGGAGTCCCTGACCAAGGCCTCAATAGTCCAAGACGGAGGTGAAGCATTCTTCAAATTATTTATAATGTTCAGAGAGTCACCCTCCAACCAGACCTTCCTATACCCTTTGCTTTGAGCCATTTTGAGTCCATGATAGGCTGCAGCCGCTCACTTTAGATCATGTTAATAATAATATGATCATAATTTAAATGATGTTCATTACCAAAATAATAGTAATGTTACAAATAATCGTGCTTATAATAATATTTGGATTATGTTTATTTTGTTGTTCTATTTTATTTATAATTGAATATTTGATATCATAAAATATCTTATTATTATTTTATTCTATTGTATGGCATTTTATTATGATATTTACAATTAATAAGATTAATTGTTTTATTACAATAATTGTGTAATTATAATATTATCTTGATAATTATAATTATGTTTAAGTTGTTAATATATATATATATTTATATGTATTGTATTTATGTATTAGATGCTTAGTAGTTTAGTGTTCCATTTCGGGGACATGAAAAAGAATTTGCCAATTGCATCAGTTGCCTCACCTTTCACTTGCACTTTGAATAAATTTGCCAATGGGTTTGGAGCATCACTAGTCACTCTTTGTTTCTCCTTATGCTTTGTTGCCCCTAAAATAGAAGAAATTTGAATATGTGCCTATGGCCTTTGTAAAGTAGTAGAAGTAGAACTGCCAAGACCCCACCCTATTAGTGGCAAAGTATCAAATCTAGGTGCATTATCTTCACTACCATCTTGTAATATACTTATCTCAGCCCTATATTTGAGTTTTTTTGCCAACTTGGCACATACTTTTACACCTTTGCCTTGGATATGAAGGAGGGGGGCATTAACTCTGGTAATGTTTCCTTGAGATTCAAGTTTACAAAAGTGACACTTCCAGAACCTAGTTCCCCCAGATGTCCCAGGCTTTGCTTGTAACCTAGTTACAAATTGTTTTGAAGGGGACTTTGGATCAAAGGAGCCCCTTAGCATATTTTTGTAGCATTGCTGAAGAGCAACTAATATTTGCATTCTTAATAGAACTAGCTGCTTCACTCCTCTCTACTTTTGTATTTGGATCATCAGGTGCATAATCAGATTCAGTTTCAACTTCAACTTCAATCTCTTGAGGCTCAACCTCATGTTTACTCATTTTATGAGAACTCAAACTCATGTTGACACTGCAAGAAATGATAATAAAATTTATAAGTATATAACTTGAAAATTAAAATTCAAACTATGCATAATGCAAGGGATCAAGACACAAGGATTTTCTCTTTGTTTTTCATACTTCAAGTCACATGAAGTGTAGAAGCAGAGATACACAAATAGGATCCTCGATCTTAATCTTTGTTAAACAAGGATTTCACTTTTTTTTTTTCTTACTTTAGGTTGCATGAAGTGCAAAAATAGATGATAAACAAAAGTTAAAATCCTAATTTGACAAAAATCTGAACACCTAAATAATAAAATATTGTTGTATAAAATTAAAAAAATTAAAATCTAATCATTATTCATTTGTAAAACTAAAATAATGAATTTAAATTCAAATTTGTAACAATGTAAATTGTAAAGCCCTAAATTAGTTACTAAATTTGTCAACTAAAATTAGTAATTACTGATAGTTACTAAATTGGACAATGAAAAAAAAAGTCATGAAGGAAGCCTACCATAAGGCTCAAATAATGCTTTGAATCCTTTGATTCAATGGTGGATTGATGTCACTATTCCTTTTTCTCTTCCTCTCACTATTCCTCAATCCTAATGCCCTCACTTGCAATCATTCCCATTCTTGCAGTTTGCTATTATAACTTTCAACTTTGTTGATGAAATTTTGGAGTGAGTTGGAATGAGGATTAGATGCCTATTTGTAAGTTTTTTGTGAATGTTTAGGGTTTGGGTGGGGCTCTTATGCCATTAAGGTTGGAGCTTGTGTCACATAATTCATATTTTTCTTTAGATTTAAAAACATGAAGTTTTGATTCATTTTGCCGTGAGGGATACTTGGAAGTCCTAAGGACGATCAAGAGACTCCTAGGAGTCACTTGGACGTCTCAAAGACATCCTAGAATCCACAATGAGTTCCCAAATGAGGGGGATGTCCCAACAATGTCCTCGGGTCTTGAACGATGGTGGGATAGTGGGGGGACATCCCCTTCAAGTCCCCGTATTCCAAGGATGTCTCCGTCCCAGAAACATGGGTATGTTGGGAGGGGGGATGTGTCCCCATGGAACACTGCTTCATTCAGGTATATCCAAAGGCAAAATATCAACACAATATTACCAATCGGTGTTTTACTAGCCTAGAAGGCATTCAAAATACTAAATTAGGGTTTGTTTAGGAAAAACTTTGGAGTTTAAATACAATTCAATAGGCATCTTAAATATGATTGGTGGGAGGTTAAGGACCACTTCCCCTTGAAGTTTTTGATGTGCCATGCAGTTGATGAAGATGCTTGAGGTTTGTGATGACCCCAATTTAATGATCTTGACATTTAAGCTCATATAATAATGTTTAACTTTCCAAGAAGAGTTCATATCGTGCTTAGAAAGATCCTAGGAAAGGGCTTTTATTTGTGGTAATGACAATATGTCATGCAGCTAACATGTCCTTAATAGGACATAAGAACAAGCTTAATAAGGATAAAATGGTTAATGCCTCATTTGTGAGATTCAAGGGCTAGGGAAAGATAGGAAAAAAATATGGATACAAAGTGCTTCAAATGCCTCTCATGGATTTAGGGCCCATAGATACTCAACAAGCATTAAGAGGGCTATAAATATCTCTCAAAGAGCAATAGTCCAACCATTCTTTATATAGAAGTAAATATGTTTCTATGGTGCTATGTTTGAAGGAAGACAATATCCAGGCTTTGCCCATGTATTCTCAATAAATTGGTAAGTGTGAGTGAGGATGTGCATCCCTGGAAGAGCATATTTCAGTAAACAATTTGTCTAATTTGTTTCTATTTCACATAAAATTTTAGGTGGCCACGGATTTATTATAGATTACTGCAAAAATGACGTGGTAGCTGAATGTGGGTCAAATGAACAACCTGTAAATGGTCACGCAGAGCAAACAAAGAAGAAAAATTGGAGATTGAACAAGGAAACAACGCGTTCAACTTGTAGAAAATAAAAGAATTACAAATGGGCCACCTATATGTGAAACTTGACACATTATGCTACTCAAACCTCAGAGAAATATGTGTAGAGACTCTCTGCACTACAATTGCTTGTCTCGAAAGCTCTACCCAAAACCCAAATTACATGCCAATGCACACTCTCTAGGAGACCAACTCATTGATCAGAGTTGAACCCCATCAAATAACCATGCCTTGGAATAAATGTCACCAACCACAATCTGATTTGTGCTGACATTGTAATGTCCCCATTTTCCCTCCCGCATAATAAATAATAATTAATTTAATTATTTAACGTTACCTCAAAAAAAGTGCAATCATAAGGTAATATTAAATAATTATATTAATGATGTTATAAAGTGATATTGGGTTTTTGGTGGGAAAACCTAAAAAACATTATAAAAAGGGTTGAGGGCTCATTTCTCAATTATGCGAAGATTATTATTTTTTGTTTGGGTGAGAGCTCAACTTTTAGGTGACTTGAGGACGGAAACCCTCGAGTTTCAGGTTTGCGGATTTAGATGAAAACCCAGATCCTTTCTTGGCAAAATCACACAGGTTTTGCAGTCGGGCTTCAAAGATCGTTTGTAGGAATTTTGCGGGTCTTCTTCGAAGACAAAATTCTGAAAATAAGGTTTTACAACATCATTTCTGCAATAGCAACCTGGTCGATATTATCTATTAGATAATAGTATTAATTGGTGAAGTCAAAGGTCAACGAGAATCAGATAGGTGAACAGGATATCGTGGGCCTTTGGTAATATCGTAGATTTAATTATTCAGACAAATCGTGGAATAGGCCGAAATTCTCATCTGATTGGGAGATCCACATCATCCTTTGAAGTCGATACTAGCTGCCAGATAGACTAGAGACAAAGGAGCAGGTGTCAAGTAAAGACAAATGAAAAGATCACTGTATACGTCAGAGGGAAGGATTTAAATTAATCACGGTTCAGAAATTGTGGGAGGCCAATACATTTTAGTCACCCAGTGATCATAATATAGAAGCCGTGGGGGTTAAGAGGTCTATTCCCAGCCAATAAGGGAGTCACGATACCATACTTGATAAGGTGGACATCATAATTGACAGACATATATTTTAATGGCTGAAATATGAGATGGGACAAATCTCATTACCACTGATTAGAATAAGGAGGTCGATATTCGGCTTTTCAAAGAAGACAAAGCAAGCTAAATATTATCGTGTGACGCCAAGCTGGACTGGAGTCTTATTCATCTAGCACGATAGGAAGGGAGGCTCGAAGGCACAGTCAACAGGAGTTTCCAGTGAAAGAGATCTCATCTTCCAAGGGCCAGGAGTTGTGTCGCCAGAATGAAGAAATCGAGCCAAATGCTATGAATGATAATTCGTGAAATATAGGCCGATTATTCCTAAAGGAGCCGAAACTATATTTGGAGGCTATATAAATTCTTAAAGAGGCAACAATTAATCATGGTGATATTTTGTAGCTGTTCGGGGGTCCTTTACTCCATTCAGAGTTTGTGGCTATGCATATAAGCTTGGTGTGTAAGAATTGGAGAGGTGCTGGAACCAGTCGCTGCTATCATTCCATGTTCACATTGTTAACAAGTTTCTACCAACTAATCATTACCTTGGTGCCTAAAATCAGGTTGGAAGTTTCACGTTATAACTGCTGTTCATTATTCAAGCTAATCTAAAAGTTATGCATGGTGTCTCAGTCAATACTGAATGTGTCTGAGAGTCTCAGTCTGTCATGTAATCATCCATAGGGTTGCTCAGAATGTTTGTATGAGATAACAGCAGTTTGGTCTAGTGTAAGGCACTGTGTTTCAGTTCTGCTTTACCTTATTTCAGTCTATCTGTATTGCCTGAGAGTAATCAGAATTATTTATTAGTCTGGCAACTGCTGTTAATGTCTTTCTGAACAGCCAAAGGAGATTAATATCTCCTTAGTGGTACTCAGTTGAAAACATATGTTGTTGACATATTGCTCTATATGAAGGGTTGCAGTTGAAAATGTGTTAAGAATGAATCTCAGATTTACATTGGCTTTCCAATTCGATTATCATTGATCTTATGAGCAAAATTACTATATGAGTTTGATAAAATGGAACATCTATCAAACTAGACAAATCGGAAAAATATCATCTACAAGGGTAGGGGATATTACAGACATGGAGGATTGAAGCATGTCATCACCGTTAATGTGCCTAGGGACTACCAAAGAAAAAGATAAATTTTTTAGGTGATGCAAGATTTTACCAACTCAAGGATGCTCTTGCATAAGACAACCTTGGTAAAAAGATTGTGAGGTAGGAGCTTGCAACTTAGGACTTTATAATCAACTGATTTAGCCACCCAAGTCAGCTTGCTTTAGCTTTAAAAATCCATGAGTCTTCCTCAGGTCTCATACCTTTTCAGCGAATAAGATATTCTTTGTACTTGCTTTGTTTGGTCTTCTTGTCAACATGTGTGTCTAAGATCCGTGGAATCCCTTCTTGCCCTATTCTGGTAAATACTTTCTCCAATCAGGTGCTCCCACTGATTGAGCTACATCTGAATCAATGAGTACATGATTGGAATATAGATTAGATATATTGAATATTGGAGAGATATCCAACCCTATTGACAACTCGATCTCATATGCATTCTCAAAAAATTTGCGCACGATGTGTCATGGATTGATCTTCTTGGGCTATAACTTGTTGTAAGTTCCCGTGGGAAATCGCTTCCTTCTTAGATGCACCATGACTAACTCACCCTCAAAGGAGGTCCTTTCTATGACAATGACTTGCATCCAACTTGTACTTTGTGTTGCTCTCCTCTAATTGCTTCTTGACTTGTGCATGGACCTCCTTGTGTCATGCAAAGTCTTCAATCTCTTCACTTACATGTCTTACCATCTTCCACCCTCGATGGATATATAATACCTTGTGGGGATGACCCATACACCACTTGCAATGGTGTCTTCCTTGATGATCCATTCATTGAGTTGTACTCGAATTCCATTTGTGCCATTATAGAGTTCCACTACATAGGTTTTTCATTGACCAAACGTTTGAGCAAATTGCCAATCCCTTTGTTCTTCAACCTACTTTTTCAACTTTGTATTCATGTTAGGACTCATTTTGTACAATGCCTTGTTTGGCATATTGGAACTTGGAATTAGATCTATGTAGTGTGAGATGTTGCGCATTGGCGACCATCCATTTGAAATTCTTGTGCCAATCACATTTGTGTAATCCTCAAGTAGAATGATGATTTCTAGCTCCTTAGAGTTGTGCGACTCTCTTTATTCCCTACATGGGCTTGATTACTAGCGCGTAGCAGTCTTGTGAATCTCCCACCTCCTCGACAAAATCTTTTGTGGACAACATCACTTTGCCCTTTTGTGCAAACTCTTCCTTGTCCTTCATGGGAAGTAATTTGAACTTCTTACAACCCTTTGTGATGATGAAGGTGTTCTTGTGCTCATCATGCATTGTGTGTCTATCATATTGCCATGACTTTCCCAATAACACATGGTGTGTGTCCATTAGAATCATGTTGCACCACACCTCATTCATGTATCCTTGAATGTGAAATGCAACTTGACTTTGCTTTCTCATTGTGAGTTGTCACTTTTGCAACCAAGAGACTTTGTATGGCATGAGGTGTGTGTTGGCGTTTAAATTTTCACCTCTGGAATGCGTATTTGAAATGGACAGCTATGCACAGTAAAACTGCTCTTCAAATTAGGAGGGGAAGCTCCCTCTTGCTGATGGTGTTGAAAGAAAGTAAACTAAGAACTAAGTTGCCTATCTTTTTGATCAGCTTAGAGCACAAGGTTTATTAAACACAAACGCCGCAGCTGAGATTTTCTGTTTTAAGAACTTCAACTACGACTAACTTAAACTAAAGACGTTTCTAACTTCTCAAGTAATACGCAGAGCAAGAGAAACTAGAAATGGACAAGGTTGATTCTCTGACAAAATGCTTCAATAAACTCTTTCTCAACAAGCATCTACACACTTCAATGTAAGCTGAAATCAAGATCATAAAAGCAAAACACAAATAACGGAAATCTGAGATGTTATATCAAGGCAAAGGAGGCTCATGATTTTATTACTCAAACTTCTGGAACAAAACTTACTTCTAACATGCCTAGAACAAGAAATTGCAGCTAAAGAGGCTTGCAATCTTGTTCTTACGCAATAAGAACAACAACTACAATAACTCCTTGTTGGCTAAAACAGACTCAACAATTTTCTATCATAAAACAATTGAACAACACTTGAATAACAAATAGATGGCACAATAGGCTCAGCATTTTGTTATCACTAGCATGGTTAAAACAAAGTGAACTGAAACTGAATAACAACTTGCTGCAATACAGGCTCGCAATTTGCTATAACAATAACCGTTAAAGAAACTAATGAGCAAAGGCTCTTATTTATAGGCAAGCAGAGGAGTAGGGAACCCTAAAATCTCCTTGCTTTCACAATCTAGGGCTTGCGCAGCAAGCAAGCTTTATTTCTAAATCTAGAAAGAAGATAACATCTAACACCTAAGAAAGCAGAAAAAGCGGGAAACGCCAACCATTACATTTATCTTCTTTCTCTTCTTAAAGAATGGATAAGAATTATTCCAAGAATAGAAAGAAAGCGGAAAGAAAGCTTCTAGAAGAAAGCTGCTTTAAAGCTCAATCACATCCGCTAGAAAGTTAGAGATTGTGTCCTGGTTCGGTGCATCTATGCCATCAATAGAAAAAATACGTTTTTCCAAGATATCTTCTCCATTTGCAATAGATCTGAGGAAATTTTCAACCTCATTGGCCGCCTTTTCAAACTTTGCTGATATCATGGAAGTGTAACTTGGCAGAGTCTTATGTTTTTCTTTCATTCACTTCAGTACAATCTTCTTGTTGTATTTTTCCTTATGCATCTCCCATATCCTCTCACATTCACCCTTTGAGATAGTAACACTTTCAGGCCAAGGGGGAATGGAAAAACACTTCTCGATCATATCAGGCTTCAGACTGCAAATCAATTTGCCATCAACTAACTGAATCTCCCTTGTAGTTGGGTTGTAAGGCTTGATGCAAGCGATTACGAACTCAAGACTTTGAACGGATATAGGAATAGACGTTGCTGCGAGGAGTCTAGAGTGTCCCAGGTTTCTGATTGAAGTGTTGCTTGCGCTCTCCAAATCGTGTAGATCAAACACCGGTTTAATGTGATGCAAATCTGTCTCAGCTGTTTTGATGTAATCATGATAGAGAGCTGATTCACTCTTGAAAACATTGGGAGTGTACTCCATTTCAGAAACCTTGAAGAATAACTGTAAACTCGCCTAGGTTTAGACAAGTTTTGAGCAACTTACTATTTTTAGAATGCTGATTTTTCTTCGTTCAACGGACAAATTTTTGAAATTTTTTCTAAGATATGGGTTTTGCTCAAAATTTCGTTACAAGACGACCCAGATCATCCGTTTTTGAAAATTTTGAATTTATACTGAAAAAGCAGCAAACCCTAATTTCTTCAATTTTTTATGAAAAAAGCTGGCACCTGGGTTTTGTTCAGAATATGATTAGAAATGGACCCAGTTGATTAGATTCGCAAAACCCTGATGACTGATTGAAAAAGCAGCCAATCCTAGGATTTGAAATTTTCTTGAAAAAAAACTGTGATATGGGTTTTCTTCAGAAGACTGATTTGAGAGGACCCAGATGATTGAAAATTGAATGCACTGAGGATTTCACTGACATGCAAATAAAAAGCAGCTTGCTGCAACTTGATGAAGTTCTTGAAAATTTCTTCGGAAGAATGAGGTGAAAAGACCTAGATGGCTGAAAATTTGAAACTCTTGGCCTTCTTCTTGAAAAATTTGATCTTCTAGATGAAAAAGCTTGAAAAAGCAAGGCCTTATGTTTGCTGGTCTAAAAAATTTGATGAATAATGTAATGTCCCCTTCTCGAGCGTGATCAATTCAGTTGACCGTTGGCCTATTCCGGAGACCCGTAGGCTAGTCGGAGGGTTAAATTAGGGTTTTCCGTTTTGGAGGTTGTTGTTGCTCGAAGTTTGGAGATTGAAGTGCAGATTCCTTCTGGGTTTTCAGAGAGTTTCGCAATGGTATGACTTGCAGTGTGATCCGAGCACCTTCAGGAATTTACTATTTTTGGTAAATTCTATTTCTGGCAGTGGTCCTGTGGTTTTCAATGCGGTTGGCTCTCTTCTTCAGTCATTTTAGTTGGTTTGATCATTTTTGGCCTTGGGATGCATTTTGGAGAGATAAGTTCAGTTGATTTAAATAATGTTATATTTTAATGTTGACCCCCCCTTGGCCTAGTTGCATCACTTCAAGTTGTTTTTAAAAAGGGACTTCATGGGTGGACGCCTCTTAGGAGGTAATTTAATATTTTTAAAGGTTTTAAATCTTGCTTGAAGGGAGACGCCTACTTTGATGGAGAGATTATTTTAAATAAAAAGTCAAATGTGCCTCGAAGAGAATGGACGCCATACTTAGAGAGAAATTGGATTATTTCAAATTTGAAATTTAGGGCGCCCTTTCTAGAAGTTTCTGGAGATTCCTTGTTGAGCCTATATATGGAGACCTCTCCTCTTCATTTTCTCATCTAATGACTTCAGTAATGTTATGCTGCCGAAATGGTACTGGGATTGCTTCGAGGAATGTATGCCTCCTAGCCTTGGCTCGACTTCTTGCTTGAAAGATAGCAACTAGTGGAGATGTTAGCTTGTAGTTGAGTGGATTTTTGTAGTGAGCTTTGCATTGTAGCAATTGTTTGCATCTGTAGTTCAGTTTCTTGCATTATAGTCAAATTCTGGAGTTGCTGATTCAATGTAGATGAATGATGTTTTTGCTCATACATTAGAAAATAAAAATATATTCATTCTGGGTGTTGCATATTTCTATTCCTCTAAGTTGGGAGACCTTTTGTGCTAATTTACAGATTTTTATTTGATGTTTGTGATTTTTCCAAGGCAAATCGCCCCTCTTGGCAGGCCGTACCATTTGCAGCAGCTTGGAGTTTGTGCCATTAATTATTAGAGGTTGCATGTGTGGGTTTCTTCATTGGGATGTGGGCGCCATCAGTTCTAAGGCCTTTTGCAATCAATTTCAAGTCATTTGGAGTTGTCTGGAGCATTTTATGAGCATTTTAGTGAATTCTTAGGGTGTTGGTTATTGCATATAGGTTGCTGGTTTGTCATGTCAGCTTGCATAAAGTTTGTCATTTGAGTTGGGTTCAGGTTGAAAGTCATTGTGTTCATTGAGGAGACATGATACTATATTGCAGCATGGTTAGACTTCTTATTCTATGTTATTGGCAGGCACTCTATACTTCATTGTAAGCTGAACAGTAGTACTGTCAGCAATCTTACTTCTTCTTATGCTTCATTGTAATACCCGCTGAATAATTGGAAGAGGCTGGCTTGCCGCCTATCTTACGTTTTGAATTGCATTGTAGTTCTTAGTATCTCCGCCATATGGTAGCTCCATTCCCATTCAGGATTGGAAAGCACATCCTTGGCGTCGAGTTTACTTTTAGCATTGTAAGTTGTAGGGACCCTCTGACCATATGTTCGTCCACCTTGGACACATTCTTGGTTAGAGTTACTCAGTTCAGCAGTACATGAAGATCCTCTGACCATATGCTCACACCTTGCCCAACTCGGGACCCTGGTGTACATTGTAATGTCCCCAATTTAGCCCTACGCTCTTCATTTGGATTTAGCCTATTTCTGGAAACTCATAGGCTAAGCAGAAGCTCGAATCAGGGTTTCCAAACTTCTTGGAGGATGTTTTCGTCTTTTTGCGGAGTCTTCTTTTGGAATTGTTGAACTTGGATTGCGGATTCCTTCTGGGTTTTCTGAGAGCTTCGCATTGGTGGTTTCAGTTCGACATTCTGAGCAATTACATGAATTTACTATTTTTAGTAAATTCTATTTTTAGCAGTTGACTTGTTGACTCCTAATCAGTTGGCTCCACTTTGGCAGTCAGTTCAGACGGTATGGTTGAATTTGGCTTCTGATGCGTTTCCATGGTGATATAAGATATTTTATATTATAATGTTATAATTTAACATTATAATTCCTTGTTCTAGCATCATGAATTAATATTGTTTTAAAAGGGGGACATTGAAGGGTATTTTCACATGGAGGAAATATTTTAATATTTCTAAAAGCCAAATATTGCTCAAGAGGAAAAGGGACGCCAACTTTTGGAGAAATGATAATTTTAAATTAAAGAAAAATTGCCTTCATGAAAAAGGACGCCATTTTGAAGGAAGAATGGGTCAAGTCAAAAACCCTAAAAACATCTTGAAGTTAGGGCGCACCTTCTGGAAGCTTCTGGAGGGTCCTCTCAAAATTATAAAAGGGAGCTTTGGGTCCTCATTTTGGCATCTGATGAATTTGCAAAGTTATGCTGCCGGATTGGCTTTGGGATTGCTTCGAGGAATGAATGCCTCCTAGTCTTGGCTCGACTTCTTGCTTGAAAGACAGCAACTAGTTGAGAGGTTTAGTTGTAGTTGGTTTCCTTTCATTGTAGTTGGTTCTTCTCACATTCCGTAGTTGAGTTATTGTATTTTCTGTCAATTTTAGAGTTGCTGATTTGTATGGCTGTAGGTTGTTTTTACTCACAACTCAAGAAACAGAAATAATATTGTTCTGGGTACTGTTCCAATCTATTTTCCTATGTAGGGCGACCATATGTGCAAGTTTCCAGAATTTTATTTGAAGTCTATGAATTATCTAAAGTAAATCGCCCTTGCTTGCAGGCAATTTCACTTTGTAAGTGCTTTGGAAGTCGTGCAAAATAAATAGGGGTCTTTGTGAGAAGTTTTTGTGATCCATCTTCATTGTCATCATCATTAGAATGTTTTGCAACTGATTTCAAGTTAAATGAGTGAGTATTGAGAGAGATATGAGCATTTAGTGAGTTCTGGAGTTGCTGATTTCACCATTTTAACTGCAGATCTGTCATATCAGACTTAGTAAAATTATTAATAGGGCTGGGATTGTTCGTCTTAGTCATATTAATCATTCTGGAGTAGCTCTACATTTCAGCAGTTTGATTATCACTATAATCCATCGTGCTTGCAGGAGATATATTATATTGTAAGGCTGTTAGTAGTACTAACCAGCCAATATTCACATTTGTAAGCTCTTTATTATATTTCCCACATTTCGTGGAAGAGACTGATCCTTGCTCAGTCTATTGTATTTACTTTTTAGTTGCTCCGTCATATGATAGCGCCTATTCATCTTGGATAGGAGTGCACATACTTGGCGTTGAGCTCCATTTCCAGTATTGTATTTCATGTAATTGCTCCGCCATATGGTCGCCTCATTTCCATTCTGGAATTGGGTAGCACATACTTGGTGTTGAGTTTGCTTTCAGTATATTAGATGGTAGGGATCCTCTGACCACATGCTCGTCGTTCGCCGGCGCATTCTTGGTTAGAGTTTTTGTATAAGCATTTCAATTAAGACCCTCTGACCATATGCTCGCCATCACTTGGCGCCATTCTTGGTTAGAGTTACTTCCAGTTGCGGTTCTGATTAATGTACTAACGATCCTCTTGCCATATGACAGCCTCTCTCTTGTTGAGATTGAGTGCGCATTCTTGGCAAAGAGTTATATTGTAATTGCTGGTTTGATTTATCTAACCCTAACGGGTGTGTTGCATTTCTGATTGTAATTTGAAAATTGAAAAAATTTGGCTCGGAATATTTCATACATCCTTGGTTAGAGTTACATTCCGTATCTTTGAGTTTGAGCTAACCCTAACGGGTGCATGTTGTTTGTAATTGCATTAAAAAATTTGAAAAAATTGGTTCGGAATATTTCAAATAACCAGCAAACTTGAGTTCTTGAATCATAAAAATTCTTCAAACTTGCTGCTTCAACTTTCTCCTTTGAATGCTACTTGCAAAAATGATGAATTTTACATTGAAATGATGAATTAAATAGACATTAGGGTTTGAATTAGGTTTGCTTTCTGTTGCTTTTATTTTCAAAACCCTAAAACCCTTCTGTTCATTGAACTTGGATGCCCATGCTTCATCTCATAATTTGAAACTTTGAAAATCATGAAAATTCTACTAAGGCATGAGAAGTTGGGCACCCTTCTTGGCTAGGGGCGCCCACCTCAAGCAGTGTTAGCCATTTTTTTAATATTTTCAACTTTTCACAACTTTGACCCCCTACTTTGACGTCGATTTCCGGCTTGCAAACTAATTTGATGAGCAAGCTGAATGATTCATTGCAGAGCCTGACCCGTTCTGAGAAGATTGTTCTGGAGACATCTCTGGCTAAAAACTTCATTTCGACCTTCGAATTCATGGGAGCCTATTTCCTCCAGGGGCACCCATTTTGTCCAGAGTTAGCCATTTTTCTGATTTTCAATTTCTTCATTAACTCCTCTTCTACAGATGATCTTGTCGAATCTGGTGATCCGGTCGTTGGATTGACTGATGATTTTGCTCGTTGTGAAGCTGAGAAGATCTTAAGAGGGGTCTTCTGGGAGAGACTTCATCAAACAGTTGAGTTTGGGCCTTCAAAAGCTTGGGCGCCCCTGGCAAGCTGGGGCGCCCAAACTCCCAGAGTAAGTTTATTTTTCACTTCCTCACGTTTGCTTTTGAATTTCAATTCTTAGCTCTCATCAAACCCTCTGTTCAGCTTCTCATATCTGGCGATTGCAAACTCCGATTGACGCGCTGAATATCTCGTTGGAGAGCTGGATCAATTGTGAAGAAATCATGTTAGAGCTATATCTGCAAATTCATCTGTTTAGGCCCTTGAAAACTTGGGCGCCTCTTCTCTCCTGGGGCACCCAAAGCCTCTAGATTTAGCCATTTTTCATCTGATTTTCATCTTCAAGTTCAAACCTCCATTCTGTATGTTCCACTTTGATCTGAATCTGCTGGAAATTGGACAGTCAGATGATTTGACGGAGACAGGCGTGGCGAAGCTGGCTGAATACTGAAGAGATTGAGCATATTCTCAAACCCTAACTGCTGAGTTAGGTGCTCCAAAAAGATGGGCGCCCTTCTTCACCTGGGGCGCCCAAAGTTCTCATACTTAGTCAAATTTTGATAATCTTCATGTTTTTCATTCTAACTTCTGTGTGAATCCTCCTTGTTCGGCCTCAAATCCCGGGTGACTAGATGATCTATTGACTGCACCGTTGGACTGTTTGTGGAGCTGGAAAAGAACTAAGCAACTTTGGTTTGAGGCGTAAACCCTAATTTCAAGTTTTAGTGCCCTAAAAAGATGGGCGCCTTTTCTCTCCTGGGGCGCCTATGGCTGGCAGTGTTAGAAAATTTTCACAAATTTTCACTTTCTTCTCCGTTCTTCATGTTTGCCCACCAACTCGCCTTCTATTGAACGCTTGAGTGTTGAATCTGACACCTGACAGCTGACTGACCTCCATTGATGACCTTAGAGCTCCTAATATGCTTCTGAAAAAGCAGAATAGACCCACTAGGGCAAAACTGATTATTTTGAGATTCTGACTGCACCAGCCTGATATGGAAGTATTTTGAGCCAATCAAAATCAGTTTGAACTCTAACGGACCAACTTTCTATTTTTAGAAAGTTTTGCCAATATCTATTTCCAAAGAAACCTAGAAAAACCCAAAAAAAGTTACTATTTTAGAAAATTTCTAAAAATAGCAGTTTTCCTAAAAAGTAGGGATGAAAAACTGAGATCTGGGTTTTGTAGATTAAGCTTCTCTGAGCAGACCCTGATCGTCAGATTTTGAAAATTTTGCGTTTTAACCCCTCATGCAAGACATGCACACCCAAATTTTGACCTTTTTGATTGATTTAACAAGACTTTTACTCATTTCTTCAAAATGTCTAAGTGTAACAAAAATTTTAATTTTGGGGTACAACAGTGTGCATTATATTTAATCCAATCTTTTGCACCTTTTCCATGGATACCAAGTTGTTGGTGTTGACTTGATCAATGATCATCTTGTAGTATTTTCCTCCCAACTTGCACTTAGTTCTATAGAGACTTTTCCTCAACCTTTGCTCCTTATCCCCATGCACGAGCTTTAGTATTGCCTTGTGTATCATGAGGTTCTCCCCAATCGCTAGGTTCATGCTTTTTGCTTTGCATTATGAAATACCTTCATCAACTTGTGTGACATGCACACGCTTCTCTACCCGACCTACTCTTGCATGGCCTTTGGACACTCAAACACTTGGTTATTGTTTCATGCGCACTTGAAGTAAGTCACTATGAGTTGTCCGTTTGCAACCAAGAGACTTTGTATGGCATGGTTTGTGTGGTTGCTTTCAACCCCAACTTTTGCACCATTTTCATGGATGCTAAGTTTTTGGTACTACTTGCTTAAGTGATCAGCTTGCAACACTTTCCTCCCAAGAACTTGTACTAGCTCTATAGAGGATTTTCCTTAGTTATGACTCCTCATTGTTGTGCATAGGTGTTAGTAGAATCTTGTACATCATTATGTACTCCCCAAGCTTCTAGGTTTGTGTTTTCTACTTTGCTTCTCGATGTGCCTTCTTCATCAACTTGCATGACATGCACACACTTCTTTACACGACCTTGCTCTCACGTGGCATCTTCACACTCATCTACTTGCCTGGTGATTTGCTTGTCTACATCTGAAGCAAGTCCCATTCAAGCTGCTATGGCCTTGCTTCCCTTTATCTCTAGATTTGTTGGAGGTTTGTTTGCACTTTGTGTGACATCATTTGTGTTTGTGCCATCCTTGCATGTGTAGGTTTTCCTTCCACCACCTTGCCTACCCATTCTATGAAATATTCCCCGTAGTTTTGTCCTAAATTTTAGCACATAAAACTTCACCCGTTAATGTTAGCCCAAGAAAGATAACAAATTGAAAGCAACCCTTCATGTTTTGATCACCCAAATCCCGAAGTGGGCAAGGTGAGAGCATACAGTGTAAGGGGATCTGATAGCAATAATCTAAAAAAGCTGAAAGTACAATGCTATTGGCGGCAAGCCAGCCAATAGAGGAAATGCAAATGTTTAGGCGGCAAGCAAGCCTTTTCCACTTTTTAGCGGGCTGCAGGTAAAGTAAATGAAAGTAAAATGCTTAGGTGGCAAGCCAACCTCTTCTACTTTTCAGCGGGTAACAAAGTAAGAAAGCAAACTAGGTGGCAAGCCAGCCTCTTCCACTTTTCAGTGGGAAAGAAGAACACAAAGTACTGAAATTAAAAGAGCTGATCAGTACTACAGAGACAACGTTACAATATGGCGTTAGATTCAGTACAATAAGAGAGAACCAAACCAAAAGGAAGTCCAAGTGTTAGGAAATCATCTCAATGACGTTACAACGACTAGGCAACATGATATAATGATGAAATACTGAAAATACCAGGTCTGATATGAAGGGAGTAGTAGTCTGATTTGAAAAAGCAGCGTGCATGAACTCCAACCAGCAACCTTCAAAAAATCGTATCCCCCAAACCCCAACTCCGAATGACCTCAAATTAAAAATAAATGGAGCCTAGAAGCTAGGCGTCCAAGTTCTAGCCACCAAACTTGATCAACCAGCACTTAAGACTCAGGCATGCTTCCTAAAGCAGCAATGGCCAAAGGGCACAACTCCCAAGGAGGGCGACCAATAACCATAAATCAGATTCACCTTCAAAAATCACAAGATTCCAGGCAAGGGGGTGCCCAAAAGCAAGGAATCCAACAAGCCAATGCTCACAAAATTCCGTCAAGTCTTCAGAACGGTACAAGCATGAACGTGGGTCTGCAAAAGACTGAAAAACACTCTCCTAAACTCCAAACAGCAATAGAACTTACCAAAAATGTCTCTAGAAGACATCAAAGCCACACCAAATTGAAAACACCAACGTAGCTGTAGTGTTCCACCACTCTGCTGATTTGTTTTCACTGAGTTTGTAGGTCTGATTTTGTTTTTCAGTTTTTACCTCTTCACTTTTGTTTTGAGTTTGTTTGCCAATAATGCCTAAAAAGGGACCAACAAGCATATACATACAATGCAAACTTCAAATAAACTACACTACTGAAACAACCTTGAATACATTGCTCAATTTCGTGGCCAAATATGATTTCTTCATTACATAATAAGGAGCATACAACAGATAACTTACAACAGATTTAAAACTACATATATCTTATACCATATTTTTACTTACAGCCATACAACACTGTGAATAGTGATTTGCTACAGTAACAAACCCCAATAAATTGCTCACACCAGCTGAAATACAAATTTCTCCAGTCAAAATCCGGTATGGCAAGTTTCCTCTATCTAGGGCCCCCCCTTTTGGTGAAGTTGCAGCCTCTTAGAAGAGGCGTTTCTTTTTATTTGCTGATGAAACCCTCATGAAAAAGGATGGCTGGCTGTAGCTGCAAATTTCAGTCCAAAAACTCTTCAAAAAGCAAACAGCTCCTGTGTAAACGTAAATGGAGTCTATGGCTGCCAACCCTACTCAGAAATCAGCTCAAAACTATGACCAACAGCTCCTAATGTCACCAAACTTTGCATCCAAAAACTGACCAGCAACCTTAAGGTGGTGTTCCACACCCTCAAACAGCTCCAAACGAAGAACCAAGCCCCCTCCAGGCTTACCCACTGCAAGAAATCAGGAAACCCTAGCCTCCCTCTTCCTCCAAAACCAAACTCCCAAGCTACATGAAGAAAATAACTCAATGCATGAGGAGGGTAGAACTTCTCCTTCTAGATATATGTTTTTGCATTGAAATTACTATTCATTAAAGTGAGCACTATTCACTTAAGTTATAACATTTTTCACTTTATGGATGAATAGTAACTGAAAAATATAAAGTGACCCCTTCATTTTAAAGACACATGGTCCCTAGGCCAAAGATGATGAAATAAAAGGTGAGTATCATAAATTTAAGCACAAGTATCATGCCAAACGCAACAATTCACCCTGCCACCATACTCTGGTGATCAACACTGCAAGTTAACGACCAAGTGCTCGTCCAAGTGACCCTCTATCCAGAACCCCATTAGCCTACGAGGGTCAGGAAATAGGCTAATTCCCCAACTCTGATGCTCGTGAACAAGGGGACATTACAGTAGCCATCACCATTGAATTTCAATCTGCAACCTTTGAGTGAAGAAGCAGTCACCGATCAGCTAGGAGTTGTCTTTCAAACTCGAAATTGATGAAGAAACTAGGAGGCATCTCAACCTCGAAGCAAGAGTTTGAATAAAATTCAGCAGCACTTTGTTATGAGAAGATAATGGATATCAAATGAGAGGGAGAGGCGTTGTATTTATAAGCTTCAAACCTCATAATTTCAAATCTCCAATTCCCTCCCATAAGGGATGCCCTCATGAGGAGAAATATAATAATCTTTTTAATTTTCATTTTTAACTTGACTTTGGGCATCCAACTTCACTTGCAACAATAATCTTTATAAAAATGCAAATATTACTCCATTTTGGACGATCACATGAGAGACCACCTTTTAAGAACAACTTAAGTCAATGAGCCTAGGCGTGGGGAACAAAAAGCACATTAGAAATATTAAGTAATATAACTTAAATTGTCAACTTTCCTTTTCAAGCTCCAAGAAAACTGGAGAAGCCTCTGCCAAAGCTGAACTGCTAGAAATAGAAGCCAAGTGCTGAACAACTACCAAGCCACATTGCCAAAATAACACTTACTAAAAATAGCATATTGCTAAAAATAGTGACTCCAAACATCGTTTGATCACAAATCGGGCAGCTGCTGTAACTTACTAAAAATAGCAAGTCCAAAAATGTCCTTTGATGGAAATGCATGTCACACCCCTCTGAAGCTCTCCGAAAACCTAGGAAGACCCAAAAGACAAATTGCCAAACTTCTACATGCAACCTTTGAAAACTTAGAAGGAAACCTCCTAGAAAATAGAAAACCCTAATTCTACCTCCTACTAGCCTATGGGCCTCCGAAAATAGGCTAATGGTCACTGGAAAGCGTAGGGCTAAAAAAGGGTACATTACATTCTATCCTTGTAACCATTGGTGCACATGATTTGTTGCATATGAGACAAATTTTCCTCAACTTTGAGTTCTAGCTGGTAGTCCTTAATGAAATGAATCGTTAGCAAACAAATCTCATCTTGGATTGAGATGCACAAACTGTTCACATACTCAGACACCTTCACAATTTCATCCTTCGCATGGCCAATGTGAATGCGTAATCTGTAGAAATCCTTTGTGTTTTCGTTCGCAATCATCTCCCTTTGATATAGATTTTGTAGCTTCTTGTGCAAATCAATGCATATTTGATTTGCATAAACTCCCCCTTAAGTTTAGTCACTATGTGATCCCATTGTAAGATCTTGTGCTTCTTTTGCACATGACTCTTCTATATCAACTACCACCACAAGGCAACATACCCTTTCAATTTTGTGGTGTCATACTTGACTCTTTGTGTTCTCAATTGTTTTGAAATTGAAATATTTCTCCAACTCAGTGATACATTGATTCCAGTTGACTAATTCTTTCAGATTTAAGCTTCTCGAGTTGCTTGGGAGATCAAATTATGGCTTTCTCTCGACCTTAATCAAGGTGATTGCAAATATTTCCTTTGTCACGGTTTTCTACTTAACATCATTTAGATCTATGACATATCATGACTATCCCTCGCATCATCACTAATATCTTCCATCATCACCATTCCTCTCCATTGTGCAATTTCAATGACTTCGAGCTGAGCTTGAAACACCTTCAACGTATTAGCTAGATTTGTGATGTGGGCCACTTAATTGTTTCTTGCACCTCCTCCAACTCTTTGAGCCATATTCTTTGGTTCACCTGTAATGCAACGACACTTGCACAAATACTTAAGCTAGTGCAAATTATCGTGAGCTCACATCTAGGACTTAGAATGCATGCCCTAATACTAGATGGTGTAGCCCAATGTGGTCAAATGACCAATTGATGAAGAGGTGAGAGAAGCACATTACAAAGGAAAACAAAGAGGAAAAAATTGAGATCAAACAAGAAAACAATGCATTCCTACTTGCAAAAAATGAAAGAAATACAAATGGTTCACCTACTTGTGAAACTTGACACTCTGTGCTACTAAGTTCTTAGAGAAATAGGCATAGAGACTCTTTGCATTACAATCTTTTCTCTCTAAAGCTCCACCCAAAACCCAAATTACATGACAATTCTTACTCTCTAGGAAACCAACTTGTTGATCAAAGTCAAACCCCATCAAATGACCATGCATCAAAATAAACAACACCAACTACAAATCTGATTTGTGATGACATGGAGGATTGAAGCATGTTGTCACCATTAATGTGTGCCCAAGAGGAAATTCGATTTGCAAGGTAAGATGTGCTTTTTGCAAATAGAACAATTAGGTCATTCCATAATACATTCAAACTTGATGCTTCCCTAATATTCTAGAATTGACAGACCAATAGAAAATCTATTTGTTGTCATTTAACAGAAGTTGCACTAACATTGACCAATTGTCTTGATATTTGTTGAGCTTCCCAAGGTGTGTGTGACCAAGGTGTGTGTGAAAATAGGCTATGTAGGGAGAGATTCATGATGTGTACGGCCAAAGAAGGAAGACAACAAAAAGTCTCGACTTACGAATAGTAAAGGACTGCACGGTATAGTCCATCATCATAAGAAGCACTCACCATATGGATTGCAACAATCCATCATGCATATCACGCCTTGGTATGTTGGTTTTAGGTACAACCGATTTTTATCTCTCTTGTACGACTAAGACATTCCTTGCATTGGCGATCAAATCATTTTTTTTGTAATTCACGTGTGATTGCAACTTCAAACCAGCAAATAAATTATCAACGCCTCCTCACATGGCCTGACAGTTATTTACAATTGTCTTTGGAGAAGGCATTGTTCATTTAAATTTAATTGTGAACCGCCGGAAGTACATTTTCAATTTTTTTTTGCAAAGATGGATGCCAGTAGTAGCAAGGGAAAGAGGGCATTGCAACATTATCGGCCCGAATTGCTATAGGAAAACGAGCAAAGGGAAGGAGGACGAGACTGGAGTGGACGCAATGACTTGGGATAGTTTGACCAGTGGTGAGTGCCAGAGATGGTGGTAGAATAACCAGTATGATCATGTGCTGAAGATGGCATTGAGACATGCACAAATAGACAAAGCTGTACAACTTCCATTTTTAATTCTCGAGAATTTGAGCCTTATCTGAAGGCAATGCTGACAAACTACAATAGGTAGTCCCACAAATCTGTGATTGATTACAAAGGTTGCCTAGTGACCATTTCATTTTGGCTAGTAGATTTCAGCGGGGTGTTCGACATACCTTCCATAGGAACAAGTGTGTGCAAGCCCAGAAGGAAGATCACCCCACAACATAAAGAGGCATCCCTTTGTAGAATATGCTGGCTAGACTTGACGCAATAGGAAAAAGATAGTATATGGAGTGTGGGAAATAGGGGCTTGTGGAAATTTTTTTTGGCTACAACTGAATGGATGTGTATTATGGATTTAATCAAATGTTGACTAACAGGGGCCAGTTGGGCATTAGATGTAGCCATATGGATGATTGATTATATGATTGGCTTGAGTATGTGCAAAGTATACAATTGGGTGAGAATGTTGTCAGAAAGAATCAGAGAGTTCCTTGTACAAAAACACAAGGCATTCTACATGATGCAATATGCCATCGCTCTCTTCCTCAATGCCATCTATACTCAGGTTCAACCTATATCCCAGTTGGATCCTTCATGGCCGATGACATTCTACTAGATGATCCTCGATATGCAACCATTTGGGGGAGAGGAGACAACACAACCAATAAGGAAGAAAAGAAAGCAAAGGGACGTGTCCAGCGACGGGGGAGACAATGCTAAAGACTGTGCCTATAGAATTGTTGTCCTCTACATTGGCCACTATGCCAACAAAGGAGGTATCACTCATTGTCAATGCAGTCTTTATCAGAGATGGAGATAGATGAGGTGATCATCGTTAGTGAGACTGTAATGTCCCTTCCTTAGGCGTTCAGATTTGATGCAGAGGTTGACCTATTACGAGGGTTCCCGTAGGTCAACAGTATGGATAGGGGACCCATTTCGAGGTTGTGGAACCTTGCCGGGAGCTGTTCGAGCCTTTCAAAGTCGAGTTTAGTTGATTAAGCCAGGGATAAATTGGAAATAATAAAATTGGCTTTAATGGAATAGTGAAAGGTGAATAGTAACAACAAATTAGAAAGTGAATAGTGAAAAGGGCCCCCCCATCCTAGAACTTAAGTTGTTTTAAAAAGGGGGCCAAGTTCACAATGAAAAATTAGACCCTCAATATTATTTTATAAATTTTAGGCCAAATATTAACCCCAAAAAAGGTCAACCCCTCTTGGAGATGATAAAAAGACATTTTTGTCTATTTTGGATTCATTCTTATGACTTCAATTTGAGAGCAGCAGCAAACTTGAGGGTTTGAAGAGCTTGGAGCTTCCAGGAACGCAAACTTCTGAGAGAATTTGGAGATTTGTACGAAAACCCATTTCTCCTGGTGACAAGATTCAACATTATCCAGCTTCAGTGTGGAGTTGGCAGCATTATTTGGGGTGATAATTGCAGATCAGTCCATTTTGAGGACAAAAATTCGCATCAGATTGCAGATCAGTCCCTTTAGAGGACATTTCTACCATCTTTCAGCAGTTGCACAAGCAACCGCACTTTTGTTTGGCATTTGGGCTTCAAACCCTAAGTGCTAGGTGAAGTTTTTGAAGTTTTGGAGTAGAGAAGTTTCATACAGCAGTGGCACAACTCCTCTCACACCTGGAAACGAAGTGGGTAGTCATTTGTAGCGCTGGGAGAGTTCGAATTTGCTGTATCAGGGTTATATCAGACCTGGAATTTCAGTTGCAGCCTTATAAAAAGTCATTTCCTGGTCTTTGGATTAATGGGTATGTTGTAGTTGGCCCATATCTATGTAATTTCAGTCTTTTAATTAATAGAATCATTGCATGTTTGGTTATTTTTCCTTTATCAGCATTGTACATGTCATGCATTTCGTATAAAACTCAGAAAAACACAAAAAAAATAGAAAAACACAAAACACAAACAAAACAAAACCCTATTCTATACGTTGGTCAAAGACTCCAAGAAAAACCAAAATCAGAAAATTCAGATCAGATTAAGGAATCTTTCACTACTATAGAAGTGCTAGCCACACTCCTTGTAGTGCCAGTCATATCGCCAACCACACTGCTAGGAGTGTCATCCATATCACCAGTCACACTCCCAACAGTGCCAGCCATACCAACAGCCACACTGCCAGGAGTGCTAGCCATATCGCTAGTCACACTACTAGCAGTGCCAACCCATACCATCCATACTACCAGTCACACTGCTAGCATTGCTAGTTACATTGCATGTGGGATCCACTCTACCCACTGAGGTCACCATACCAATGGAAGGCCCTCTACCTAGGGACATCGTTTTGTTGACAAATGCCACACAAATTGATTGTTGGTTAGACTTACTTGGGCTTCTGATACAGGTACCAACTTTTCCCTCACTGAGTTCTCCAAGAGTTATGGTTGAGGGACTTGAGCAACAGGAGACTGATCAATCGGTCATGGTTGTCGACAGTGTGGAGCCTGACCCTTCATAGGCAAACCCACCGAATGTTGCACACACTCAAGAGATTTAGGGCCCCTCTCAGGTACCACAACCACCTTTAGCTACATAGGACTTGCCATAGACCAACCCATCGGGTGAGGATCAGGAGGAGTCAAGTGAATCCGAAGGGATAATCATTGAGATCGCTAGGCTTGATGTTACAAACCCACTTGGCACGTTCCAATGATATATACAGGATCTCTAGTCTATGGCGGTGGTGATGCAGGAGGTTGGGGACATCTCTGAGTGACTAGACATAGGGCATTCTCCGCTAGTGGCAAGACAAGCCCAACGTATATTGACATTTGTGCAGACGGAGTGTGAAAGGGAGTTTATTCGCTGCTTCACTTCTTGCAGATGGCTAGGAGTAGAGACTCTCGAGATGATGGTAGCTTGGCACCTTGCCAGGCCTTCAGTAGGGGGAGAGATGGTAGAGTGATTTCAGCCTTGTTTGGCATTGTAATGTCCTCTTTTTAGCTCGTTCCAGCTTCTTGGTAGATTAGACTATTATTTGGCCCTCGTAGGCTAATGCAGTTAGTTAGAGGGTCCTGTTTGGCAGTTACCTGAGTGTTTTCTTCTCCAGAGCTTAGTTGGGTTCAAGATTGGCTTTCATTTGGTGATTTAGGACTCAGTTTCACACACTTACTATTTATAGTAAGTCATCTAACTAGTGGAATCTAGTGTTTCTATATATAGTAAAGCACTTGGGCATGGGGTGAGTTTAACATTGATCCTAGTTTTCAGTTGGCCTGGTGAAATAAGGATTAATATGCAAGTTATATCATTTAATTATTATTAAAGGTGACTTTAATAATAATTAATCATTAAAAGCATATCATAAAGTTATATTATAAATTTATGTCTAAAGGGGGCCATTTAATGACTTAAAGTACATTAAATGATCAATTAAATGGGCACCCACTTTGAGGAAATATTCAATAAAGTTTAAGTGCACATTTAATATTATATTTAAATGAATTGAAAAGAACTTTCTAGAGGATCAACCTCTTCATGAGAGAATATAAAAAGGGATCAACCAAAGTCATTATTCATTCATTCGATCATATTACTCTTGTTGTACCCAAACCAATTTTTTTTTTTCATCAAGGCATTTTGCTTAAAAGAGTCTAAACCTTGCTAAAATGATGTCAAATATAGTTTTTGGGCAATATCAAGCATGAACTTTGGTCAGTGTTGTGTCAGTTAAAAGCAGCCGTTGAGCAGTACCTGTTGATCAGAACCTGAATCGGGGACTCAGAACGAAGTATTTTTCAAGTTCTTATCCCCGCATGGTCATTTCAGTGGTCAGAAGGGTGATTTTAGAGATCAAGTTTATGAGGATTTTTCAAGCATAAGCAAATTTGCGCCCCTGTAGCCCAGGGGCGCCCTTCTCCTTGAAGGCTCAGATCTTGTTGCTTTTGTTTGTAAATGTAGTCAATCTCTTCCCAAGTAGTCTGGCTATCCGACGAGCTATCGAATGAAGACATCCGAGACCTAGAGCTCCGATAGTCAAAGTTAGAAGTTGAGGTTGCAAGGAGGCTTTACATCACATAAAGTTGTCAATTGGCAAAATTGCGCCCTTGTAGCCCAGGGGCACCCTCCAAGATGACCCCTGAGATGGATGAAATTGCAGATGAGGTCTTCCTAACATCTGTGCTACTCTAGTCTGGTTTTGCAATGCACTAGTCAGCCTGTCAGTTCGATATTCTGAGAGATCGTGGAAGAGATTCTGCCAGACACGTAAATCAGAGGGTGGAGAAACATGAAACATACACTGTACTTTTGTGGGCTAGGGGTGCCCAGCCTTTAGGCCTGTCAGATGGAGTTTTTAGCTTTCGAAGTCTTCGCGAGACTTGTGAGGAATTACTCCATCTGTTCCACGAGCCTAGCCGTCAGCCTTTGGGATTTGACAAACGCTCGTACGTGCGAGGTCTTTGTAGAATGATGAAAAGTGAAGTCAGCCGGAAAATGGCCAAGTATGGAGCGTATATTTTAAATAAAAAAGGCTATCGTCTCTTTAAGGTCTTAGAAGCAGTTTTCTCGCTTCGTCGCCTCCAGAGACATCTCTTATAAGTTGTTCTAGCTATGCAATGAGACAGATGGTGCACGAATCGGAGCACTCCAACTCTCGATATCAAGGTCAAAGTAGGGCATCTGGTTGAAAGCCACTTTTGACAAAATGGTGTTTGAGCCTTCACAGGCTAGGGGCGATTTTCCTTTTGGGGTCCTTAATGTAGTCCTTTGGTGCCTTCCATACAGTTGTTGGATGCAAAATACTTCTAGTCATGCAGTGAGCTCACCATCCAGTCAGCAGGGTTCATCGTTCATCGTTAGCAGCAGTTTAAGGCGTCAAATGGCAGAATGGAGAAATGGCCAAGTCTGGTGTCGTAAAATCAATTTAATCAAAGGCGCCTATTTTTTTGGGGTGTCAAACGTTGATTTTGGTAGTTGCAGCTCCCAGCAGTCATTTCATCCTTGCTCTGCAGGCTTCGCAGTGGATATCTCAACTTGGTCTCAGCATCACTCAGTCACCCAGAAATCAGAGCTAAACAAGGGTGATTGTAACTTTGCAGTCAGCTATAAAGTAGGAAGTTAGCAAAAAATTTCATAACTTGTGCAAATGGACGCTTGGAGGGTCAAATAAAGGCTTTTCAGAATCAGTGAAGTTTGCTGAGTGCATCTAGATGCTGTGTTTTTTTTTGCTAATTGATTAAAAATAATGTTTAATATTTATTTTGCATGCTAAGGCATTAAATTCCGATTTTCTTCAATAATTTATTATTAGCGCCTTTTTAATGATGAAACTCAAATTCACATGTAAGGGCAAGATGAATATTTTTATTATTATTTTAATCCGGGACTCCGAGTCAGTGTCAGTTCAACTGGAGGGGGTCCAATCAGAAGAATTCTTTTCAAAGTTTGTGTTCTATTCTTGCAATCATGCTTTTATGGTGCGATTTTGCTCTATTAATTCAAGCATTGCGTCATATTTCATTCACACAGCTTGAGCAAATTCGTAATTCTTCAAAGCAAAGGCGAATTTCTTTCAGAGTTGGGCGAATTTCTCATCAGCAATCATTGGTGAAGACATCAAAACACTTTCTTTTGCAGGTACAAGTCTAGAATTATCAGCGAATTTCAAGGTTGAGTGGCGATTTTGGCAGAAGATAACATCAAAAAATGTCTTTCTTCTTCTCAATTTCTTCCATTTTCTCGTCTTAAATTCATTCTCATGTTTGAAAAATTGGTGACTTTTGACAAAACAAATCATCTAGATTGATGTAGAATAGCTTCCTCGAGAAAACCCATGTGCCAGAATTTTTGAAGAAAATTTACTCCAGAGCATGAGTTCTTGAGGCTCTAATTTTCTCAACTGAAAATTCCTTGCATGGTCGAGTAGAAGTCAAATTTTCGTATTTCTGACGTTTTGGGTTGTCTTAGTCTTTTTCTGGACAAAACCCATATCTCAAAATTTTTCGTGAAAATTGCTCTCTGATAGGCTATTTTTAGCTTTCCAGAAAACTTGTTAGAATATAGCCGTGTTTACAGTCAATAGGTGAGTTTTTCAGAGTGCAGTACACGTAGACTGAATTCAAGACCAAATCGGTCTTAATTCATGATTTCATCAAGAAACCTGAGACCGATTTGTATCAAGTGCATTCAAAGGGTTGACAGGCGTGGACACTCAAGTCCATATGGTTGCATGCCTCGTATAGTTGATTGTCTTCCAAGGCCGGTTTGGAGGGTTGATACCATTGGAATTCTGCATATGCAACAAGTTCGTTTGCATTTCTCACAATTAGAGGGTTTGTAGTCGAACATCGCAGTTTCGTCAGGAAAAGCGTCAGAGACATCAAGCTGCAGAAGAGATAATGACTGTCACTTCAGTTACGGAGCCGCCAAAGTTACCAGTCAGTGAAATGCTAGTTTGAGTGTGCAAAGATTGCCAAGATTGCTCAAGTTGCTAACAAGTAGTGAATTGTGACGACCTTTAGATGCTGATGCAGTTAACAATCTCGTTGAGGGATTGGTTGCTCGAGATCATGGCTTGTAGACTTCAGTTCCCACCTCTCAGGATAGACATTACACATAGGAGTTAAAATTGGCGTTACCTTTCCAAGTTAACTCGCTGTCTCATCTCATGCATGTCTATTCTGGGATTTCCTTTACACACTTGGAGTTGTATTTAGGGTTTACGTTAACTGATGGTAGTATTCCAGTTAACTTTGCTTTCAATAAGGATGTGCAGGCTTGCACATGTCCATTTAGATTAGATTAGATGTACCGGTTAACTGATGGTAGCTTTCCAGTTAACTGTATAGTTTGCTTTATTAGGGTTTAGCAATAAATCTTGCATGCATTGCAAGACTGTAGTTGACTCAAGGTGATTTTAGGGTTCCCTACACCTTTTGATGTCTATAAATAAGAGCTTTTGCTCATTTGTACATAACTTTTGCGTGATAGCATACGTGTCGTGTCCACCTTGCCTGTAGTATCGCTATTATTGTATCTGTTCAAGGACTTTTGCACGAGAGAGAAATATATGCTGTGCCTACCTTGCCTGTAATATTGCTCATTCTGTATCTGTTCATGAGTATTTATTGTTATGATGAATTGTTATGCCACTCGGGTTTCATGCAATTATGATGGTGAATTCTTGCCTTAGTTAGATATAGTGGCTAGTTTGATCGTAGATTGTATGCGTGTCTCGCCTATGCAATTTGCTGTCCTAATTGGCTATCCTTCATGTTTTGTGTTCAATAAACTTGTTCAAATTGAGCTGATAGATGTGCCACCTTGCCTTCAAGTTGAGAATCTGTACTTGTTTATTGTGTGATGTGTGTGAATAATAAGCCTATTCAGACAAGCAGATAGTCGTGCCACCTTGCCTTCACGTTGTAAGTCTGTACTCGGTTTATCGTCAGATAATCATTCCCGCTCCATTTCCTCATGGTCTGAATTCTTGAGGGGATTGGATAGTTTAAGTTACTTAGTTTTGTGTGTTGTAGTTAAGTCTTGCGATACCAAAAAATACTTAGCTGCAATGTATAGTTTTCTTGAAAGCCTTGTGCCTCTTACAACTGAGACAAAAAGATAGGATATAGTTTAGTTTATTTTCCTTTTCAAGCACTTTTGTCAGCACAACGAGGGAGGTTCCCCTCCTAATTTGAAGAGCACTCATTGCATAGTGTGCATAGCTGTCCGTACCAACTCGCACTTCAGAGGTGTCAGTTGTTATGCCAACAACTCTTATGTCTTTTGGTGATTTGTTGTGGAGAGGAAGAACCTAGGGTTTCTGCAACTTTTGCAATTTTGAGGCTTTGGAGAACGTAGTATCTTCATTGTGACAGCTTCCTGAGGGGGTGAAATATCTTCTAAAGGTTGCTCTTTGAGTTGGTTGTATCCAGCAGTCAAATTGGTGCTATCATTGAAGAATATTTTCAGTTGTTTTGGTTGGGCAATATTGAGTATCAATTTCAGTTATGGAATGAATAGGTTTCATCATTTGTGGAGGACGATTTGGGGGCTTACATTGAAGTCAATTTTCAGCTTGTGGTTGCATCGATTTCTTCATTCAAAGACGAATTCATCTTGCCTTGGCTGGCTCGATTTTCCATACAGCTGGTTGTGAAAATCGTGGTCACCTCTCGAGGCTGGGCGCACCAGCATATGGTGCGATTTTGTCTTAGAAGGCTGGGAAAAATCCAAACAAGCATTGGGTGGAGTTGTTGATCAGCTGGGAGGCTAGGCGCATCAACATGGAGGGCAAACATGACAGCTACATGAAGGATCGAACAAACCAATGAAGCTGTTCCATTGAAATCAGGTTCCTTGCTGCATATGTTTAGCATTGGGGGTCAGTATTAGTGTAGAAGTAATTCGCTGCTCCAAAACAGGGTTAAGTACTGTAAATTTCAGTCATATTGCATTGTAATTTCAGTGGGTCTGATCGCTGTCCTATGACTGCATGTTGTTAGGGTCTGATTTTGTCATCAGTTGCGTATTATTTCCAGCATTGTAGCAAGTTGTAATTCATTGAAAAATCATGATAATGAAGTTGGGAGTTTGGCAGCCAATTGTTTGTCAAAATGTCTCATGGTTGTGGGTGTGCATTTTGCATAAGTAGATCATTTGTATGCATTTGAAAACAGCAAAAAAATACTTGCGTTTCACTTTCACTACATGGTTAGACATCTTGGCATTTATTTTTAAGCATTCAAGCATCATTAGCATCAACTGAAACCAAACAAAAGCAAACAGAAAACCATTACCAGCAGATACAAGGTTGCGAGACAATTGTTTGATGGAATTCCTGAGAGCTCAAAAACTGAAAATTCAACTCAGATTTAGCAAGGGTTCTTACAGGCATAGAGACCTCCTTCAGAGATGTGTTTTATAGGCTGAAGTGTCAGATCACCTTCACTGACGAGCTCACACAACATAAGAATGAGGTCCTCCACATAGTGTAGAGAGTACGGGCTGAGTTGGCTGAGGGTACACAGAAGTTTCAGGAACAATTGGCTCAGCAATCCAAGCTCGGGGCAGCAAAACAGGCTAGAGTGACTGCCGCGAATGCCAAGCTGGTGGAGAAAGAGGAGATTGAGCAAACCAAACACCAGTTGGTAGAAGCTGCACAGATGTCATGTGCCCGAGATTGTAACACTAAGCTATAAAATGACTAAAGACGAATAAATAAATAAAATACAAATAAATGCCAAAATCCTAACATAAGTACTTATGATTTAAAATATAATTATAATTATCCTTGATAATATTATAATTATTATAAATATAATATACAAATGAAATAAATTACAAATATAAATTGATAATGCAAAATGAATATTTTTTTTTTGTTTTGGCAAATTGCCACCAGAGAGGGTGGCTCTCATTTTATTGATTAAAAGAAACCAAAATTACAAAACTTAAATAACAGAAGACAACAACCACAAGATACACAAAACTACATTGAGACCTCCAACCAAGAAGTTAGAAACCAAACTCCAACACACAAAGAACTTGGCAATAGCAAAGAGAAGTTCCTTGCAATAAACAAAGCAAAGAACCTTGACTAGAAACCCATGGATCTACAAGCTACCATTACACGGCTGAGAAAGGTTTGCTTGAATGAACTTGTCCAAGTCCGGCCACCTGTGCGAATCTTCCGCAACAATGTATTCCTGAGATTGATTTATACCAAATTTTGATAGAAAGTCCGCAGCAGAGTTTGCCTCCCTGTAAATATGTGCCAACCTGTAGTCCCGCACTTTGCTGAGAGCCACATTTATTTCATCCACCCATATTTTAAGCCAGCTTGGCACTTGCTTAGAACCTACTGCTCTTATGACAACCTGGGAATCACCCTCAATGTCCAACGAATGCCATTGTCTCAGGTTACAAAACTTTACGCCTTCCAAAAGAGCAGCACACTCTGCTTCCGTGTTCGAACCATGAGGGAGCTTAATTGAGGGCGCTGCCACCACGTGGCCAAGATCATTTCTCACGATGAAGCCAGCCCCCGAGGGCCCCGGGTTTCCTTGCGAGGCCCCATCAAAGCATAGCTTTAGCCTGCCTTTCGGAGGAAGGACCCATTTGGCTTTGGGCCTTGACGACTTGTTCACACATAATGAGCCGATAGGCATTTTTAACAGCTTCCACTTTTTTAACATCCTGTTGTCCCAAGCCGAAAAATATTTGAAGTTGCCTATTCTTAGTTGACCATTGAAATGTTCACTTATCCCGAATTCAATCTTGGACAAGATTCCTGCGAGAGGGGAAGCTTTCTCCTTGAAGATCCGCACATTTCTCTCTTTCCACAGATGCCAGACTACCATTGCTGGGATCTTGCTCCAAAGACCCCCCACTGCCGAACCACCATATAAATTTGGCCATGATTCAAAAAGAGATCTGAGGTTGTTTGGAAGGGGACTAGATCAGTCCACCATAGCACAAAAATACTGCCAGACCTACTGAGCCACTTCACATTGGAGGAGGAGGTGTTGTGCGTCTTCAGAGCTTTGTCTGCAAAGAACACAATAATGAGGACCGAACACACCAACTTTACACAATTGATCACTAGTAAGGATACGCTCATGGAGAGCCACCCAAGCAAATGCACCGGCTTTGGGTAACACATTACGCCCCCAACACAACCGCTTCAGCCAAGAAGCCACCTCCATCTCCTGTTTCATTAGTTTGTACCCGCTTTTGACCGAATACTCCCCTGTCTTAGAAGCACACCAAAGAACTAAATCAGGAGTCTCCGATATGAACAATCTTCTATTTGAAAGCGCTTGCATCAGTGCCTCGCTCAAGTGAGGTTGCAAAAAATCGAATGATTTCCATGACCAATTCCAGTGCTCCTCTGAATGCCAAACATTAATATTGTTCCTCAAGGATTCGCCATAAGCCTGCTTAGCTGGACAAATGGCCTCCACCAAATCTGGAATATCGCACAAAGCCGGGTAAGCATTCCAAGAGTCCTCCCAAAAGGAGGCTTTCCACCCATCCCCAATGCGCTAGGACAAATGTTCACAAATCACCTCCCTGCTGTTTAGAATAAAATTCCAAATAGCCGAGCCCCTCTAGGGGTTAGCTATTGTGAGGATTCTTTCAGGCTCTTGAGAGTCAAGATATTTGGCTCGAATAATTTTGCTCCACTGAGCATCTGGGCATTTAAATATTCTCCAAATGAGTTTAGCCCCCAATGCTCTGTTTTGGAACTTTAAATCCTTGACACTTGTGCCTCCTGATTCCTTGGATTTAGTAACAGTCTCCCAAGCTAGCAATGGGAGGCGCTTTCTCTCTTGTGAACCATCCCACAACAATTTGTGTTGAATCCCCTCAAGCTGCCTTAATGTTTTGTTTGAGGCTTCTAGACACGATAACATATATATTGGTATGGCCGCCAGAACAGATTTCACCATTGTGAGACGTCCTGCCAAAGACAACCAACGCCCCTTCCAATTGTCGATTCTAGAATTGCATTTGTTTAACATGTCTTCCCAGTGACAAAATTTAGGTTGCCCTCCTAGCAACAGAATACCCAGGTATTTTGAAGGCAACTGCCCAATGTTAAACTCCAGAATTGTTGAGATTCTGAGTTCTAATCTTTTTGGAGTGTTGAAAAAGTAAATGCTGAATTTTTCATTATTAACTTGTTGGCCTGCTTGGAAGTAGTACTTCTGCAAAACAACCTTCATTGCTTGAGCTTCTGCAACTGTAGAAACACCATGGAGGATGGTGTCGTCAACAAAGAGCTGATGAGTTATCTTAGATAGAGCGTTGGCCACTTTTATGCCACGCTAGTTACCCTGTGCCTTCAACTTCAGAATTTGGAGACTAAGGGCTTCAGCCATTAAAATATAAAGGAAGGGGGAGATCGGATCCCCCTGCCGGAGGCCTTTTGCACCAGAGAAGAAACCGCAAGGTGAGCCGTTTATTAGCACCGAGTACCTTGGAGAAGAAATACAACTGAAAACCTAGCCTAACCAATCTTCATAGAAACCAAATTTCTTAAGCACTGCCATTAGAAAATGCCAGCGGACCCTATCATATGCTTTACTCATGTCTAATTTGACCACCATGGCTTTGATTTTGGACTGTTTGAGGGTGTGGGCTACCTCATGAGTGACCACTATACCATCCGAAATGATCCTTTCGGGGACAAACCCACTTTGTTCAATCGAAATGAGACTTGGAAGAAGACGCTTCAAGCGATTAGCCATTACCTTTGAAATGATCTTATAAATTGTATTGCAGAGGGCAATGGGCCTATAATCAGCAAAGGAGTCACTGTTCACCCGCTTGGGGATTAAAGCAATATTTGTGTTGTTAAGGTCCTCGAGGATTGTCTTTTTTTTCCTTGATTCCTCCACCACACCAAGAATTTCCGACCCCATGAACTCCCAACACACTTGGTAGAATAAGGCATTGAAGCCATCCGGGCCAGGTGCTTTATCCAGCTGCATTTGAAAGAGCACTATCTTCACCTCCTCCAAGCTAATTCTTCCATAGAGCATTTCATTGTCTTCTCTTGTGACTAAAGGCACTATATCTTCCACCATATCTATATGTAGAGGCTCTGCTTCATTTATGCCACCCAGAAGCGAGGAGAAAAAATCCACTCCAGCCTTTTGAATTTCTTCATCTTTTGTTAACAAGCCACCTGTTCCATCTGCAATTTGCTGAATGCGATTCCAACTTCTTTTAACTTTTGTCGAGTTATGAAAAAACTTGGTATTTAAATCTCCTTCAACCAGCCAAGAGTCCCTCGACTTCGACCTCCAGTAAATTTCTTCACGTTGAAGAAGCTCACTATACTCAGCCATTAAAAGCTTTTCCTTTTCAAATTCTATATTTGACATACCACGATGGAGGATGACATCCCCCAACGCTGCCAATTCTTCTTCTACCCGAACCTTTTCCAAAAAGATGTTTTTGAAAGTGGATTTATTCCATTCACGAAGCTTGACCTTCGTTCTCTGCAATTTTTTTTGAAAAATAAACATCTTTGAGCCAACAATGTTGAGAGGTTTTGTCCACCATTGTCTCAGGAGAACTAGAAGATCGTCAGAGCGTAGCCACATTTTTTCGAATTTAAATCGACTCCTTGGTGGTTTTGATTCTTCATTGATCATGAGAATAATTGGAAAGTGATCTGATATGGAAATTGGCCAGATGGTTGCCTTTGGTAGCAAGTTTCCTTGCAGCCAATCTTCAGACACTAGATATCTATCAAGTCTTTCGGCAATGTTAGTGAAATCTTTCCTTCTATTATTCCACGTAAAGATGCCATTTGAAGTCTTGATATCAATGAGTTTGTTACCTTCTATGAACTTCAAAAAATCCTTTTGAGGTTGTAATATTTTTCTAGATCCACCCAATTTTTCTTTTAGATCCATAATTGCATTAAAATCACCGCCTACCACTACTTTTGAATTGCCCAAATTATTTGAGATGAGATTCCATAATAGTACTTTTTCCTCGGTTTTTATTGGACCATAAATGTTGTGAACTTCATATGCTATTTGAGATTGTAAGTTTCTTACCTCCACTTTCATCCAATGAGAATTTGAGTTCTTTAGAGAAACCTTGAATCTATCTGGACACCAGAGAACCCCAAGCCCACTTGAAGCACCGGTTGCTTCAACAAATAGACCTTCCCAGTTTCTGCAGAATTTGATGAAAGATTGAGGCTCATCACTTGCAAGTTTCGTTTCCTGAATGAGAATAATATCTGGATACTGGCATACCAACTGGCGTTTTACCAGTCGCCTTTTGTTAGGGGCATTTATGCCCCTAACATTCCACATGAGGAGCCTCATCGCACCCCAAGGGAGGCTTTTGCTCCCTTGGACCGAGTCATATAGGAATTTAATGATGGTTGATCACCTAGCTTCTTCCTCACGCTTTTGGTTTAGAGATTTTCTTCCTACCTTGGAGGTAGAGGCCTTCTTTGCCGTCTGCTTTATGCTTCTCTTGTCAGTTAAAATCAGGTCTTCATTGTCCTCCCTCCCAGATACAGAGTTTTCAGAGGCTGCATTTGTGTGCCATTCAAGTAATTTTAAGGGAGAGGGGTTGTCCTCATCAGAGGAACTGATTTCAGCTTCTTCCTTGTAAAGATTATCCTCATGAACACTATCCAATAATGGCTCAGTAAGGACAATCTGCCAATTTTTGACATGCTCTGAGGTGTGTAAGCCGTGTTGAGCCATTGCACTGGAATCCCTCTGACCAACTGTTTGCGGTGAATCATTCGATGCTAACTTTTGTTTCTGCCGCCAAACTTCTCTTCTGGACGGGGGGAAGCGTTTGCACTTATTTGCATTATGATTTCTACGCCTGCATTTTGTGCAAAAGAATTTGGGAAACTCAATCTCAATATCCTGTGCCCAAGATTCCGTGCCAGATTGAATAATTATTGAATTCGGAATTTCTTTTATTGAGAGAAGTAGGATTCTGGCGTAGATCAGAGACTCTCCTTCACGCAAATCGATTTCGAGGATATTGCCCAACAAGTTGCCAATTTTCGAAATGCAACCTTTCGACCAATATTCAAAGGCAGGTTATAAAGGCGTAACCATAACGGACAGATTCTTGGGCGGTAGTCCAGTGGGTTGAAATTTCTTTCCCACTTCTGAAGGAAAAGATAGAAGGACCCATTTTTCTAGATTAAATTGTTTAGAATATGATCTCTTTCGAGTTCGCTTTTGAAAACAGCCACGAAAAAGCCTCTGGGAAGGAAGTTTAAGATTGGATCCGAATTCCAATTTTGCAATACCCAATCACCAATTTCTTTTCTTGCAAACCGTTTGCGCAAAACCCTACCAATAACTGCCCTCTGCTCAAGATATTTGACATCTTTTTCCACGCAGTCAGAGACATCAACCAAGATTTTCTGAGAAGATTCCTTCATGGGCACATTTTTACGGTTAAAATGATCCTTCGATTTATCAGCCTCTCCCTCTCCACCCTAAGACACAGGTTCCCCACTCTGCTCCGCCATAAGATAGACTAAATAATGCAAAATGAATATTGAATATCATTATAATATGTAATTACTCAAAAGATAATAGAAGAGAACCCATACAAAAATCATAAACACAATTATCCAATATAAAAAAACTATTATTGTTGCTATCAAAAAATAATAAAAACATAAATAAATATTAAGACCAAGCCTATCAAAAGAGGCAGCTAAGGATTAAGGGAGGCGATGACCAAAAAGAAGAGTTGCATCCCAAAAAGGCATCGATCTGTCCAAGACAGTGCTAGGTGAAGGAGCACGTCTCCTCCAAAACACATCAGATATTTAAGGAGAAGACATCGAATGAAAATAAGGGGAAGTCAACGCTGGGAAGAAAAGAGAATATGGCTGTCAGAAACATTCTCCTTAATCTGACGCAGGGCAGCAAGCAAGAAATATATATGAATATTAGGAAGTGGAAGTATAGACGATGGCTGAGGCAAAGAGAAGAATAAAATTTATGATCGCTGGCTAACGAGGATCTCCTACATCATCGGGAGGGGTAGAGGAAAATAGAAAGGTGGTCTACAGGTCGACCAAGGTATAAGTTGTGTGAGATTCCTGATGCAGAACATGTAACTATGTTTTATAATATAAACAATGACGGGTAAATAATCTCTATTGGAGATAGGTAATTAAAATCTATATGAAAGTGAGTCGAAATTAAATAATAATAATGAATGCTTGGTAAATGGATTGAGAATTTAGTGATAATGGGCAATTAATATATATATATATAAAATGGTTGTGGTGGATTCACCTGTTGATAAATATATTTTGGTAATTGGTATATTGGTACTTATGACGATTTCATAAGAGGTGGACATATACAATTATATATACTTATAATATATTATGTACAACTATAATAACTCCGATTATTCACTATGATGTTAAATGGTATAATAGAATTCCACCTAGGGGACCTCGAAAGATGTTTAACATCTAAGGTACTCGTGAAATGTATGATAGAAGAATCATTCATAGTGAGTGCAGGGGAGGAAGTGAATAATCCTTTGACATGAATGGAATATTTGTATCATCTTTGATCTTATTAGATGTTATTACTGACCTCTAATGCTTATAATGTCTCTTTGAGAAACACGTTGAATGCAAGGTTCGGGTTTGAGTGTTTCTCTTAGGAAGGAGGTCATTACATCATCTCGTAGAGAGAGAGAACAGATCGGGTTACAAGAAATTATGTCTTGAGAACATCCAGTCAGTGCATCGATTCAGAGGTAAGTACTCTCAACTGATTGATAACATGGAAGGTTATGTAATCAATCCAAGTTGCTGTGGATAGCTGGTTATAGTCTAATAACTAATCCATACCTTATCAAGTTAAATAGCAGTGAATGTCTATAAACTCTGATCTGTGTTGGGTTGCGAATGCGATTAAATATAATAGGTGAATGCATGGAGAGATTAAATAGATATTTATATGTCAATATATTTGAGTTCATATATACAACATAAGTGATTGACAAACACCCTAAGTATTATTTACAAGAGTTCAATAATAATGCTTGCAGCAATTATTGTATATCATAAGCTATTATGACTTTACTACGAGAATAGACTTCGGGCCAAAATTCCCTTTCGCTAGCACTCAATAAGGATAGGGAGTTTGTGGAGGGAAAGGTGGGTAAATTGTTCCATTGATGGACGGTCCCAAGATGGGTGGAACACCTTGAGGGAGTCCAATTTGAGATCATGCACATGCCCTTGGCACAGTAAACCTACCATCCAATGAAGTTAGGAAAGAGGAAACAAGGCGAAGATCTATTCTGATCAAGAGTAATAAGTCATATCAGTTTATGATGTGTTTATGCACTAGATGATAATGCATCTGCCTTATCCTTAAAATGCTCAATCTGGAATTGTCTAATTTGAATTGGATTAAGGAACTATGTGTATTTGTCAGTAATGCATGATGTGTGCAGGCCCTCAAGGCAAATTACATGTGCAAAATTAGGTGTTGGTAAATAAATTTCTTGACCTTAACTTGTGCATTTTATGTCTCTAATAAGGGGACATTACAACAGATGGTGAAGGCAGTGATGGAGCACAAATTGGTAGCAGACCACCATTTGAGGCTGCACACAGAGGAGGTCCTTAGGCTTTGGCAGCTCTAATCCCCGACGTCCACCCCCACATCTTCTGTACATCTAGGGATGTCTTCTCATCCCCCTTCTTAGTAGTTTTGGTTTGGGTTGTTCAGCTCCAAATTTTGTTAGTTGTCATTTGGAAGATGTCTTTCTTTTTGTGGGTGTTGATGTAGTTGTCAATAAATAAATAAATAAGTTAATTTGTAATTAGTCCCTGACCTTTGGTTGTTAGTTGGTAGTTATCGACGGTTGGTGTTCTCAACAACGTCGGCTTGCTATATATTTCCTTATTGTACTCATATCACATGCATGTATCTTGTAACTATTGAACATCTGCTGAATGATTGAGCACAACGACATATCTTTTGAACATTGTTATGAGTAATTGTTATATTTCGTTATTTTGTTATCTCCGTTCACTCTCTAATAATCACTCAAGTAGATTACCAAGTAAACGCACAGTTGGAGACAAGTTTTGTGCAAGGAAAAATATACACGGCCTAGGATGCACTCCAATAGATATGTACTAGACCCCCAAGGTTTGTGCAAGGTCAAACAACCTTGCATTGACAAATATAGAGTGTATGGGACAACCAAAATTGCCTTGACAAAATAGACAACACGTGTGCATGTTAGGCTTGTGCACAACAAACTACCACATTAAACAAACACACACACAAGTTAGCCTTGTGTGTAGAGACTACCAAATTAAACAATAAATATTTTTGAGTGATGCAAGAATGTGCCTAGGGGTGCTCTTGCATCAAGAAAGTTCCTACTACTTCACAAGAAGGTTAGCCATGAAAGTACCTCTTGCTGCTTTTTAAGGAGATTGTTGCCAAAACGAAGATGATTGTAGTTAGAACCTATTTTCCTTTTCTCTCCCTTCATTTTATGTACATAAATTTGCTGAACTTTCCTAGAGTACACTGCTGTCCTATATAGTGACCTTCATGTCCTGTTTTAGTCTATGATTTTGAGGGCAAGGTTTGCATTCTTTTTTCAAGACAAAAGTATCATTAAGGTCACTTTTCATCTGTTTGACCTAAGAATGTTGATAATGGCAAAAATAGTTCCATATGCAAGGTCATGTCCTGTTTTAGTCTATGATTTTGAGGGCAAGAGTTGCATTCTTTTTTCAAGACAAAAGTATCATCAAGGTCATGTTTCATATGTTTATCCTAGGAATGTTGACAATGGCGAAAATAGTTCCATATGCAAGATCTTATCCCCTTCCTAGCCATTGTACCCTATTTTAAATGCCAAATGTGCCTCCTATTATGGTGCATTATTTTTCTCCATAAAAAAAAGAATTCAATATCTGTCTTGTAAGCATATTTTGTGAAGGGCCTATTATAACAATAAAAAATCCAAAATTTGTGAGTTTCTCTTCACTGAAACTAGAAGGGAGTTGTGGAATTCTTTCTTCCTCAATTAAGTTTCAAGCTTAAACCTATGAAATTGATACATGTTTGACAAGTTACAGTTAAGAAAAAATAGAACTTTTGCATATTGATTAGTAGGTTTTGGGATTTAATTGTGTGGAAAAATTAATATTGAAGGTATGCTACTGGACTCATGAGGCATGTAGAATAATATGCTTGTTATGTTATAATTTCTTTTTTCACACATCTGAAGATGTTCTTTTAGAGATTATTAGCTTTGAATTGTATATATTATGGTTGTCTGAAGCTTAGCAAATCACAAATTGCATTATATAATGTTTCCTTTCTGTGGTTTGAAATCAATATGGCCATAAATCACTGGATGCTATAGTTTTTTAGAAGCTAATTGTCATAATCTGCCAATTGCTTCAGATTGCCATTTTCCTATCAAGGATTTTGTGGAACCAATGTTCATTATTCAACAATGTATTAAGCTGAAGAAGATCAGAATGGCACTTAGGTACGACCCAAGTCATTACGTGGCATTTACTTTTCTGTTTCACAAATATTGCCAAGTTTGTTCTGCTGTTCTTAATTAGCTTCTTGTTTCATTAGTTGGGATAATTCATTTGTAACGACCTATTCCTTGCGTAAATTAAAAAATTTCCAATTCTCACCTTATACATGTAAAGGTAACAAGTAACAAAGATGATACAATAAAATTTTTCCTTTCTTTATTGATAAATACGTACAAGTTACAATATGTTTCCACACGAATTCCATTTTCAATGCATATATAAATCAGAGTTCAAAAGTAATACAGTTACATACATAGCTTGTAAGCTTTTGCACAAATAGAAGTAAGAAGGTCCAGGAGTCCGTCCTTTCAAATCTTGGTACATCGGCCACTTTTTGTGGAGGAGAAACATCACTCGGGCGCTTTTCCGCCAACCACAGACTTATAATGCGGTCCCCCGCACACCTATCGTTAGATAGATGGCCCTCCCTTCGAAGAAGAGATTGGTAGGGTATCCTTTAACGATTACCAACTGAGCATAGTGCAGTGTCCTACACAACTAGAACCTTGCTATTTCACAATCTCGAACTAGTACTCGGATCACAATGAACTGACAGTGTAGTCTCAACTAACTCATGTCTATGTGGCAGTCGTACCTTTCACTACTTTGGCCAAAGTATTCTCATTTAGTACTTCGAATGAAGGTCATCTATCATAAACACTACTCAGGGCCGATTTGACTTTGGGCTATCTTACTCTACGCGTAGGCCATGTCCTTCAATGGGTTCAGTTTACCCCAGACTTCCTACCTTAAACAGTCTACTAAAAATGAGTCAATAAACTAGTATCTAATATCCTAACTCCTATTTCTGGAAATCTTTATCCTAGGAGTGAAGCTTTTCAGAGTTAACCTAATAACATAAGCTAGGATCATACTTAGTTTGACGACTTTTCGTTCCTAGAAGATAATATTTACTCTACGTATTCTCCATATACGAAGATCATACAAAATCACAAATTCAAGCAAATGCACAAACACTTCCTTCAAAGCATAATGCATATAAAGCTAAGTTATCCTTAAACCCTTAAAACAAATTGATTCCCTTCTTTAAACCCCATTTTCTATAAAAAAAAAACTTCTTTAAATCTGTCAATTAACTATATTGACTTGCTCAAGCATTTTCCCTTAATTGCATTGATATCCCTTAATCTTTTACCCTTCATTTATAATGAAATCCCTTAAGCATTTATTCTCTACATGCTTATCAAACAATATTTGAATGCTAAGAACGATTTACTTATATCATAACTAGCAACTTGAGAATAAAAAGAAAGATCATTTAAGCAAGAATCCCAATTTAGATAACATGCCTGTAAAATTGAGCTTCTTTCCAACACAGTTCTGGCAGCAGCTTTCAAATGAAGATGGCAGATTGTAGTTTTCCTCTTTCTCAAACGTAGAAACTCTTTCCCAAAACACAATCCCTAATTTAAACTTCTCCACTGGAAAATTGCTATTCACTTCTCCCTAATGATAATTTAACATAGTCCAAAAATTGCAATTGAAACAGACTCTAACTCTCTCTATATAAAGATTATGATGCAATGCAGCATTAACAACTCTTAACAGCAACTTGAAAACTTAAAATAACAACTCTCCAATATGCCAAAGTTGAATTGCACAAGATGTCTTTCGAATGGATAGCAGGGGAGTATTTATAAGTCGTATAAGCAACAAAATCCTTTATTTTGGGCATGCAAAATGACAACCAGGCATGTTTACTCAGTCAAAACGTCACTTGGCATGTATATAAACCCTAAGTCATGTTTTAAAAGAGTGATTCGACCTCATTGAGCCAGCAATCAAAGAATTCTTCAACTCAAATCATAAAAAATGCCACCTACAGGTAACACGTCCTTTGCCAGTCGGATGAAATTAAATGACTTACTTGCTGCGTTTTAGGTCAAGGTTCTACTTGCTACAACACAGAAATCATGTTGCCATTTCCCTACTTTCAAGTTTGAAATCTTCTTCCTGCGTATTTGCTGCGCAAATAGTTTCCTCATTTTCACGGGAAAGTTCATATTTGTATTTCATTTAATTTTTTTTTTTTTTAAAGTTTTGCATTCAAATATTTCCCTTTTTGAAAAGTTTGATCCTTTTTGCAATATCTTTTATGAGTTCCAATATTTCTAGTGGCTACTTTTCAAATATTTCCTTCCTTTATATATTGCGTTTTTTATCCTTTATAAAATAAAGTTCAATGTTCTATTCTTTTAAACATTTGCAAATATTTTCTTTTGAAGTTTATAAATGTTTTAATTTTAAATATTTAATATTCTATATTTATATATTTTATAAAATATTAATATATTTATATATATAAATATATATATATATTTTTCCGACATTACTATCGTAATGTACATATATATATTTATATATATGCATATATTAATTTAATATTTAATACATATATTCAGTACTTTATAAAATATACAAATATATAAATATTTACGCATTCATTTATGTATTTATGTATATATCATAAATTCTATGCACATTATTGATATATACATTTATACATAAACATATATGTAAATTTCCAAGACAATAATATTGAAATATTATCTATATCATAGATATTAGGTGGGATGTGTACGTATAAATATGCGTTTTACCATATATACTTTTGTGTATACGTATGTATGCGTATATACATGTCGACACATGCATATGAGCATATCCATCTGCTTAACATACGTACGTATCGATATGTCTATTCATTTAGATACGTGTACACAATGTATACATGTGTATACGTATCCACTCGACCTTTAACACATATCAATTACATTGTTGTAAAGACCCTGACTCGTGCTGTAGAAATTTTTGCGATTAACTTGATCTGATGGTCTTCGTCTCAGTGAGTTAATGTGATTCAATGTATGCAGATTTCAACAAGCAGATAGTCCATACGAATCATGACAGAGTTAAATTCATTCCAAAATGCTATTACATCAAGGTCAGAAATATATTCAGCCTTCATCAATAAAGAAACCTGTTTACTACCACAACAGCCTAGACAATAACTACATCAATGGTTCAATATGGGCGCTGGTCATACACAGTAATAACTGAAATTTCTGGCAGCAACTAAGATGTAGTGCTGTGTGAGAAATAGATTTGTTAATGTTAACAACAGACAACACAATGTAGCTTTGCGATTCTGCCAATTCAATCTTAATCGCACTTCTTGCATTGAAGGACATAACCATACACTCCCAAAATATTATTTTCAGTTTGCATGACAACTTTACCAAGCTAATACAAGGCCATCCCCAAGTTTCAGACTACACTGAGAAAGAAGAAACTCCCAACCCTAAACAATTACAGCAATAAGGGTTTTGTGCTAAACCAAGGTCTCATAGGATGATGCGAATAAGGGACAAAATAATGCATTTATCTTAGCAGCAGTTTCAAAGACGATTTCTGAGTTTATTTCTTTTTGTAATGGTAAGCAACTTAAAATCAGATTACAGTTCAGTGTATACAACTATATGTAATATAAATTCTAAGATTTTCATGGTCTGAGAGAGTCATGAGACATGATTCGCCTCACAGCTGTTACAAGGAATTTTCTTGAAAAAAATACCCAGATTTAACAATGATATAGACTCAGAAAATTAGATACCACTCACAGTATACGCCAGCACTGTAGAAGGTGACTTAAAAGCAAAAATGAGTGTCGTTCCAACCTGGTAAAGATTTCTCGAGTCTGATATGGTGCCCAGCAAGTTACTGTATTCCCATTTCAGCTTGTAGCAACCACGTTTTATGTTCCAATGGTCGTGTTTTTGTTTGGACAGCTCATTCGACCCTCTCCAAGGCCACAAATCTTATCCTTAGCAAGGCGTCTTGACTCATAAGGGCAAAACGGCCCTTCCTCTAACTGCTAACAGCTGTGCCTTCTTCAATAATCACCACGTCTCCTTCAAAACTCGCGTCCTTCACTTATCTCTCCAAAATATTCAGTTCCAAGGCCACCAAAAGACTCTTATCTCTTGAAATAGCTACGCCTAAGGGTTCCCCATGATGAAACGCCTCCAAACTGCAAGAAGCTACTCACAAAATCGTCCCACTGGAACCACAAAATCTGGTAGTTGGTGAATGCGAAAATCTGAACGTAGTTTGTCTTTTTTTCTTTCCCTTTCAAAATCTGCAACTATGCCAAGCTAGGAGTGTTATTTCACACCCGAAACAATGGCGGTTAGGGTTTTCCAAACTCAAAACCAGGAGGCTCGAGCTTCTCCATGAAGAATGATGTATTTTTTTCAAAAGGTGCAAATGATTCCCTTTTCTTCTCTTTTGTATGTTTCCCATTCAAAATATTAAAGTGACTATAAAGTCAAATTTTTAATATTTCCTCAAGTCACTTTATAAACAGCAAATAAATGACTTTATAATGTCCCCATTAATAAATAATTCAATGGGTCACTTTATAACTTGATTTATTAATTATTTAATATCCCCCATTTAAATATGATTTAAGACCTAGGCAATATTAAATAATTAAATCACTTAGTCCAAATTTTGGGGACATTACAATCGTTCACCACACAAAGGTGAAAGCACAATAAGTCAGACAAACAAGTAATCATCACTTGCAAAGCACAAGGAAGTATACATAACTCCAAAAGCCTAAGGATGACTTATATAGACCAACATAACTGACTTGGTTTCTCAGAACCTATACTGATGTGTGTGTATGCTCATTTGGTACTCGTTACTGCTTACCCGACCAAGCTCCTCCCCGAGTGATATTTCTCCTCTGCCTGGAGGATTGGTCCTCTTTCCTGCACACCGTGACATAACAACGAGAGTCATATGCTCAAAACGAAGCAAAATACATGAAACATTTCAAAAGTTAGATTCTTCACAAATCAATAACCTTCTATTCTCCTTTATGCAGTATTTCACCAAGAATAACATCAAATGAAACATTATTCATATTGAAAACAAGGTACAAGCATCATTAAGTCACCTCCAGAATTCACATTTACTCTATCTAGTGATGGTAAATTGTAACTTCACAATTTGGGATGTAACATCATTGTACTGTTTCCTCTTTATGGAGTTCTAGAGATTTTTTCCATCTTTTTTCTTGGTGCAAGATATTTGTGCCTATAAACATATAGCTATAGAGGTGGCATCTAGCTAGTCAAACATTTAAAAAATTAGAAGGCTACATATTTTGCTTTCTTCTTGTGCTATTACTATTTTCAGAGATCTTTATTTGTTTATTTTTATCAATAAACCAAGTTTGGCTTGTTGATGCAAGTAGCGGTGGGAGATTTCTTTGTTGATGCAAGTAGCGGCGGGAGATTTCTTTCTCCCTAAATTCGCAATATATATATTAATTAATTAAGGCCGACCTTTGTGAAGGAGCGCCTCTTTTCAAACAATATTTTATATTTTATTTTATTCAAAATCAAGGCCGACTAAGTGACGCATTGCTTGAGGCCGACTTTTCAGCTTGAAGAGACGTCTTGTTTGATAGAAGCCATATCAACTTGTATATAAAGGAGACGATGCACATTCCTACAATCATCATAATAATTATCAAGTAAAGTTCGCATACCAGCAGGAGTTCGCTTCATACAGTAGATCGATCTTTGTTTCAAGGAGTTCGATTTTCTTCATTGATTATATATTTGCATCAAGAGTGGTGCCATTATCATTGCATCAGATCGGCCTTGTGATTGGCCTAATTGTAAAGCATATTGCTGCTATTTTATTCAATATATAAGTCATATATTGTTGCTGGGTTTTTCTCCTTCAAGGAGGAGGGTTTTCCTAGGGTATATGCTGTGTTCTATTGTGTAGATTTGTCTTATTTCTACTTAATTTAAATCTGGTCATAAAATTTAACATGGTATCAGAGCAGGTTTAAGCAAGATGGAGATCAGATTTGTTTAAAGAGTGAAATCTTCTTCTCATCTAAGGGAGTCTATCTTAGCTTCGAAAATGGTGAACGGACTCAAGGTTGAAGATAGGCTTGATAGTGCATCTAACTTCACCTCTTGGAAGTTCAAAGTTCTTATTGCATTGGAAGAAAATGATATTCTCGATTTCGTGGAGAGTGAGGTGCACGAGCCTTTTGATGACGCTGAGAAAACTCAATGGAGGAAGAATGGCACGAAGGCTAAGAAGATCTTGATTGATTCTGTGAAGGATCACCTTGTGCCAATTATCTCCAAGTTGAAGACAACTAGAGATATGTTCAAGACTTTGGAAGGATTGTATGAGATCAATAACACTAGTAGAGCTCTTGCCTTGAGGCAACAACTACATCACATCAAGATGGCTAAAGGAGATTCAGTCATCTCCTTCTTCATGAAGATCACTAAGTTGAAAGATCAACTATATGCCATTGGAGATGTAGTTGAAGATAGACATTTAGTTATGTTGGCACTGAATGGCCTTCCTCAATCTTGGGAGCTCTTTATCCAAGGTATTAGTGGAAGATCTAAATTACCCAAGTTTGATTGTCTTAGAGCTGATTGCGTTCATGAGGGATCCAGGTTGGTAGCAAGAGGTAATGGACGAAGCTCTTATATTGAAGACAATCATGTTCTTGCTGCTCAAACTTCCAGAAGGAAAGGAAGAGAAGGGAGAAAAGGCAATTTCAAGAGGAATAGAGATAGGAAATTAGATTGTGCTCTTGAACCAAAGAAGAAGGATCTCTCCCATATTCAGTGTTTCAGATGTGACAAGTATGGTCACTATGCTAGAGATTTTGCAACAAGACCAAAGCAACATGCTTCTACTGCGGATGTTGATGATGTCTCACCTCAAAAGGAATCAAGAGACAACTCAAGAGGATTTCTATTTATCTCTGCTCTATCAAGTAATGTTCCTACCGACAGTAGCACATGGTTGATTGATAGTGGCGCTTCTTGACACATTACAGGATATCGAGAGCATCTTTCAGACTTAGTAGAAAGAGAAACCAACCTTCAAGTGATAATTGGAGATGATGCTTGCTATTCAGTGAAAGGTGCTGGAGCCACCTCTCTTCATCTAGATTTTGGCATCCCTCTTCATTTGAGTGATGTCTTGTTTGTACCAGGAATCAAGAGAAATCTTGTATCAATTTCAGCTTTGGAGGACAAAGGATATCAAGTTGGATTTTCTGAAGGAAAAGTTCTTGCTTGGCCGAAGAACTCTAGCATTAAAACAATCTATGTGATTGGTGTTCGACAAGAGAGTCTGTATAGACTTTCTATTCGTCTACTTCAAGCATTGTTGCATGATTCCACTAGTTCGAGTGAGCTATGGCATAGGAGACTTGCTCACCTACATTTCAGAGCTCTTCCATCCATGGAGAAGATGGTTATTGGTCTACCAAAGCTCAGTCAAGAGCATGATGGCATTTGCAGAGGTTGTGCAATGGGTAAGAATTCTAAAGGTCCTTTTCATAGTAGTGAAAGTAGATCAAAAGCAATTCTAGATCTTGTTCATTCTGATTTATGTGGTCCAATGTTTGTGGCATCTTTGAGTGGTTTTTGGTATTATGTGATTTTCATTGATGACTATTCTAGAAAGACTTGGATTTACTTTTTGAAATCTAAAGAGTCTGAAGAAGTACTTGATAGATTCAAATAATTTAAGACTCAAGTTGAAAATTTGTCCGGAAAAAGGATCAAGGTCCTGAGATCTGATAATGGAGGAGAATATACTTCTAGAGGCTTCCGTAATTTCTGTATTAAGGTAGGGATTAAGAGGGAGTTTTGTGTTCCATACAATCCTCAACAAAACGGAGTTGCAGAAAGAAAGAATAGATCCATAGTTGAGGCAGCCAAAGCTATGATTCATGATCAAGACTTACAAACCTTCCTTTGGGTAGAAGCTTCCAGAATTGCAGTGTATGTTTAGAATTAGAGTCCTCATCGAATATTGGAAAATATGACTCTTGAAGAAGCCTTCACAGGTGTGAAACCTGAGGTTAGTCACTTAAGAATCTTTGGTTGTCCTGTTTATATTCATGTGCCTAAAGATAAAATATCTAAGTTAGAACCATCTGGCAAGAAAGGAATATTTGTGGGTTACATTGAATCTTCAAAGGCCTACAGGATTTACATTCCAGGACAAAAATAGATTGAGATTAGCAGGGATGTCTCTTTCGAAGAGATGTTTCATTCAAAAGATCTAAGGGGTCTTACATGGAGATAGATAGTGAAGAACAGGAGACACCTCAGGATATGGACATTTCTCTTGATCATACTCCTGAGATTCAAAGGGAGTCTACTGAACCAAAAGAGACTAGTGACCCAGTTGATCCCATAGAACCGATTGATGGTCCGAGAGACATTGCTATAGGTCAAAAGAGACCTCTATGGGCTAGACAGACTATGCAAGAGGCAGAGAAGTATGCAGCTCCTAGAGGCACATTCAGAGAAACCAAAAGACCACAGAAGTTTCCAGGCTATGTAGCATTGATGAGTCACATCATTGAGTCTAAACCTTCCAGTGTTGAGGAAGCATCAAATCAGCAAGTATGGACAAATGCTATGACAGAAGAGTATCAGTCTATTATCAAGAATGATGTTTGGGATGTTGTACCAAGACCTAAAGGGAAATCAGTTGTATCTTCTAAGTGGCTTTTCAAGATCAAGCATGCAGCTGATGGGAGCATTGAGAAGTACAAAACAAGATTTGTGGCTAGAGGATTCTCTCAGAAAGAGGGAATAGATTATGAGGAGACATTTGCTCCTGTTGCTCGTTATACATCCATCAGGACTATTATTGCTATTGCATCAGCTAAGGGGTGGAAGCTACACCAAATGGACGTAAAGACAACATTTCTTAATGGTGTGATTGAAGAGGAAGTGTACATTGAACAACCAGATGGGTTTGTGATTCATGGAAAGGAATCTCATGTATGTAGATTGAAGAAGGCATTGTATGGCCTTAAACAGGCACCTCGTGCTTGGTATGAGAGGATTGATTGATACTTGATGAGTTTGGGATTCTCCAAGAATGATGCAGATTCAAATCTTTACTTCAAGGTAGTTGATGGTGAGGCTTTAATCTTGGTTCTTTATGTTGACGATTTATTTCTTACTGGAGCAGAATATCTCATAATCAAATGCAAGGAGTTAGCTTCTGAGTTTGAGATGAAGGATTTAGGTCTTATGCATTACTTCCTAGGATTGGAAGTGTGGCAGAGACCCAATGAGATTATTCTAAGTCAAGGGAAATATACAATAGATATCTTGAGGAGATTTGGGATGATGGATTGCAAGTCCATGGCTACACCGATGGAAACAAATTTGAAGAAGTTGAGTGATTCTATAGCTAGTTCAGATCTGGTTGATCCCACCATGTATAGACAGTTGATTGGATCATTGATGTATCTAGTCAATACTAGACCAGACATTTGCTATGCAGTGAGTGCCCTCAGTCAGTTCATGTGTGAACCAAGGAAAATTCATCTAGTTGCAGCAAAGCATGTCTTGAGATACTTGCGTGGCATAGTGGGATATGGCTTGAGATATACTTTCAGTGAAGATCTAAAGTTACAAGGCTATTCTGATTCTAATTGGGTCGGGAGTGTAGCTGATAGGAAGAGCACCTCTGGATGTTGCTTTAGCTTGGGGTTTGCCATGATTTCTTGGTGTAGCAGGAAGCAGTCTTCAGTGGCACTAAGCACTGCAAAGGCCAAATATATTGTAGCATGTGTAGCAGCTCGAGAAGCAATGTGGCTTCAGAAGCTCCGTATAGGATTGTTTGGACAATCATTGGAGCCGACTGTTATTCATTGTGACAATCAAAGCTATGTAAAGCTATCTGTCAATCCAGTGTTTCATGACAAAACAAAACATGTGGAAATCAAATACCATTACATCACAGATATGGTACTGAGAAAAGCTATTCAAGTAAAGTATATTTGCACTGATGATTAGACGGCTGACATTCACACCAAGCCTCTCTCCAGAGTGAAGTTTGTGCATTTTTGAGACAAGCTTGGAGTTGTGGAGAATGAAGCCCTTGCTGAGAGGGAGACTCAGCGTCAGTGATCTTTGTTATCTGCTATAATGCATATTTCTTTGGGATGGAGAAATATGAGGTGAAAGCCCTTGTCCATCTCTGAGACGGAGATGTGGTTCTTTCCACCCAATGGGAGTAGCTATGGTGGATGTCATGTTGAGAGACTCCATGACATCATCACGTTGAGAGAGTCCGTGGTGAATCCTTTGTACTTGTGTTTATCCACACATGGGAGTAGCCATGGTCGACGTCATGTTGAGAGAGTCCATGACGACATCACGTTGAGTGACTCCATGATGGGAACTTGTGCACATGTTCCTTTCCACACATGGGAGTAGCCATGGGGGACGTCATGTTGAGTGACTCCATGACGATATCACGTTGAGTGACTCTGTGATGAACTCTTTTCCACAAATGGGTGTAGCCATTGTGGGTGTCATGTTGAGAGACTCCATGACATAGATATTTGGAAAGATATCTCCCTAGCTAAGAGGGAGTGTTGATGCAAGTAGCGGCGGGAAATTTCTTTCTCCCTAAATTCGCAATATATATATTAATTAATTAAGGCCGACCTTTGTGAAGGAGCGCCTCTTTTCAAACAATATTTTATATTTTATTTTATTCAAAATCAAGGCCGACTAAGTGATGCATTGCTTGAGGTCGACTTTTCAACTTGAAGAGACGTCTTGTTTGATAGAAGCCATATCAACTTGTATATAAAGGAGATGATGCACATTCCTACAATCATCATAATAATTATCAAGTAAAGTTCGCATACCAGCAGGAGTTCGCTTCATACAGCAGATTGATCTTTGTTTCAAGGAGTTCGATTTTCTTCATTGATTATATATTTGCATCAAGAGTGGTGCCATTATCATTGCATCAGATTGGCCTAATTGTAAAGCATATTGCTGCTATTTTATTCAATATATAAGTGATATATTGTTGCTGGGTTTTTCTCCCTCAGGAAGGAGGGTTTTCCCAGGGTATATGCTGTGTTCTATTGTGTAGATTTGTCTTATTTCTGCTTAATTTAAATCTGGTTATAAAATTTAACATGGCTTCCCTCCTTACACTGCCATCCATCCATTATGATATCTGCTTGTGGGTTCCGAATTTTTTTAATTGTATTCTTCCTTCAAAATGAATATAGTTTTATTTATCTCTTTCACATTGTATTTGGGTCTTAACATTCACGAATCATTATCATTTGGATATTTGTTTTACTTTTTACAATCTCCTCTTGGTGTAGTGATAAACTTACGAAGCTTAATCTGCTTTAAATATTTTTCTTGCTGAAGTTTTATTTTCTACCATTTCACTTGTAGAGTGAAATTTGTCATCATTGTGTGTAACCATGAACAGACGCATTATTTTGATGAAGGAATGTATTTAGTGCCTTAATGTTTGAGTTATGATGGATCAGTAAGCCTGTGTATGGTTGGACTGTTGCTGTCAATTGTCATATATATGCTCTCCCCTCCTATGTATACAAGCCAGATTGTCCTAACTAGGGTTCTTAATCCACGATTCTATTGCTTATAATATGAGTCAAGGCTGTGTACATCTAAAGATCATGCACATTGCGACAAATATTAGCAAAAAACATTGAATTGCGTAACCTGCAAACAACAAATTGTTATAAGAAAAAAAATCCAAGATAAAGCCTTAACATCAAATTGCTCAAAGTTCAAACAACAAATTTAAAGATGATGTCTGATGGGGAAAACAAAAACCCTAAAAAATTAATAGTTTTTATTTTTAGTCAAAAATGAATTTTATTTGGGGAACTAAACAAATTAGGGACTTGCTTTTCTTGTGTAGTTGGTGCCTGTGTCATAGTTATATAGGTTACTTAACAAATGACTTATATCCAAACAGGTTTAGGCATAGAGGGGCTTTGCTAAAGTACTATCAAAGAATGATTGGTTATGGCAATGGAGGTCCTGAGGCTTAGCTTAGAGGACTGTCCTGAAGCTCAGCTTAGAAAAATGTTGCAGAGGACAGGTGGCCTAAGGCTTCTTTATTACTTTGCAAAAGTAAAATTACGATGACTTTCATTTGGATGCCCTTACACTAATTTGGTTACCTCCTTACATAGGATAAGGGATGTTCTAGAAACACTATTCTACCTACAAAGAGAACAATGATAGGGGTCCTATCACTTGCCAGGTGGTGGTGTCTGCACATCATGTTCGGAACAAAAGATTTCCTATAATTCTCTTAATGTGTTAACCCAAAGCGTTCCACCTGGTGCTTACAATCGTCACCATCCCTGTTAAAATAGGTGGGGCAAAGATTCCTAAAGATAATAGCAAGCCTGTTATCATGACTGATTTCATATTGAGTTAATCATCTAAGATGGAACTTTGTGACCTCAAACAAATTTGACATTGTAGTGAATGTCTAAGTTGCTTCTAAGTTTAACAGTAACTCTTTCTTTTCCTAGAAAGATTAAGACCTATAGGTTAGAACAATAACCATCCATCAGAGTCATATAACTCATCCTTTGATCCAGATAAGCCCCACTATGAAATTTCTAAATAATTCTGATTCCATCTTCTCCATCTTTCTATGTATGGAATGATGTTTAGTCCTGTCGTGTCTATTGGACCAGCAAAGTCTAAAACATATCGGAATTCATAAGAATGCTCAAGCTTTTTGGTTCCATATTTGTTTATTCCTTTATCATACCAACTTCCAACTATTGCCATACCTGTATGACACATAATTCATTCAAGACAACTGTGAGGAAAATCAAAACAAAAGATTTAGAATATCAGAAATTCTTTCTTCTACATCATTGGTTTTGTAGGGATTTTTTTGTTGTTGGGATTATTAGGTTACATCTATAGTTTATATTAACACATTAGTAATGTTAGTTAATAAGTGTTGTTAGTAAGTCCTATTAGGTTAGATATTCGGGAGTTAATTCCTGTATGGAGGTTGCTTAGGGTAGTTGATAGAAAGAGGCTTTAATAAAGCCAAATGCAATCAATGCAAAATCAACCCCAAATTCATCATAATATAATTTGCATATGATTTGTCTGTGAATCATGGTGTAGTTTAAATGTAGTTTCAGTTTTATGCTCTCCATTCTAATCATGGTGTAAATTGCAATGGTTTGTGTTCACGTTTTCGATATGGTATCAGAGCACTCTTGGCTACTGCTCTATCAAGTCGTGAAAGCTTGATGTGAGACAAAGCAGAGCACGGGAAATTCACATTGTGCTGAGCAAATAATGTTGCTGCTCAATCTTTTTTACTTTCAACATGGCTGTAGAAACAACATGGGTGTCTAACTTGTTCAAGGGAGCTACAATGGGAAACTAGAACACACCTATGAGGGAATGAGTTGCTTGCATAGGAGAGATCAGAATCCTATCTGTGTTGTCCTTCCCAATACATGTGCAGTTTGAATAAAAGCACAAAAAACTTGTGGATTTGTCAAAAGGATGTGATCTGCAGAGAAGAAAACATGAAGGAGCCATGGTTTTTCAAATTACGTATCTATCTTTCTATTGCTTTTGTTTGTTATTGCTCTTCCATTTCAGCGTGTTAGTTTAAATACATGTAATAGACACATTTGGAAATCTCAATAAAAAGCTGACACATTTGGATATCTAATGCTGCAAGACATGGTACTCAATAGTTCTTTCTGCCTGAGATTGAAGTTGTTTCCAAATCCAAGGGTTGAAGAATTTTTTACATGCTCGTTTGCTGGAGGCTCTATTTTGGATGATGAGTTGCAGCAGCCCATGGGGATTGGATTGAATGTGAAACATATATCTATTGGTGTGTAGGAAGGCGTGATTTTAAAGCTTGCAGCCATACTTCTGGTCAAAGCTTCTTGCTTTTTACTTGTTTGTGCAGATTTCTTTCACAAAATATTTATTTCATTATCTATTGAGATCTTGTTGGGTGAAAATTATGTAATCAACTTGTCAATAGATTACACAACTAGGATTTCAGCCACAGCTATGTGAGATATAATCTCTCCTCTCAGAAAGGGTAGGCGCCCTTCTTACTGCTTTCAGAAACAAGTAAAACTAACTAAGTATTTACAACATGTACACTATGATCAATGGATTCGGGGTGTGTCACATTCATCCTTCTCTCTTTTTTCAGAGAAGATGTTTTACAATGCTACACGGTCGGTAGTTCTGATTTAGTGCAACTTCAAACTAAAGACAAACCAGTAATTCCAATATCTCTATCTTGACAAAGCAAAGCGTAGAGATACCAGCATGATAACAATAACGATAAAAACGAGAAAGGAAAGCTTACGAAGGCACAAAGTCGTTCTGTAACTTTCCAACAGTAGATCCTTGCGATACGTAACAAGTGTTATATTAGAAGCGCAAAGTCTTTTAGATACATCACCACAATAGTTCCACGAACAACGTGATCAAATGCAAGCACAAAGTCTTGCAGTTTATCCACCAAAGGTTACTCAAACATAAACTTAAATTCAAAGTAAAGAATGCAACACAAAGTTCACATACATTTACTTGAAGCCCTTAGATCTCACACAATAATTACTACCAATCTTAATCAACTTCCAAAGACGATTGATCCAACGCAAAGTTTGGTAGACAACTTCCTTCTTTATTGATAAGATTCAGATTCACAAAGTTGAATACAAAGTTTCATACATTTGTTGCAAAATGAGCAACACTTCGTTGCTAGAGATAAAAGATAAACAATACAATAGAAATCCCTCATATATATAGAGGAGAGGGATGAGCAAATCTAGGAAATCAAAGGAGTAAAATTAGGAAAGTTAGGTGAGCTAATTAATAAAAATCTCACCTAACTTTGACCAAAGTCAAAGTGTAATTTGTCTTCAAGAAATTACATCTCATATTTTTGGTGCAATTACATTTCGAGAAAAGACATTTAAGATGTCAAAAACTATTTACAAGATGCATAATGGAAAGCATCAAAAAGTCTAACACTGGAGATCAGGAATCTTCCTGGTTCCTTGCTTGGGCGCGAAAGTCTTCATATTTCTTCCTGGTCTCCTGCATGAACTTCTCATCTGGACCAATGGTGTAATCCACAACGGTGTGAATCCTTGTGATCGATCTCATGGCGGATGAGTGAACCCTTTTGCATCTGTCAAGATGCGTTTTAAGGTTATCCAATGTAAGCCTTGTATCACAAATGACACTGCACTGTCAACCAACTTCATGATGGCTTCTGAAAAGATCTGGAACAGTTCTATGGCCTGCAGGAAGATACGATTCTCCTAAAGAAGCTACCTTGGTAACTCCTTGATTCCTCTTTCAAGAATCACACGATGCCCTTCGACATCTTCCTGCACTTGGTGGAGATCCTCTGTAAGAGACTCAATCACTTGAATACGATGCTTCAATGATTCTCTTACCTCTATGAATTTTTCCTTGTCGGGAATTACCCCGACTTCCACCAATTTACTGAGCTTTGCCTGTTTCATCTGTGACCACGACAACAGGCATTTTTTGATCTCTCTGCGCTCCTAGGAAAGTACACTCGTCTCCTTATCAAGCCCTGTTGTGAGCTTGGTCAGCAGAGTAGTTTTCTCATCCGCAGCAATTTTAATCTGAGAACCGTGTTCTACGATCTTTTTGATGAAATCATACAACCCCCTGCCTTTGGAGGCAAACTTCTCAACTTTTTTGACAGTTGGGTCCTCAACACTTACCATTGCTAATGGTTGCGCATTAATTGAAGATCTTGCAAGTCTCCTTACCACAGTGGCATAATGCTCTGCCCTTTGTTTGTACATGTTTTGAGCTTTCTCCATTTTGTCTATTCTTCCAGCTAGTATATCCAAAGTCACCTACACATTTGCTTTTGCACTTTCATTTGTGACCTTGCCAAGTTGGACCCTTGTCACTGTGTAATCCTCCATGTTGACATCTCCTTCCTCCTAAGGTGGTATGTCAATTTCTGCATATTTATGACCAGTGTTGTCAACATTCAGCCGTGAATACACTTTCGCCTTTTTCTTCCCCTTAGCTTTTGGAGGGACTATCTCTTCAAGGTCGAGCTCTTCTAGAGAAATCATTTGCTTTTTTCGTTTCGACATTTGAGATATCAACCAAGGGGGAAGAGAGGAAGTACGAGCTTCTGGATTAACCGTCAACTCTGTTGTCACTGTCACTTTTGAAGTAACAATTGGTATCGTGTCAATAGGCGTAGTGTCTGTCATAACTGCTCCTGTAGTCTGCACATTGAGCTGGTCACACATGGATTCATTCATGAACTGATTAAAATTAGTCTCTGAAGTGATATCATATGATGGCGATGATAGGCTAGGAATAGATGATGGAGGACTTGACAAAATATCAACCGTGTGTATACTTGTCACTGAAAGAGTATCAAGTATGGTTGATGTTGCAAGGGTAGGTGAAACATCCGCTGCGGGTATGACGGTAGTGGGAATAGGTGATGTAGATACAGGTGGTGGAGGAGTGTTTGGATTTGGAGGTGTATGAGGAACATTTGAAATCACAGGCGATGATGTTTTGGGAATTTCTTCAACTACATACTCAGGTGGAGACATAGTTCTTTCTTCATCATGCTCGGGTTCTTGTTGATCGTCCTCATAGATGATGGAGGACTTGACAAAATATCAAACGTGTGTATACTTGTCACTGAAAGAGTATCAGGTATGGTTGATGCTGCAGAGGTAGGTGAAACATCCGCTGCGGGTATGACGGTAGTGGGAATAGGTGATGTAGGAACAGGTGGTGGAGGAGTGTTTGGATTTGGAGGTGTATGAGGAACATTTGAAGTCATAGGCAATGATGTTCTAGGAATTTCTTCAACTACATACTCAGGTGGAGACATAGTTCTTTCTTCATCATGCCCGGGTTCTTGTTGATCATCCTCTTGTCGTTCCGACTCTGGTTCTCCTTCAAAATCACCTTTAGACTCTTGTTCACCCTCATAATCTTCTTCTTCATCAGAGTCTGCTTCTGCTGAATCTTCTTGTTCAGTGGATTGATCACTTGAATTTCTTTCTTCATCGGAATCTATCTCTTCAGAAACAACCCCCTTTCCTTTGAAGTGAGATGGTTCAGATTTCGTAGTTTCTCCTTTTGGGACAGTCTGTGCGTCCTTCTTGCTGACAGTGAACTTGATCCTAGGGCCTCGTCACGAAGAAGTAAGAATAGCCACAGATTTATCTTTCATCCGGAGTTCATTTTGTCGGCTGGCTTCTGCTTCGGATTTGTCTCCCTCAGAATTTGTTCTGAAAGTTTTCTTCTCAAAGCCGTGCTTGTGTAACCACTCTGTAGTGTTAGACAAAATTGGTGCCAATCTTTCCTTGATGGAAACACTTTCTTTTTTGGACCATTGAATTGCAGTTAACGGCCTGTTGGCTATTCTTGTTCATCGTAGGCGGCGTTCATGATGTCACCGGGATTTGTGAAATCCTCTAGTAGGTTAGCAACACCAAGATCTCTTATCTGCTGTATGGTTAGTCTGCAATAATCCATTTGACGAATGGCCTCCTCATCTCTGCATTTAGCCCATATGTCCTCAAAACGGTATCTGTGCTGATGAGCCTTTTGCAACTTCTTCCTGACATTTCGGTAATGAAAATCAAACCTGTATGTATAGGTCCTCATTGTCATGACCTGCATTTCTGCATAGACTGATTTGGCCTTTTGTACAGTCTTCATAGTATACCTATCGATTGTCAGTGGGAACTTGAATCCCGACTTGTGAATCTTTCTCCGCTCTTTGTGCGCCAAAATCAGCTGTTTGCACAACTACATGAGAACCCACTTGTCTGAGGGGTATTTCGGCAACATTGTAAGGGCAACCAGTGTAGCACCCTACTCTTAGATGAGTAAAAGTTGGGAATTGTAGATATATGCGTCCGACTTTACTTTCCATTTTGTAGGCCTCATCAAATACTCTCTTCTTTTCGAGAGTTAGATAAAAAGCTAAAAAGCAGAGGCGCAAAGAAAGCATTAGTAACCCTCCTGAAATGATGAAAGCTTTCCTTCAGCTCCAGTTGATAGAAAAATTTGTACACAGGCACGGTGTGCCTATTCCTTTTTCTAGATAGACTTGGAAATTGCCTTTTCACGGCTGCAACATACACCAAGTAAGAAGTCATATAGAACTTCAATGTGGACGACACATTGATCAACTGTTCATGTATTTCATTGCTGATCTGTTTACCCCAATCAATGTGAGCTTTTTGTCTTCTTATGATTTTGATGTATTCATACATCTAGTCATGAAAATACCATGATTCAGGCAACCCCTTCACTCCGCTCAAAAGTGTGATCATATCTTTGACATCTTCCTTGAAGTCACTTTGCGGAAGTCCCTTCGGCCATCTGGAAATAGTGTGCCTAGGTTCTTTCAACCATTGGCTATTTATCAGGTATTTGGCCTTGCTGGGATCTTAGTCATAGACCTCCTACGCTTGTTGTATCAAGATGTCAGTGTACTTATCCATATGTGGAATTCTGAAAACAATATCAAAGAAGTCAGGATCAAGTCTCAATATCTCGTGCCCAGAAGAATCAATCACACTTTTGCTTTCGCTAATGTAATGGGATGCAACTTGAAGGACAAATTCTGTATTATGTGCAGAGGTAGGGAACATAGACACCAAATACAGATTACTGTGTACGATTGCTCTCAGAGAATCTTCAAGAGGTTTCTTCTCAGTTCTTTCCGCAAAATCAACTAGGTCTTGATAACCGACCTCTGTCTTTTATCTCATCCACCTTGGAGACCACCACTGTCGGTGGATAAACACCTTGATATTTGTATTTCATTTTGTTTCTAGCCCTTGAAGATGATGGAGGTTTCTAGGCTGTCATTTGAGAGCAATTGAATCAACAAAAGACAATTTCGAGGACCATTTGATGAGATTTGAAAAGAAACTGCAAGATGTGGAATCAACAAAATTTAGTCGAAAAACAACATTGGGATGCATGAAGCGAGCAACGATGTCAAGCAAGCATGAAACAGGGGTTGAAGCACGGAAAATAATGCACGAAGTGGAAAAAATTAAGTTCGGAGCAAAGCTAAGAAGATTAGAAGTGTTTTAAGGAAAAACGGGAAAAAGTGTAACGGCGCTGAAAATCAGCTCCATAAGAGTCCGTTACCTACAATTCAATGGTCCAAAAAAAAAAGTGTTTCCATTAGGGAAAGATTGGCACCAATTTTGTCTAACACTACAAAGTGGTTACATAAGCACGACTTTGAGATGAGAACTTTCAGAACAGATTCTGAGGGAGAAAAATCTGAAGTAGAAGCCAACCAACAACAAGAACTCCGCATGAAAGATAAATCTGCGGCTATTCTTACTTCTTCGCGATGAGGCCCTAGAATCAAGTTCACTGTCGGCAAGAAGGACACACGAGCCGTCCCAGAAGGAGAAACTACGGAATCTGAACCATCTCGCTCCAAAGGAAAGGGGGCTGTTTCTGAAGAGATAGATTCTAATGAAGAAAGAAATTTTCAATGATCAATCCACTGAAGAAGAAGATTCAGCAGAAGCAAACTCTGATGAAGAAGAAGATTCTGAGGGTGAACAAGAGTCTGAAGGTGATTTTGAAGGAGAACCAGAGTCAGAAGTACAAGAGGATGATCAACAGGAACCCGAGCATGATGAAGAAAGAACTATGCTTCCACCTGAGTATGTAGTTGAAGAAATTCCCAAAACATCATCGCCTGTGATTTCAAATGTTCCTCCTACACCTCCAAATCCAAACACTCCTCCACCACCTGTTCTTACATCACCTATTCCCACCACCGTCATACCCACAGCGGATGTTTCACCTACCCCTGCAGTATCAACCATACTTGATACTCCTTTAGTGACAAGTATACACACAGTTGATATTTTGTCAAGTCCTCCATCATCTATTCCTAGCCTGTCATCACCATCATATGATATCACTTCAGAGACTGATTTTAATTAGTTCTTGAATGAATCCATGCGTGATCAACTCAATGTGCAGACTACAGGAGCAGTTATGACAGACACTATGCCCATTGTCATGATACCAGTCGTTACTTTAGAAGTGACAGTGACAACAGAGTTGACGGTTAATCCAGAAGCTCGTACTTCCTCTCTTCCCCCTTGGTTGATATCTCAAGTGTCGAAGCGAAAAAAGCAAATGATTTCTCTAGAAGAGCTCGACTTTGAAGAGATAGTCCCTCCAAAAGCTAAGGGGAAGAAAAAGGCGAAAGTGTATTCACGACTGAATGTTGAGAAGACTGGTCATAAATATGCAGAAATTGGTGTACCACCTCAGGAGGAAGGAGATGTCAACATGGAGGATTACATAGTGACAAGGGTCCAGCTTGGCAAGGTCACAAATGAAAGTGCAAAAGCAGATGTGCAGGTGACTTTGGATATACTAGCTGGAAGACTGGACAAAATGGGGCAAGTTGGAAACATTTACAAACAGAGGGCAGAGCATTATGCCACTGTGGTAAGGAGACTTGCAGGATGTTCAATTAATACGCAACCCTTAGCAATGGTAAGTGTTGAGGACCCAACTGCCAAAAAAGCCGAGAAGTATGCCTGCAAGCAAAGGCAGGGTATTGTATGATTTCATCAAAAAGATTGTAGAACATGGTTCTTAGATTATAATTGCTGCGGATGACAAAACTACTTTGCTGGCCAAGCTCACAACAGAGCTTGATAAGGAGAATAGTGTATTTTCCCAGGAGCCCAGAGAGATGGAAAAATGCCTGCTGTCGTGGTCACCGATGAAATAGGCAAAGCTCAGTAAATTGGTGGAATCTAGGGTAATTCCCGACAAGGAAAAATTCATAGACGTAAGAGAATCATTGAAGCATCGTATTCAGGTGATTGAGTCTCTTACAGAGGATCTCCACCAAGTGCAGGAAGATGTCGAAGGGCATCGTGTGATTCTTGAAAAAGGAATCAAAGAGTTACCAAGGTAGCTTCTTGAGGAGAATCGTATCTTCTTGCTGGCCACATAACTATCCTAGATCTTTTCAGAATCCATCATGAAGTTGGTTGACAGTGCAGACTTTTCAGAAGCCTCTTGGGAAGTCATTTGTGATACAAGGCTTACATTGGATAACCTTAAAATGCATCTTGACAGGTGCAAAAAGGTTCACTCATCCGCCATGAGATCAATCACGAGGATTCACACCATTGTGGATTACACCGTTGATCCGAATGAGAAGTTCATGCAGGAGACCGGGAAGAAATATGAAGACTTCCGCGCCCAAGCAAGGAACCATGAAGATTCTTGATCTCCAGTGTTAGAATTTTTGATGCTTTACATTATGCATCTTGTAAATACTTTTTTCGAAATGTAATTGTACCAAAAATTTGAGATGTAATTTCTTGAAGACAAATTACACTTTGACTTTGGTCAAAGCTAGATGATATTTTCCTTAATTAGCTCACCTAACTTTCCTAATTTTACTCCTTTGATTTCCTAGATTTGCTCATCCCTCTCCTCTATATATATGAGGGATTTCTATTGTATTGTTTATCTTTTCTCTCTAGCAACGAAGTGCTTCTCATTTTGCAACAAATGTATGAAACTTTGTGTTCAACTTTCTTAATCTGAATCTTATCAATAAAGAAGGAAGTTTTATACCAGACTTTGCGATGGATCAATCGTCTTTGGAAGTTAATTAAGATTGGTAGTGATTATTGTGTGAGATCTAAGGGCTTCAAGTAAATGTATGTGAACTTTGTGTTGCATTCTTTACTTTGAATTTAAGTTTATGTTTGAGTAACTTTTGGTGGATAAACTGCAAGACTTTGTGCTTGCATTTGTTCGCGCTGTTCGTGAAACTATTGTGTTGATGTATCTAAAAGACTTTGCGCTTCTAATATAACATTTGTTACGTATCTCAAGGATCTACTGTTGGAAAGTTACAGAACGATTTTGTGCCTTCTGTTGGTTCTTTTTTATGCTATAACTAGGTTGGTCTTCTAATCTACTTATGGAATTGCCAATTCCAATCAAAGGTAGCTCGAAGGACCTGGACCAACTGACGAGGACTTTAAAAATGCCTCCTACACTTTGGGCTCTGCAAGACCCAGGAGGGGAATCCCTTAATGCGTTTACAACCTCTGCACCATTTTCATAAATGGCATTAATAATAACAGATAATCCCACTTAATAGCTCAACACAATAGGATAATATTGAATAAATTTGGCTATTCTTCGACAATATCAACTATATGGAGCATGGGATGACTACAACATAATCCATAATATAAAATAGTCACTGATTTGCAATTTGTAGCAAGCTCTAGGCAAAGACAAACTAATACTGAATCAAACAAATGAATGCAACTTAGATCAGTGCCATATATCCATTGCAGGAGTCAAATTTATAAGCATTTAAAGGTTTATAACAGATGTAATACATGACATATAAGGTCCCTGACAATATTGCATTACAATTTCATCAGTATGTATTCTAACCCATAACTACTTATCAAATCCTGATATGGAACATATCTGCCTATAATCCCATTCAAGCATTTTAATTAATTCCTTGAATTAAAGCTAAAATAGAATCATACACACCACAACAGTGAGATGAATGAAAGAAACCTTAGTTATTTTATTCAAAGTTCAGATAAGATACAATGGAGAGACATGAGCTCGAATTTATCATTTCAATTCAAATGCTAATACTGTTATGCAACATTTAATTCCCATGAACTCAAAACCTATTATAGAATGACTTAGAACCTAAATTGCATTTCTCTCTAAAACTATTGGACTTTACAATCTGCTTTGCAACTTTGCCTAGACTCGATTAAAATTATCTAACTTGCTAACCCGTACTTCTGGCTTTGAAATCCTTCTTAATGAAAGAGCAAACAAGCGTCGGGCCAGAAAGTACACGTCACCAACCAATTGGAGCACCTGATGATATTTCAAAATCGTTACAACTGCAATCATCTTGGAGCATATTCTTGTTCATCATGTCGACTGAGGACGGTTGATGCAATAACAAAAAAAAACCACAAGAAACCCACGCTGAGAATGCCATCCACACAAAATTGGAACCGTTGTAACTGCAACATCAGATTTGCCACCTGTCAATAGTCCACTCCTTTTACTCTTCATCATTCAAATACTTAGCTACCCATTGTTGGTATTCTTGATCAGTCGGCCAGCCAAAATTAATTACCTCTTTTACCTTTGTACTATAAGGCATGTATTTTACCGCTACCTGATTTGCGTCTCTTTCAAAATATTCTAAAAATGAGCTGGTACTAATAATCTTATCCATACAACTTACCAACAAATCATAATCTGAGTCATCACAAATTACTTTAATCCGATTATTGATGACCTTATTTGCTTGATCCTGCCATTGTTGGAGTGTTGTCATTTTTCCTTGTTCATCAATTATACCAGGTAACAATGTGTTACCCCAATCATTGAAATTCTTCACCAACTCCTTAATCTTCCTACTCAAATCATCTGGTAGGGTTTGAAAACCTTGCATTGATTTTACTACATATGGGTAGGCTTCAAAGATTGGGGCCTATTATTTATATCAAACCTTGAGGCTTTATTCATGATATCGAGATCATTGGCCCTAGGGATCCAATTTTCAATTATTTGTACCACTACCTCCTGATCCCTATCAATATTCTTTTTTGCTTCCAACAACAAAGAATACAAAGAATGTATAGATAGCAATTTACTAGCTACCCTTTCATTTAAGTGTTCCAAAACAGTAGTAACAATCTCCTTCTCCTTTAAAAGAAATCCCTCCTCTCTTACCTTTGCTGATGTCTGTAATTCATCAATTTTCTGTATGAGCTGCTTCTTCGTTGGATCAACAGAGCACTCTATTTTTTCATCAATTTGTTCTAGAAGAGGGGTGAGAGCAGGATCTTGAATGGGAGACCTTGGTGTGGAAATATTTGGAGAAGCAGGAGGCATTGACTCTGCTGTGGGAGGTAATGTATTGGTTCCTGGAGCATTGGATGTTTCCCCAATCTGTCTATCACGGGCGACTGCCAAGTGTCTCATCCGATGAGGCCTAAGGGTGAAGGAAGCATTGGCCGGTTTTAAATGTATTAAGGGGCGGATTACTAAAGTACTTATGAGATGCACATGTTTTAGTTCAATGTGGATGTTATAATTTTGAGGGAAAAGCTGCTCGACAGTTAACAGAAAGGACGACGACCATTTTTGAAGGATTAGGATCTCTGATGAGAAAGATCAACAGTTGCCCTTCATACCGCGATGGTAAATCGAAGGATTGTGATATCGTGGGCAACCGCCACGTGGTTTTTCTTTGCGGCGTATGACATGGTGACCCCTTATTGCCGTGTTGGTGATTATGTCAGCCTGTTTTGAAGATAGCCGTCGATGATTTGATCAAATTGGAGGATCAACGGCTCAAATTTAAATCTGTATCAAATATGGTCGGAGCCGTTCGTGCAGCCCGCGAATGAGCTTTAATGGCGGATGAGACATCTACTGGCGAGATTTGATCGACATAAAATCAATTTACTTGTTTTATTTGAATCACAAGGCATCCAATTATTTCGTGAAACCAGTTTCAGAGCCGAAGGAGAAATTGTGAAGTAGCTGCAGCTAGAATTTGGAGTTTGTGCGAAAAGAGCCGTAAGTTTATTTTCTTTGCCTCCTAGTCATTCCGCACCTAAATTTGGGAAGGGGGTTTGCTATGCTTGTCATTGAGCTCATTGAAATCCTTTGTTAGGGCTATAGTTTAATCAAAAATTGTGAGGAATTGTAGTATTTTACTCTGTAATTTCCTATTCTCGCTTAGTCATAGCTATTTGAAGTGTAACATTGTAACGAAGCCCTAGTTTGTCCAAGATGGCGCCACCTAAGCAGCACTCTGGCCACATTGAATATTTGAAAAGAAACTTGTACGATGATTTTTTGGATCAATTTTCGTTATCAACGAATGATAGAAGGAAAGGTGTAGTGTTGATGCGAGGGAAAATCCTAGGAGAGGGGTTAGTGTGTAATTGTTCCAACATTGCCGATGCTAGGGTTCCACTCATCGGCTTAGAAATGTTTAGATTGTGGTATGGACAGAGGAATTTGCCTCACCCTTTTTCAAATGGGTGGATGTATGACATGGGGAAGCTGGTTGTACCAAATGTATTCCCTGATGTGGACTTACTTAGAGTAGTGGCTACAAGATATGACCCCATCACATGGGTAATTAGGGATAATGATGGAGGGGTGCTATTAGAAATTAACAGAGATGATATCCAACAAATTTTTCATTTGAGTGAGTCGAGTGAAGACTTGGTTCCTATCGATCTTGAGGAAATGAAGCAGGAGTATGCAAAGCTAAAATCTCTTTTTAGGGTTAAGCTGCTTCCACCTCATCTGGTTAGGGCAGGAGGTTCACAATTTCATATCAGCCCTAGTGATTAGGAACCTTTCAGATTGAATTGTTTTGCAAAACCTTTCCTGGACACTTTCTATTCGTTATGTCAGATTTTGGGTTTCAGTCCTGGTGCAGTAATGCCTAGTGCGTACATGTTCATGGGGGTGCAAATACAACACCCTAACTTCTCTGTGACATATGACTTTGCTTCTTTCTTGGCTGATAGGATACATGAAGGGCTGTCGAAGCTGCAGAAAAATGATACTGGTACTCAATTCTTTTGGTATTCTATGCTAATGCATATGTTTCTGTTTAAGAATGCTGATTTCTTTTCTGAGAAGATGAACTTAAGGCAATCAGTTGATGGAAAAAGATTGTCAGTACAGATATGGGCTGCGGATTTATCCTGTAATAAAGAAAGCACCAGTTATGTGCAATTTGATAATTGTTTTGCTTCTAGATTAAGGGCTAGATTGATGGTGGATGTACCTAGGATCCCTGAGGAAGTACATGATTTCCTCAGGCCAAAGGGGAGAAACCCAGAATTGAGGGTTTTACATAACTAGGGTGACATTATCCCATACCCAGTCAGCACTGTCTTGAGAGTATATGGATTTCAGGGAGCCCCTCACATACTGCCATACAATGTGCCACCAAGAATAGGGTTTGTAGAAGTTATGTGGCAGATGGGTTGTATTCATGAAGACAACCTTACTGGAAGGGGAAAGGGAACATTCTTCCCTGATTATACAGTGGTGTTTGACTTTACATTTTCAAAGGTAGGCTGGATACATTTTGATAAATTCTTCGCTGATTACCATTTGAGATTTGGTCCAAGACGACAACACGATCTTGAAGGTTTCTTTGCTCTTTTCAGACAAAGAATAAATGGTGGCAAATTCACACATGAGTTCAACTTCCGTGAGGACCTGATCAGAAATGAATTTGATCTAAATAAGCAGGAGTTGAACAAGGAGAAATGGATAGCTTATAGTGAGCTACTGGATGTTGTGCATGAAATGAATCCGAAGTATGATCCACTGTTAGAATTCAATCCATACCATAAGAAAATTGATTTTCTAATGAAGAACTTCAAGGAGATTATGGACACCTTGAGAACCAAAAAGATAAATTTAAGGCTCAGTTTGGGTATGCAAGAACAAAGTGCTAGGCCAATTGAAACAGGGCCAGTATGCCAACTTACAGAAAAGCGGCCCATCTATAGAAGGAAAAAGGATAGTAGTAGTGATGAGGAAGAAGTAGATAGGAAGGGGAAGCAAATAATGAAGGCGCCTCCACGACCAGGTCCAAAGTTCAAGGTACCTGGGGCAGTCAAGATCATTGATTTAAAATCTTCACCAGAAGATAGTCCCCCATCACCACCATCTGAGCCAAGCCCTAAGAGGCAAAGAACTGATCATCCACATGAGGATCTGACAGATGAAATTATTGTTATTGATCAGGACATGCAGGTTGGTATGCCTTCCCCTCCTAGGTCAGCAGAATTGGTTTTATTCGATTTGGATATGAAAGGTAAAAGTGTTCAAGATGTAAGAATGGAAGCATGCAAGGAGTTCTTAGATGACAATACATTTGTAAAGACTCCTGTATTCTTGCAATTGGCATGGAGAATGATATTTGAAGAGTATCAAAATAAATGCAAGGAGAGAAGAGAACTAAGGCCTGACAGGTCAGACCAGGAGAATGATGAAGGAGTAAAAGCTGAACTAATGGAAGAGTTCAAAAACATCACTCCTAAGGAAGGAAGACAACTGGTGAGTCAGGTTGGTGTATTGATTTTGCCTGAGTGGGACATTTCAAATGTAGTAGCTTTTAATGCTATTACGAAGTCCAAGAATCATTTTCAAGATTCTGAGGAAGAAGTTAATGCAGCATTGCAAAACTCTGCCTTCAGTGAAGAATATGAGACCTTGGCAATTTGGGCACTGGCTCCACAAAGGAGAAAACCAGATATTGTTGATATTAATCCAAATTTCAGAGGATGATTAATAATAAAGAGAGCTTCAGAGACTTCAACCACCGAGGCTACTAATTTAACTGTGAATGTGGCCAAATTGGTCCAAAAGACTGCTGAAAGGGAGGAGGCTGAAAGGAAGAGCCTAATGGAGAAGTATAACATTTTGATTGAAGAATATAGTAAAATGCAACAGAGGAATGTTGAGTTGCAAACTGAAGTGGAAAGGTTCAGGTATAGACAGATTGGGGAAACATCCAATGCTCCAGGAACCAGTACATTACCTCCCATAGCAGAGTCAATGCCTCCTGCTTCTCCAAATGTTTCCACACTAGGGTCTCCCATTCAAAATCCTGCTCTCACCCCTCTTCTAGAACAAATTGATGAAGAAACAAAGTGCTCTGTTGATCCAACGAAGAAGCAGCTCATACAGAAAATTGATGATTTACAGACATCAACAAAGGTAAGAGAGGAGGGATTTCTTTTAAAGGAGAAGGAGATTGTTACTACTGTTTTGGAATACTTAAATGAAAGGGTAGATAGTAAATTGCTATCTATACATTCTTTGTATTCTTTGTTGTTGGAAGCAAAAAAGAATATTGATAGGGATCAGGAGGTAGTGGTACAAATAATTGAAAATTGGATCCCTAGGGCCAATGATCTCGATATCATGAATAAAGCCTCAAGGTTTGATATAAATAATAGGTCCCAATCATTGAAGCCTACTCATATGTTAGTAAAATCATTGCAAGGTTTTCAAACCCTACATGATGATTTGAGTAGGAAGATTAAGGAGTTGGTGAAGAATTTCAATGATTGGGGTAACACATTGTTACCTGGTATAATTGATGAGCAAGGGAAAATGAGAACACTCCAACAATGGCAGGATCAAGCAAGTAAGGTCATCAATAATCGGATTAAAGTAATTTGTGATGACTTAGATTATGATTTGTTGGTAAGTTGTATGGATAAGATTATTAGTACCAGCTCATTTTTAGAATCTTTTGAAAGAGACAGAAATCAGGTAGCGGTAAAATACATGCTTTATAGTACAAAGGTAAAAGAGGTAATTAATTTTGGTTGGCTGACTAATGAAGAATACCAGAAATGGGTAGCTAAGTATTTGAATGATGAAGAGTAAAAGGAGTGGACTATTGATAGGTGGCAAATTTGATGCTGCGGTTACAACAGTTCCAATTTTGTGTGGATGGCATTCTCGGCGTGGGTTTCTTGTGGTTTTTTTTTGTTATTGCATCAACCGTCCTCAGTCGACATGATGAACAAGAATATGCTCTAGGATGATTGCAGCTGTAACGATTTTGGAATATCATCAGGTGCTCCAATTGGTTGGTGACATGTGTACTTTCTGGCCCGAGGCTTGTTTGCTCCTTCATTTTCTATAAGAAGGATTTCAAGGCTAGAAGTACGGGTTAGCAAGTTAGATAATTTTGATCGAGTCTAGGCGAAGTTGTAAAGCAGATTGTAAAGTCCAATAGTTTTAGAGAGAAATGCAATTTAGGTTATGAGTCATTCTCTAATAGGTTTTGAGTTCATGGGAATTACATGTTGCATAACAGTATTAGCATTTGAATTGAAATGATAAATTCGAGCTCATGTCTCTCCATTGTATGTGCATATCTAAATTTTGAATAAAATAACTAAGGGTTGTTTCATTCATCTCACTGTTGTGGTGTGTATGATTCTATTTTAGCTTTAATTCAAGGAATTAATTAAAATGCTTGAATGGGATTATAGGCAGATATGTTCTGTATAAGGATTTGATAAGTAGTATTGGGTTAGAATACATACTGATGAAATTGTAATGCAATATTGTCAGGGACCTTATATGTCATGTATTACATCTGTTATAAACCTTTAAATGCTTATAAATTTGACTCCTGCAATGGATATATGGCACTTATCTAATTTGCATTCATTCGTTTGATTCAGTATTAGTTTGTCTTTGCCTAGAGCTTGCTACAAATTGCAAATCAGTGACTATTTTATATTATGGATTATGTTGTAGTCATCCCATGCTCCATATAGTTGATATTGTCGAAGAATAGCCAATTTTATTTGATATTATCCTATTGTGTTGAGCTATTAAGTGGGATTATCTGTTATTATTAATGCTGTTTATGAAAATGGTGGAGAGGTTGTAAACGCATTAAGGGATTCCCCTCCCAGGTCTTGCATAGCCCGAAGTGTAGGAGGCTTTTTTAAAGTCCTTGTCAGTTGGTCCAGGTCCTTAGAGCTGCCTTTGATTGGAATTGGTAATTCCATAGGTAGATGAGAAGACCAACTTGGTTATAGCATAAAAAAGAACCAAAACCTTCATAATCTTTCCTTTCTCGTTTTTATCGTTATTGTTATCATGCTGGTATTTCTACGCTTTGCTTTTTCAAGATAGAGATATTGGAATTACTGCTTTGTCTTTAGTTTGAAGTTGCACATAATCAGAACTACCGACCGTGGAGCATTGTAAAACATCTTCTCTGAAAAAAGAGAGGATGAATGTGACACACCCTAAATCCATTAATCATAGTGTACATGTTGTAAATACTTAGTTTGTTTTACTTGTTTCTGAAAGCATTAAGAAGGGCACCTCCCCTTTCTGAGAGGAGAGATTATATCTCGCATAGTTGTGGCTGAAGTCCTAGTTGTGTAATCTATTGAAAAGTTGATTACATAATTTTCACCCAACAAATCTGAAATAATTCATTAAGCAAGAGAGGAACATGGGATAATGTGGCACTTAATTATGGGAGTTTGAAAAGTTTGATTTTGGGACAAATCCGAGAGGCTATATACTTATAGTTAAGAGAGTTGAATGGTAAAGTTGGAAGTTGAATCTTTAGTTAAAAGGTTTAAAATAGGAGGTTAGAAGTTCAAATCCTACCTCTCCTAGTATTTGTTTGCTATAGTTGATGCCTTAAACAAGGATGTAATTGCAAAAGTTCTTTATCATTTTTTTTAAATGGATTGGTGAAAGGTTTTTGCAACTCATTGTAAAAGGTGCATTTTCTTAATTGACAACTTGAATTTTTATTTTTTTATCATGCCACCTTATGCTTGTTGTATTGAAGTTATTAACACTTTACAAGCTACATCTAATGACATTTTGAGATAATCCAATGCTGCATCTGATGGAAATAGTGTAAAGAGGGCAAAGAGGAGGCTGTGACATAGGAGGTTGGAGGAATTTCCCCATCTTAAGTTAGCTTCTTGCTTTGATATGGTAGACTGTTTGAGAAGCAGCAACACATTGTGTCCCTGCTTGTAATATGGGGGGCTTTGCAGTTCTTGGTAGTATTTGTGGGTAGTGTAATCATTGAAAGAGGCATGGTTAGTGTATCTATATTTATTAGTTTTGTGGATAGTGTAATCACTAAAAGAGGTGTAGTTAGTTTATCTACATTTATTGGTTTTGTTATTGTTGTATACTAAAGGAGAGAACTGTTTCCTTTTAGCATTGGAGGAGGGATTTTGATACTCTTAGAGGATAATTGTTCTCTCATTGTGTAACTACTGGAGGAGGGATTTTGACACTCTTAGAGGAGAGTTGATCTCTCATTGTGTAGGGAGATTGGGATTTGTTCCCTCATGTGCTATATAGGATTCGTAAAATTACTTGTTTGAGAGTCAGGACATTGATTGATGTGATTAGTTTGGTGTATTTCAGGTGAGTTAGGAGATTTGGTAGAGTTGCTTAATCAGATTCCATTGGGGGCTCTTATGTTCAGACCTATCGTAGTATTCCTTCCTTTGCTCTTTTGTTTAGATTGATGAAGGAAAGGGGGAATGTTGGGATTATTATATTACATCTATACTTTAGGTTATTATAGTCTATTACTAAACACATTAGTAATGCTAGTTAACAAGTATTGTTAGCAATGAATATTAGGTTAGATATTGTATTATCCACTTTTTTGAAATTATGGAAATAATTAAATAATTAATTTAAGTTTTCAAAAAAAGTAATTTTATATTAAAAGATGACTTATATTAAATTTAAAAAGGGAAAATTTATTTAATAACTAAATAAATTTTCCAAAAAGTAAAAACCAAAAGATAAATTTATATTTAATTATTTAAAAAATAGTTTTTTAAGTGATTAAATAAGTGTCGCTAGACCCATGGTGCAAAAAGGTTATTAAAAGGGATGCTTATTTATGTTTTTATAACTTTGAGGAATATTTGTCAAAAGAGAAAATAAAATTATTTGTTTTCTTAAAATAAAGTTATAAATAAGAGGAGTGTTTTCAAAAAGCCTTTAGATGCTTTTTGAAGCAATCACAATTTTCAAGAATGAGTGTGCGTTCATCTTCTTCTTTTCCCAAGGACGAAAACCCTTTAGATTTCTAAAGCTTTGAGGAGAAAACTCTTCAGTTTTTAGCGCATCTCTATTCAAGATTTGATAGTGTGCTTAGCTAATAAGTTTTGGTATCTAGTTTTTAGGTGTGAGGTTTATAGTGTTTTTCCAATGTTTTTGTTTGTTTTCATTCAAAGTTTCATGTTGGTTTGAAATATTTGATAATATTGTGTTAGATCAATTTTTGGTGAAGAATATCTTTGCAAGTTGTATTGTTACAGGTTATTGCTGGGTCATGCAGGTTTTGAAGCTCTAAAATTTGGTTTTACAAATGCAAGTAATGAGTCAAGGGAGGGGCCTGTGATATTGTAGGATTTCCTGATCGTACCTCTTTGACACTATGTTACACGGCCTGTTGGGGATGGGGACGACAGGGGACGCATTTCCAGGATGTTTCCTAAGGGGCAATTTTTATGGGACAACAGGGGACGACGACATACAAAATACATATATATATATGATTTTTTTTTTTTTTTTTCAAAATTTATTAATAGATAGAACAAGGTGATACCCATTGGAAAGAGTTTAGGAAAAAACGACTGGGGCTTTGCAACTCTGTATCGGTTGGGCGTGTGAGAGGGATTCTTTGTGGAGGAGGCTAGGCCCTCCTCCACGCTTGTTTTTTATTCTTGGTTCAGCGGTTCTTCCCTCGCCGTCAGCGGATTGTTTATACCTTGATCTGTGTTTGTGTGAGGCGTGACCTTTGTGCCGACGCCTCTTCCGGGGTCTGGCCGTATGTGTGGAATCCTTGTAGGACCTAGAGGTGATGGATGGCGATATGGATCCGCCAGGAGGTTCTAATAAAGACACTGCTTCCCAATCGGCCAACAATGTCTCTGTTAAATCATTTCGTGACATCGTTGCTGGCGAGCGTGGGAAGTTTCCGGAAGGTGCCAGATTCTCGCTTGTGGTGGGTGTGTTGTCTCGGTGCAAGATGAAAGAGTACAAGGTAAGCATCCCTCCTCTCAATCCTTGAGGGCTGTCTTGATTCCTAATGCTTCTCTAGATGAAGCAATTTTAGAAGAGGATTCTAGGTTGATTAAAACTGCAATCTTTTTTGCGGCTGTTGACCCTTCTAGGGTTCCGGTGAAGAAATATATGGAAGAGTGGTTTTAAAATGTCTGGGAGAAAAAATTAGGGTTGCACTTTTATTATTGTAGAATGATTCAACAGGGTTTATATGTGATTTTCTTTAATAATCCTGTCTCTCAAGTTGAAGCCATTAAAAAGCAGTTCTGGAATTTAGGCACGGTTGTTTTTCGGGCTCTGGCCTGGACTCCGGAGGCTGTTGAAGATGAGGTTCTGGCTCTCTCCAGCCCTAGATGGTTGATCATTAAACGGGTCCCTCCTCGGTTGTGGAAATTTGTTCTGCTTCTTCTAGAGCCCTATGGGAATGTCTTGCAAATTGATGATACTAAGTTGCCATTGCCACATTCTAATGCAAGGGTCTTAATTTCTTTATCTCCTGGCAAGGAATTGCCGGGGGTTCTTGAGATTCACTTGAAGTCTGGTATAATCTGTTGTGAAATTGAAACCCTAGGAGGGTAAAACACGTGCTATCTCTGCAGACGCGAAGGTCACATTAGACGGAATTGTCCGTTAATAAAAAGTAGAAATAATAACAAACCCACCTATGGTGGAATGAACAAAAAAAATAAGAGCAGTAAACAACCCTCTAAAGTAGAGGGTCGGGTGGAGAATGATATTAAGATTTGTGGAGATGTTGTTCCTTCGGTCCCCACTCCGTAGCAGCTTGATGAGGAATTTTCTCTATCAAATGCTAGTAAAAAAACTAGCAACACCTCGCCACTTTGTGGGGAAGTTGAAATAGTTGGAAATAACCCCTAACTGGTGTTGTTGAAGAGAACTCGACTTCTCTTCTGCATCTGGAAAGGAATACTTATCAAAATGTGATGGAAGAACCCGTGTCTGCTAACATCAAAACTCCTGCTAAAATTGATGGTAACCTAAAGTTGAATGCTCAACAACTGGCTTTACTAAGTTTAAGACAACACAAACAATCCATTGATCTTAACCCCAAACCAGATATAGAATTATATACCTTTAATTCTAAATACTTCAAGGAAAGTAAAGAGATGGGGAATGAAAGTGATATAGGTTCCTTGGATGAATCTAAAGAAAAGGCTCTTCAAACCCCTGTTAATACCCCGAGTAGTTAGGAGAGCCCCCCTGACTTTGAGGTAGCCCTGGAAGATGGATCTCTTGTTGAACATAATAACAGTCTTGTGTCTCTCCAACCTGTGGATTCAGGGAGCAGAGTTGAGAAGCCTCTCTCCTTTAATACTATTTCTTTTCTGGTTGGTAATGAAAAAGTACATGAAATCTGGGTGCCTTGCACATCAGGGACTCTCTACCACTCCCTTGATGGAATGATGAGCTCAGATGGTTTTGCATCACAGTCTGGAAGGGACTCTGCTGATGACATAGACTTACTCTCTACTCAAGAGACCACTGATGGTGATGAGCACCCCATGGAAGTGGCTGTCAAGAAAACTCGAAGATATAGAAAGAAAAAAAGGTTTAGAAGGGGATAAAGTCCCCTGGGATGTGAACTCTAACCACCCCTTGAAGGATAAGAGGAAAAAGCTGAGTGGTATCCTGCCACCCAATGCAAAGAGAATGGAAGCTGAATCCAAGCTTCCCAAATGCTTTGATAATTTTAAGAGCGATAAAGGAAATCCACCTAATGAATAGTTCTGATGGAGATTGAGTGTATTTCTTGGAATGTGAGGGGGCTTGAAACCCCTGATAGGAAACATGTGGTAAGAAGATTTCTCACTCGAAAGATGCAAAGGGACTTTGTTTGGTTGCAAGAGGTCAAAGCAACTAGTTTCACCCTTGAGACAAGCTTAAAAGTCATCTGGAAGGAGGCCACCCAATTTGTTACAAACCATGAAAAAGGAAAAGGAGGGGCTGCTATTTTGATGGCTAATAAATGGGCTCAGCATATTCACAATTTTGGGATGTCTCCTTGCAATAGGGCTGTCTAGGTGATCATAAAAAAGGATACGGACTGCTTTGGGGTGTGTTGGGTTTATGCCCCCAATGATTGTAAGGATAGAATTCAATTGTGGAATTGGCTTTACACTCTACAGGATGTTCCTTGGATACTTGGTGGGGATTTCAATTTTGTTGAGAGAGATGAAGATAAATGGGGAGGGTTAGGTTTTAATTGGAAAGGCAATGGAAAGTTTTACTGGCAGAGCATGAAATCTAAGTTAGGGGTTGAGGACCCTATTGGTGGATAGAAGGATGCTACCCAGAAGGTTTGGTTCACTTGGTGTAACTCCCAAAGAGGGGCAGAAAAATATATTGCAGACTTGATAGGTTTTATGCTAGCAAGGCCTTTTTCTCGATCTCTCCGGTGTGTGCTGGGTGCTTGGTGGAGGTCTGCCCATATTCTCTTTCAGACCATCACCCTATTAGAGCCAAATTTTTCCTGAAGGCTGGAGCTCCCAGGCCAACAAGCTCCAACTCTGGTTTTTGTCTTAACACTAATCTCTTGAAGGATAGGGATTGTTGAAGTGCAATCTTCTGCCTTAGACAGATCAACAGGTGGTTATATAAGCATATTTCTCCCATTGACAGATGGGCTTTAAATGTTGAAAGCTGGAAAACTCTCTTCCAAACAATTGGGATTAAGAGAGCTAAGGATTGTCGGAGGACGGAAGCTACCCTCCAAGACATGCTCCTTCAAGCTGAATCTGAGCTGCAAGCTAGCCCTATGAATGAAATCCTCACTAATAGATTGGTTATGGCCAAAGACTCTCTCAGAAGGCTCCAAAATCGTAAGATCCAAGGACTGAGAGTCAGAGCCAAGATGAATTGGCTTGAAAATGGTGACAAAGGCACCAAATTCTTCTTCAGATATATTAAGGAAAAACAGGTTAGGGAGCAGATTGATCGAATCTCTGTAGATGGCTCCTTAGTGGAGAATTAGGGCGTGATAAGGGATCATTTTTTTCAGTACTACAAAGTTCTTTTCTCCTCGGATGGGGAGAAGGCTTCTACTAACTTTGCCAGAGAGTACATTCAGAAAATTATTCCAAAAAAGATTAGTGATGAGGTGGCTTTGGACCTTGGGAGGGAGGTAACTCAGGAGGACATTAGAAAGGCTATCCTTTCCCTCAAAGATGACAAATCACCTGGGGCTGATGGTTTGCCGGCTGAGTTCTATAAAACTTTTCTGGAATGGGTTTGTGAGGATTTGTACTGGGTGTATAAGGGGGCCTTTGATATAGGCTCTCTTGGCAGCAAGATCAATAAAGGGATTGTCAAACTCATCCCAAAGGATGGTGACAGATCCCTAATGAAGAATTGGAGACCTATCACTTTGCTTAATGTTTCATATAATATTTTAGCCAAAGTGCTGGCTGATAGAGTTGCTCTTGTGCTCCCCTCCATCATTAACTCCACTCAGATTGGTTTCATAAAGGGCAGATATATTTTTGAAAACCTGATTACCAGTTGGGAAGCGATGAACTGGGCGAATGTGACAAATCAAAATGCTGCCATGTTGCTTTTGGATTTTGAAAAGGCATATGATAGGATTGAATGGGACTTTTTGTTTTTGGTCTTGCAAGCTTTTGGATTTCCAGATCCTTTTTGTCACATGGTCAGAACACTTTTTCGGGATGCCACTGCCCAAGTGGACATCAATGGCTCTCTTACATCGGCAATTCCTCTTGAGAGATCGTTAAGACAGGGGTGCCCTCTTGCTTCGGCCCTTTTTGTTATTGCTTCTGATGCTCTTCATTATGTTTTACGGGATAACACATTGGTTCCAAAAGTGAGAGGTATTCAATTACCAGATGATAGTGAACTTCTTAATTTGCAATTTGCTGATGACACTTCCATTCTGTCAATCCTAGAAGAGGTTAATTTCACTAATTTGATGGCGAGTTGGAAATATTTTGCTTAGCATCTGGGGCTAAGCTTTCACCCTCAAAATCTTGGCTTTTAGGTTGGAAGGACAGACCCCCGGATTGGCTCAGAAAATTTGGGATTCAATGGGGTGGTCCCCAGAAACTTGTCAGGTATCTTGGAATACCCTTTGCAGTTGATCCTGATCTAAAAGAAATGTGGCACTGGATCAGAGATAAAATTGAAGGTAAAATTGCTAAATGGAATAGACAATTTCTATCTCTTGCTGGTCGCATACAAATTTGTCAAAAGATTCTTTCTTCTTATAGTGTCTATTTTGCCTTTGTCTGGTTTTTTAACTCTTATCAAATTAATGAGATACAGAAAAAAATAAGGGCCTTTCTCTAGTCGGATGGTAAGGGGAAGAGAAAGAAGCATATGGTTAAATTTGAATGGTGTACACTAGATAAAATCAACGGGGGTCTGGGATTAAAGGATCTAAGGCTACAGGGCATTGCCTTAGCTGCCAAATGGGTGATTGGGGCTCTTGAAGGGGGAGAGCCATGGAAAGTTCTTGTCAGACAGAATATGATTAATGCTGTTCCTAAACATGCAAAGACATGGAGGGCTCTTCCTCTTAGTGATATTTTGAGTAGTGAACACAATATGTTACCAGCAGGGTCCAAGGTATTTAGGACAATTTGGAAGGCCTGGGATGTGATGAAGAAGCATCTAGTCAACCATCATTTCACCAAGGGGGATTTTGGGGTTATACAGGGACACAGATCTGTATGGTGGAATTTAAGGCATAATGGAAAACCCTTGGCTCTTCTTCAGGGGTGTTTTGCTAAAGGATGGGCCCAGAAAGGTATCCACTCCTTTAATGATGTTTTTAAAGATGGCAAATTGATAAACTGGAATGAGCTGACTACTAAATTCAATATACCTCCTACTAATTGGAGAACCTATACTATCCTTAGAGAGGCCTGTAAATGGCTTAAGTTCCCTGTGATTTCCAAGATGAATGATAATCAATTCAAAGATTTTCATTGGAAGAATGGCACTAACATAAGAAGGGCTAAAGTCAGAGAATTATACACCATGTTAACGGATCACTTGGATATGACTGAACATTTAAACCAAATCTGGAACTTACAATGGAATAAAGATCAATGGCAGAAAATCTTTATCTTTAACTGGTCAAGGCAACTTGAAGCTAAAATTGCTTGCTTCAGATGGCTTCTTATTATTCATAAACTCTCATTCAAAAGTAAACCAGATGATATTGACATATGTAGCATCTGTAAAGTTCCTGAGACAATTCATCATATTTTTTTTGGCTGTATCTTTGCAAAAGAAATTTGGAGAATTTTCTGTGATCAACAAGATGTATCGGGGAATGATGGACATCCTCTCCCTGCAAAAAATTTGTTTAACCATAACATAAAGATGGGGAAAGTTGCTGCTTTATTTTGGCTTTGTCTTTCTTCTAGCATTTTGTGGTTCATCTAGAAGGCTAGAAATGAGGATTGTTTTCAAGGAAAGAGGAGGTTGCTTACTGAGTCTTCTAGGAGACTCATTTTCTACACTATTGCTATGCAGGTTTATTTCACTGTGTCCCTTTCAAAAGATAAGTTTTGGAGCTATTTGGAGAACACTCAGGTTACTACTGGTATTATGGAGGACAGGTATGGACAGTTATGGCCGGAGGGACATCCAGGGATTGAGGTTTTCAGGGAAATTCTTTAGGCTTTCCGGCAAGACCTTGCTGATGCGCAGAGGAAAAAGGATGGGAAGTTGGTACATACAGGGCAAGTGGTTAAGGAGGGTCTGGCTGTTGCAGAGACTTTTGTAGCTCCGAGTGGTGGTCAAGAGGCATCCTAAACTGCTCTTTATGATTATATCCTTTTTGTCTATTTCTGGTGCTTACAACTCTATACTGTGATATATTCTATTATGGTTTTTTGTATATTTCTGTTTATGTTGTAATTGCTACAGGCTGATACACGGTGGTGCTTGGACTCTGGATATTCCTCTTCAGGGGACTCCTTTTCTGATAAATGTTTCTGGGTAGTTAGGGGGGCTGTTTTTCGCACTTGGGGCTGTGCTTCTTTGGGATTTCTGTTCTGCAATGAGGGGATTTCTGTTCTGTTCTGTTCTTTGGGACTGCTATGAACTCGTTGCTGCTGTGATTGTATTCTTTGCTCTTCTTATACATAATATAATTTTTTTTATTAATATATTAGAGAGAGAGAGAGAGGGAAAGAGAGATATGTCAATAAATTAATAATTGATAACAACAATATCAATATGTAAGTAAATTACGAGAGTAGTACTATAACAGCATAAGAAATGTCATTAAAGCATTATAAAATTTATCCCAACAATATCAAACATAATAAAACCATGGTCTATCAATATGAAATATCCAAATGTCTCAAACATGTATCCAGAAGTCTCAAAGTTCAAACATGAAAATCAAAATATTAAATACAACAATCTATGAAATTAAGGCTCATTTGGGCTATGAATATCCAAAGACTTAGAACTATCTAAGTCACTATCATCCTTTGGCAAGAGTGGAACTAAAAGATTTAATATTTAGTCTTTTTCAGACTTTAGCCCAAACAATTAAAACATTAAACAGTTGGTGGGCCCCGCGCGAAGGAACTAAACCTTTAAAAAATCATTTTTTAATTGTTTTTTAATATATTTTGACTTGCAGCCTGCAGGGGACGGCTAGCCGTCCTCGGTATAGGGAACCGTCCCCAATCCGTCCCCAATCCGTATCGGGGGACGGGGAAACGTCCCCAAAGTGAAGGAAATGCTTCTTGGCGTTTCCGATGGATTTTGCATTTTCGGGGACGTCAGGGGAACGTCCCCTTTGCGTCCCCTCATCCCCGGGATGGTAGGGGACGGGGACAGGGGTTTTTGGGGCAGGGGACGCGTCCTCGTGTAACCTTGCTTTGACATCCTTGCTGTAGTCGCTAGGCTTAGAAGTCTTCTAAAATCTGTCTGTGCATTAATGTAGGCTATTAAATAGTTGATCATCCATCTCTGTTAGGTTATTAAGTTTGGGCATGATCCTTGTTTGCTTGGCACTAGGTAATACATTAAGTTTTCAGATTTATTTGATAAACACTAAAGTTGATCAATAATCAATTTTTGCAAATTATTTATTATATGTGAGCTAGATTTGTTACTTCGTTTTTGTTTACTTCCAATTGCACCAATTTGAATCCTTATCATTGTTAAGGGGTTTTTAGTGGGAATTGCATAGATTAATGAGGCTTCCTTTTTTCCTTTGTTGTTTGAAATTTGGAGCCAATGCTATTCATGTCAATCCGTGAAAGTCTACTTTCAAATTAGGATGGGCATGAGGCTTATGGGTTGAGCATTGGAATAAATATTGTCATTTTGAGGTTTTCCTAATAATTGCCCCTATTGCAGGCTGTATTGTAAAGTGCCTTGCCAAATCTGTTCCAAAAACACTAATTTTCTGCCTTTGGAATTTTGACAAACACTTTGCTTGCAACGTCCAACTTGCTGATAATAAGTTTCAGACTGCTTTGCTTTGTTTTGTCTTGATGCAATGATGAATAAATGCTTGTAAATATCTTCTAAAACGACTATGCAAAAATCTAAAATGAAGATGCAACTCTCTTTTTGTGTTTTCAAGTGCATATAAATGAATTTCTAAATGCAAATGCACACCTACAGCCAAGAGGTATTTTCACAAACACTTGGCATACATACTAATTGAGAGAAATGTAATTACATAGAAGAAACATTTTTACAAACACTTCTCATGTAATTTCCCTAATGCCAATAACCATCTTCAGCACTATGACATTTCTACAAACATTTAGCATGCAAACTAACATGAGGGAATGAAAGCTACAGCTAAGGCAATTTGTCAAACATTTGTTATGCAACCTTAGAACTCCCTTTTATATTGATGCAAAGATGAGTACAAAGACTTGCCAAGGCTCTTGACAATCAACTACAATATTCAACAAGACTGAAACCAAATAATATGACTGAAATTACATTGCATCAGCAATTATATATTGCTTCCTATATGACTGAATGCAATCTGCCTGAGTGTACATCAGAATTTTCCATTACAAATTCACTGACATAATTTTGTCTTACAATGCTAATAGCAGATTACCATATACAATGCCTTCCCTATGACAATTACTAAACTAAATGCAAGTATAATGAAGTTGATAAAACCTGGGAAGTATGACAGCCACAACTAACTTGCTTGATTCACTTGAATGAGCTGGAGTTTGTCTTCAAACTGCTGTGTCTTCCTTCCTATACTCAAGGCGCCTCCAATGCACAATAACTTGGAAATTTTCCAGCCTTCATAACCAAAATCACCCCTTCATAAGAGGGCTGCTCCTGCTTGCCTGACAATATTTTAGAAAAATAAATACAGCCTCTAAGCTCCTCGAATTTGTTATGAAAATGATTGCCAACACCAAAGGAAGCAATCCCTTGAGTGCCCACAAAATTATATCTCCTTATTGAAGAGCAACGAATGAAAATGTAATTTTTCTCATGGCTGATCTGCAGACTGAAACAAAATTGCAGACTTCAAATAACTTCCCAAACTCTTCCAAAAATAATTGCAATTAGCACAATCAGAAAGATTGAAGTATCTTCCTCCACTATCCAACTAGGGTTGGTGTTGCACAACCGAAATTGGCACTTAACCAGCTAGGTTTGGTCTTTCACAAACGAAGACTGGAAATCAATAAGCTAAGCATTCAGCTTCAGTAGTGTAGTAGAAAAGTGTTTGCAACTCAAGATGTCCAAATGCATAGCCCAAGCCTCTTTTTATACTTTTTCAACCTCATCACCAAGAGACTTCTAGAAGATTCTTGATTATTCCTTAAGTGATTTTATTATTTTATTATTAAGTCATTTAAGTCACTTTTTATTATTAAATTAATTAAATAATAAGTCATCCCTTTTGATATTTTATTTTATGGGAATAACTTAAAAAATAATTAATTTAATAACACCTCTTGATTTAATTAAATCATCAATTAAGCTATCCTCATGAAATATTAATAATTTGGACAACTTAATTAAATAATTTAATTAAATCACAATACCTCCAATTTAGGGACATGACATGTATACAGTAGTTTGCAATCAATGTCACTGTGGTTTTTTAAACAACATTTATCTAAATGTTTCCTATAGGATCATAAGTTTATTTGGTTGAATTTTTGTATTTAAGAAGATCAGAAGTTAGAACAACAGTCATTTTCCCTTCATTTATTAGCAGTAGTTCCATATCAAAATCAAGCCCACCTTTAGCTTTTTGCTCTGCGTAAATTCTATGGTATGATGATATTTATTTTCCGAGTTTGAGATTTCAATTATCTTGATGTAGTTTAAGCTAAAGAAATATTCAAGCTTCAAATTTGTTGTTATGAATTTGAGTTATAATGTTATAAATCTAAGTTACCGGGTCCTTCTGTTTTGGCCCCTGTACCTGGCAAAATTCGGTTCTGGTTCTGGTTCAGTTCGGGCCCTCCTTGGGTTTGGCTAGGGTTCCTCCCTGGGTCCCTGGTTCTATATGGGTCCTTCACAGAGAACCTGGGGGCCCAGGGAGGAACCTTGGCCAGATTCAGGGAGGACCCATGCATTTATTCATACTAGACCAAAGGAGATTTCTTACAAGATTTGTCATAGATATGGCAAATTTTTCCAAATAATATTTCACACATAAAATTTATAAGCACCTGTCCATAAAGCCACTTGACACGTACCAAACAAAAGAGCTTATCTACTGCTGTATTTTTATAACTAACAAACTTATATACTGCTATATTCATATAACAAACAAAAGAGCTATAATGCCATATTCTTATTAAATAAGCGCTGTAAATGTTCATTTACAATGAAATTAATTTTAGATGTGTCAAATATTTTATGGAAACCCTCGTTTTGCAGCTCTTATTAGCAAAAGCAGTACTTAGTTTATGTTCACATAAATTACAATGGGGTTACAGAAAGAACTTAACCATTGTGCAACCAGAGAAGCTGTAAAAAAAAATGACATAAATTTCACCTTAATATGTAACTCAGATATCAATAATTTTTTCATTTGGATCAGTCTCCAAAAACACCACAAATGATTCAAAAAGGGGCCTATAAAATAAGTAACATACTGATAAAATTAGAATATACAGTATGGTTCCGGTTGCATCAAATAAGTACTTCAAACACAAAATTTGAAAGATAACTGCAATGGTTCTGCAATTGAAAAATAAGATGGAGGTGTTTCTTCAGTAAGAGTCATCTAGAAGGATCCGGTAACTTAGGCAATTATGTTTAATAGTTTATCATTTATGTCTAATGAATATCATTGTTCTTATAATTAAATCTATAATTTTGAACATGCTTATGACATATATGTGTGTGTGTGTGTGATATATATATATATATTCCCGTACCTGTACCCGAGGAAAAAATTTACCGTACCCGTACTAGAACCAGCAACTTAGTTATAAATTAATCTCGATTTCATTTCTTAATCATTGTAATTAACTGGATGGTTTACCACCAAGTAGAATAACAATTAATTTGTAAGAAGATGGTTGGGTAGTTCACCGCTAGATCCCTTGTATTTCATTGTAATAGATCTTGGTTGGTTTATCTGTTGGATCCTTCATTTTCAATACATTTTTTTGCTTTCATGGCATGTATCGGATTTGGCGAATTAGTCCTCCATTTTGGCTTTGACACAATTTTGCTTGAATTCAATTAGTTTGGCTAGATTAGAATTTGTATTCACTATTAGCTAGTTTGGCTTGATCAATTGTATGATTTGCTTTAATTATAAATTGAACTGCTAGCCACCAATATCTTTCATGTATTTCTTGTTCTCGTCGTAATCTTCGTATGCTTTCACCTTGCCCACCTTGGGAACTTGGTGATCATAAAGAGTTAGAATTTGAGTGATTGCAAAAATTTTATATGGATTTGAGCTAATGCAGCATGGGGGTTATTAGAGTGGTATTAGTGTTGGTGGTCTTGTTAGCATATTTTTCAGAGCTAATCCTTTGCATGTAGAGTTATTTATCTTATGCATCCGAATGATAGAGCAAACATATACTATCAAAGTGAAATCATAAAATGGTATCATTTTTCAAAGAATCTAGAAGTTGAATTTTCATCTTCAAAATTTGGGGTTGAACAACAAAATCCAAAAATAGTGATAGAAAAGTTGCATATGCCAGAAAAAGAAAAGAGAACTAGTAGGGAAGACAATCTTGATGATTGAGTAGAAAGAAAGTTTGATTTGATGCTTGATATGTTGCCACAAATGTTTCATAAGATGGACAATAACATGAATACACCTAGACATCAAAATGGTGAAGGTAGCACTTAAGGGGCTAATAATTCTAATGTCACTCATACCAATACTCAAAGGATTGTTATTGGTTTAGCTATTAGACCTTTCCAACTTACTTTTCTTTGTAGGGAGGAAGAGGTTCTTGAAATTGAAACTCAAAATCCTTTGGTTGATGATGTTACAACTTGTTATCTTGAGCATAGAGCTCTTCTCGAGGAGATCATGGGTGATATGTCATTCATTAATTATATGAATATGAAGAAGTCTCAAAATGGCCTTAGACCTGAGCCTAGATAACAAGCAATCAAATGAGATTTACAACATGCATTGGGGAAGTTATCACTTCCCATTTTTGACAAATCTAGCAAGTGTTCAGCTAGAGTGTGGATACAAAAGTTGGACATGTACATGTCACTTAGGCCAATGTTTGAAGATGAGGCTATCAAATTTGCTACTCTTCACTTTGAAGGTGCAGCATATGGATGGTGGTACCATGGGTTGATTATGCGAGGGCACAACCTCACAAACTTGATGAACACACACTTATACTAAGAGGGGGTGGGCAGGTTGAATCAGCATAAGACAATCTTCTACTTATTAAAATTTAATAACCGCACTAAAGCAATCACATAAGATCTAACAATTAAGAACATTGGATTTACGTGGAAACCCTTTCAGGAAAAACCACAAAGATAAACTGCTTAATAAAATTCTCTTACAAACTTCGTAGGCACCATCCTACTAGAGACACCAATCCCCACTTACAAAATTTGTAGGCACCAACCCACGGAAGATACTAATCCCCACAACTGAGCACCAACTCAGCAAAAAAAACCAATCTCTTCTTTTAGGCGGCATGTAATGTCCCCAATTTTGAGTTAGCATATAATTAAATAATTAATTTAATGTTGTCAAGAAAAGGTCGAAATATTCAGACAACTTAAATTAATTATTGGTGCAAAGTAACTTATGTTCTGAAAAGTTAAAAATAAATTTAAGTTACTTTTTATGAGAATTCTCAAAAAGACAAAATAAAAAGTGAAAGGCAAAAAAAAAGAAGAGAATTCAAACAAACACGAGGAGTTACAAGGAGGAGGTGAATAAAAGAATTGAGGAGCTCATTGTTGGTAGGTTGGATTTAGTTTTAGAGAACAAATTTTTGTTGGTGAACGTAGTTCATAGCCTTTTTGAGGTTGGGAGCCCTTTGAACGAAGATTGGCTTTAGTAGTGAAAGATCTGCCTTGGCTAATAGCTAGAGAAGACATTCAATTTTCTTGCTTGATTCTAAACGATGGAAGTTTGTAATGTCCCCTTCTCGAGCATGATCTTTCCAGTGACCGTTGGCCTATTCCGGAGACCCATAGGCTACTCGGAAGGTAAAATTAGGGTTTCTTGTTTTGAAGGATGCTCCTGCTCGAGGTTGGTTGATTCAATGGCGGATTCTTTCTGGGTTTTCAGAGAGCTTCGCAGTGATATGTTCTTCTTGGCATTCTGAGCATCTTCAGGAATTTACTATTTTTAGTAAATTCTATTGCTGGCAGTGTTCCTGTTGGTTTCGGCATGGTTGACTTTCTACTTCAGACTGATCAGTTGGCTTGCTCATTTATGGCTTCGGGGCACAATTGGAGAGATAAGTCGAATTATTTAATTAAAGTCATGTTTGAATGTTATATTTTAACATTGACCCCCTTGGCCTAGCTCGTCACTTTAAGTTGTTTTAAAAGATGTCTTTATGGGTGGGCGCCTCATTGAAAGAAATTAATTATATTTCTTATAAAGTAAAGATTAACCCAAGCTCAAATTGGACGCCAATTTCAAGAAGGAAATAAAGTATTATTAAAAGTCAAAGTTTGCTTGGAAAAGTGGGACGCCTTCTATTGGAGGATTAGGGTTTGGTTCGAAAAGGAAGTTTAGGGTTTCGAGAAAGATCATCTGAAAATAATAAAAGGAGGCCATTGGTTATCATTGAGATTATCTTTTGTCTACAGGAATGTTATGCTGCCAGATTGGCTTTGGGATTGCTTCGAAGAATGAAGGCCTCCTAGCTTGGCTCTTCTTCTTGCTTGAAAGACAGCAACTAGTTGAGAGGTTTGAGTGTTATTGATTTGTCTTTTCAGTTATAGTTGGTTTCCTATCCTTCGTAGTTGAGTTTTATCATTTCCTGTCAATTCAGAGTTGCTGGTCATGACTGCTGAATGTATATTTCTGCTCACAAGTCTCAAATCTTAAACATTCTCATTCTGGGTATTGTCTCATTGTGTTTCCCTGTTGGAGGCGCCCCTTCATGAATATTTGCAGATTTTAATACGAAGTTTATGATTTTATAATGCAAATTCGTCATTCCTTGAAGGCCGTACTTTCTGGAGTGCCTTGGGATTCGTGTCAGTAATTAATAACCATTTTTAGATGCCATTTCTTATTACTAAGTTAGGCGCCATCATTTTGAGGGTCTATTGCATCAGATTTGAGACAATTTGAGTGAGATTTGAGGGAGTTTTGAGCTATTCATTGAATTTCTGTGTTGCTGGTTATTTATTTTAAGTGCAGGTCTGTCATAACCAGATTTAAGAAATCTGCATTTTCTTCCTTGGATCGGAGTTAAGAAATCATTAAAGGCTTTGTAAAAGGTTCCTTGTTGTTGCAACAATTTTGAAGAGCTCTAATATTGATCTTGCAGGGATTCATAATTATTGTAAGCTGGCAGTAGTACTGACAGCAGTTCTTTAATCCTGCTTTTTCATGATTTGTAACACTCATGCTTTACATTCTGTAATTGCTTTGTAATATCTTACATCTCCTCCCTATGGTAGCTCCTTTCCCCCTCCGGGTTAGAAAGCACATTCTAGGTGTTGAGTTACTTCAGCATTCTAGCTTATTTCCCTTCAAAGCATTGTAATTCTTAGCACTCCGCCATATGGTCACCTCAACTCCATACTGGATTGGGTAGCACATACTTGGTGTTGAGTTCCCTTTCAGTACTTGTAGTGGTAGAAGATCCTCTGACCATATACTCGCCATCATCGGCGCCATTCTTGGTTAGAGTTCCTTCCAGTTCTGTTTTTGCATTCAGATCCTCTGACCAATGCTCACACCTTGCCCTTATCGGGATCCTGGTGTACATTCTGGTTAGAGTTGTTTCAGTATCGTTCTGGTTTAGAGCTAACCCTAACGACTGTGGATTGCTCTGCTTGTTGCAATTGAAAATTTGAAAAAATTTGGCTCGGAATATTTCAAAGTTTTAATGAAAGTTGTGCAGTCTTGGGAAGACTGATTTCGGTATTTTAATTTGACATCATAATTTGAAATATTGCATATTAATTTTGGGGTTTGTGGAATTCTACGGTGATACAGGGGTATGGTGATGCTAAATATTGTATCATATTGTTAATTTGTGAAGGGGGATACAATTCAATCTTTTATCAGTATTGAAGGGGTAGTTTGATTGTTTGAAGGACTGTTCTTTAAAATACTCAAATAGTTGCATATATTGATAACAAAATTATATGTAGAGTCGTGGTGTATATCTCAAGGAGTCATTTATCGGGATGTAGTTTATTTGAATAGCTGCCATCAAAGAATTGGCAAATGATATGGGCATGAAGTTAATCTTTCTTGGTAGCATATTGTATCAATGAAGAATTGTCAGGAAGTTTATGAAGAGTCTAAATACTAAAGACTGCGTAAATATTAAGGTGGCGATGCAAGACTTTTCAACCTTTTTAATAGTTAATGCATGGACAAAGGAGGCCGCTACAAAATAGGGATGGTGAAAGAAGTGGCGAATGAATTGAAATGCTTACTTGTCGACTATCTCTGAATATAGAGTCTATGGTATGCATTAAGTGAGTAGTGCGTCCCTCTCTGGAGTTTAATAAACGCAAGAGATATAACAGGAAGACAAAATTTAACAAGGCGATAGTCTACCAATTGCTATCATCGCAATCTAAGTTCTAAAAGGGAGTTGTGGGCAACACCGCTTGCTAATATTTCTAATAAATTTTGAAGCAACAAAGGACATGAGATATTGAAGATGAAACGTCACCGCTAAAAACAAAGGTGCTAAGTGAATTTTAATTTGGTCTTCATTCATACTGCCGCATAATTTCAAGCTTGGGACTCTTCACCTTTAGCCCCACATGTAATAGGAGATTCTGAAAATATTTGCGTCAAATATATGCTCAATCGGGATTGTGAAGAATTGACCATCCAATGAATCTCTAAACCATGGTTGGAGGACACCTTCAAAGTCTAGAATTATTGATGGCTCTAAAATATTATATTGGTACCTAAAAGCTTTTGAACTCCTTTCGAGTATTTCATGAAGGATCTGACACACAAATTTCATAACACCAAAGAAGCACAAAAATCACCTCTAAGAACATGCAGGTGTAAGGGGAGTCAATATTATTATAAGGGGGAAGTATCTGGTGAATATCAGAGTTAGGAGGAATTCGACACTTCAAATGATATCCTACCGTTGGCTTAAAACAATACATGAAGCCTCTTAATGTCGGTGAATGAAAATATTCATATTATAGGCCGATTTAAGATAATTTTTCACCGCCTAATATTAGCTGGGACTTCAAAATTCTGAAAGAGAATAAATGAAGATAAGGATTTGTAACGCTATCTTGAAGACGTCTATCTCTGAAGTTGTGAGCCATTTTTAGCTGCCACTTAAAAGTTCGGGTTGTCTTATTCAAGGAAATTCAAAGAATGAATTCTTATACGTGACCATCCTTTGATTTCATTCAAAGGGAAAAAACAATTCGAATGAGAAGATTTTATTGGGAGTAGCTTATTCAAAAATATTATCAAATAAAGGCCTAGTTGAGCTGGATTGTAATGTGTAACTAGAGATAAATATTTTTTGGCATCGGTTACAAGCAAGTTAGACCAAGAAGGAGATAATGAGTTGGAATATATGAAAGAGCAAATGAACTCTGGTTTATTTAATTCATGACCTGCTTATGAATTGCTGTATCATTTTTCCTATTGGATGATGGTGTTGTGCAAATATCAGGTTAGACATAATATCTGTTGACTATAATCCAATTTAGTATTATTTCCAGAATGATTGGTAATTCTGTGTAGTTTAAGTCTGATACTTGCTATTTGCAAAATGTTAATTTGTTGAAATTCTGGAGATGTTCAATGTTAAGATTGCAATATGCATGTTGTTTAAAACTTAATGTATGCAAAAGGCTATACTTTGAAATCTTGTATGAATCCACTAGCAAAGCAAATCTGAACACACATTTACATAATCTGTATAGTCCACATTCATCTATTGCATGTAAGGAAGTTGAAAAAAAATTATATTGAAGCTAGGGCAGGTCATTACAGTTGTATCAGAGCTTAAAATTTTTTCTGCAACCTGTTGGGTAATTCCGATTTGAGTTTAAGTTTGTAGCATGGTGACTGGAGATAGAAAATGGTTGGCCAAATTACTCCATGAATTTGGTAGTAAAGTGAGTAACCAATCTCAATCGAAGAATGATGCTTGGGCCACGTTGAAAAGTGTAGAAGAATCTTTGATCATTGTTGAGCAGTCACCTTCTAGTGTATTGCAGATTGCTCTTGTTCCTACCGTGACTTCTTTGGGTCAGCATAGGTGGTTGAGACATACAGATGAAGAGGTAAGATTGTTGGTTGCTTCTTGTTTGAGTGAGGTCTTAAGAATATTGGCACCTCAAGTTCCTTATGATGATGACACAATGAAAGAGGTAATCAAATTGTTGGTGGATAGTTTTCAGGACTTGGGTGATATCAAAAGTCTTCATTTTTCTAGAAGGATCGCAATACTCAAAATTTTTGCAAATATCAAATTGAGTAACCTTATGCTAGAGTTTGAATTGAATGATTTGATTCATCAAATGTTTCTCTATTTCCTTACTACAATCAAAGAAGAACATAATGATGATATTGTGGCAGCCATGCAAACTATTATGGCTCAAACTATCAATGAGAGTGATGTTATTTTTCAGCCTATCATAACTTTTTTATTGGCTGTTCTGATGGAAAAACAAGACACTTCTTCAGTTGCTTATGAGTTGGTCAACAAAATATTCAAACAATGTGAAGAGAAGCTGAAACCTTATATCATTTATGAGGAAAAAGTGGATGAAAAATAAATTAAAACAATGGACGAATTACCTTCTGAACATAGCCCAAAATATGAATTATGCCATAAGGATGTGGCTGATATTGAGAGTCATGAAATTGAGGAAGACATAGAGGAAGTTGTTCCTTGTGGACACAAGACTGATCTCTCTTTGCTTGAAGCCAATTTGAAGCAAAGAGCTGGTGATCTTGAGAGTACCTTTGATGAGATGAGTAGAAAAGTACAACAAATGTGCGACAATCTGAGGGACACAACTAATATAATTTCTGATTTCTTCTTACCGCATAGCAGCACTTCATCATCCCAACTAGGTCATGAATTTGAAGACAAATCAAAAATATTGTTACATGAAGTTGAGATTGATCCTTTGCCCAATGAGACGTGATTTGAAGGAAAAGATGAAAGTTATTGAAGAGATGATTGTTGCAACCCTATCACGTTTTGATCATACACATAATGTTATTGAAAATCTCTTTTGGAAGGTTCAAATTGAGAAGAGACAAAAGGGTATTGAAGGAGGAACCTCTCTTGCAGATTTACAGGTAATCGAAGAGAACTTAAGAACTTTGAGATCTGATTTCTTAAGTTTAATTTCAGATTGAGATAGTTCCATTAAACTTGCAGAAAACGGTTTGATTGTATTGAAAATAAAGGAGCAAGAGGCAAATAAGCTCACCTTTGAGCTTACATCTACTATGGAGTGTTTGGAGAGTACTCAAATGGCTCTTAAAGAGGCTGAAATTCAGTTAGCTGATGCAAAACAATCTTTGGAACAAGAAATTGGGAATGGTGTTGGAAAAATCAAGCAAGCACCAGATGAGTTTGATGGGCTTTATATTGATGCTGATTTAGAACAAACTTCCAAGTTGAAAAATACAGAATTGGAACATCAAGATGATCAACTAAATGAAGTGAATAGAAACTCTTTTCAGTTTTTTGATAATCCTCCTTTTGAGTGGGATGCAAATTCCACATTTGATAACTCACATTTTGTGTTGAGAAATGAAACAGTTTCTAATGCTAATGATATGGTTGATGGTGAATACAAGATATGGGATCTAGGTATAACTCAAGGTTGGGTTAATGAACTTTCAAAACCACTTTTTTGGATGGGCTTTAGGAAAAATTTCAGATTTGTAGCTGCTGTTCATTGTTTAATCAACCAATACATGGTGGTTGGATAGAATATTCAGTCAATAAGGGGTTCATGTATCAGTGGGAGTTTAATGAAGATGATAACCTCGTCATTGGAGAAGCTTCTTCAAACAAATTCTGGCTCACAAAACCTTTGCATAGAAGAAGTTTCTTTTATTACAACTTCTGTTCTAACATTGAAAATCTGATTTTTACATATTTGTTTAGTGAGCTGATCAATTTTTCAGTATTTGCATATTTTGTGGCAGTGAAATATGGAAGAATTTTCTAATATGATTCAGTTGTTTCTTGTTACCACATTGTTTAATGATGTTTATGACAACTCTTCCAAGTTGCTGATTTATGTTTTTTTAGATGTTGCATTGATGTTTTTACTTTTATGGGTAACTTGGTGTGCTCATGGAAACTATTTTGGCATTTGGAAATTGAATCTTCTTGAGATGCTATCAGTTGGTATTAAAATAAACGTTTCTCGGGCAACATATTTCAGAGTTGCCTCTGTTATCTTTTGTCCAATCTTTTCATCATTCATGGAACTTTGTGGTGGTTGTGGAGGAGAACCATTTTTTCTTGATGAACAAAGTGTTTGTTTTGTTGTTCAAGATCAAGATAGGCAGTTTGATTGCAGATATGTACCTCACTGGAGTGTCTTGGTAGGTGAATTTTCATGGTATAGATTTCAATTTTCAGAGTTATTTCAGTTTGGGGGCAAAGGTTGACAGTTTTGAGGGATCACAAGAGGGGTGAAGTCAGATTTGGTAAGAGCTGATTGTTTTTATCAGAGTGGCGTAGTGGCAACGTGGTGATTCCTTAAGGAGATTGGTTTGAGATCCTGGAATAACAGATGTTTTTGGGTTGTCTCAAACAGCTGGTTCGTGGTTGTGTTGACATTGCTTGAGGACAAGCAATATTTGAGAAGGGCGGACTGTAATATCCCCAATATTGAGTCAGCATATAATAAAATAACTAATTTAATGTTGTCAAGAAAAGGTTGAAATATTAAGACAACTTAAATTAATTATTGGTGCAAAGTAACTTATGATCTGAAAAGTTAAAAATAAATTTAAGTTACTTTTTATAAGAATTCTCAAAAAGAAAAAAATAAAAAGTGATAGGCCAAAAAGAAGAAGAGAATTCAAACAGATACAAGGAATTACAAGGAGGAGGTGAATAAAGGAATTGAGGAGCTCATTGCTGGTAGGTTGGTTTTGGTTTTGGAGAACAGGTTTTTGTTGGTGAACGTCGTTCACAGCCTTTCTGAGGTTGGGAGCCCTCTGAAAGAAGATTGGCTTCAGTTGTGAAAGATCTGCCTTGGCTGATAGATAGAGAAGACATTCAGTTTTCTCGCTTTATTCTAAACGATTGAAGTTTTAATGAAAGTTGTGCAGTCTTGGGAAGATTGATTTTAGTATTTTAATTTGACATCATAATTTGAAATAGTGCATATTAATTTTGGGTTTGTGGAATTCTATGGTGATATAGGGGTATGGTGATGATAAATATTGTATCATATTGTTAATTTGTGAAGGGGGATACAATTCAATCTTTTATCAGTATTGAAGAGGTAGTTTGATTGTTTGAAGGATTGTCCTTTCGATACTCAAACAGTTGCATATATTGATAACAAAATTATATGTAGAGTCGTGGTGTATATCTCAGGGAGTCATTTATCGGGATGCAGTTTATTTGAATAGTTGCCATCAAAGAATTGGAAAATGATATGGGCATGAAGTTAATCTTTCTTGGTAGCATATTGTATCAATGAAGAATTGTCAGAAAGTTTATGAATAGTCTAAATACTAAAGACTGTGTAAATATTAAGGTGGTGATGCAAGACTTTTCAACCTTTTTGACAATTGCCGCTTGGGCAAAGGTGGCCGCTACAAGATAGGGACGGTGAAAGAAGTGGCGAATGAATTGGAATGCTTACTTGTCGACTATCTCTGAATACAGAGTCTGTGGTATGCATTAAGTGAGTAGTGCGTCCCTCTTTGGAGTTTAATAAATGCAAGAGATATAATGGGAAGACAAAATTTAACAAGGCGATAGTCTACCAAAGCTATCATCGCAGTCTAAGTTCTAAAAGGGAGTCGTGGGCAAAACTGCTTGCTAATATTTCTAATAAAAATTGAAGTAGTAGAGGATACGAGATATTGAAGACGAAACATCACAACTACAAATGAAGATGCTAAGTGAATTTTAATTTGGTCTTCATTCATACTGCTGCATAATTTCAAGCTTGGGACTCTTCACCTTCCGCCCCACATGTAACAGGAGATTCCGAAAATATTTGCGTCAAATATATGTTCAATTGGGATTGGGAAGAGTTAACCATCGAATGAATCTCTAAACCACGGCTGGAGGACACCTTCAAAGTTTGGAATTATTGATGGCTCTAAAATATTATATTGGTACCTGAAAGCTTCTGAACTCCTGTCGAATATTTCATGAAGGATCCGATACACAAATTTCATAACACCAAAGAAGCACGAAAATCACCTCTGAGAATATGCGGGTGTAAGGGGAGTCAATATTATTATAAGGGGAAAGTATTTTGTGAATATTGGAGTTAGGAGGAAGTCGACAGTTCAAATGATATCCAACCGCTGGCTTAAAACAATACACGAAGCCTCTTAATGTCGGTGAATGAAAATATTGATATTATATGCCGAGTTAAGATAATTGTTTGCCGCTTGATATTAGTGGGAACTTCAAAATTCTGAAAGAGAATAAACAAAGATAAGAAGTTGTAACGCTATCTTGAAGACGTCTATTTGTGAACCATTTGTAGCCGCTACTTAAAAGTTCGGGCTGTCTTATTCAAGGAAATTCAAAGAATGAATTCTTATATGTGACTATCCTTTGAACTCATTCAAAGGGAAAAAAAAATTCAAATGAGAAGATTTTATCGGGAGCAGCTTATTCAAAAATATTATCAAATAAAGGCCTGGTTGAGCTGGAGTCTAATGTGTAACTAGAGAAAGATTTTTTGGCATCGGTTACAAGCAAGGTAGAGACCAAGAAGGAGATAATGAGTTGGAATATATGAAAGAGCAAATGAACGCTGGTTTATTTAATTCGTGACCTGCTTATGAATTGCTGTATCATTTTTCCTATTGGATGATGGCGCTGTGCAAATATTAGGTGAGACATAATATCTGTCGAATATAATCCAATTGTTAGTCGTATATCTTTACTTTGTTGTCGGCCGTAGTCGGCCTTGGTCGTAGTCGGCCAATTGTTAATAAAACTATAGATTAGTAAAGAATAATAATGTCATGTACTTTCGGGAAAGCATGTTCCGATTATGTTAATGTTAATGTTGTTATGAAGCGTCGCGTCGGTTGGTTATCTAACCACCGCCGAACGTTATATGTAGTCGGCTGGGATAGTCGGGAAATTATTATGAATGAGTTTTGGTGCCGATGCTATATTGTAACGCAATGCTGATACTCCTTTGTACATGATATTTCTGATGATGAATAAAGTTTCTGGTGTTCAAATATGATATCTTTCAGTTTACTGTTCTATCCTATGTTCTGCACATTACAAGTTTGCTAGTAGTACGTAAGATTAGAATTACATTCCGTAGGCAAACATTTGGCGCCGTTGCCTGAACGGACTAGGGCATCATCTGCCATGGCAGCGTAATGGGCCAACCAGCGGAAGAACCTGTAAATGCTAATGAGGAACGGGAACTCATTGACAGAAGATCTGGTAAATTTGTGGAAAATATCGTTACGTGACCACGTGCGTAGGGAATCCCTCATTCGGGAGATCCCTGAGGAAGTCATCTGGGATCGGCTGGAAGTGAATGACGAGGTGAACCACCTCCTGAATCGCATGCCCAGGTTATTGGCCCGCCATTTCATTATTTTGCAAGACTTGCGAGAAGAGGAAGATCATGAGCGCCGAAGGCAGCAAGTCGTACAACGTTGTGAAGACGGAACCAAACGTGAAGAGGAAGAACGCGATACTAGTCGGCGCCGTACTTCCGGCAACCAACAATGATTGCTTGAACAACTAAATGCCCCGTACGGCCGAACAAAGATAAGCATCGAGTACCTGACGGGCACGGGACTTCGGAAGAACAAGTTCGGCAATCACTCAGGCTGCAAGAGCAAGAAAATCGGCGAAGACGACTACGGCAAGTCGGTAAGGAGTTGGATGAAGACTTAATTGAAATAAATCAGAGCATAAAAAGAACATATGAAAACCTGAGAAGAATAGACACATCCATTGAACGGGTGCACCACAGTTTGATAGAAGGAAGGGACGAAGATCCCTTCAGCACTCCACACGTAGGAAAATATAACCTTTATGAAAATGAAGATGAATTGAATAGTAGCATCAGACGCTTTCAAGAGTTGTCCCTCTCGGACGACAACGACGAGTTAAGGAGGGGAAGGCCAGAGCTTAAGACCCAAGGGCAGAGAGAGCATCGGAGAGATCCTGAGGAGACCCACGGTGTTGAGGACGCTGGGGGAGGATGTGGGAGTGACTCGTACGTGGCCAAGAGTGCAAGTGACGCACAGGGACGTAGCGAGGAATCCACTAGTCTAATCGGGTCCAAAACACAAGGAGGTCAACAAGGAGGTCAACCGGTAAAGATGGCTCATCCAGATCGGCAAAAGTTGCCGAAATTCATGGGGAATGGCTCTGAGGATCCCGTACGGCATTGCAAGACATGCGAGACTATTTGGATAGCCAGCGGCCAGGATGACCCCGACCAGTGGCTGAAGGCATTTCCAGCAACGCTCAGAGACAGTGCCATCGATTGGTACTCGGAATTGGATCAAGCGCAGCGAGCCACATGGAGGGTCCTGAAGCAAAATTTTCAAGAGGAGTTCAAACTTCTACGGGACGATAGTGAGATCGTCACATAAATATATCATACCAAACAAGGAAAGCACGAGAACGTACGGACCTACAACAGGAGGTTGAAAGACTTGATAGGAAAGCTGGAGGCACAGCCGGCAGATGGTTTAAAGAAAAGATGGTTCATTGAAGGACTGATTCCCTCACTTCGGCGGAAAATGAAAGTAGTACCGCCATCCTCGTACACGGAAGCCTACAATCGGGCGATGGATATTGAAAGTGAAAATAGGACTTCCTCGAAGGGGAAGAAGAGGGATGACGACGAGAGTGCCGAGGAAAGTGACGATGAATCGGCAACCGTACAAGCCCTTCGGCGGGATATGATGCGGATAATGAAAGAACTGAAGGCCGACAAGGAAGGATCCAAAGAGGCCAATGAATTATGGTGTACGGACTGTAAAACGGAAGGTCACACAAAGGCAAGTTGCCCAAAAAAGTTATTCTGTGACATCTGCCAGGTTATGGGACACTCCGTCAAGGAGTGCCCATACAACTTAAAAACCAAAAGTTCGCAAGTATTCTTCACTCAAGGCGAACAGTCAACCCCTCCAACCACGCCACCAAAGCCACATAACAACAATGCATCCCCTGGAGGCTACCGCAACAATCGGAGAAATACGCTGAGAAGCAAAATTCAGTACGATAGCAAAGGACGACCGGTGATCCAGTGCCGGAACTATAATGAATGGGATCACTTTGCGAGGGATTGTCAGAGCGGCCAAGGCAACGGGGGAAAACTGTGCAAGTGGTGTGGACCGGGTGATCATGAAGACACCGACTGTCCGAAGCAGAAAGGAAGTATCAATATGCTGGAGGTAGCCGATGAAGAAGTCTTGGCGATTACGAGGGCGCAGTCAAAAAGGGCAAATTATCTAGACCCTCGTACGGAGAAAGAAAGATTTCGGGAGGCCAAGACGAAAGTAGAAGAGGCAATGGCCAATAAATGCAGGAACTCTAAAGCTACCAGTACGTTGCTACAGTCGGAGTCGGAGAAGAATATCGTACGACAGGTGCTTCACACGACCGTACCCATTAAGGTAACTGATCTCTTGCAAACGATGCCTTATCTCAAAGTAGCGCTTACAAATGTTATTGAAGAAAATCTTCAGAAGAGTTCACTAGAACGTACGCCAGAATTGGTAGCAGAGACCACAGATCCAATGCTACTGGCAGTGAGCATCGGGAGGAAACAAGCTGTCGTCGAAATGGAAATCTTGGGAATGAAATTATCTAATACCATCGTCGATGGAGGTTCGGGAGTAAACGTACTGCCAGAGGAGACCTGGAAGTGTTTGGGTAAGCCAACTCTTTGGCCCCCGACATTCCACCTCGTGGGAGCAGATCAACATGGCATCAGACCGTTGGGTACACTAATGGAACAGAAGGTCTTGATCGGCACGCAGCTGTTTCTCCTAAACTTTGTGGTCATCCCATTGGAGAAAAGGGCGTACGATGCACTCTTAGGACGGGGATGGCTGATAGCTGCCAAGGCAACCCACAACTGGAAGCGGAATACACTCTCAATAGAAAATCGAGGGAGGAAATACACCATTGATCTGAGGAATCAGGCGGTTAGTGAAGATCTAGCATCCTCGGCATCTGAATCCGGAGGAGAATCAGAAGATGATGAAAGGAAGCTAATGGAACCAGATGAAGAAGGGGTACTGGAGATTGGAAGTTGCTCGGAAGATGAGACCAGTTCACTAAAGGGACTGTTTCACTGGCAGATGGAGGATTATGAAGTCTTCCACCCGGATTGCAACATGCTGCAGGTCGAGGGGGAAACAGAAGAAGACAAGGGCTTGACCAGTGAAACATTTCCACCTGAGTACGGAGAATATAAAGAAGGTACGGCAGAATTGGATGTGACACCAGCACACAAGTTTGAACAGGACAAAATCATTAAGTACGAGGAACCAACGCTGAAACAAGTAAACCTTGGAGAATCTGCCAAATCGAAGGAGATTTTTGTGGGTGATGATTGGGACCCTGTCCTGAAAGCGGCAGCGTTCAGAATTTTCATGGAATATAAAGATGCTTTCGCTTGGACATACAAAGATTTAAAAGGCGTACCACCGAAGTTATGCGTACACAGGATTCCTCTCGTACCGGGAGCTCAACCTGTACGAAAGCGACCATACAAAATGAACAAAAACTATGCCGCTAAAGTACAGGAGGAGATTGAGAAGATGCTGGAGGCCGGCATCATTTTCAAGGTGGAGGTCAGCGAGTGGGTATCGCCGATCGTCATCTCATTGAAGAAAGAAAAGGAGCAAATTAGAATCTGTGTTGACTTTTGTAGCCTGAATGCAGTGACTATCAAGGATCCATTTCCCATTCCCTTCACTGACTCAATTCTGGAAGAAGTTGTCGAGCATGAAATGTACTCTTTTCTAGACGGCTTCTCAGGTTACAATCAAATCAGTATCGCTGAGGAGGATAAATTAAAGACTACATTCGTGGTCGTGGACGGGGTGTACACATACAACCGAATGCCGTTTGGATTATGCAACGCACCAGCTACATTCCAGAGGATAATACTCCACATCTTTGATAAAATGTCGATAGGTAATTTCAAAGCCTTCCTTAACGACTGGTCAATCTATAGTGATGAGGAAAAACATTTGAAAGCCTTAGGCGAGTGCATGGAACGGTGTAGAGCAGCACGCCTTGCCTTGAATCCGAAGAAATGCAGATTTATGGTGCCGCAGAGGAAATTGCTCGGACATATTGTGTGCAAAGCTGGGTTGAAAACGGATCCCAACAAAGTACGAGTCATCGTACAGATGGAGGCTCCGGAGAACATCACCAGTGTGAAGTCCTTCCTTGGGCATGTGGGATACTATCGGCGATTCATTAAAATTTTTGCCCAAGTGTCGTACCCTCTCGACCTGTTGACGAGGAAAGGCCAACCATTTATATGGGCTGAAGAACAGGAGAAGGTACTCCAGGAACTGAAAGATAGATTGATCAGCTCACCCATATTGATGTATCCGGATTGGGATAAGGAGTTCCACGTACATGTAGATGCCTCTAATTTTGCCATCGGAGCAACCCTAGCACAAGTGGGAACACACGGGTTGGATCACCCAGTATTCTTCTCCAGTCGGCTACTTTCCAAAGCAGAGAGGAATTACAGTACGACCGAGCGTGAGGCACTAGGAATGGTTTACTCCGTACAGAAGTTCAGGCATTACCTCCTAGCCACGCCGTTCACCTTCTATGTGGATCACCAAGCCTTGATGTACCTGGTAAACAAGCCGATTATCCAAGGACGGGTGAGTAGATGGTTACTTTTGTTGCAAGAATTTACGTTCACCATTATCGTATGACCAGGAAAGAGCCATGTTATTGCCGATCAATTATCCAGAATTCGGTCGGGGCGAACCTGCTGAGGGAGGGGTGAATGAAGACTTTCCGGATGCACACTTATTCCAGATTGCAATATTGCCATCATGGTACGAGAAGATTGGAGAATATCTGCCCACATCCACGTTCCCGAAGGAAATGCCACCGGCCGAAAGAAGGAAGCTCGTACTGAAAAGTAAGACATTCCAGTTGATCAATGGTTTACTCTACAAGATGGGACCCGACCAGATCCTCCGGAGATGTGTCGTCGAAGAAGAGATACCTGGCGTACTAAAAGAGGCACATGAAGGACTGGCTGGCGGCCATATGGGACCAGATGCTACAGCAAGGAAAATTCTCCTGGCAGGCTTATGGTGGCCGACGATGCACACTGATGCCAAGGAGTGGGTGTTAGGCTGCGACACTTGCCAGAGGGTCGGGAAACCATTAAAACGGAATTTCATGCCATTGCATCCCTCACAGCCACAGGAATTGTTTGAACGATGGGGATTGGATTTCATTGGACCATTAAAAGTGAGTCACCTGCATCGATGCCGATATATTGTGGTTGCTACTGAATATTTGACGAAGTGGGCGGAAGCTCGAGCGTTGCTAGACAATACAACACAAAGTACGACAAGATTCATCTACGAGCAGATAGTGACACGGTACGGCATCCCCATTCGGATCACAAGTGATCGTGGAGGGCACTTCGTTAATCATGTTATCAGGTTGATGACGACAGAGTTCCGAATTTTTCACAACCTGTCAAGTCCGTACTACTCGCGAGCTAATGGCCAGGCGGAGTCTACAAATAAGGTGCTCGTATCAGTGATTCACAAATCATGTGGCGTGGAAGAAGCGGACTGGGAAGAAAGGTTACCAGCCGTCCTATGGGCATATCGTACGACGTACAAGGTAACGACGGGCCACACACCTTTCCAATTGATGTACGGTCAGGAGGCGGTGATGCCGATGGAGTATATGGTACCAAGCCTGAGGATAGCCGTGGAGAATCAGTTGGGCGATACTGAAAGCTTAAAGGAAAGACTATACCAACTGAATAAGTTGGACGAGCGAAGAGTGATGGCACAATGGGCGACAGAGAACATGCAACGGCGACGGAAATATTGGCACAACAAGCATCTCCGACGAATGAATTTCCGACCGGGACAGTTAGTTCTGAAGTATAACGGCCGTAACGAGATCAAGCCGGGGAAGTTTAAAGTTCGTTGGTTGGGACCGTTCCGAGTACGGGAAGTAGGTGATAATGGCTCTATAAAGTTAGAAAATCTCGATGGGTCACTGATATCGGAGGCAATCAACGGATCGAAGCTAAAACCATATCAGGAGAGAAAAGAGAAGAATACTATCGCCATCAATCTGCTGGGTTATGCCACAAAGGAAGATTGGCCTGTGCAACGTGAAGGGCCGAGGGAACAAGACTGGGGAGTAGGAGGTCCCGGATATGTAGCAGATTCTGTTTGGGCAGAATCGGGCCGAGATCAAATAATTGAAGAAAGGTTGGCAGAGAAGCGAGTGGAAGGAATTGCAGTACCACGGATACACAAGCACTTAACCAATGCAGTGTTCGGAACCCCTGCTCTTTGGCGTTGAATGGGGGGACATTGGCACTATGTAGCCCCTTATGAAGGAGTAAGACGGGGATATATAGCCAAGGACTTGGACACGGAAGCCCAAGCAGAAAAGGAGAAACAGGCAGCAGAACAAGATGAGTCCCAAAATGATGACGAGGAGGAATGGACTGATGAGCAATGGGATGCTTACTTTGAGAAGAAGGCCCCTTGCTTAAAGACAGTGTTGAAGACAGAAGATACGTTTGTGTCAATGGTGGACGGGTATACAAAAGACCTTCTGAAACAAATGCGTCGAGAAAGAAGAAAAATACCAAGGGTTAGGAAGATCGCAACTCAAGATGGACTCTGGAAAATAATTCCTAACCTGGCGGGACCACCAATAGTACAAGGCGACGATGTTACGTGGTATCAACAGTATGGCAGAAGGTACATCGACGAAAGTTTTCGAGGTATTGGTCCTGCCCCTTTACTTGATAAATGGTTTGATATAGAATATATAGGAACGTGCTGCGAAGAATGTTATAAAAGGCCACCCCACACATGTAAATGGTATTACACCTCGGAATTAAAAGTTCGGACACACAGCGCAGCTAGAGGAATAAAAAGAAAAGAAGAGAGAAGGGAAGAGAGAGAAAATGAACAAAAGTGGAAAAAAATAAAAAGAAAAGAAGAGAGAAGGGAGGAGAGAGAAAATGAACGGAAGTTGGAAAAAATAAAAATAAATAGGAAAAAATCTATGAAAATAAAAGAAAATAACAGAGTAAATAAGGAAGAACAAGGCGAATGGGAAGAAAAGAGAAAAGAAGAAAAAAATAAAAGAAACGAAAAAGAAGTCAGAAAAGAAAGCAAAAGAAGGGACAAAAAATTAAATAATAAATTAAATGGGTCGGCCATTAAGAGAAGTATTAAAGTGCTCAAATTAAATAAAGTGAGGCGAATTAAAATAAACGCCTTGAATATTGAACAACCCGTACCGCCAAAGGAGAAATTGATTGAGGGAAATAAATGGCGAAAAGTCAAAAGAAAAAACATTAAAATAGAAAGTTGCCAAAGCTCGACCAGAGAGGAATTCGTATGGCCATCTTGGACAGAACGAAGTGGTGAAGGGAAGAAAAGCGTACGGCCAAGCAGAGGAAGGGGAATCGTATGGCACCTTTATCAGAGAGGAAAGAACAAAAGTCCGTACGAAATTTTTAGCAAAAGAGGCACCCTGAGTCTTGAAGTCGTACGGCCATTGCAAGTTGAAAATTTTGCCAAGTACTGCATCGTACAGCATTTACAAGCCCCTCAGTTTTCACTCGGTTGGCCACTGGAGGTCGTACGGCCATTACAGATTGGAATTTGTGCCAGGTTTGACATCGTACGACAGCTTGTTGATCTTCTTTAGGTCGTACGGCATCAGCACATCAGTGACCTCCAGGTCGTACGACATTAGCACATCAGTGACCTTCTCCAGGTCGTATGGCATCAGTACATCAGGAGATTTCGTATGCCATCAACATTTCAGGAGAATTCGTACGACATCTTCATATCAGGAGAATTCGTACGAAATTCACAAAGATTCAAGGTCGTACGGCATTTACAGTGTTTTCAAATCGTACGACAATCACAAGGGTTCCAAATCGTACGGCCTCAAAGTTGCCAAGTCGTACGACCATCCATTCAAATCGTACGGCCTTGGCAGCTCATTTGCCTTGTACGAATTTCACACATTTGCCAGATCGTACGAAATTCTAAAGTAGCACGGATTTCAAAGAACCTGCACAGCGTACGGCATTTCTAGCTTTTGCCAGATCTCGGCAGTTTTCATCAATTCGGCAGTTTTCATCATCTCGGCAGTTTTCACCAGTTCGGCAGTTTTCACCAGTTCGGCAGTTTTCACCAGTTCGACAGTTTTCATCATTTCGGCAGTTTTGATAGTTTCGGCAATTTCCACAACTATCTAGAGATTTATAAAATCGGCTGGAATCGCCGAACTGACAGAAAGATGGACAAGGGCAAGAAGGCTATGTAGCACAAGCCAAAGGTAGCCTCGGCTGGAAAAAGAAAGAGGATGGACGCTGATAATGAAACGATGACATGGGAGAACCTGACTGGCAACGAATGCAAACAGTGGTGGCGAAGCACTCTTGATGACGACTCCCTGAAGGTTGCGCTTCGGCACGCTCGGGTAGACAAAGCTGTGCTAGTGCCCTTCTTCAATTCTCGGGAGTTTGAGCCTTGGCTGAAGGCGATGGTGGACAACTATTGCAGGCATACGCACAAATCGGTGATTGATTACAGAGGTTGCCGAGTGACCATTTCAGTTTGGCCGTAGGACTTCGAACGGGTGTTTGGCGTTCCAGCTTCGGGAATAGGGGTTAACAAACCCAAGAGGATGACACAGGAACACAAGGAATTGCTGGTCAAACAGGTGTGTCGGAGTGATTTGACAGCGGAGGAACAAAATACCATATGGAATGCTGGCAACAGAGGTCTCCGAAAACACTACTTGGCAATAGCGGAATGGAAATGCTTGCTTGACTTAATGAAATGCCGACTTACAGGTGCTAGTCGAGCGTCGGACATTGCTATCTGGATGGTGGACTACATGGTCGGACTCCGCGTTGGCCTAGTATACAACTGGGCGAGGTTACTCACGGAGCGGATGAGAGAGTTCTTATCGCAGAGGCATAAGGCCTTCTACATGACCCAGCATGCCATAGCCCTCTTTCTCGATGCCATCCACACACAGGTGCCCGAAGGCAATTGGGGTCGGTTGCTGCCACTTACTCACCTGGATCCTGGATTGCCGACCGTATTCTACTGGTCGGAACTGGAAGTAAAGCAGGCCGGCGAGGGCACAGCTTCAGGAAAGAAGATGAAACAGAAGGAGGCGTCGGTGGAAGAGGAAACATTAGAGGAGGAGGCCTCGGAGCCGAGTGATGCATCTGACAGGGAGGAGCCCATCGATTTATCTTCCTCGCCCTCGGAGTCTAGTCCACCGGTCGATGAGGAGGTGTCCGTCGCCATCGGGGGTCAGTAAGTAGGCGAGATCGACATACCAGTGTTGCAGCCGGCAGGGTTTACTCTTCCTGCACCGCCAGCCAGGAAGAACACACACTTAGTGACATTCACTCTTCCTGTTGCACGAGTTGGAGCCGGGCGAATGTTGAGGGTAGCTGCTCCACTACCAGGTGCATTGCCAGGGTGGGCACCTCTTGCCACCACGACATCACAAGGGGTAGTCACTATATCGGTAGGGTCCACCGCCTCGGTTGAGATATTGCCAGCGACCTGTTCCCTTACACCACCGCCAGGATCGGCAGCGACAGGAGTGGCAACCTCAGCTGGGGGAATGATGGCGGCCACTGAGGAGATTACTCTTGCCCCAGGAGCACCCGGGGTAGCACAAATTGATAGCTGGTTGGGATCGGTAGGCCTCACTTTGGACATGGCCGAGCAGCCAGACCAGCGGGAGAAGAGTCCCTCAGAGGGACTAGGGGATGACGAAGGGCCAGTCGTTCACACTCAGCAAAGTGAGACGGGCAGACTTGGCGAGGATGCACTTGCACACCCCGAGGCTAGCATAGCAGAGGCACCAGAGACAGCCATACATGAGCCTCAGCAGATAGTCGGGGAACCGCCCCAGGAGGAGACAGAACCTTGTACACCTCCCAACAATGAGGAGAACGAGGAGGGTGACTCCACGGAGGGATTTGTCGTGGAAATGTCACATTCAGACCCATCAGACCCAGTGGGCACGGTGCAACGATATGTACAGGAGCTCGAGCATATGGGCAGGTTGATGATTCGAGTGGGACAGGTTTCCAGAGACCTCAAGATTGGCCGATCTCCTCTAGTGGGCCAGGAAGTTCACCGCATCCGAGGATTTGTACAGATGGGGTGTGAGGCCGAGTTCGCACGGATATTTGGCGAGGGGTGGCCAGCAGGAGAGACTCCTGCTATGATGAGAGCCTGGCGAGGTCGACCACCGAGACTGGTAGGGCGGGACGCCGGGGTTCTGGAGAGTTTATATTACATAGAGCTTGCCTTCCGGGATGTCTTTATTCTTATGAAGCGCCAAATATTTTCCACCAAGGTAGCGGTCTCACGTCGAGTGGACGCCTATAGACTCCTGCAGAGGGTTAAGGACGAGTCCACTGCGACCATAAAGAGCATTCAGGATGACTTGGCTGAACAATCTCGGCTTGCCAGTGAGAGGGGAGCTCGATTGGAGGTCTTGGAGCCTCGGGTGGCAGTCTTGGAGGAGGAAGCAAAACAGAAAGAGGCAGCATGGGAGCAGCGGGTGAAAGAATTGGAAGATTAGTTGGCTGCAAAAGAGGTTGATTTGGCGGCCAAGAGTGCAGAGGCAGAAAAGGCAAAAAGCCAACTAATGGAGGCAGCCCGGATGGTAAAGGCGGCGAGGGAGAGGGAGATACAGGCAGATCGGCAGCTTCGCACACGCACGGAGGAGCTGAGGCGCCTGCGAGCAGAGCATTCTTCAACTACTCCGATGTCATCTGTGCATCCAGGGATGCACTCCCTTCCCCCTACTTCTCAGTGATCTTATCTTGCTATATGTATGTCGTCTGGAAGACGACTTCTTTTTTGGGGGGGATGATGTTAGTCGTATATCTTTACTTTGTTGTCGGCCGTAGTCGGCCTTGGTCGTAGTCGGCCAATTGTTAATAAAACTATAGATTAGTAAAGAATAATAATGCCATGTACTTTCGGGAAAGCATGTTCCGATTATGTTAATGTTAATGTTGTTATGAAGCGTCGCGTCGGTTGGTTATCTAACCACCGCCGAACGTTATATGTAGTCGGCTGGGATAGTCGGGAAATTATTATGAATGAGTTTTGGTGCCGATGCTATATTGTAACGCAATGCTGATACTCCTTTGTACATGATATTTCTGATGATGAATAAAGTTTCTGGTGTTCAAATATGATATCTTTCAGTTTACTGTTCTATCCTATGTTCTGCACATTACAAGTTTGCCAGTAGTACATAAGATTAGAATTACATTCCGTAGGCAAACACCAATTTGGTATTATTTCCAGAATGATTGGTAATTCTGTGGAGTTTAAATCTGATACTTGCTATCTGCAAAATGTTAATCTGTTGAAATTCTGGAGATGTTCAATGTTAAGATTGCGATATGTATGTTGTTTAAAACTTAATGTATGCAAAAGTCTATACTTTGAAATCTTGTATGAATCCACTAGCAAAGCAAATCTGAAGAACACACATTGACATAAACTGTATAGTCCACATTCATCTATTGCATGTAAGGAAGTTGGAAAAAGTTTATATGCAAGTTAGGGTAGGTCATTACACGGCACCAATCTCTTTTGCAAAATTTCACCTTCAGGATATTGCTTCTTCAATCGATGATGAACATATTTTTCTGTGCTTTCACATGCTCAGAAATTAGTTCTGCTCTACATAAAGTCTACTCTTCTTTGTATCATTGTTCACTTCCTTCTTCGGCGGATGATAATCATTTGAATTGTCTTCATAAAGCCTGCTTTTAGATGATGCAATACATACACTCTTCTTCACAAGTCTGATGTAACATTCTTCAACATATATTCTCCTTCACTAATCTGCTGCAACATTCTTCAACATGTATTCTCCTTCACAAATCTGCAACATTCTTCAACATATATTCTCCTTCACTATTCTGCTGCAACATTCTTCAACATGTATTCTCTCTCACAAACCTGCAACATTCTTCAACATATATTCTCCTTCACTAATTTGCTGCAACATTGTTCACATCTATTTCTGCTCTAAATCTGCTCAAATTCGAATGATATTACATTGTATTACTTGCCACTATTACTCCCCACTTCATAGTCTATTTACACCCAATTGTGCCTCTTCACCCAATGGGGTCGGCGCATTTCAAACATAATTTGAGTGCCAATATAACAAATTGGGTTGGCCCATTAAGATCAAATATTTTACTTGAAAATATAATAAATGTTTTCACCCTTTTTTAATTCTCCTTAGCATATAATTTAATCATCGTCGGCCAACCCATTTATTCTCCTTTGTCTTCAATAAGAATGTCGTGACGGTAGTCCTTCTTTGATATGAATGACAACTATATTTCCAACAATCTCTCCCTTTGTTATTAATGGCAACCTTGCAAATATATAATCTATGAATATTGTAAGAACATAGTTCTCCCCGTTGTAAATTTCCCCCTTTTTGTAACTCTCCCCCTTTGACATCAATGACAAAGGGATGTTTCATCACTCTCACAAAGAATATTCATTAGCCAGTCTTTCTCTTTGTCTTCTGAATGCATATCACCAAAGAATCTACTGAACTAAAAGATAATACAGTGATTAGCTCCCCCTGAATTGGTGTTTCTCCTTAATTTTGTGCACGAAATGCAGTTGGCACAAGCATAGATTTCTCCTTTTGTTTTTCTTGCTCTTGCTTCGTCTTCCAAAATTTTGTAGGTTCTTCCTTTTTGTTGCCAAGGGTATCCACCTTGTTTTGTCTAGGAGGTTCCACAAAATCACTTTTACAAAAATGTGTTTTATGACCATAATTGTTGCACTTATAGCACATAATATTATAATCTAGTAAAGGAGCAAATGGATTGTAGTTTCTATTTGAAAACACGTAAGAACTTCTGTTTTTGTTCCATAGAAAATTATTTTTTGCACGTGCTCTACAATCTCTTGCTTTATGACCAAAATGATTATAGAAATAGCAATAACTATAAAAAGAATTTTCGAAACCTGGTCATATGAGACTGCCTTGGAGGGAAAGAGGTTCTGAATTTATCCTTGTTGTCTTTGTGAGGAATGCTAGTTTTCTGCGAGATATCACTTCCCTCCTTCTTGGTGCTATCACTATTGATAGAGCTCTTAAGTCTGCTGCAAATCTGCCCTTATGTCTGCTATAAATCTGCTCTTATGTCTCCTTGAAAGTCTGCTATAAATCTGCTACAATTTTCTTGGAAATCTGTCATAAATCTGATTATAACCTTCTTCAAATCAGGTCCATAAATCTGCTCTTCTTCTCTTACTTTCTTCTCTTAAAAACAAAGAAATTTTCATTTGAGAACTTGCTTTCTAATCTCCGAAATAACTTATATTTATATCCAAATCGTGCACTTCACCTAAAAGGATGTTGGCCAAGAATTTAAATAATAAAAGTTTATTTTAAACATTTAAATTCACCCAAGACAGGTGCCAAAGAGAAGGAAGTCGGCCAACAACATAAGTATTATCAATTATTTTTATTATTATTTTGCAATTTGCAAAGTTAGTGCCAAGATGGAGGAAGGAAGGTCAGCCAACACTTAGAAATTATAAACATGTCTTTTATCACCTTGAAATAATGTGATCTTCCCTTGAATGAAGCAATTAGTTCTCCTTTGATATCACCTTTGACATCAATGACAATAACATTTCCAACAATCTCCCCTTTGTCATTGATGGAAACCTTGCAAAGAAATAATCTGTGAATGCAACAAGAACATAATTCTCGCCTTGTCTGTAATGCTCCCCTTTACCTGAACTCTTCTCTTTTTGAAACCTTGTTGTTGTAGATACTTGTCAAGTATTGAGTACCAGGCTCTTGGGGGGGTGGGGGGGGCGTTGGTGAATTAGTATAAGACAATCTTCTACCTATTAAAATTTAATAACCACAATAAAGCAATCACATAAGATCTAACAATTAGGAACACCATATTTACATGGAAACCCTTGGAAAAACCACAAAGATGGACTGCTTAATAAAATTCTCTTACAAACTTCGTAGGCACCAACCTATTGGAGATACCGATCCCCACTTACAAAATTTGTCGGCACCAACCCACTAGAGACACTATTAAATATATGAAATAATGTAATATTAATGGTCATCTTAGTCGTCTTTAGTTAGTTTAGATAGTTTCTAAATTTGTCTTCAGTCTACGATCGTTTCTTTTAGAAACATCGTCTCTTGTAAATCTATATAAGGAACTTTCATTCCTCTGTTTAATAGATCGAATATTTTATCATGGTATCAAAGCTCGTCTGAGCTTGTCTCCCTCACAGGAGGGCTCAGGATTTTGGGAGGGCCTACTTTTTTATTTTTTATTTTTTTCTGAAGTTTGTTTTACAGTTCCTAGAACCCTTTTTTGTGCAAAATCGCGCCTGTTCGTGGTAGATTCGATGGCCTCTTTTTGGTGAAAATTGTGGGTTTATTCTTGAAGAATTTGAAGGAGATTTCTTTTCCGGCGCACGCATTTTCTGCTTGTGAAGTCGCGTTTTTTTTGTAGGCTTTGTTTTTGGGCGCCGTTTTTTAAGAAGACGCATTCTGGTTTCGCGTCTTGCTCTGCCCGCGTCAGCTTCGACCCGCGTTTTAAAGAACCGACGGCTATTTTCTTCTGCTTGTGACCTTCAGATCTTGCTTTCTGGGTTTTTTGTGCACCCGCGTCTGCAGATGCAGGACGCGATTTAGGGCACGCATCGTGGTTTTGATCTCTGCCTGAATTGTCGGAGATTTCTGTGCGGGAGTATTGTGCGGATTTGTTTTTGCTTGCTGCAGGAGCTGGACGGGATTTATCTCGTGTTTCTTTTTGTTTTCTCTACAGATCGTGGTTCTCTGTTACGTGACTGTTGTTGGAGGTGAAGCTGCAAGGCAGTGAGGCTCTGCATGTGCTGGATGTGAATGGCGGAAGGACTGTGAGGCAATTTAAGTTTGTGTTTTATATTGATTTTGAGGCGTCCATGGCGAATCCCAATGCCCGAGAGGTGCTGGACGAGGTGAGAGGTTTCGCTAATTTTGTCTGTGTTTTGGGATCATCTCTTTTGGATTCTCAGATCCATCGTCTTGATTGAGCGGGTCCGACAGTAGAAATTGTGCAATTTTCCCTAAAAGTTGAATTAAAACTTTTGATCCTTAACCCTTATGTGATGAGCCTAATTGGCTCCAGTTCAACCTCTGACTTTCACTGACTTGTTTTTGTGTTTTGTTGATTGTTTTAAGAAGAATTTGTAGACAAAAGTAGATGGTGCGCCAAGCATAAATGGAAATAAAATTCAATTTAAAGCTAAATCTCAGAAACTGTAATTGTGTTGTAGATCAGGCAATTCATACAAAAAAATTGCATACAAGACATAGCCGAAACCCTCAAGATTATATAAATAATTTTTTTTTGCACATGCCAGGTAGGAATGGCTGAAACTAAGTAAATGCAACGCCAAAGCTTTGGATCTGCTTTCTCCCATGCAGAAATTGGATGAAAGCTACTGAAAAGCGTAGGCGCCAGAAATGGAACAAAGAAATGGCCAAAAGGACAGGCGTTTTTGCCTCTAGCTTCACACGCCCTATCCCAGGTGACACAACTCCCAATGCAATGGTACAACCTTTGAATGCTGATGAAGAGTTCTACTGAAAGCTGGAAAATGGTTGAAGATGGCATCCAGATGAAAGAAGCCCTCTTCCTTATTGAAAACAAGTAAATTGAATAGAATAACTCAAATGTAGCACAAATGAACTTTTCTACGAAGCTCCCTCAGTAGCAACCATTCAATTGATATCTCACAGTCTCACAGTCACTAATTCAATGAAGAATTGTCGCTCTCCAATGAAGAATTTCTTGAAACCCTTGCCCTTAGACAAAAATCACAGAGAAGTTTTGAAGCAAAGTCAAATAATCATAACATAATGAGGTCGATTTGCTTCTTTTGCCTTATAACCCCAAAAAGGTATGACTTTCAAGAAGTGACGCCTCTTTTTGCATAAAAATACATTTAAAATGTATTTAATACCTTTTCCATAGTTGGGTGCCCAAATAAATGACTTAAGTGAATTTAAATATTCACTTTAACATTTAAGTCATAAAGTGCAAATATTTCAAGTGGGATTTAATATGTTATAAAGTTAAATAATAACTTTATAATATCTCAATAGACGATAAAATATCCAACCACTGAAATATTAATATCTCCCTCATTTCTTAGAGTTTTAACGTGCCGTTAGAAGCTGGTGAACACTGAATAGTAAAGGGCTGCATTGAGCCCTACACTGAATTGAAGGGGTGGAAATGTCAAAACCCACCAAAACGGCCACTGACCCCGTAACCAGATCCTGTCAACCAACAAGGGTCGAAGAAATAGGCTAACTCAACTGCTCCAGAAACTGGCTAGAGTGGGGACATTACACCTTACATGATGTTATTAAGAGGGCTCTCAACTTGGAGAGTTTGGTATCCAAGAATAAATTTAATTATAAAACACCACCTCTAGAGAAATCAAAGAAAACTTTCTAGAAAGTGTAAGAACCCGAAGTTCTCCCAAACTGAAAACCCTGTACTGGTGAAAGCTGATTGTGGAAATTGTTTTTGATTGTTTTTGGGTGTTCTGATTTTTTTTGTGTTTTTGAGGTATATTTGCTTTTTTTGTATTTTTGACATAAAATGTAGTAAAGGCAAATGCAATACTAAGATTTACAATGCTAAGGAAGATAACCAAATACTTGAAATGATATTGCTGCAAATGACTAAGTGTTCAATGAGCTTTTCTTTATTGAGTGTTTCTTTGGAAAAGCATACCCGAATATGAAGTTTATTACAAAACTGAAAATCTGATAACTCTTGGTAGCGAATCATATAAGCCCTTCAAAGGATGAGCTGATGCAAACAATGTGTTCTCCTTGAAATACACGCCTATAATCTTTATTGCAATGGATGCCTCAAATGGTGAAGACAAAGGCTCAAAACCCTAAGCGCTTTGAGCAAGCATTCACATGCCTAAGCTGAGAATGGTATGGCTGGTACTGCAGGTGCTACGGCCTTGTGATGCCAAATAGATAATGTAAAAAATGTTCTCAATGATGTTTGATCTTCCCTCCAAGAAATCTACTTGAGAAACCCTTGAATAATTTCTCCAATTTGCACAATATTGGTCTTTGGATGAAACTAACTCTCACAGGCTAACTTCAGCTGATGTTGCACAACCTCAGAAAGCACAAACATTGAAGAGTGAACGTTCTCCAATGTCAAACAGCTCCGGAAAATGCAGAAACCCTCGTTTCTCTTCTCCAACACCAATAAAGTCATAAAATGAAGTTTTCAGATGCTCAATAGAATGAGTCGATCTCTTTTGGCTTTTCTTATATACTCCTCTCAAAAGTTCGATCCCTCCATTTCGCTTTTTAAATCATTTAAAATAATATTAAGTTTTGCACTTTAGCATTATTAAAATATCACCTTGGAATTGGCGCCCAAGTACTTAATTAAAATGGCCCCTTTTTAATGACTAATGACCTCTCAAGTTATAAAGTGCGATTATAACTTAATAATATAACTTTATAATATTAATTATTATTAAAGTCACCTTTAATAATAATTAAACGTTATGATTTATGCAATTCTCCTTATTTCACCCAACCAACTGAACTTCGCGGATTGACATTGCCAACATATCACCTTCAGGTGCCCTGCTATAAATAGTAACGCTGATCTAATGACTTACTATACATAGTAAGTATGAGAAACCAAGTCTTGAAACCTCTGCAAAGGCCAAGCCTGAACCACATTGATCTCTGGAAAAGGATAAAACCATCAACTGACCAAGTTTCTGCCACAAAAACCCTCTATCCAATTCTATTAGCCTACGAGGGTCAAACTGATAGGCTAATCCCACTGACAACTGGTGTCTAGCTAGAAGGGGACATTACAAAAAGAAGATTTTCATGTTCAGTCTCAGATTAACTTTCTAGAAAGCAGATTTTCATGTTTAGTCTCAGAAGAGCTTGTCGGCTAGACCAAGTAAAGAAGTTGAATCCAGGAATGAGCTTGGAAGGAAGTTTGTTTTTTCCTTGCAAAGAACCTTCAGCACTAGGTCACAAATGCCTTGGAAAGGGAAAAATTAATTATATTGAGATAGTTTTTGATTAGGAGGAAGAATCCATAGAGCCTAGAAATCTAGCAAGTGAGCAAGAATTGCATGTAAATCTTGAAGATGGTAACATTAAGATTGACACTTGCTTCTCTCTTAAGAGCACCAAGGTATTACCTATTCAGATTTTAGGGAGTCTTATGTGGGTGTAGAATCATAGCACTCATTGATGGTGGGGCTACTCACAATTTCATTGATGAAGGTTTAGTGATGACGAGAGCGCTTCAATTGAAAAGTCTGGGGGGCTTGACATTATTGTAGCTGATGGATTTATCATCCCTTGCATAAAGAAGATTAATCAACTCAACATACTCATAGGTGAACATAAGGTTTCTGATGACTTCTATGCTGTTTGCTAAGGTGAGACTGATATAGTTTTGAGAGTTTAGTGGTTATTTTCCCTTGGGAAGATTTCCCAAAATTATCAAACCATGAAGTTCAATTTTAGTTTGATGGGAAGGAGGTGATATTGAAGGGACTTCCAAATATGCCACCTTATCAAATTTTAGCAAAAAGAATGGAGGTTTATATCACAACCATGGGTAAGCAATCTGCTCTTCATGATTCAAGTAGCAAAGATGATTATATTGTGGTTTTCAATTATTTGGCTTTGGGACTAACATAGAATAGAAGACTTCTGCCCAAGTATTGCCATCATTCTGTAATTCAGGAAGTGAATACAAAGATTACTTGCACAAATTTTTCAATTTTTATCAGTATTGCAGAAGAAACAAGATAAAGCAAATCAAATTTTTTAGGAGTTTGTAGAAGCCTTGTAGAACAATTAGCAAGGAAATTTGAGGAGGTTTTATTTGAAAATGTCTTTTAGCTTAGTTCTTCAAGCAGATGAATGCACAAACCTCCAAGGTTGATTTGAGATCTTGCAATCACATTGAATTTTATCCAATATTATTTAGTTGGATTGTGTTAGCATTTGCTTGTGGACAAGTAGTCTTTGGAAAGGGTGGACAAAAAAGTCCCCTTTTTTCAAAATTACGGAAATAATTAAATAATTAATTTAAATTGTCAAAAAAGTAACTTTATATTAAAAAATGACATATTAATTATTTAAAAAAGGAAAATTAATTAAATTAATAAATTAAGTTATTGAAGAGTAAAAATTAAAGGACAACTTATATTTCATTATTTGAAAAATGATGTTTTAAGTGATTAAATAAGTGTTGCTAGATCCATAGCGCAAATAGGTGATTAAAAATGACAGTTATTTATGTATTTATAACTTTGAGGAATATTTGTCAAGAAAAAAAATAAATTATTTATTTCCTCCAAATAAAGTAATAAATAAGAGGAGTGTTTTCAAGAAGCCTCTAGCTATATTTTGAAGCAATTACAATTTTCAAGGAGTGTGTGTTCATCTTCTTCTCTTATCAAGGACAAAAACTGTTTGGATTTTTAAAGCTTTGAGGACGAAAACCCTTCTAGTATTCAGTGCATCTCCATTTAGGATTTGATAGTGTGCTCAATTGATAAGTTTTGGTATCTAGTTTTTGGGCGTGAGATTTGTGGTGTTTTTCCAGTGTTTTCATTTGTTTCCATTCAAAGTTTTCTGTTGGGTTTGAAAGATTCAATAATATTGTGTTGGATAAATATCTCTGCAGGCTGCACTGTTTGAGGTTATTGTTGGGTCTTGCAAGTTTTAAAGTGCCAAAATCTGGCTGTACAAATGCAAATAATTAGTCAAGGGAGGCACTGTGGTACCCAAACCAAATTTTTTGCTTCATCAAGGGATTTTGTTTAAAAGAATCTAAACCTTGCTATAATGATGTCAAATACAGTTTTTGGGCAATATCAAGTATGGACTTTGGTTAGTGTTGTGTCATTCAAAAGCAGTATCTGTTGATCAGAACCTGAATCGGGATTCAGAACGTGGCATTTCATGATGGAGGAGCATTTCACGATGACGATTATACCTTTGCATGGTCATTTCAGTGACCAAGACGAAGATTTCAGTGGTCAAATTTATGAGGATTTCTCAGGGAGAAGCAAATCTGCGCCCCTGTAGCTCAGGGGCACCCTTCTCTTTGAAAGCCCAGATTTTGTGGCATGTGCTCATAAACGTAGTCAATCTCTTCATAATTAGCCCAGTTATCCGTCAAGCTATCCTGCGAAGTTATCCGAGGTCTACAACTCCAGTAACTGACATTAGAAGCTGAGGTATAGGAGATTGCAGTTTGCAAAAGTTGATCAGTTTTCAGCTTTTTGCGCCCTTGTAGCCCAGGGGCGCCCTTCTTAAAGAGGGTCTAGATTCTGGCATTCTTGCTTGTTGATGCATTTAATCTCTTCACGACTAGTCTGGCTATTCGATGAGCTATCGAATGTAGACATCCGAGACCCAGAGCTCTGGTAGTCGAGATCAAAAGATGAGGTTATGAGGAGGCTTCACATCACAGAAAGTTCTCTAATGGTAAAACTGCGCCCTTGTAGCTCAAGGGCGCCCTTCAAGATGACCCCTGAGATGGATAAGTTTGCAGATGAGGTCTTCCTGAGATCTTTACTAATCTAGTCTAGCTTCGCAGCACACCAGTCAGCCTGTCAATTCGATATCCTAGGAGATTGTGGCAGAGATTCTACCAGGCATGTAAATCAGTAGGTGGAGAAACATGAAACATACACTGTAGCCTCTGTAGGCTAGGGGCGCCCAACCTTTAGGCCTTTCAGATGGGGTTATTTGCTTTCGAAGTCTTCACGGGACTTGTGCGCAATTACTCTAGCTATCCAATGAGCCCAATCGTCAGCCTCCGGGATTTGGCAAACGCTCGTACGTGTGAGGTCTTTGCAAAATACTGAAAAACGAAGACAGCTTGAAAAATGGCCAAGGCTGGTCGTATATTTCATCTTGGGAAAGACGCCCTTATCTTTGAGGTCTTAGAAGCAGTTTTCTTGCTTCGTCACCTGCAGAGACATCTCTCGTAGGTTCTTCTAGCTACGTGTTGAGACAAACGGTGCTTGAATCAGGTCACCCCAACTCCTGATATCAGAGGTCAAAGTAGGGCATTTGGTTGAAAGTTGTACTTTTGACAAAATGGTGTTTGAGCCTTTTTAGGCCAGGGGCGCCCTTGCTTTTGGGGTCACTAATACAACTTTCAAGTGCCTTACATATAGTCGTTGGATGCAGAATACTTCGAGTCATGCAGTGAGCCTATCATCCAGTCAGCAGGGTTCACCATTCATCGTTAGCAGCCGTTTGAAGCGTCAGATGGCAGAATGGAGAAATGGCTAAGTCTGGTGTCGTAAAATCAATTTAATCAAAGGCGCCTAATTTTTTAAGGTATTAAATGTTGATTTTAGCAGTGATGACTCCCAACAGACATTTCTTCCTTGCTCTGCAGGTTTTGCAATGAATATCCATGCTCAGTTTCAGCATCATCTGGTCACCCGGAAATCAGTGTTGAATATGGTCAGTTGTAACTTTGTGGTCAGCTACAAAGTAGGGAGTTAGTAAAAAAAGTCATAACTTGAGCAAATGGACGCCTATGAGGACAAATGAGGACTTTTCGAAATCAGTGAAGTTCCCTGGATGAGTCCAAGTGTCTAACGTGGTTTGTCAACTGAATAAAATAATATTAAATATTTATTTTGCATGTTAGGGCATTAAATGGTGATTTTCTCAAATTGGTGCCTCTTTGTGTTGGGATTTCAAAATTGCATGATGAATACTTTTATTATTATTTTATTTTGGACTTCAAGTGTAACTGAAGGGGGTCCAATCAGAAACATTCTATTTCAGTCGAGGGTTTCAAATCTTGCAGTTAGCATTATGGTGCGAATTTACTCTATTTAAACATGCTGCCTATCATTTAATTCATCATCCAGCTCAAGAAATTCGTATTTCTTCAAGGCAAAGGCGATTTTCTCCAGAGATTGGGCGATTTAATCAGTTTTCAGTGGCGATTTCATCAAACAATTGCTTTTGCAGGTGCAAGTTCACAGATCATCAACAAATTTGAGAAACAAGTGGCGATTTTGACAAAGAAAGACACTCAAAAAACGTCTTTTCTCCTCTTAGATTCTCCAAATTCTCTCAGATTTCAATTCGCATGTTCCTGAAGTTGGCAAAATTTGGCAAATTTATTCATCTGGATCGATTCTATATAGCTTCCTCAAATTAAGTTCACGTGCTTGAATTTTCAGGAATTTTTAACTCCAGAGCATCAATTCTCGAGTTTCTAATTTTCTCAACTGAAAATTCCTTGCATGGTCGAATAGAAGTCAGATTTTCGCATTTCTGACATTCTGGGTTGTCTTAGAATCTTTTTCTGGACAAAACCCATATCTTAGATTTTTCGCCGAAAATAACCATTCAATAGGCTATTTTTAGCCTCAGCAGGCTATATTTAGCTTTCCAGAAATCTTGTCAGAACATAGTCAAGTTCACAGTCAACGGGCGAGTTTTTTAAAATGCAGTACACTCAGCTCGAATACAGGACCAAATCAGTCCTAACTCACGACTTCATTGGGACAGTTGAGACAAATCTTCACAAGGTGCTGCCAGAGGCAGTCTTAGATCCAGTCAAGATCAGAGATTGGATTATTTAGAACATTTAGCAGTCCGGGTTACTTGAGGCCGCTTCCATACCTATCTCCGCTCATTGTGTTGAGTTCGTGATGTCTTGTATTAAGCATTACAACTCTGCTACTCGTGAGATAGTGTTAGTAGATGGATGAGTCATTTGCAGTCTCAAGCCTTTGGATGTTGAAAGAAGTTTTGGTATCCCTGAACACCCGAATAGTTTGGTCATTTCAATGGAGCAGTGTTAGCATGCATTTAATGCTGATCTAGACAAGTGCCAAAGCAAGATGGCAGAATGATGGTTAAAGCAAGTGAAGAACAATTTGCCAAACAATGTGGGTCGTGGTGAGTACAAGGATGAGTACGCGATTCTAATCACACTCTTGAATCGTGTCTCAGGTCATACACATGCAAATGTTTTCCAGCCCTGTATGTATTACATCATTGGTCGAATCATATTTGGGCAAGAGCATTATGACTAGGCATCTTTCATCAGCGATGTTATCCACAAGCAAATCACCGGTTTCCTAGTTGCCCACGAGTTTCACATGTGTTCTTACCTCGTGTACTTGATTGCCTATCAGGGTCAGTTCTGAGGGTTAAACACCATTGGCATTCTCAGTGTTCAAGAAGTCTATCACTATTACGATCAACTTGAGTTCACTAAGGCTAAACGTCACTTCAAGCGTGTTCACGAGGCTTTCTTGACTTATACAGTGAGAAATTTGGACCGAGAGTTGGATGTTCGTATCTCGACAGTTGCTAGAGTAGCAGTGGATGGTTGGGCAGACTGGTTCATTCAGTTCCCGACATACACCTATATCCGAGTATATGGATTTACAGGAAATCCAGCCATGCTTCCACGCTATCCTTCGGATAGAACAGTCTTTATGGAGTTCCTGAGGTAGTGACATGATGTTCATCGTCATTTGTGCTGCAAGCATAAACCAGTTGCCAATTTTCCCTTTCAGTTTGGAATATATTGGTGCAAAACAATAGTTGATGCCAAAGCTGCAGGATAGGAGCTAGAGAGGTATCATCTCAAGTATCTTGTTGAGGTACGTGCCTATGATCCTTGGGGTCATTACACAGCATGCCTCGGTGGTCGCGCATATCATAAGCCTTCTATGGAAGACTATTGGGAAAATTGCGTGGACGACTTTGAGGTCCGCAGACGTAGCTACGACCACTTCTCTCTCACAAATTTCTTTATTCTTGGCACAAGATGTGGGAGGCTCATCAGATGACAAGGGAGAAGTCCTTCCTCAGTTTTTTAGAGAGCAGGTTGACACACAGCCATTGCCAATAGTTGATTGGTATGCCAAGGAGTACGCATCGGTAAAAGAGAGGTCAAGTAGAGTTATCCAAAACAGTATACTTTACCTCGACAACAAGAAGACCAGGAGGGTAAATATGCCTAGAGCAGAGCTGTCGGTGGTGGATCCTTTGCTACCTTCCTCGTCAAAACCCAAATAGAAGAAGAGGAGTAACCCTCCCAAGAAAAGTCAAGTGCCAAACAATTCAAAAGGCAAGGCGCTTGCCATTGATACATACATGGAGCCTGTCAGACATCCTGTCACCGAGCCAGTTCAGATGCCAGTTCAGAGTTCGCCAGTGCCTGTGGTTCAGACTCAAGTTCCTACACCAGTTATTGAGCAGTCACCAGTCCCGATTCATATTGAATTGGATTTAGACTCCCCATCTCGCAGCAGCTCCTCTACATATTCACTCTCATCAGAGCCTCCTATTGCTAGTACAGATCCTTCCAGTAGCATTAGCTGAGACCAGTCTTGGATTGAAACTCAACTGGGAAGGAAGAGGAGGCAGCCATTCTATGTCCTTAATCATTCAGACTTTGATCATGTTTACCAGGATGTGCCGGACAAGAGGATCAAGAACATGGTCCACGTGGAGAGGAATGCTGATATGGAGGTCATCATTGAGACTGCTATACCTCCATAGGGGAAGAATTTGGAAGAATTGGAATCTCAGGACTTCGAGGTTATCACAGTCAACCTTGGTCGTAGCACACGCCAAACTTAGGTTGATCTCCTACAGGTTGCTACAAACAGCGCCAGGGATAGAATGCTGAAGGATAGAGAAGACAAGGCAACCCTCAAGGCTGAAATCAGATAGCTTCGTTAGTACATTTCTAGCCTTCTACACAAGTCGGATGTTACCACCACACTCCCACTGATGCTTGAGCCTCCAGTAGAACAGGGCCAGCTTAATCACTTGGTTGCATACAACAAGTGTTTGGAGGAATGGGAGGAGGGGTTCATTGCTAGAGGTCGTTCTATGCTTACAGAGCTATATCGGTTGCGGTACAATGCATGAGAGCTCCGTCTATGTAATGTTCCCTTCTCAAACCTGATCTTTCCAGTGACCGTTGGTCCGTTCCTTGGGAACCCGAAGGCTAGACGGAAGATAAATTAGGGTTTCCTATTTTTGAGGAGGTCATTGCTCTGAGATGATGGATTCAATGGCGGATTCTTTCTGGGTTTTCAGAGAGCTTCGCAGTGGTATGTTCGTCTCGGCGTTCAGAGCACTTTCTGGAATTTACTATTTTTAGTAAATTCTAATTTTGGCAGCTTTCCAGTTGGGTTCAGCTCGGTCGACTTCCTGCTTCAGTTTGGTCTAATGTTGTGTTCAGTATTGGCTCCGGGGCACATTCAGAAGGATAAGTTAAGTCATTTAATTAAAAAAAGTCACGTTTTAAATATTATGTTTTAACGTTGACCCCTTGGCCTAGATTTAATGACTTAACGTTGTTTTAAAAAGTGGTCTCAAAGGGTGGCGCCATCATTAAAGTTATATTTAATATTTGATTCTCCTAAGTCAAAGCAAGGTTAAGAAGGGGCGCATTTATCAAGGTGATGACTCATTTAAAATATGATTATTGAGTTAAAAGGAAAAGGACGCCATATTGAAGAAGGAGTTAGGGTTTCGACTTGAAGAGGAGATTAGGGTTTCATGAAGTCAGCTGGAATTGATATAAGGAAGACTTGGTTCATCATTTGGCCATCTTTGGTCTATGCTAATGTTATGCTGCCGAAATGGTTGCGGAATTACTTCGAGGAATGAATGCCTCTTAGTCTGGGCTCGACTTCGTGCTTGAGAGACAGCACCTAGTGGAGAGGTTAGATTATTTGAGTGATTTTATAGTAAGGTTTTTGCATTGTTGTAGAGTTATTGCCTTGAAGTTCAGATTTTTGCATTTCATACTTTTCTAGAGTTGCTGATTTGATACAGCAGATTCATGTTTGTAATCGTAAGTCAAAAAATACCAAAAAAAGAGTTCTGGGTGTTGAACATTTCTCATTGTCTAGGATAGGCGAAGCTATAGTTTAAATCTCAGATTTTTATGTTAAGTATTTATTTTTTAAGGAAGGATCGAACTTTTCAGCAGGCCGTACCCTTTGTTGCTGTCTTGAATTCCGTGCTACTTGCATTTAAGGCATTTGGGGTCTGTTTAAGTGTTTGATCTTGGTCGCCCTTGTTGTTAGAGTGCATTGCATTTTATCTCACTTCTTTCAGGTCAGATTTAAGGAAGTTACGAACTATTCTATGAATTTGTAAGTTGCTGATTATGTAACACAAAGTGCAGATCTGATACATCAGTTTATGAAATCTGCATCTTCCTTTATTGGTTGGTGTCAAGATTGCCTTATAACCTTTGCAGAGGATTCTTATTGTATGCACCATTGAAGAGCACCAAATATTCTGATTTTGCAGGCAATGATATGTTGTAAGCTGGCAGTAGTACTGACCAGTTGTTATTTTAATATTGCCTATTTGTTGTTGTAATAGTCTAGCTTCTTCAATCATTATTGTAATCGTTAGAGCTCCGCCCTATGGTAGCTACTCTCCCGTCTTGGGTCAGCAAGCACATTCTGGGTGTCGAGTATTTCCAGTTCCAACATTTAATTCAAGCATTTAATTTTGTAATCACTCTGTCATATGGTCGCCCCTCACTCCGCATTGGATTGGGTAGCACATACTTGGCGTTGAGTTCTTTTCTGCATTTAGAATAGAAGACCCTCTGACCAATGCTCGCCATCAGCGGCGCCATACTGGTTAGAGTTACAGCATAAGCAGTTTGTTTTGGATCCTCTGACCAATGCTCGCCATCATCGGCGCCATTCTGGTTAGAGTTGCTTTCTTGCACGTTTTGGTTTTCTCCTCTAACCTTAACGGGTGCACTGCTTTGTAATTTGTAAATTGAAAAACGAAAAAATTTGGCTCGGAATATTTCAGTCTACGCCTCCAGGATGAGGAACGAGACATGGAAATTTGTAGACCTCGGGACGAGATTATGATTGCTCACCTGAGTGTGGCATATGAATCAGTCACAGATGCAGAGGATAAAGAAGCTATCTACTCTTGGAAAACATAGTTGGTTTTCAAGGCAAAGATAGAAGAAACTATGGCATCAGAGTTGGCTGAGAGTAGAGAGCATGTTACTAGTGCACTCCGGTTTGTGAGAACCTTAGTATCTCGCTTACCGTGCCGGTATTAGATTGAGGGTGGTGCATATGTTGAGCTTACTGATGTACAGTCAAAGCTCCAAGCACTCATTCATACTATTTTTAGTGGGGAGACTGTTGGCTGTAAGATTAATCAGCTTATAGTCATGTCAGCGTTGTTCGATCAAGCAATCAGGAGCAAAGGTGAACTTCAGTCCCAGATCACAGCTGGTGAGGACATGCTACATAGACATAGCATACTTCGGCAGAGTATCAAAGCTCCAGACAGTGATGCGGTTAACAATCTCGTTGAGGGATTGGTTGCTTGAGATCACAGCCAGTAGACTTCAGTTCTCACCTCTCAGGATAGACATTACACACAGGAGTTAAACTTGGTGTTATCTTTTCAAGTTAACTCGCTGTCTCATCTCATGGATATCTATTCTGGGATTAGCTTTATTTACTTGGAGTTGTATTTAGGGTTTACGTTAATTGATGGTAGTGTTCCAGTTAACTTGCTTTCAATAAGGACGTGCATGCTTGCACATTGTCCATTTTTAGATTAGATGTATCGGTTAACTGAGGGTAGCTTTCCAGTTAACTGTATAGTTTGCTTTATTAGGGTTTAGTAATAAAGCTTGCATGCATTGCAAGACTGTAGTTGACTCAAGGTGATTTTAGGGTTCCCTACACCTTTCGATGTCTATAAATAAGAGCTTAGCTCATTTGTACATAACTTTTGCACGATAGAGAAATATATGCTGTGCCTACCTTGCCTTCAATATTGCTCGTTCTGTATTTGTTCATGAGTATTTACTATTATGATGAATTGTTATGCCACTTGGGTTTCATGCAATTATGATGGTGAATTCTTGCCTTAGTTAGATATAGTGGCTAGTTTGATCGTAGATTTTATGCGTGTTGCGCCTATGCAATTTATTGCCCTAGTTGGCTATCTTTCATGTGTTGTGTTCAATAAAGTTGTTTAGATTGAGCTGATAGATGTGCCACCTTGCCTTCAAGTTGAGAATCTGTACTTGTTGGTACGAGATGGGTACGAGTACGGTTCTGGTCCCTTCATAGGTACGGGTAGGGTTCGGGAATTTTTTATGTTATTAAATTAAATTTTTTTATTTTTTTAAATATAAATTAATATATTTTTTTAATTTTTATAATTTTTTTTTAAATATTAACATTTAATAAATTAAAATTTAATATTTTAAAATATTTAATTTAAAATTTAAATCATTAATATACAAATTTAAGAAATTCAAAAATTTAAATTAAATTTAAAAAATATAGTATTGTTTTATTTTAATCTTTAATATTAACAAATTTAAATATTTTAATAAAAATTAATCTTATTAATATTTTAAATTTATTATAATATTATTTTATTATTAATAAATTTTAATTTATTATATATAAAAATTAACAAATTATGAGTATCACCGTTCTTATAATTTATAATTTTGAACACACAAATATATGTATATATATTCCCATACCTGTACCCAAGGAAAAAAAATTGCCATACCGTCATAGTCGTACTCGTATCTGAACCCGTACCTGAACTAGCAACTTAGGTTTTGGATGATTTTGAAGATACTTGTTTGGACCAAATGGTTGCAAACATTGGGGCATTGACTTTTGCTTCACATATCTAGTCATGGCTGCCTTATAGGCTATCTGAAATTCTGAATTTTGTATTCTTCAATTTTGGTTTGTATATGACAATTGACTTATGCGTAATGAGTATGACAACATATGTACTCTAAGACTGAAAAACTGATACTTAATGAGAAATTGAGAGTAATTTTGAACTTTGAGTATTTATTCATGTCTTATAATTAAAGTTTAGACTTTGTTACGCTTTTTACGCTCTCTATTTGGCATGAAATAACAGTTGTAGTTCTTTTCTTTTTCTTCGTGTTTTTAGGAGTATTTTAGTGTCTTTTAATTGGCTGTTTTTTCTGGTTTTAAACCAGTGTAATTAAATTTATTTACACTTTTGCTTTCTCATGCCATTGCCATATAAGTAATGTGACTGATTTCTATGTTGACAATGAAAAAACCAAAGAAATAGACGATGAAATCTGATCTCTGTCTTTGCTTAACTAAAGGCTTTAAATGTCACTTACAATGTCTAACTATATTGGGGTTCCTCCCCTTTGGGTAGCTGGAATGAACTTACTTAGGAATAAGGATGGCTCTATCAATGCTGGCTTCTGATACCAGATGTGGTGATCCGAACACAAGAGACTTGCTTTTATTATATAATTGGTGCTTGTCTAACAATTACAGAGGATACTTAGCAGATAATCTATATAATGATGGGTTTAAATTGTTAGGAACCAAATCAAAAGGAATTGTTTAACTTCTTCTGTGCATATGAGTGCTTCAACTTGCAATAATATAGTTGGCTCAAACATTTTTTGCTGCAAGAAAGCCAATACAATTTAAAAGAACAAAGCCTCAATTTTGTAGTGTCTCCTTTTTGTAGGCCAGTATTTTTTATAGAGGTTAGTCCACTTGGTCCCTGTGGACTAACAGGGTGGTTAGGGGGCCCTTTTTGGGCGTTTGCAAACTCTTTCAATCAACCCGTTTGAGCTTAGTCGGTGGTTTTCCCAGCTTAGAGTTACTAGGGGTTCTTACAGTGTGTTTTTCAAGGATCATTCAGGCGATTGGGCCATACTTACTATTTATAGTAAGTCATTGGGGTCTTTGGTATGGTCAGTGGTAGAGTTACTATTTTGGGCATGATGGCATATTTATATCCTGGCTCTATCTTGGTGTGATTATGGTCCAAGGTGTTAAGTATTAATAATGTTAAATAATAAAGTTAAATTAAATAATTTAACTTTGTGTTATTGATAAATTAAAAGGACTCTATTGGCGTAACAACTAACACCTCTGGAGTGCAAGTTGGTACGGACAGCTATGCACACTACGCAATGAGTGCTCTTCAAATTAGGAGGGGAGGCTCCCTTGTTGTGCTTGACAAAAATGCTTTGAAAAAGTAAACTAAACTATATCCTGTCTTTTTGTCTCAGCTGTAAGAGGCACAAGGTTTAAGAAAAACTCTATACGTTGCAGCTAAGTATTTTTTGGTTTCGCAAAACTTAACTACAACACTCAAAACTAAGTAACTTATCTATCCAATCCCCTCAAGAATTTAGGGCATGAGGAAACAGAGCGGGAATGATTATCTGACGATAAGCCGGGTACAGACTCACAATGTGAAGGCAAGGAGGCACAACTATCTGCTTGTTTGAATAGGCTTATTGGAAACAACAATATACGATAAACTAAGTACAGATTCTCAACTTGAAGGCAAGGTGGCACAACTATCAGCTCAATCTGAATAAGTTTATTATTCACACACATCACACGATAGCCAAGTACAGATTCTCAACTTGAAGGCAAGGTGGCACATCTATCAGCTCAATCAACGAGTTTATTGAACACAAAACATGAAGGATAGCCAACTAGGACAATAAATTGCATAGGCGAGACACGCATACAATCTACGATCAAACTAGCCACTATATCTAAGTAAAGCAAGAATTCACCATCATAATTGCATGAAACCCAAGTGGCATAACAATTCATCACAATAGTAAATACTCATGAACAGATACAAAACGAGCAATATTATAGGCAAGGTAGGCACAACATATATTTCTCTCTCGTGCAAAAGTTATGTACAAATGAGCAAAGCTCTTATTTATAGACATCGAAAGGTGTAGGGAACCCTAAAATCACCTTGAGTCAACTACAGTCTTGCAATGCATGCAAGATTTATTGCTAAACCCTAATAAAGTAAACTATATAGTTAACTGGAAAGCTACCGTAGTTAACCGAAACATCTAATCTAAAAATGGACAATTGTGCAAGCATGCACGTCCTTATTGAAAGCATGTTAACTGGAACACTACCATCAGTTAACGTAAACCCTAAATACAACTCCAAGTGAATAAAGCTGATCTCATAATAGATATGCATGAGATGAAACAGTGAGTTAACTTGAAAAGATAACACCAAGTTTAACTCCTGTGTGTAATGTCTATCCTGAGAGGTAGGAACTGAAGTCTACTGATCGTGATCTCGAGCAACCAATCCCTCAACGAGATTGTTAACTGCATCACTGTCTGGAGCTCTGATACTTGGCCGAAGAATGCTATGCCTGCGTAGCATGTCCTCACCAGCTGTGATCTAGGACTAAAGTTCAGCTCTGCTCCTTGTTGCTTCATCGAACAATGCTGACATGACTGTAAGCTGATTAATCTTACAGCCAATAGTCTCCCCACTGAAAATAGTATGAATGAGTGCTTGGAGCTCTAACTGGACATCAGTAAGCTCAACATATGCACCACCCTCAATCTAATACCGACACGGTAAGCGAGATACTAAGGTTCTCACAAACCAGAGTGCACTAGTAATGTGCTCTCTACTCTCAGCCAACTCTGACGCCATAGTCTCTTCTATCTTTGCCTTGAAAACCAACTGTGTTTTCCAAGAGTAGATAGCTTCTTTATCCTCTGCATCTGTGACTAATTCATATGCCATACTCAGGTGAGCAATCATAATCTTGTCCCGGGGTCTATTAATCGCGATGTCTCGCTCCTCATCCTAGAGACGTAGACGGAGCTCTCGTGCATTGTACCGCAACTGATATAGCTCTATAAGCATAGAACGACCTCTAGCAACGAACTCCTCCCATTCATCCAAACGCTTGCCGTATGCAACCAAATGATTAAGTTGGCCCTGTTCTGCTGGAGGCTCAAGCATTGGCGGGAGTGTGGCGGTAACATTTTACCTATGTACAAGGCTAGAAATGTACTGACGAAGCTGTCTGATTTCAGCCTTGAGGGCTGCCTTATCTTTTCCGTCCTTTAGCATTCTATCCCTGGCACTGTTTGTAGCAACCTATAGGAGATCAACCTGAGTCTGGCCTGTGCTACGACCATGGTTGACTGTGATAACCTCAAAGTCCTGAGATTCCAACTCATCCAAGCTCTTCCCCTGTGGAGGTATAGCAGTCTCAACGACGATCTCCATATCAGTATTCCTCTCCACGTGGACCATGTTCTTGATCCTCTTGTCTGGCACATCCTGGTAAACCTGATCAAAATCTGAATGATTAAGGACATAGGATGGCTGCCTCCTCTTCCTTCCCAGTTGAGCTTCAATCCAAGACTAGTCTCGGCTAATGCTACTAGAAGGATCTGTACTAGCAACAGGAGGTTGTGACAAGAGTGAATATGTAGAAGAATTGTTGCGAGATGGGGAGTCTAAATCCAATTCAATATGAATTGGGACTGATGACTACTCCGGAACTGGTATAAGAACTTGAGGCTGAACCTCAGGCATCGGTGGACTCTGAACTGGCCTCTGAACTGGCTCTGTGATAGGCTGTCTGACAGGGTCCGTGTGTGTATCAATAGCAAGCGCCTTGCCTTTCTAATTGTTTGGCGCTTGACCTTTCCTGGGAGGGTTACAACTCTTTTTCTATTTAGGTTTTGACGAGGAAGGTAGCGAAGGATCCACCACTGGCGGCTTTGCTCTAGGCACACTTACCCTCCTGGTCTTCATGCTGTCGAGGTAAAGTATACTGTTATGAATAACTCTACTTGACCTCTCTTTTACTGTTGCGTACTCCTTGGCGTACCAATCAACTGCTGGCAGCGGCTGTGTGTCAACCCGCTCTTTGAAAAACTAAGGAAGAATTTCTCCCTCATCATATGATAAACCTCCCACATCTTCTGCCAAGAAGACAAAAATCTGTGAGAGAGAGAAGTGGCCATAGCTACGTCTGCGAACCTTGAAGTCATCCAGGCAATTTGCCCAATAGTCTTCCATGGAAGGCTTATGATATGCGCGACCACCGAGGCGAGCTGTGTAATGACCCCAAGGATCATAGGTACGTACCTCAACAAGATACTTGAGATGATACCTCTCGAGCTCTTGTCTTGCAGCTTTGGCATCAACTGCCGTCTTGCACCAATATATTCCAAATTGAAAAGGAAAATTGGTAGCTGGTCTATGCTTGCAACGTAAATGACGATGAACATCATGCAACTGCCTCAGGAATTCCATAAAGACTGTTCTATCCGAAGGATAGCGTGGAAGCATGGCTGGATTTCTGAAAATCCATATACTTGAATATAAGTGTATGTTGGGAACTGAATGAACCAGTCCGCCCAACCATCCATTGCTGCTCTAGCAACTATTGAGATATGAATGTGCAACTCCCGGTCCAAATTTCTCACTGTATAAGTCAGGAAAGCCTCGTGAACACGCTTGAAGTGACTTTCAGCTTTAGTGAACTCAAGCCGATCATAATAGTGATAGACTTTCTGAACACTGAGAATGTCCACGTGTTTAACCCTCGGAACTGACCCTGATAAGCAATCAAGTATACGAGATAAGAACACATGTGAAACTCATGAGCAACTAGGAAACCCGTGATCTGCTTGTGGATAACATCGCTGCTGAAGGATGCCCAATCATAATGCTCCTGTTCAGATATGATGCGACCAATGATGTAATACATCCAAGGCTGGAAAACATTTGCATGTGAATGACGTGAGACACGATTCAAGAGTGTGATTAGAATCGAGTACTCATCCTTGTACTCACCACGACGCACATTGTTTGGCAATTTGTTCTTCTCTTGCTTTCACCATCTTTGTGCCATTTTATTTTGGCACTTGTCCACATTAGCGTTGAATGCATGCTCGCACTGCTCCATAGAAATAACCAGACTGTTCGGGTGCTAAGGGATACCAAAACTTCTTTCAATGTCCAAAGGCTTGAGACTGCAAATAACTCGTCCATCTACTGACACTATCTCACGAGTAGCAGAGTTGTAATTCTGAATACAAGACATCACAAACTCAATACAATGAGCGGAGATAGGTATGGAAGCGACCTCTAATAACCCAACTGCTGAATGTTCTGAATAATCGAATCTTTGATCTTGACTGGATCTAGGACTGCCTTTGGCAACACCTTATGAAGATTTGTCTCAACTGTCCCGATGAAGTCATGAGTAAGGACTGATTTGGTCCTGTATTTGAGTTGAGTGTACTGCATTTTGAAAAACCGGAGATAGGTATGGAAGCGGCCTCTAATAACCCAGACTGCTGAATGTTCTGAATAATCAAATCTCTGATCTTGACTGGATCTAGGACTGCCTTTGGCAACACCTTATGAAGATTTGTCTCAACTGTCCCGATGAAGTCATGAGTAAGGACTGATTTGGTCTTGTATTTGAGTTGAGTGTACTGCATTTTGAAAAACTCACTTGTTGACTGTGAACTCGACTATGTTCTGACAAGGTTTGTAGAAAGCTAAAAATAGTCTGCTGAAGCTAAAAATAGCCTATTGAGGAGTTATTTTCGGCGAAAAATTTGAGATATGGGTTTTATCCAGAAAAAGATTCTAAGACAACCCAGAACATCAGAAATGCGAAAATCTGACTTCTACTCGACCATGCAAAGAATTTTTAGTTGAGAAAATTAGAAACTCGAGAATTGATGCTCTGGAGTTAAAAATTCCTAAAAATTCAAGCACATGAATTTAATTCGAGGAAGCTATATAGAATCAATCCGGATGATCAAACTTGCCAAAATTTGCCAACTTCAGGAACATGCGAATTGAATTTTGAGAGAAATTTGAGAATCATTGAGGAGAAAGACGTTTTTTCTATGTTCTTTTGTGAAAATCGCCCGCTGTTCTTCAAATTTGCTAATGAATGCGAACTTGAACCTGCAAAAAGAATTGTTTGATGCAATTACCATTGAAAACTGATGATAAATTCGCCCAACTTGTGAGAATTCGCCTCTGCTCTGAAGAACTACGAATTTTGCTGAAGCTGGATGAATGTTTAATGATAGGCGCCATGAATAAATAGAGAAAATTCGCACCATAATGCTGACTGCAAGATTTAAAAACCTCGACTGAAATAGAAAGCTTCTAATTGGACCCCTTCAGTTCGAACTGAGACTGACTTGAAGTCCGGAATAAAAAATAATAATAAAAACATTTATCATGCAATTTGAAAATCCAGCACAAAGAGGCGCCAATTTTAGAAAATCGCCCTTTAATGCTCAAATATGCAAAAGTAAATATTTAATATTATTTTAATCAGTTGACAAACCAAGTAAAGCTTTTGGATTCACCCGGCGAACTTCACTGATTTCAAAAAGTCCTCATTTGTCTTCATAGGTGTCTATTTTCTCAAGATATTACGTTTTTTTATTAACTTCCTATTGTGTAGTTGACTACAAAATTACAATTGTTCATCTTCGACACTGATTTCCGGGTGACTAGGTGATGCTGGGATTGAGTAGGTGTATTCATTGCGAAGCCTGTAGAGCAAGGAAGAAATGTCTGCTAGGAGTCATCACTGCAAAATCCATCATTTAACACCTCAAAGAATTAGGTGCCCTTGATTAAATTGATTTTCAGGTGTCAGACTCAACCATTTCTTCATACTGGCATCTGACGCTTCAAATGACTGCTGACGCCGAACGATGAACCCTTCTGACTGGCTAACAAGCTCACTGCGTGACTAGAGGTATTCCGCATCCAACAAATATACGCAAGGCATCTGAAAGCTGTATTAAGGACCCCAAAAGTAAGGGCGCCCTTGGCCTAAAAAGGCTCAAACACCATTTTGACACAAGTACAACTCTCAACTAGATGCCCTACTTTGACCTCTGATATCGAGAGCTGTTGTAGCCTGATTCGAGCACCGTCCGTCTTAACACGTAGCCAGAAGGACCTACGAGAGATGTCTCTGGAGGCGACGAAGCGAGAAAACTGCTTCTAAGACCTCAAAAAGAAAGGCGCCTTTCCCAGGATGGAATATACGACGAGACTTGGCCATTTTCTGAGCTGTCTTCGTTTTTCAGTATTTTGCAAAGACCTCGCACGTACGAGCGTTTGCCAAATCCCGGAGGTTGATGGCTGGGCTCGTTGGATAGCTGGAGTAATTGTGCACAAGTCCCATGAAGACTTCGAGAGCAAACAACTCCATCTGACAGGCCTAAAGGCTAGGCGCCCCTGGCCTATAGAGGCTACAGTGAATATTTCACGTTTCTCACCCCTTTGATTGACGTCCCTGGTAAAATCTCTGCCATGATCTTTTAGAATATTGGATTGACAGGCTGACTGGTGCGTTGCGAAACCGGACTAGAGTAGCATAGACGTCAGGAAGACCTCATCTGCAAACTCTATCATCCCAGAGGTCATCTTGAAGGGCGCCCCTGAGCTACAGGGTCGCAATTCCACCAATTGAGAAATTTTTGTGATGTGAAGTCTCTTTGTAATCTCATCTTCTGACGTTGATTGCTGGAGCTATAGGACTCGGATGACTACATTCGATAGCTCGTTGGATAGGCAGATGTAATATCCCGAACCAATTTTTTCCGATTTTTGCCAAGAACACAACAATGCAGAAAGCACCCGTTAGGGTTAGATAATTCAAACCAGAAGTTACAATATAACTCTTTGCCAAGAATGCGCACTCAATCTCAACAAGAGAGAGGCTGTCATATGGCAAGAGGATCGTCAGTACATTAATCAAAATTGCAACTAGAAGTAATTCTAACCAAGAATGCGCCGGATGACGACGAGCATATGGTCAGAGGATCCCTATCTTCTATTATGCTGAAAGTAAACTCAACACCCAGAATGTGCTTTCAAACCCAGAGTGGGAATGGAGCTACCATAGGGCGGAGATGTAAGATATTACAATGCAAATCAAAGTAAATAGGCGGCAAGCCAGCCTCTTGCACTTATCCAGTGGGAAATATAGTAAAATAGAGAGCACAAGAGAGAATGCTGACAGTACTACTGTTCAGCTTACAAAATATCAGAAGGTGCCTGCAATGAACAAGATTAGAAGCTCTCCACTGTTGCAGCAATAGATATGATCATTCCAAGACTAATTATAACCTTCCAGACACAAACTCTTCACCAAAATGCAAATTACTCAAGACTGAAATAACAGACCAGCAACTTGAAATGCATAACCAGCAACCCTAGAACCCACTAAAATACTCCCAACTCACTCAATACTTGCCAGAATGACATGAGACTAGATGCAAATGAAAGCTAGGATGATGACAATGAATTCCAAGCTAAGAAATGACCAACAAAATGCAGTATTATTTTTTGTGCACACTTTCCAAGACAGCCCCAAAATGGTGCAGCCATGAAGAGGGGCGATTTTTAAATATAAAATTCTAGACACCTTTTAAAAATCTGTAAACTCCCAAGAAGGGTCGCTCCAAGCTGGAAAACACAATGGAAAACTACCCAGAATGATAATATTTTTATTTCCAAAGATATGAGCAATTCATACATTCAGCTATGCTATTCAGCAACTTCAAAAAGAGACAGAAAATGCAAAACTAGAACTCCAAAATGCAAGATACTCAACTGAAATGCAAGACAAACCTATTACAAACTATCTCTCAACTAGTTGCTATCTTTCAAGCAAGAAGAAGAGCCAAGCTAGGAGGCATTCATTCCTCGAAGCAATCCCAGCACCATTCCGGCAGCATAACAATATTCAAGTCATAAGATACTGAAATGAAGGCCCAAGGCTTCCTTATATAATTTTGAGAAGACCCTCTAGAAGCTTCTAGTAAAGAAACCCTAATTTTCAAATTTGAATTGTCTTCTTTTCCCTCCAATTTGGGCGCCCCCTTTCTCAAGGTTTAATTTTACTTTATTTTAAAATCTTCACTCCATAAAATGGGCGTCCTTTTCTCCAAGTAATATTTTGAACTTTAATATATAATAATTCACCTCAATGAGGCGTCCACCCATAAAGACCACCTTTTAAAACAACTTAAAGTTCAATCACTAGGCTAAGGGGGGGTCAACAGTAAAATATAACATTAAAATATGACTTTATTTAAATAATTTGACTTATCTCTCCAAATGCGCCCCAAAGCCAAAAATGAACAAGCCAACTGAACTAACTGAAGAAGAAAGCCAACTGCACTGGAAACTGCATGATCACTGCCAAAAATAGAATTTACTACAAATAGTAAATTCGGAAAGTCGCTCGGATCAAATTGCATGCGACACCATTGCAAAGCTTTCTGAAAACCCAGAAAGAATCCGCACTCCAAAATCCCAAACTCCGAGATGTAGCCGTCATAACTTACTAAAAATAGTAAGTTCGGAAAGGTTGCCCGACGCAGTTGCAAGTCATACCTCTGCAAAGCTCTCTGAAAACCCAGAAGGAATCCAGAATCCAAACAACCAAACTCCAACAAGCAAAACCCTGAATCATCAAGAGAACCCATTAAACAGCTGGAAACCCTAATTCTGCCTCTGACCAGCCGGCAGCACACTCGGAATAGGCTACCAATCACTGAAAAGTGAAGTGCTAAAAACGGGGACATTACAGCAGACTAGTCGCGAAGAGATCAAATGCATCAACAATCAGGAATACCAAGATCTGACCCCCCCTTTAAGAAGTGCACCCTTGAGCTATAGGGGTGCAAACGTTGAAAAATGACAAGCTTCTACAATCTGTAACCTCTGGAATCCTCAACTTTTGACGTCAGTTACCGGAGTTACGAGTCTCAGATAGCCTCGTAGGATAGCACATCGGATAACTGGGGTAATTCTGAAGAGATTAACTGTGTTCATGAGCATATGCCACAAAACCTGGGCCTTCAAAAAGAAGGGCGCCCCTAGGCTACAGGGGCGCAATTTTGCTTTTTCCTTAGAAATCTTCATAAATTGACCACTGAAATCTTCGTCTTAGCCACTGAAATGACCATGCAAAAGTATAATTGTTGTCGTGAAATGCTCCTCCATCATGAAATGCTTCGTTCTGAGTCCCCGATTCAGGTTCTAATCAATGGATACTGCCTTTTATTGACAAAACATTGACAAAACTCCATGCTTGATATTGCCCAAAAATTGTATTTGACATCATTTTAGCAAGGTTTAGACTCTTTTAAGCAAAATGCCTTGATGAAGCAAAAAATTTGGTTTGGGTACAACAAACTTTATAGTAAAAGGGGATATAAGTGAATTTTAAAGTATACTTTATAATATAAGTTAAAGTGTCAATTTTAAAAAGGGAGATATAAGTGACTTTTAAAAGGATGTTATATTATAAAGTTGTGTGCCAAAATTAAAAGAATGGAAGGCGGAAAATTTAATTAAATGAAATATATTTCAAATGTGAATTTGGGCGTGGAGTTTGGGAAAAATATATTGAAAAATATATTATAAAGTGGTGCCCCAAAATTGAAACAATGGAAAGCGGGAAATTTAATTAAATGAAATATATTTCAAATGTGAATTTGGGCGTGGAGTTTGGGAAAAATATGAAAGGGCATTGAGAGCTCATTTTGCATAATTCGTGTTGAAGAAGGATATTTTGATAAGGGTTTGCAAGAAGATTGGAGAGTCTGTAAATCTCAAGCTTCATTGAGGATAGAAACCCTCGTGAGGAACAACACAGTACAAGAGTGAAAGGTCTGCCAAGCTTGCTAGTTGACAATCTCATTTAGGGGTTGTGCCTGTGCTTCAGAGGATTTGATTGGTTGTTTGAGGGTTTGAACGATTTAGCAGGAGATTGCAAGTGTATTGATCGTCCTTGACAAAGCAAAGTATTTGCAGAGGTTTCCCAAGAATTGATCAAAGTGTTTGTAGGCGTGGAATAACCAGGCAAGGTTTTGAAGAGTTAATTGCTACATGTATTGGGATGCCAAAATCAGGGATTGAATATCATTTTCCCTTAATATAGTTGGTCGACCTGTTTGTGGCTTTGTATGATTGAATAATACTGAAGGATTCATATTGTTGATGTATGAGTCAAACCATACTAGGTTTGGTGTGAGGGTTTGAAGAGATTTATGGTTGCATGAGATACAGCTGGGAAGATGCATTCATGCTCATATCTGGCTTGGACGTGGGGAGTTTCTAAAGGCATATGATTACTACAAATCCAGCGTAGCATTTATCCTTTCAGATTGGAGGTGTGGTTATATCTCAGTGAGCTGAATATTCGCCTAGCTGTGGGTCTGTTTGGCAAGACACACTGTATTCCATGCTGGCCGTGGACTTGTTTGGGAGTGCCTGTGTATTCTGGCATGGTAGTTGTCATTTCCAGACTTGGGCGTGAGGATCCCAGTCATTAATATTAGCTCCTATAATGTGCGTGGGGTTTCTGAATCTCATCTACTGCTGACTGCATAGCCTGTGACAAGAATGGTATGAGGGTTTTGTGAATATTGCTGATGATATCTCTGCTGCAAAGGGCGTGGAAGGTTGCTGTTATCATAAGTCATACCTGGATGTGAATATTGCTGTGGCTGGGCGTGTATTTCTGCCATAGCTATGTGAGCTTCATCTTGCTTGAGTACTGTGGACGTCTGGAGGTGAACCGACTTGTTTGCAAGCTCTTAACTGGTATTTACAGGCTGTTACAGTTGTGTATTCTGATCTATGTATCATTCCATTATTACTGCCTCGATGTATTGTAAACAAGGAACAAACCTGTGCATTGTATAGACTGAAATCTGCAACTTTGTATCTTTGTATTATTATCATTACATGCCCAGAAATGATAGGAGAATAATAGGACTGCGAACCCTCAATCTTATTCTACTGTATTGAATATGTTCCTATAAGATGTGAATGAGATTATCTTGTGAAATTGATGTTGTATGAGGTTTGCCAACTCCTATTCATTACATTCAGACATTTAAATGAAGTTATTGGCTGTTATGGTTATTTGAATTTCGTGTTATTGGCAAAGTCTATTCATTGAACATTCAGACAAACTGTGAGCGTTATGTTTGACAAAATGAACATATGTCAAACTGAAAATAATTGCAAAAATACTGTTCCAAATTAGGGGGTGGTCATTACAAATTTGGGCCTGCCAGGCCCTTAAGATTCAAAACATCAAAGTTTTCAAAAGAAGATTTAACAAGTGACCTAGTAAAAGTTCAACTGATGTTTTCTGTTATAGCTTTAAAAAGAAAGGACATTATGCCCATTCTTGTCTAAGAAAAGTGCCACAGAGAATAAAAATGTTAATCTCAAATCCTAACATTACAGATTTTTGGTACTTGTTGAAGACAAAGAGCAGTGGCAAGCATTGAGTCTCAAGAGCTTCTCTATGCCCTTGAAGACAATGGAGAAGGAGAAGTTCAAGAAGTTGATTTACCATCCTTTGATTCAGATAATGAAGAAGTGAATGAGGATGAAATAGATAAAATTAATAGAATGTTTATGATGTCTGGATTTTCGTATGACAATGACAATGATCAGTTCCGTGATCAAGAAATTTGAAGGGATCCTGATATGCCAGAACTTGAAACAGATCCTGAGTTTGCAGAATCAAAAGTAGAAGAAAAGTAAAAGATGGTAATTGTCTTGAAATAGAATTTGATTCTTCAGCATTGGAATGTGATGTAGTAAAATGGAAACCAATAAAAAAGCAGAATATGATCAGCTCAAAGATGGTAAAGCTCTTAATCCTGACAAAAAATTGCTTTTGTTAATACTTAAAAGATCTTAAAATCTTTGATGCCATTAAATCCATCTCCTTAGCCAATAGGAGATAAAGACGCAATTCATCATATTAATTTTTAATTGAAAAATCAATCTTCCATAAATGTGTCTAGATGAGAGTATAGCATGAGACAAATGTATAGACTTACTCGAAAATATAAACTTTGCTTTATAGATACTGGAGCAAGTATAAACTTTGCTCCAAAATAAACATTTAAGGATCCCAAGTCTGCAGAATCAGAAGTAGAAGAAGAAAAGTCAGAAGAATTTAATGAGCTTGAAATAGAATTTGATTCTTCAGCATTGGAATATGATGAAGTGAAATGGCAACCACTAAGGAAAGCAGAATATGATCAGCTAAAAGACGGTAAAGCTCTTAATCCTTACAAAAAAGATTGTTTTGCTAAGACTGAAAATATCTTAGAATCTTTTATGCCATTAAATCTCCTTACCCAATAGGAGATAAAGAAAAAATTCATCATATTATTTTTTTATTGAAAAATCAAGCTTCAATATCAATGTCTTGATGAAATTAGCACAAGACAAATGCATAGATTTCAATAAGGTCACAACATTTATAGACACTGGAGGATGTATAAACTTTGATTGAAAAGAAACATTTAAGGATTTGATGTGTATTCCACATCTTTGGCCAATAGAAACAATGAAGGGAAGAATAATGATGCATTATTTATCACAAATGTACATGTTGCAAAAGAAGAACAGATTCCTTGTTATCAAAACATTGTACATGGTCAAATGTACTTGTTGCAAAAGAAGAACAGATTCCTTTTGTAAAAATGTTTTCAGGTTCTCATATGTATAAAATTTTAAAATAATAGGATCTTCCAAAGGACCAGGACTAATGTTTTTAACTCAACATCTACTAGCAATAGGGCCTAATAGCGTGCTTTGGATCAATATTGATGGAGAGAAAAATCCTGTATGATATTGTTGCATTATGTGCACAACATTACTTTTCTGTTCAACAAACAAATTGGCTTGATGGTAAAAGTATTGTAGAATTGGATAGCAGATCATTTTCAGGTATGATGGAAGATCAGACAAAAGATAGCATCAAAGGCCAAGGGTTAAGAGTATTGTTCACTTCAAGCATAGTAAAGATTGTTGCACTTCTGTTGTGACCTTTTCACACATCGCCCCATTCAAGATGGGGACCCCCTAATTTTTGCTCCGTTCCGGTCTTTTGGCTTGGGTTTTCTCCTCTCTCTCGCTCTGTCTCTTTTCTGGTGTTTGTCTTTCGGGGGGTTGTGTCCGTCATTAAGCTTAAACGCAAAATATTGGCCAAGTATAAAATTAGGGTTTCATCGTTTCTGGCCAATTCAAGGTCAAGTAAAGTGAGAAAATTGAAAAGTGAGCTTAACAGTGTTGTCAGTATGCTTCCAGCAAGCTCTCAGCAAGTTTTCATCAAATTCCGAGGTACTTACTATTTTTAGTAAGTGTGAAATTCAGGGCAATTTGTCAGCTATTTTGAGATTCCGACAGTCACACGGCATTCAGAGTATATCAGACTGCTTGCATGCCAAATTTGAGCAAAAACCGATAACTTACTATTTTTAGCAGTCCGGCTTCCGGCACGAATTTCAGGGTCCAGATGCAGAGATTTTCTTTGCATGTCTGGATATTCCTTCTGGGTTTTTCGAGACCTTCGCGATGGTATAACATGCAAGTCGAGATGACTACTTTCAGGATTCAGCCTTCCGAGGCTATTTTTAGGGTTTGCATGTCGAGGTTTCTTTTGCATGTCAGGTGATTCCTGATGGGTTTTTCGAGAGCTTCGCGATGGTGTGACATGCAAATGAGGATTCTCACCAGAAGGAACTTGCTATTTTAGCGTGTGTCGGCCCCACCCGCCAGATTGATTCACAAGGATCACAGATGCGAACGGGCAAACGGAGATCTTTTGATGCATGCAAAGTTAGGGTTTCCAGCTTCGGAGCCTAAAAATAGGCATCAAAAGTCAAAATCTTCGAAAACCGATGTAAACCATCGCGATCAGCATCCTTCAAGCTATCTGCTGGTGAAATTTTGGGTCAAACGGGGCACTTACTATTTATAGTAAGTCAAATTGGAAACATGCTAAAAATAGTAAATCAGTTGCATGCGCCAGTGTCAGCCAGCAAGTCACGTGGTGAGGATCGTCTCATCCAAATTTCACGTCGATCGGAGCCTGGGAGCTATCAGAAACGAGAGCTTACTATTTATAGTAAGCCACCTTCAGAAACAGGCTATAAATAGCAAGGTAACTAAAAGTGGCAGTGCCGACAGATTGATAAAGGCATGAGGATGCTATGTTTAAAATTTCAGGCCATTCTGAGCTTCAGAGGCGCAAATTCAGATAACTTACTATAAATAGCAGGGCACGTAAGCTGGCGAGGATGATAAAAATTTGTCTAAGTCTGGAGTCTCGACCAGCAGGCATAAGGAAATGCGCCCATCTCAGCTAAGGCGTAGAAAAATTTCAAAGTTATAAAGTTCATCCACCACCCAGGGCAAAATGCGCCCAAGGTAGGAAAGTCAAAGAGAGTCAAAGGTTTTCATCCTGCTCAGGGGTCTAAATGCGCCCAAAATGAAAGAAGGAAAAGGTTGAAAAATTTCTAAGTATGAAAAATCCGCCACCCTCATCCAAATGCGCCCATCCACCACCCAGGGCAAAATGCGCCCAAAGTACAAAGGAGTCAAAGTGGTCAAAGATTGTTCATCCTTCTCCAAGGCCAAAATGCGCCCAAACTGGGCCATGTCAAGACAAAATTTTGGAAGGCGAAAGGTCACCCAAAGGCGTTGGAGATTTCATCCTTCACAAGTATGGAAATGCGCCCAAGGCAAGGAGATGGTCAACAAAAGTCAAAGTTTTTATCCTTCATCACATGCAAAATGCGCCCAACTTGCAAAGAGTCAACAAAGTCAAAGTTTTCCGTCCTCCATAGGCAAAATGCGCCCAAATCATGCATGACAAGACAAAAATTATGAAGTTGAAAGGTCATCCTTCTCTCACATCAAAATGCGCCCATGTTTGGATTGTAAATGGTAAATGCAAGTGGTAAGTAAGGTAAAAATGTTACCTGGACATGGTGAAAGGTGGTAAAAGATGGACGTTATCCTCCTCTACACTAAGAATGCGCCCAAGGTGGTGGGCCTTGGTGAAAACTTTGCTAGGCGTGTGAAGGGAGTTATAAGGCGTTGGAATTTCCTAAGGCGTGGAAAATATTTGAAGGGGTTAAGAATAAAGTGTGATGTGCGCCTAGGAAGGGAGTTATAAGGCGTTGGAATATGTTAGAATATATTTCATGGCGTTGAAAATAAAGTGCTAAGTGAAGTATGCGCCAATGTTTGAAGGGAGTTATAAGGTGATTTTAAAATATATTCCAAGGCGTTGAGAATAAGATGTCAAGTGTTGTGCGCCTAGAATGATAAAATGTTTAAAAAATTTTCTAAGGCGTTGGGCTTTTGAATAGATATTTTCCAAGTATGAAATGATATGGGATGAAGTGGAGATAAAATGTACAAGGCGTGCCGGGAATATAAAATTTTCCAAATGAAGTTGATAGAAATTTCTCTCCACTGGCAAATGAAACAAAATTTTTCTAAGGCAAGTTCTTAAAATGCGAAGGATGATTAAATTTTTCTAAGGCAAAATTATTTTTCCTTGAAAAATACGCCTAGAGCTCCAAGTTGATGAAATTTCTCAGAGCACGAGCAACTTTTCTCAGTGATGAATTCAGAGACGATGGTACTTCAAGTTCTTCAAATTTTTCAAGAAGTCAGAGCAACACAGAGTGATCACGGGCGAAGAACGAGAATAAATTTAATGAAGAATATTTTCTAAGGTTCAAAATTGAAAAATTAAATGAACCCGTTCGTTGGGTACCCATGGATTCGAAGCGTTCTGAAGAAAATTTGCTTCTGGGTACTGAACATTTGCGATGAATAATGGATTTCCAAGTCTTCTGAGCTTCGCCGACACTTTTTCAGTGAAGAATTTGATCAGTGCTCGAATGGTGAATTTTCCTAAGGGAAAATTTTAAATTTTCTAAGGCAAATTTGAATAAAATGAGTTTTCAAGATGAATTTTCTTCGAATGATGAATCTGAAGGGAGTTGCCTAGATAAGTTTGTTTAAATTCTTCGAAGATGAATTTTCCAGAGCAGATGATGAAGTTAAAAATTCGAATTCAAGTGACAGAGCTCCGGCTGGTGGATTCAAAAATGGTGAATTTAAATTTAATTTTCGAAAGTAAAATCCAAAACGCCAGTCAAAGTCAAGTTTCTAGAAGAATAATATTCCCAACGACTGGAGACAAGTGTCAGAAACACCAGGGAGGGAAAATTCGAATTCTTGAGGTGGAGTAGTGGAGTTTAATTGCACTGGCTAAAATTAACTTCTTCTAGAATTCGAATTTTAGCTATAAAATGGAGAAGTTCTTCACTCATTTTCACAGCTGGAGAAGTCGAACTTGCTCTGAGAGTGAAGTGTTGCAGTGAACTGTTGCTTGGAGAATTTGAATGTTGCTGAGTTGAGAAAGGACGCCTTAAGTTGCTGAAGTTTGAATTTTGCTGAGGAGTGCAAGTTGCTGAAGAGGTACGCCTTGAGGTTGCTTGTGCTGAAAGTTGAAAGAGGTACGCCTTGGGTTGATGAGAAGTAATTGCTAAAGTCAAGAGGTGCGCCATTGCTGAGGTAGAAGAGGTACGACTTTGCTAGTGGCTGAAATCTGATTTGCTTGAGTTGAAGTTGCTGGTGAAAGGGACGCCTTGAAGAGAAAAGCACGAACTTGCTAAAGTGTGAGATTGCTGATTGCTGGTTTGAAGTGCAAAGTTAAGAAGTTTAAATTGCTGATTGCTGATAGTGAAGTGAAATCATGAGAGTTCACTTAGAAATCTGTTCTAAGTGTTGGAATTCGAATTTATTCAAGAGAAGAAGCTGAGGTTTGCAAACACGAAAGATATTGCAGCTTCTAGAATTCGACTACAGCCCCTATCATGCCTTATTTTATTAAATTTAATTGCTGATGAATGTTTGTTATGTTGCAGATGGCTGAAGCAAGGACAACCGGAAAGGACAATGGTGCCTCAAGACAAGCTGTGATCAAGAAGCTGAGCAAAACGTTCATGCCAGAGTCGAAGTTTATTTCAAAGCTGGGCAAGTTGACGGACACTAACTTGGGCTCTGTCAACCTGGAGACCTTCAAAAACAGGCTGTTCGGAATTGGAAGTCATCGGGCTTCGGTCACTTCGCACAACATCGTCCGAAGTGGATTATATGCAGCTGCTGGTTTTCGCCAGCTATACAGTTGTTCGAGTTGATTATGGAGTGCCTAACCGTTACGAGAAGGAACACCGGCCGATCATGTCACCGTGATGGCCAAGTGTTTGCAATCTCACTCCGCACCATTGGTGAAGCTTTGGGATCGGTACGTAAATATGATTTACAAATCCGTGAGCGGAGCGGATGTGCTTCTCGCTTTTGAGCGGCATGGATACAATTAACACTCACTGGATGAGCACTCCAAAGCCTTCTCGAACGAAGTTGCCAAAGCAGATCATAGCAGAGGACCTGAAACAGGAATATTGTGATCTTATCATGTTGCTGAGCAGGGTTGGTGGTTGCCCACAGTCCTACATTTTCGAGCCTTGGATGTTTTATTACATCAACCTGGTGCTAGAGGGAAAGGATTATGTCAATTGGGCTGAGATGATCAGCGATAACATACATGAGCAGCTCCTGAGCTTGAGGAGGACTAAAACGTTTTACATGAGCTCCTACCTTATTTATATGTTGGCACGGATGACGAGGTACAGGGGGATTTCTTACAAAGAACCCATCGGTTGTGGCTCTCATCAATTCAAAATCCATGAGGCATGTACACAGTTGCACCTGTCGAGCACAACTTACTACAAGCGTGTCAACGATTCATTCACCATGTACATCACAAGGCTGCTTCAGGAGAGGTTACATCACAGAATCTCTAGAAATGCACAGGAGCTGATTGAGAGGTATGGGTGCTGGTTTATACAATTTCCGAGATTTTCATACATTAGGCTGCAAGGATTTTCTTCATACCCTTATAGGCTGCCTAAGTACCCAACAGATAAGATAATAATGCTAGAAATATCTAGACAGTTGCTAGCCTTTGACAAAATCCAAAAGAAGAAGAAGAAAGGAGGGATAGAGTTTCCAATTGTGATGGGCAACTCGGATGAGGTGTGTCCTTCGATACAGGCGGCTAGAGAAGCTGAGAATGAGCTTCAATTTTATCATTTCTCATATCATACAAGCCGACAACATTATGACCCGCACCATAACATCAATTGGGTTCTGTCGGAGGAGTTCAAACATAAGGCCACCATTGAGGATTATTGGGCTGATGCAGTTGATGAGATTGAAGTGAGGAAGAGAATGTTCTCTAGGTTGCCGATTACTCTGATCAGGGAGTGTGAGGTAGTTCCAGTTCCGGACCAGGTCAATGAGGATATGGATGTTGTGCATCCAGATTATGCAGCTGTTCGGGATACTCCACTTCCGCCTATAGATTGGTCCGAGCCCGAGGTTGCAGATTTAGATACTCTCTCCATCCCGGTTATGACATTCACCAGGGCATGGGTTGATAGAAAAGTGAATAGATTGAAAAGTAGGTCAATTGCTTTGACTTACAACTTGATGGGAGATCACAGGACGCCCACCACAGGAAGAAAGAAGCAGATCACAAGAAGACCAGAGTCCAGAAAGAAAGAAATAGTTCAGCCAGAACCTCCACGAGTCACAGTGGCAGTACCTTTGGAGACACGTTCTCCAAGCATACAGGAGGTGTCTTTGTTTGCTGACCAGAGAATTACAGTGAATCGGTACCGGTAGTACAGGATGATATTCAGCCTCCACGAAGGAGTCAATTGGCCGAGTGCCAATGTACCCGTAGGGTTGATCGCAGGATCGCAGGATGATGAGGGGACTATTCTGACCCTCAGTTCAGCAGGAGTTAGAGCGCCATGAACGATGGCGATGATGATATAGTGTCGTGACACTCACCACTTGAGGACGGCGAGCCTCGCCAGAATGAGAAGAAGTGAACAGGTTAGAGAAGTCGAGGCACAGGAGCAGCGGCCTTCGATATATTATATGAGGTGCCCGATTGGCTAAGGGATAGAATGCGAAGAAGCCCGAGTGAGGAGATTGATCCAGCAGTTGAGATGGAAGAGTTTTGAATGATCGCTCCTCCACCAAGAAGAAGGCAAGAAATTTTCGAAGATCTCCAACGGAGAGGATGGCTCTCGTGACCCTTCTATTGCTGTCCCACCGAGTGAGTGTGTGACCGAAATGAAGCAGCTCCGAAAACTATGTGGTCACCACTCTTGACTTGGGACGCCCTACTGGTGCACAGATTGTTGAGGAGTGCGATAACTCCTTCCTTGCCCTCAAGGATAGATTATTCAAGAAAGAAGGAAAATATAAGAAGTTGAAACGAGAACACAAGGCGTTAGTTGGATATGTTCAGCAGTTGTCTCGTTCTCGAGGGCAAGATGTACCAGTGATAGAGCCTCCGCGGATATTCCTAGAGAGTCGATCCGGCTTAGTAGAGTTGGGGAGGATGGCACAGGAGGCAGACAAATGGGTCACAGGAGTTCGTACCGAGACGAGAAATTTATGGAGGACCTTTGCCTTCAAGCCAACAGCCTCTACTATTTTGACACGGATGGATGCGTGGATCATGCTTGGGCGATGCCTCTATATATCGTATAAGGTGATCCAGCCTTGAGGTTGAGGCATGTGCCATTGCGGTTGCCGATTGATGGAGGTGTCATTCGAGCTAATGACCGATATGATTTCTCCTGTGGTATTCTTCGCTATTACAGCATGGCTTCTTCGATGCGGCACAGGCAGATTCAGCCAGGGTACATAAGGCCATGGCCAATATCATAGATGGAGTTCAGAACACCTTTGAGGCCATATTTGCTAGGCGGCTGAATCCAGATGAAATAAGTTTTGATAATTTGAGGGGTTTGCTGGTTCCCTTCTTCGCAGATATTAAGACCTTTGTACAGGATGACTTTGAGAATACTGCTACATTCTCCACTTTGATCCAACACATCGCAGGACTCCTTAGCCGCTTTGGAGAAAATCTTGTACAAGGCACGGCAGCATTCAAATACCAGATTAGAGTTTCAGTTGGATTGTGTTCCGCCTATTTCACTTCATGAGGTTGAGGCCGCACTTAGCAGATTTGTCGAGTTGGCAAAGAGAGAGCAAGTGGGGAACACACTACCGATCGAGGACCTTCTAGAAGACTGAATATGGAGCATTTATTGCATTTGCTATTTTGGGAGGAGTGGAATCTTTGATTCATTTAATGTACCACTCCCTATTCTGACAGTTTTTAGGGTTAGGGCTGAGGTGGCACGATTCTGGCCACTCTATTGATTGTAACCCTAGCCGTCTTTTGGGACTTGGCTAGCTATAAAAGGGGGAGTCCCCCTCATTTGTAAGGCATTAGAATTAGAAATTAGAACAAGAGATTAGATCAGAGCCATAATTGAGATAGAGTTAGAGCTAGATAGTGTAGTATTGTAGAGCATTTTGCATAATTTGGAGAAGAGAGAAAGTTTTCCCTTTGAAAACTTTTGAAGAGATTGTTGTGTAACACATTTTATGATAATAGATCTTTTCATTGATGATGGAATTCGTCTTGTCATGAAATGCTAGCAAGGTTTCTTCTTCCTTTCGTATCCAAGTAGCTTAGTTCATGCAAAGTAGCTTACTTTGGTGTGTGGTGTTTTATTGAGATAGCTTCGTTTTATTCCATACCACTAGCGGCTTGTTGATGATAAGTCCGCCTTGCGTGGTCAACTGGACATTATCTTGTGTTTAACTTCGGTTGTGGTTTACATACTTATATGCGTTGTTCTGATGGTGTATGTATGTTAAACTATAACTTGAATACCTTTTGCTATCCCCTTTGAAGATTGCACCGATTTTGCTGAGGCTGTCCGACGGAGGCTAGGTGAAATCCGGTTGAAGTCTATTGAGACGAAACCCCCACATACCCTGCATTTAGAATAGAATATAAGTTTCTTAGGCCTTACCCCTTTTATTTTCCGCACATTTCTGATTAGTTATAGGAAAAGAACCATATTGCCAAATCATACACGTGAGAATTCCCCTTCAAATCATACATTAGCTGCTGACTGCAAGAAATCTGGACAATTGTGTAAGTCCCCTTGAAATACACAGCAATACACATCAACCAAACTGGGTCTATTCGCACTAAAGGAACCTTGGAGTTGAACATGCGAACTTTCTCGCAATCTTAGCACATGGAATACTTTGATCAAGAGAGAACGGAGTAGCCCAAACTATTTTGTTCTTCGGCTGATTGGTGAGGTCACAAAAATCGCATCAACAACTTCCCTTTTGTAATGTCCCCAAGATTTCGACGAAGTGACTTAATTATTTAATTTTGCCTAAGTCTTAAATTATTTATTAAAAGGGGCATATTAAATAATTAATAGTCAAGTTATAAAGTGACTTAGAAAAATATTGAAATATGACATGCTAAAAGTCACTTATATTTTGAATTGTGAAAAATTAAAAAGTGACTAATGAAATATTAAAAACATTATCAAATAAAATGTCACTTTGATTTTTGGTATGAGAAGAATACAAAAAGAAAAGCTGAAGAGAGGATTCTTACTTTTTTCATACTCTTACAACTTTGCCGTAAAGAAGCTTTCTTGAGTTTTTGCGCATGGGGATTACAAACCCTTGGTAGCCAGTTTCGGGTATGGAATATTATCCCTAGCTGGAGGATCTGCAGATTTGGAAAGGGAACGCCATTGAAGAACTTGACGCAAGGGCGAATGAAGAATGGGATTATATCATAATTTTTGAGGCTGTCTTGCAATGGAATTTTGATGGTATTTTCGTGGTTATAGCTTCAGCGTTTTGCTTCTACATGAAATCAGTTTGGGAGCAGTTGATACAATTGTTTGAAGGCATCACACATCAGATGAACCCTAGGTACAACAATATCTGATATATACTTCTCTTTCTGGGCCGGATTTAAGATGAACTGAGCAGAAAATGCAAAGACGTGCTTGTCTGGGAAAGGAACGACTAGAAGACAGCAAGATTTCAGGTCGTGGTTGCTGCTGAGAGTGTCTTGGTCAGGCGTGGAGTCTTGACAGCAGACGCATCATCATCAAGAGGAGATTCGTGACCCTTGGGAGTGATGACTGGAACACCTAAGGCAAAAACGTGGTCCTAAGGAGCTGAAACGTGGGTATTTGAAGAATGTCTGGAGCTGCTGTACAGTTTACCAGCCATGGCGACTAATCTCCAGGTCTGCATACTTTGTTATTTGTTTATAAGAGCCATTTAGTGGGTGCTAAAGAGTCAATATACGTGTTTGCACTGATTTAAGTCTGCCATTGTTGAAAACCCATGTATTTGTGCCTAGTGAAAGCACTGTGTAACTGGGTGTAGTATCCAACAGTGGTATAAAAGACTGTTCATTATTTATGATAGAAATCACACTAAGAAAATACATCTCACCTGCTGTAGTCATCTTATTTGCTGTTATGCATGAACTGTGTCGTTTGGTTAAGTCCTTTGTGAAGCATATTCACTCAGGTGTTCTGTACTGGGTTATTCATTGCTGATTATTGAAAAACTTTCCTGAATTGTAATACAAAGGCATGTCTTCTTGTACTTGGAACTGTCATTATTTCAATGCTCATTTTATTGCATACCTATAACTGCATTCATCGGAACATACCAAGGTCATCAAAGGGGAACTATAAGAAAATCAAGAAAAAGGAAACCTGACAATCCATACACAACAGGTCAAGAACTCACAGTGGTATTAGAGCATTGTCACTGTGTGATGAAACGAGCTCCCTTCAAACCAAATCAAGCAACCAACAGAAATTATAACAGCATATCTACAGCTCACACATCAATGGGTTATCAATTTCCAAAGGAGTCCAAACAGAAATTTTAAAGAAAATTTTGCAGGGCTCTTTACAGTGGTATCAGAGCCAAGAGTCTTGCCAGCCTGTTGGGTAATTGGTCTTTGTTACAGCCAATCAACTTCGGATCAAAAAATTTCAGTTGTGAGTCATGGATGATATAATATCTGCCTATGAAGAGTACCTTACACTTCCGCAAGAGCTCAGGAATGACCTTCCTTTCTTCGGCAATTCAGAGGTAGCTATGATGCAACCATTGATTCAACAAACTATTTCTCTGAAGGAAAGAGGGGAATCCATTTCAAAGGGTTCCACGTTTCAAAACAAAAAGGAGCAACACAATATATCTACAGTTGACATATCCCGAAGTCTCTATGATGAATCTTCCGCAAGTATTGGTCAGCCTATAATTAATCCTAAGGAGAGCGAAAATCAGATTTGCATAGAGAAAAAGGTTGAGCACATGACACTTCATGATGACCTCAAGATTGAAGAAGAACATGTAGAGGGGTGTGAACAAGAGATAAGGTATGATACAGAAATCTCAGTTTGTATACCTAATTTACGTCATGAGTTGCCCTTGTTTGAGAGCCCCTTGAATGTTCAAGCGTTAGAGGAGATTGGGATGATAGAGTATACACTTAGTGGATCAGCCACTAGAGTTATACCTACACTATTTATGGGAGAAAAATTCACATCAGCTAATAATGATCACATAAAAGGACATTCTATGATGGAGATTTCCAAAACTACAAGGTCAAATCAAGGTATGGGTTCTTTGGATGTTACTAGCATTGTTTCATTACCTTTGCATCATATTGGCATGGGATCCAATGGTGATCATAAGGATAATTCAGAAATTCCAGCGGGAAGTGACCCAAGTGGACTGGTTAAGTTTGACTTGTCATCTCAAAATAAAGAGATCATAGCGGTGCATGCATACTCTAGGCCCGCCATGGAGGAAGATCATGAGGTAGAAGATTCTACCTACTACTTTGATGGAGGAGGTGACCATGAGGAAGTTGAGTTGGGGAGGCATGATCAGGGTATGTTGCATGAAGACATTGGGTCCTATAAGCCTCATCCTTTGGAGGAGCAATTGAATACGAATGGAGGTGAATCTATGACTGCACTAAATCATTTTGAGCATGTACATAAGGCAATGGCAGATTTGTGTTGGATAACCCTAGAGAAGGGTAAACACTTCGAAGAAGATCTCTACCTCACCCAGTTTCAAAGGCTTCAAACGGCCTTGGCAATGATGAAGGATAACTACTTGCATCTACTTGCGGATAGAGATCATCTATTCAGAATGTGCGAGATATATGCGAGTGCTTTGAGAAGGGAGGAAGATATAGTGGATGAGCTCACACACATATCAGAAATTCAGACTTCTATGGATGCCACACCCAAGGAAGGAAAATTCAACATGAAGAGGGCAAAGAGTGGAGTCATGGAGGAGGAGCTTGAAATATCCTATAACGTGGTCATGGAGATCAAAGGGATGGACACACATGAGGATTCAGCTTGCAGCTATGGGATTGAATTTGTGACGCATAACACTCATGATTTATCACAGAAGTCATGCCTTAGATCTGCCCTAGTTGATGGTCACCCAATCATGGAGGGAGAAAAGATTAGGGATTACCAATACATCACTCAAGAGCACAAGGTAAGGCCTGATTTTCTAAGTTGCAACAGTAGTCCTGACATAACAGCAAAAGGGATCAGCCCTAAGGGTTGTCATTGTGGATCTGCCTTGGATGGAGAACATGCAACAGCCATAAGGGAGAGGTTTGAGAATAGTAAAAGCACTACAAAAGGGTATGGCAAGAATTCTGATTTTATTTGGGCCAGCAGTCATCCATTCTTGCAGGATCATAGGTTGGCAGCCCTTACACATGAAAATGGAATTAGGAAGACCTCTTCTATTGTTGGCTTTCACTTGGGAGACAAGTATGAGGACTTGTTTGTATGTCCAAGACTCGAAGGGACCAAGTTGGTTTGGTGTGACATGGCAGGGGCAAAAAGAATTCAAAGCATGTGGACTGAACCTTGCATGATGACCAATCTGGTGGAGCAATCAGAGTTAAGGAATGATTTAGGAATTTCAGTTTGGGCAGCTACTTTGCATCAAGAGGTCCATGATTTTCCTCTTTTAGAGAGCTATTTGAAGGATCAAACCAATGATGATATTGGCCACACACTTGTTGGATCAGCCACAAGTGTTATATCCATTTGTGTGGAATGGAACATTATTGATTTCAATTGGGTTAGTCATGCATCATCTACGATGAAGGGACAATTGTCAAGATCATATGAAACATTTTGTCTTAAAGAGCTGATTAAGGAGAACAAAGTGGCGTTAGGTATTCAATGGTTGAAATCTCTTGGGAGATTTGACCAAGACTTTAGCAAGATGATATCAGAGTTTACTCCCATGGGTAAACACATTGTGCTTAAGTCACAAGAGAATGAGATAGAGGATGGGACAGTTAAGAGCATGGTTATTTGCTCTCACATTAATGACTTCAAAGGCATGGATAAAGATGAAGAATTCAGTCCTAAACTTCTGATTTTGAACAGCAGAGCTATCTTTTCACTTCCTAATTATATTGCAGCTTCTAACCGTTGGGAAAGGAGTGACATTGTTTCTACTCTAGTTGGCACTCAAGAGGCATGTATAGGTCATGGTAATTTATATAACGCATCTCACCTCAGGACTGAATTTAAACACTTTGGAGCAGCTGATTTAGAGCAGTCCCAAACTTTGAATGAAGGTTGGCTAGAGAGGGCAAAGCAAACCAAGTTGTTGGCTCAACAAACCAAGCCCTATTTTCAACATATTCACGATATGCACCATCCCCTAGATGATGATGATCAAAGGTTGACTAATTCAGAAAATTTAGTTGTTGTTGAGTATTTTCTTGAGGGTGATAATGAATTGGTGGAGGACACTCCTAGTGGGCCATCTACTCAAGCGCCGTCCTTGATGAGTGTTTTTGACATACATGCTACGCCTTTGGGTTTGTCACCTATTTCTCATGGCATGACAACAATTTATTTGTTGACTGGTGACTTCACATTCATATATTCATCACAGGTTAGTGTTTGCCCTAGTTGGATTCACATTGCATATGCTGACCTTTCGTGCTACACACCAGCTATTCAGTTTCGTGGGAGTATGCGGAGGCATGTTTATTTGATGGGCATTGAATATTTGATGGATTTCTTCAGTGTGTATGGGCATGTTGACACCTATGATTTCATTCTTGTTGCTGGCATGAGTTACAGCAGCGGTATTTGGTGGTCTAGTGAGTTGACCTATGTATGCATGGGAGGTTTGAGCAACTGGCTCCACTACGGTGCCTTGGAGATTGACACTGGTCAGTTTCATCAGAAGAAGGTGGGTTTCCCTAGGACTTGCACGTTGGATTTTGGTTTTGATCTAACTTCTTCTCAGGACGTTGTTGACATTCATGAGGATACCCTTCTTAATCCTGAAGAACCAGCTCCTCCAATTGTGAGTTGTGATCCTTCTTCTGATGACAGCAGTACTAGATGGGATACGCATGACTACTCTGGTATTCCATCTGCACAAGCAGGAGAGTTTCACTTCGGTTGCATTATGAGGTGTGCTCACCAGTGTCTGTTCAGCTCACATGTACAGGATTTGATGATGATATTGATGACACAGAGATATGGGTTGAATAAGGGATGTGCGGATTCACCTTGGTATGGCATGCTTCAGATTTCAGATGGTGAGTCCAAGTTTGATAGGACTCTCACTTTCTTTTCCCCAGTTGGATGTTTCCAGCAACAGGAGTTTGAGACTCTATTTGATTGGACTCGTGGGGTTATCAGAGTGGTGCAGCGGAAGTCGGTTGGTGTTGAGATTAAGGGACTTCTAGTTTGTTTATGGATTGTATGTTTGCGTGAGGTTCATCATCGCAGTTTGGGAATGACAGAGTTCACTATTCAGCAGATGGTAGAGATCCCTGTGCACAATTTATATATAGGTGAATTGCAGGTTTGGGATCCAAGAGTTTACTTGTTGGGCAGTTGGTTTCACAAAATGGCCGGGCTTGACCATGTCAAGAGTTACAACTGTATACAGGAGTTGTTGGTTAGAATTCTTTCCAGCATCATTTGGGATCCAGGTGGTTGGTGGACAGGCACATATGGTTTGTTGTTGTGGATTGCTTGAGGACAAGCAATATTCGGGAAGGGAGGACTGTAATGTCCCCAAGATTTCGACGAAGTGACTTAATTATTTAATTTTGCCTAAGTCTTAAATTATTTATTAAAAGGGGCATATTAAATAATTAATAGTCAAGTTATAAAGTGACTTAGAAAAATATTGAAATATGACATACTAAAAGTCACTTATATTTTGAATTGTGAAAAATTAAAAAGTGACTAATGAAATATTAAAAACATTATCAAATAAAATGTCACTTTGATTTTTGGTATGAGAAGAATACAAAAAGAAAAGCTGAAGAGAGGATTCGCACTTTTTTCATACTCTTACAACTTTGCCGTAAAGAAGCTTTCTTGAGTTTTTGCGCATGGGGATTACAAACCCTTGGTAGCCAGTTTCGGGTATGGAATATTATCCCTAGCTGGAGGATCTGCAGATTTGGAAAGGGAACGCCATTGAAGAACTTGACGCAAGGGCGAATGAAGAATGGGATTATATCATAATTTTTGAGGCTGTCTTGCAATGGAATTTTGATGGTATTTTCGTGGTTATAGCTTCAGCGTTTTGCTTCTACATGAAATCAGTTTGGGAGCAGTTGATACAATTGTTTGAAGGCATCACACATCAGATGAACCCTAGGTACAACAATATCTGATATATACTTCTCTTTCTGGGCCGGATTTAAGATGAACTGAGCAGAAAATGCAAAGACGTGCTTGTCTGGGAAAGGAACGACTAGAAGACAGCAAGATTTCAGGTCATGGTTGCTGCTGAGAGTGTCTTGGTCAGGCGTGGAGTCTTGACAGCAGACGCATCATCATCAAGAGGAGATTCGTGACCCTTGGGAGTGATGACTGGAACACCTAAGGCAAAAACGTGGTCCTAAGGAGCTGAAACGTGGGTATTTGAAGAATGTCTGGAGCTGCTGTACAGTTTACCAGCCATGGCGACTAATCTCCAGGTCTGCATACTTTGTTATTTGTTTATAAGAGCCATTTAGTGGGTGCTAAAGAGTCAATATACGTGTTTTCCCTGATTTAAGTCTGCCATTGTTGAAAACCCATGTATTTGTGCCTAGTGAAAGCACTGTGTAACTGGGTGTAGTATCCAACAGTGGTATAAAAGACTGTTCATTATTTATGATAGAAATCACACTAAGAAAATACATCTCACCTGCTGTAGTCATCTTATTTGCTGTTATGCATGAACTGTGTCGTTTGGTCAAGTCCTTTGTGAAGCATATTCACTCAGGTGTTCTGTACTGGGTTATTCATTGCTGATTATTGAAAAACTTTCCTGAATTGTAATACAAAGGCATGTCTTCTTGTACTTGGAACTGTCATTATTTCAATGCTCATTTTATTGCATACCTATAAATGCATTCATCGGAACATACCAAGGTCATCAAAGGGGAACTATAAGAAAATCAAGAAAAAGGAAACCTGAAAATCCATACACAACAGGTCAAGAACTCACAGTGGTATTAGAGCATTGTCACTGTGTGATGAAACGAGCTCCCTTCAAACCAAATCAAGCAACCAACAGAAATTATAACAGCATATCTACAGCTCACACATCAATGGGTTATCAATTTCCAAAGGAGTCCAAACAGAAATTTTAAAGCAAATTTTGCAGGGCTCTTTACAGTACCTATCCCAAAAAACAAAGAAGATTAGCTCTTCCTTGTTTGACCAAGTTGTGTGATATAATCAATTTGATGTGTACTATAAAGATTAATTAGCTACTGTATATAGCTTTAATCTAGAAAGAAATGTTTTTCTAAAAAATCAATTTTTGAATTGTATGGTAAAAGGCATTGGATAGCTTGTTCTTGAAAATGTTGCATAAAAAGGCAAAGATGTAAGGACAATGTATTTTGGTGATTTGGTTGAGGTTAGTTTTTATTTATTTATTGATTCGGGTCTCTTTTGGGGCTCCTGCCCTTTTGAATTGTGAGGGTTTGTTCATGGGACCCACATCCCATACAATTCTTTTGCAGGGATATTGCTTTATCTAACTCTCTATGATCTGGGGAAACTGCTATAGTTACAATCTCTTACCTCTGCAGCACTTCTATAGCTTGAATGCCTCCTTTTTCTCGTATCTCCTCTTGTAGGGCATCCTCCTTATCACTCCATTGTCCTCCAATGTCATCTACGGACATGGGCCTACCGCATACGCTCAGTGTCGTGCTTTGTATTTCCTCCTATAGAGCATCCTCCTTATCATTCCACTGTCTTGTCCTCAAGCATCGCTTGTGGGCATACATCTTACACTCAAATGAATTAGGACTACAACTTCAACATGTCTTTTTGGCACTTTGATGTCCTTGGGAAAATTCAAACTTTTGGTCCTCAACATGAGAGCCAAATGGTCCAAACCAATTTTGATCACAATCCCATTGGCAGAAGCTAGTTTTTAGTTTGAATGTAAAGTGAAAAAATAAATTTTATTTGGTGAACTAAACACAATTTTCAGGATTTTCAAATAAATTCATACTTTATATGGAGGAATTTGAATGATTTTTTGGGGGTTGTGATTAAATTCGATGAAATATTCCGAGCCAAATTTTTTCGTTTTTTCAATTAACAGATTACAACATTACAAGCAAGTACCCGTTAAGGTTAGATGATAAACCCAAACGTACGGAAACAACTCTAACTAGTATGGCGCCGATGATGGCGAGCATTGGTCAGAGGATCTTCTACTCTAAATGCTTGAAAGGGAACTCAACGTCAAGTATGTGCTACCCAATCCAAGGCGGAGTGAGGGGTGACCATATGACGGAGTGATTACAGAAAACAAAGCTTGAAAGAAAAAGCTGAAAGCTGAAAACTCTCGACACCCAGAATGTGCTTTCTAACCCAGAATGGGATAGTAGCGACCATAGGGCAGAGCTATCACTATTACAATGACTTTGAAAGAAAATGAGAACACAACCAGATTTGAGCAATAATAAAAAGGACTGCCAGTACTACTGACAGATTACAAGAATAAGAGGTCTACGCCTGCCAACATCATTGTGACATCAATGGATCAATATTACATCATTGAGAATTACTTTTATCTTAGAAATGAGTACCACAATCGAGATGTTTCAAGGATCAAGATGCTGTTTCTGTTTCCTGTTACAAATCTGCTTATTGAAAGAATTAACAGCAGTCCATGGTCCTAATCAAATGCTCACAACTTTCCAGAAACTTGCTCAATTGACAAGATTACTGTTGCACAACAATCCTAACAAGATGGCGCTCAAACTAACCACTTAAAACAGACTCAAAATGTCTTCAATGAATAATGCACGATTTTCAATGCAAGTACATGGTACGGCCCAGCTGAGAAAATCGACCTCTCTTTAAAAATTGATGCATTCACTAAAAAATCCACAAGTTTGGACAATGAGGCGCCTAGGTCTAACAAAGAGATATGAATGATACCCAGAACGATATTTTTTGTCTTTTACAAGCTATGAGTAAAACATGCAATCTGCTGTATGAAATGAAGCTAAAGCTGCAACACTAAAATGCCCAAAAACAGATTTTACAATGCAAAACTGAACACAAATGAATAAACTAAGATGCACTCACAAGTAGACTGAAATTCACCACTAGATGTTGTCTTTCAAACACGAAGTGATGCCCAATGCTAGGAGGCCTTCATTCCTCGAAGCAGTCCTAGAGCCAATCCGGCAGCATAACAGTATATTTTCCAAAGATCATCCAAATGATGAACCAAGTCTTCCTTATATCAATTCCAGCTGACTTCATGAAACCCTAATCTCATCTTCAAGTCGAAACCCTAACTCCTTCTTCAATATGGCGTCCTTTTCCTTTTAACTCAATAATCATATTTTAAATGAGTCATCACCTTGATAAATGCGCCCCTTCTTAACCTTGCTTTGACTTAGGAGAATCAAATATTAAATATAACTTTAATGATGGCGCCACCCTTTGAGACCACTTTTTAAAACAACGTTAAGTCATTAAATCTAGGCCAAGGGGTCAACGTTAAAACATAATATTTAAAACGTGACTTTTTTTAATTAAATGACTTAACTTATCCTTCTGAATGTGCCCCGGAGCCAATACTGAACACAACATTAGACCAAACTGAAGCAGGAAGTCGACCAAGCTGAACCCAACTGGAAAGCTGCCAAAATTAGAATTTACTAAAAATAGTAAATTCCAGAAAGTGCTCTGAACGCCGAGACGAACATACCATTGCGAAGCTCTCTGAAAACCCAGAAAGAAACCGCCATTGAATCCATCATCTCAGAGCAATGACCTCCTCAAAAATAGGAAACCCTAATTTATCTTCCGTCAAGCCTTCGGGTTCCCAAGGAACGGGCCAACGGTCACTGGAAAGATCAGGTTTGAGAAGGGGACATTACATTCGACAGGTTTCAATTTCAATTTTTTTTGATGGAATGCTGCAAACTATTAGTATTAGCTCAAAACTGAGTCATCCCTTCTTGTCTGAAGATTTTTGGTAATGGGTACCAACAAGAAGAGATAGAGCTATGCATACGAAACAAGCAATTTATCATGTCATAATGAAAGCACACAATTGCCTTGGCAAAGGACTAGGAGGAAATCAATCACTCAATCCATCATCATCCTAGTGTTTAGAATCCTGCCTATCTTAAACTCACCTTTTAAAAGAGTATGGTATTCCTGGTTACCTTGTAGGATCCCATCGATTCTTGGTTTCAAGTGAGATTGACCAAGTCAGTCCTTCTGTCTATTGGAGGGTATAAAATAACCAATCCCTACACTCATACTCAAGATTAAGTGTACAAAGAGAGTCTGCATGTAAGGGGCTACTCAAAATGACATGAGGGTGAAACAATCAAAGGACACATACTTCATAGATTAACATGTGACCTCCAATTCAGACTTGCAACATTTTAATCATAGTTACCAAACTTGGACTTAACACAGACTTTGTAGACTTTTTTTTGGCTTGGACCTGGTAAAAACTTTGCAATTTTAGAAAAGTCCATTATAGAAACATGGAACATGTTGCCATCCTTGTACCCACAATTTCTGGTAACTACATTTATATAGTATAGCTGTCTCATTATTCATTTATTCCCCTACTCTAATTTGATTGGCGTTCCCATCTCCATCCCTATATTGATACCCTTGTGTCTCCTGGTAACAATAATAAACATTTGAAAGAACATGAATTTTTGAAAAATTGGTGTAGAGTTGGCAAGATTGGCTGAGTTTGGCGACATGAGCCAGCAGGCTTATTTTGGCCTGCCCAGATTCAGATCTGGGAAACTTGCCAAATATTTGTGAGTCTTTTAAGTTTCAATATTGATTTTAATAGATTCCAACAATGAAATGGCTTTTGATTCTCACATGCCCTTGCATGTCATTTATTACATTTAACCTTTTCCGAACATGGCAAAGGCTTAGCATGATTTTTTCATTAACCCTTTTCACTTCCTTGCCATTTAAACTTTTTGATTGTTGTCTTACATTTCAAATGGATTTTTTTTACAACTTGCTCTTCTAAATTTGACATAGCCTTAATGATAGCTCAATTGTGAGAAATAGTTATGAAATTGTTCGACAAGCAGTAGGACACAGGTACCAACAAATTGACTGAATTAATTGAATCAAACACATCATGCATGGTACTAATAGATAATAATGCAAATCTAGAGAAATGGTGTGTGTGGAGTCTCTTCCCATATGCTACCTATGACTGAAATACCTCTTTTCCTGTGATGTCTTTTCTTTGATAAATTCCTTGAGTGATCCTTTCATTGCATAACTTAAACATTTAATCATTGTTGGCATCAGATTTTAACTAGTCACTAAATCCTTATTTTATGCCAAATTAAACAATCATTAAAATAATAAAATAATCTTCACACCAATATCTAATCATATCCAAATGGTTATTATTAATAAATTATAATCATTAATAATCAAATACTAATCCAACTTTTGTGTTAAGAATAAGTTCTATTAAATTCCAAGTTTCAGGGGACATGGCATTTTGCTTTCTAGTAAGGGTTATCCTATGGACATAATACATTTTTCCTCAGCATCTGATTAATTACCCCTAGGAATTGGAATCCAGATTCCAACCATGTAGAATTTTCAGCTCAATATAGTTCTGTTTGTTTTCCTTGCTTAATTAAATCACACCGCTTAAGGTGAAACAATAGTAAATGTGTTGAAAACAATTGTGGGATAAAGTTTCAATGACTATTAATGTTGCAATAATATTGGCTGCAGATATGTGGGTCTTCTTCCACTACCCCATGTTTGGTTCAATTTTCTTATTCATGAATTTGGAAAGCAAGGTGACCTGAAATCAGCTTTGATTGCTTTTCAAAGATCTCAAAGGGCAGCTATGAGTGCAGATATGTATTCATATCGTGATATAATAGATGCCTGTGGTCTCTGTGGGAAACCTGAAAGGGCTAGAATTATCTTCAAGGTTGGTGAGAAATCGTACATGCCTCTTGCTTTGAATGATGTCTACCTGTTGCCTGTACTAATTGCAAAATACTTCCAAAAATACCCTTATTATGAATTGCCTCTCTATCATGTTATAATTTTACCTTTATTATGCAGGATTTGCTCAATCAGAAGGTTACTCCAAATGTTTTTGTGTACAATAGCATCATGAATGTCAATGCAGGGAACTTGAATTATGTTTTGCAAATATACAAACATATGCAGGTAAATCTCAAAATGCATTTGTCTACTTTTTCATAATCTCTACATTGGGGTAGTTTAATTTTGATAATATATGATATGAGAAGCCAAGTTGTCCCTAAAAATTGAGTATTTTTCTCTTCTTGGATATATTTGTTGCACCATTGTCTCATAGATATGGTATAATTGTCATCTAAAGTCTAAACTATCAGACAGACCAGTCAAAGTGATCATCCATGCATGCTATAAATAGGCAGTATCGTCTGATCTCTATATAATGCTGTATTTATGGCTTCCTTGCATCAAAATTGACATAGGCTGCTGTCACTCAACTATGTGTGGTTTCTTTCTCTAGTCATGTATAAAAGATGAAAAATGGGAGGCTAAATGTATAAAATTTGCTGAGGGAAAAATGATTAAAGAAGACATATATAATGTTGATGTTATAAGCAGCGTCGGGCTGCTTCCAGCGATCTCCTATTTGCAATAAATTAAATTATAGCCCCAGGCTATTTAATTTATTAAGACTCAAGAGGCACAATTTTTGTAAGGGCACATCTATTTGTTAAGCAAACACATTATTATGAAGAGGTGCGATTATCCTCAAGGCCGACATTGTTTCTACTTAGGAGGAGGCGTGATTTTCAAAGAGGACGACCTCTTTAGTGGAGACGTGATCTTCCAAGGAGGCCGACATGATTTGAAGAGACATATCCCTTCTCTCCATTGTGTATATATATTCGTTTGGATCTCATTGTTCATCATTATTCATATTCAGTTCTACATTATGCTTTTGAGAGAAGTGCGAATCATCTAAGGAGAAAGTGATTTCTATCTAAGAGCAGGTTGAGTTTCAGTTGGAGGCTGAGTCTTATCTTCAGCATATTGCATCATTGTGTTGCTGTGTTTGCATCAGTTTGTGGTGCTACTGTTTGGCCTTCATATCGGCCCTTGTAAAGGAGATAATTTGTGTTGACATTTCAATATATAAGCGATATATTGTTGCTGGGTTTTTCTCCCTCAAGTGGAGGGTTTTCCCAGGGTATCTGCTGTGTTCTTGTGTGAATTTTGAATTAATTTTCTGTGTTCTTAATCTGATCATAAAATTTAACATATAATTCCTTTCAAGTGAGAAACAGAGGGTCAAACTGATCCACTCTCCAAAACACTGAACTGGTTATATGTATGGCTGGTAAATTGTAAAAGCGAGTTTTTTCTCTCTATTTGGAGGTGTTTTCCTGTTATAGAAGAAAATTAGAGACAACTCAGAGGACATAGGATACAATAATGGTATTTTTTCTCATTATTGTCATTAACATAATGTACAGTTTTCTAGATATTACAATAATACTCATGGAGAATACAAGATGGCTCTATGTGAATATTGGATCATGAACTTATAGTCAGGGTCCAGGGAACATTGAGATCAATGGTCTATAATCACTTGTACATTACATAATAATTGTTTTTATGCAAACACAAAACCAGTACTTTATTCATAACATAATGCTAACAACTAACAAAATGTCAACATCTTACTGTTTATTCGTTTCTGACCCTTGTAGTTCTATCCTTGCTAAATAAGATTTTTTGATGGTAATTGTGGTGTATTTATCTCTTTTTATTTAGTTCTGTCTATCAGATCTCATAGTTTTGTTTTTAGAATAGCATGAAATTGTATGCATGTTTGAAGATTAATTTTCCATTTTAATGTTAAACAATTCTAATCCAATTTCATCTTCTTTTAAAATTCTCCCATTCCCTTTCTACTTGTGTCTTGTTCTTTGTTGATCTTCTCTATGCTCTGAAAGTTATATTTCTTTCTATATGATTCCATTAGACACACTAATTTTGTAAATGTTGTGAATATATGAGCAGAACTCAGGTGTGACTGCTGATATGACAACTTATAATATATTATTAAAGACATGGGCCATTGCTGGAAAGGTTGATGTGGCAGAACATCTTTACAGAGAAATTCTACGCAGAGAAGCAGATGGGGAGTTGAAAATGGATGTTATAGCATACAGCACGATGATCCAGGTAGTTTAAAGTATAGTTTCTCCTCTGCATCAACCAATTGTTGCCATTTGATGCATTTCTTTAAATCATCTTGTATTTGATCACTTCTTGTGGAGTGACAAGACTAAAGAAGACTGTTAAGGAATATTGGAATTGTAATGTAATATTCAGGTTCAGAAACATGGTGGTCAGTTTGTAATTGATTTATTACTCTGTGATGGATTTTCCTTAAGGTTTTCGGGAAGGCAAAGATGTGGGCATTGGCAATGGAAGTAAAAAGGGATATGATAGCTGCTGGCATAATACCAGATGTAGTCACATGGACTTCACTGATAGGTGCATGTGCTAATGCAGGGTTAGTAGAGAAGGCTATTCAGATTTTTGATGAAATGGTTTTATCTGGCTGTGAACCTAATACACAGTGCTGCAATACACTTCTCCATGCTTGTGTCAAATCTTGTCAGTATGCCCGAGCATTCCATTTATTTAACAATTGGAAGAAAAATGGGCTCTATGAGGCAAGTGCAAAGATATCCTTGAATTCAGAAAAAATACATACTGAAAATAACAACCATACAATGCAGCTATCAAGTCCTGTTTTCTATAATGGAGTATCCAAGACAGCTGATTTCAAACCTACGGTTGTCACATACAACATTATGATGAAGGCATGTGGATCGGCTCCTTATCTTATCAAATCTTTAATGGAAGAAATGGAAATGATTGGTCTTGTGCCAGATTGTGTAAGCTGGTCCATCCTCATTGATGCATATGGAAATGCGAATGATCTAAGAGGGGCTTTGCAGGTGAAGATATTTTACAAACCTTCATACAGAACCTGCTTACTTGGGTATTAAGTTTAACTTTATTCTGTTGTTTAAGATTGAGATTGCATTGGTAACTGTAGTGTTTTGCTCTTTCAATGAATACTGAAATTAACACTTTCAAATACCCAACATAATTTAAATCTCCTCCCTCACCCCATATGCCCCAATGGGCAAAGGATTCCCATCTATCATTAATCATTCAAACTGAGTTTGCAAAGGATTCTCATCTTAAGTGAAGAGTTATCTTTCTCATTACAAGTGGAGGGCTATCTTTCACAAAATAGCTTTGCATCGTGTACTCCAAAGGATTGATGTAGTTGTCTTCGACAATCTAAGAATCTCCTTGAAAAGCTCCTTGCCAAGAGAGAACGGGTAGTGAAAAGGAAATGGAAATAAGACAGTAATCATCCCCATAACCCTCTAGCTGTGAAGCACTTCTAGAAGATATGGCCAATTGTCTGCTCTTTGCCACTAGTATAGGCGACACCTGCAATAACCACGTCACTCAATTGTGCTTTGACAACTAAACCTTGATGCACTACCAGCCAGCCTTACACCTCGTGTTTGAATGCTATTGTGATCATTGATTGCCATCTCACCTCAAGTTCCTTTACTTTCCATTTGTAATTCATTCGATGTAAAATAGCATTAGATTGTCTTTGTCTTATAATTGCAAAATGAATTTCCAATGTCATTTTGACACCCACCTGTACTATGCATTTCCAATTTGAAAATACATTTTGCAAGAATCATCTTATATTCTTGAGAGGCTATTTGATTTGTTGGTTTCCTTAGAGTTGCATTAATATGGCATTCATAAAGCACACACACATATCAAAAGATATAACACAATTTCTTTTGACACAAATACAAGGTATAAGAGAAAATTTTCATTACGTAAAAAGTAATACAGGCTCATTGCTATTATATTGCAAAATGTTTATAAAAATAATTTCATAGTCAAAAACAAATGTGTCAGTAGAATCACATGCTACCAAAAATGTCATCACTATTCATTTGAAATTGGAGTTCTACATTATCAAGATTCCTTGGAGAGCCAAAATAGTTGGATTGAGTTGTAATATCCCTTGCTATGTCTGATATATTTTTTGCCTCAAGGAATATTGTCAACTACTTCTGATGTCAACTCAATGCTTGCTGGTCTGTGGTTTCAGTTTGATATGTTTACTTGGAAAGTGATATCAAAGAATTCTAGTCTGATATGTTTGCTTGGAAAGTGATATCAAAGAATTCTAAATGCTTGTAAATCAATACTGCAATGCCTAAACAATAATCTAAATGCATATATGACTTCTTTTTGTCTTTTCAAATGCACATATATGATTTCTATATATGTAAAATATGCACCTACAACCAATTGACATTTCGTCAAACACTTGGGATACAAACTAATTATGCTATTTAGAACATTGTTAACCATAGGCATTACATCAAACATTTGTTATGCAACATATCCCTTCCTTCATTGATGTAATATCTCCTTACAATGCTAATACAAATCTGATATGAATGATTACAAGTAATACCAATGTTGTTTTTCCCTTATGCCAACCTAAGCAATGCTAAAATGACTATGCACTTGCTGTTCTGAAACAGTGATTACATTAAACACAATTATATGACTACAATATTATTTGCTGTGTAAGACAGCAAATTAAACACTAAGGAATGCAACTAAATTCATGAGAGAACCTGATTATGATGATTGTAGATCTGAAGTTGAATTGATTCTCCTTGAAGATACATTCTTTGACTCCTTCATGGCAGCGCTATGACTCTTAGCTGACCAATGATTGTTCAGGAATATTCTCTGAATTTTTGGAGCCCTTCTTCTCAATATCGCACCCCTACAAGAGAGCTGCCCCTGTTTTCCTTGCTGCTGTGACAATCTGAGATTATCCTCTTCGATTTCTGTTGTTTTTCCTTTGCCTATGATGATCGCCTTCTCTCCAGCAATGGTGCGAACGAACTCCTTTGAGAAATCGATGAGAAATGAACCTTGCACAAGCAAAACATGGTCTCTAATGGCACCACAATATGACTGTAGATTCAATAACAGACCCTTAAATTCTCTAATATGCAAATATAAATCACCAAAGAACTCTACCAATGAAATGCAAACCTATCTCCAACTCTCCAATCTAACTAATCACAAAATTGGCCTTTGGCCACAATTTTTGGCACAATGTGAATGACTGAAGTATCACTCACTCAAATGGCTGCAACCCTTCAGTAGATAGTTTCACTACCCCAGTTATGCAAATCAATGGGAATAACCGTTCCCAAAGATCTCCAATGTAGTCTATTGAAACCCAAAGGCTCCTCCACCACAAGCATATCAAAATCAAGTTTCAAATGTCCTGGATGATTAGAAGCTTGGCTGACCCCTCTTTTTATATGTTTTCATTCCATCTTAAAGAAGCTTCTAGAAATAATATTATTTTATTTTATTTAAGTGACTTTATAATATAATATTTATTTTAGTCACTTTATTAAATTAATTAAATATAAGGTTACTTTATATTATTTATTTATTTAATAACCTTACAAATAATTAATTTAATTTTTTATCTCCCTTATTACTCCAATCCAATTGAATCCAGGAATCTATCAACCACAAGCAATATCAGGCAAAAATGGGGACATTACATGAGTACAACCACTAACCATGCTACTAGGTGCAGGTGAAGATTGTAATGTCCCCATTTTAGCCATACGCTCTTCTGTGTCTGATAGCCTATTTTCGAAAGCCCGTAGGCAAGACAAAAGCTATAATTAGGGTTTCCACTTTTCTAGGAGGTTTTGAAGGCTTGCATGTGAGATTTTCTGATGCATGTCTGGTGGAGCTTTCTAGATTTTTGGAGAGCTTCGAGATGAGGTAACATGCATGACAAGATATTGATTGCATTTTTGGCCGTTTCCTTGGCAGTTTTGGAGACTTGCATATAGATGGTTTGCAGATTGGATTCTGGATTCCTTTTGGGTTTTCAGAGAGCTTCGCGGTGATGTGACATGCAACTGAAATAAAAGACTTTTTCCGAACTTACTATTTTTAGTAAGTTGCGACAACTACTCAAAATGTGGAGAAAATGAGTTTGGAACAACTTACTATTTTTAGTAGTATGCTATTTTAGTAAGTACTATTTTTTGCAATGCCATTTTTAGCAGCAATTCAACAGTTCAATGCAGTGACTATTTCTGGTAGGGCAGTTTTGGTAGCTTGGTCTCCAACATTTGAGGTGGTTATTTTTCAAATTTGATATTTGATGGCAATAATATTTTAAGTGAAATTATATCCTAGGCTAAGTGGATGACTTCAAAAGGGGGAAAATATCATAATGTTTATTATTATCTTGATGGACAACTAGGAGAAGAAATAAGTGTTTTTATTAAAATATTTCACTTGGACGCCTCATCTGGGAGATGTTAAATATTTCTGAAGTCGAAAAATTACCTTGAGGTTGGGACACCACTTTGGGGGGAGGTTATTATTTTATTAAAAAGGTATTATGTCTCCTATTGTTTGGACACCAAAAATGAAGATTGAAAAGTGAAGTTTAAAAATTAAAATAACCACAAGCAGTTAGGGTGTACTTTCTAGAAGACACTGGAGAGTCATTTCAAAATCTATAAAAGGAGGCCATTGCTACTCATTTCTCATCTATTGCTGTTTATTGTAACGTTATGCTGCTGGAATGTTTCCAGGGCCAGCTTCGAGGAATGCAAACCTCCTACCTTCTTCTCAGTCTTTGTGCTTGAAAGAGAGTACCTAGCTGAGTTTTTTAGAGACTGCTTCTTATTCAGACTAGCGGACAGAGCATCAAGGTTGAAGATTTAGAGTTTTGTCAGTTTTGCATTGCTGGTTAGGGGTTTGGCTATAGTAGTTTTTAATTCATAAGTCATTGTACACATTTAGTTTGCTTTTGGGTATTGTTCCTTTTCTTTTGTCCTATCTAGGCGCCTCATATTGAAAGTTTGCATAATTTTTAAAGGTGTATGAATTTATCTAGTGAATCGCCCTTCCTAGAAGTTGTTCTTGTTTGTGGGAACTTTGGGAATCATGCATAAAATAATATGTAGTGTTTTGCATCTGTTTTTGAGGTTAGATTGGGTCGCCATCATTCTTAGTGTCTATTGCATTTTGTTTCATGTCATTTGGTGAAGTTTTGAGCAAGTTATGAGCATTTTAGTGAGTTAAATAGTTGCTGGTCTGTAGTTTCAGTTTGCTGGTCTGATATTTTAGTTTGTAGAAGTTGGAGTTTTTGGGGTGGGTTTTCATATTTAGTGAGTCTTTGAAGGTTGGAGATCAAATATTAATATTGTAGCTTCTCAAACAACTTAACCATTGGCTTCTTGCAGGATTGATTCTAATTGTAAAGCTGTTTTAGTAGTACTGTTCAGCTCATATTTATATTCTGTTATTTTCTATTGTATTCCCACTCTTAGTGGAAGAGGCTGGCCTCACCTTCTTGTTTACTTTGTTTAAGCATTATCATTCCCACCATTGGTGGAAGAGGTAGGCCTCACCGTCTTGCATATTGTACTAGAGTCGACTTGTTGCCCTTCTTTACTTTCAGTATTCATATTGCTAATTGGTTGAGCCGTCCATTTAGTTTCTGTACTTGTATTCATACTGCTGATCGACTGTGCCGTCAAATCACTCCCGTTGAAATATGCGGTCAAGTTGCATAAACTTTACTTTCCAACATTGTACTTCATTTAGTTTGGAGACTAACGGTCCCCGACGCCATATGCTCACACCTTGCCCAACTTTGGGATCCTAGTGTACATTCTTGGCGTAGGGTTACTTTTAGTAGTTGATTTGATTTTGGGTAACGTTGATGAGTGCCATTATTGAAGTGTTGTTGCAAAAATTTGAAAAAATTATAAGGGGGCCATGTCAGTGGTATCAGAGCCAAAGATCCTGCCATCTTGTGTGTTCAACACTTCAGTGATAGATGTGTGACAGATAATTCCAGTGCTACCCGTGAGGTATGTAAGTTTAGTTTAGAAGTTGGTAGTTAATCATGGCTATTGAGGAAGAGATGGAGCTGGTAGAGCCACTTTATAAGGCTAGAAAAAGGCTTGAAAAAGAATTTCAGTCAAGGGAAGATGAAGAGAAAAATCTTCAATTGTTGGAACCATAGTAACGAGACTCGGACGCGGCTCGGACTCGGCGCGCGACTCGGCGACTCAGGACTTGGACACTGCGCAAACGCGACAATATGAAAAAAAGTTGAAAAAACCCTAGAAATTTAGAGATTTTTAAAGATTTAAAACTTGTTTCAAGCACCCTTTATTGAATACAACACAAATAAAATCAAATTTGATCACATGCACAAGTATACAATGATTACATAAGTATAAAGTACACAAATTGTAGTTGCGCTGCTGAAGGAAATAGCATACTTAGATATATAAAATTAGTCAAATGTATACAAAACTCATGGAATATGAAATCCATGACATCAAATGTTCCATACAAATATGAAATATCAAAAGTAAAACAATAGCTATAAGTCAATGACTCTATGCCCTATGGCATAGTGGAGCCAGCATCCTTCCTACGAAGGCGTCTAAGGGTCCTGGATGATGTTGCAAGCTGCAGCCATAGTCTCTGCCTGTGTCTGACTCTCCATGCCACTCTCACCGATAGCAGCTATGTCTCCTCGTGCTCTAGCCTCCTCCTCAGCCATGGCTACAACCTCGGCCTCTCTCTCTGCCTGGTCCACCCAATCAAGGTCCTTGTCACTAAAGACGATTTAGCCTCAGCGATCCACTCAGCTGTGGATCAACCTCCTCAGACTGATCGGGTTTTGTCGTGGTAAAAAGCTTCCTGTATGAGTCGAAGGTTGTAATGAACATATACCAAGTCATTCATCCTCTCCACTGTCAATCTATTGCGCTTCTTGGAGTGTATGTGCTCAAACATACTCCAATTGCGCTCACAACCAGATGAACTGCATGGCTGGCTCAATATACGAATGGCAATATTTTGCAAGATCGGTGTATCAGAACCAAACATATGCCACCACCTATCTGAGATGAGAAAAAGAAACAAAATCAATCTCATTTCAAGTTTCAAGTTCAAGTTCAACATTTAACAATAAATTATAATATAAAAAGATGAAAATTATGCCCTTAAATATATTTTTACCTGGCAATAATGTTGTCCTATTATCTTTGCACATTTGACGTGCAAAGAAGTCTCCTTGTGCCTTAGTGAAGGCATCTATCTCCTACACCACCTGTGTAGTAACAGCGGGCAACATCCACTCTATCATCGTGTAGAGCCCACTAAGAATTTCTCTATCTGCATGGAGATCACGGCGGAAGTGGAAGGCTGGATTTAGGAAATATGCGGCTGCATGGATGGGCCTATGAAGTTGGTTTTACCATCTCCTATTAATGATATCCCAAATGGGACGATACTTCTCCTCAACTCCACCATAGACTGATCTAATGGCCTCTTTGGCCCTATCCATGCCCTCATATATGTAGCCCATTGGGGGCTTCTCCCCATCTGCAACTCGTAGGAGCACTAGCAAGGGCTCAATAAACTGCAAAGTGCAAACATGTTTCACAAATAAGTGTGAACGAAAATAAACAAATAAAAGTAAGATATGATTAAAAATTTAAACATAATAAATAATTAAATTTTACCTTCACAATCTCGTCCATTGGTGTCCAAAACCCTTGCTCATCAAAAATGCAATCAGCCACAGCAATCCCTGCAGTGCTTGTAGAAAAGGATGAGGAAGACCACTCCTCACTAGTAAACATGCGCCTTAAAGCTGCCCTTGACCGAATCAAGGATTGCATCGTGATAAAATTTGTTGCAAACCTGGTGATGCCAGGACGAGACAACTCCCTCAACCCCGTGTATTGCCTCATAAGGTTAAGCACCCATGTGTGGTTGTATACAAATTTGCATATGTTTTTGCTGCTTCCACACATGTTTTGATCCATGGGAGCTTGCCAAGATCCTCCAACATGAGGTCAATGCAATGGGCGGCACATGGAGTCCAAAATATAGTAGGGTGCCTCTCCATCAATAATCTACTAGCAGCAACATAATTTGCTGCATTATCTGTCACCACTTGCACTACATTTCTTCCCCACATCAGCTATCACCTCCTCTATAGCCTCACACAGGTATGTGGCATTTTTGAATTGGGCAGAAGCATCAATGGACTTCATGAAGACGGTGTCACCTGAAAAAATAAGCAAAACCAATTATTCAATAAATTAAAAAACATAAATGAGCCATATTAAATTATGAATCACTAAATCAAATTCAAATTTCAATGCATTAAGGGAAGTACAATTACCTCCGGAGGAAACTAGGAAATTAAGCAGCGTCCTATTTCTCCTATCGGTCCAACCATCAGTCATGATGGTGCAACCAATCATCCTCCACTGCTTGCGCTGCTCCTCTAATTGTGCTTTCACATCTGCCACCTTTTGAGTCAAAAGTGGGCCCTTTAAGTCATCTTCACTAGGGGCTTTGAACCCCGCCCCACATATGGTTATGGCATCAACCATGTTTTGCCAGAAAGGTGACCTATAACATGTCATAAATAAATTAATAAGTTACATAAGTATTGTAAAATGAAAAAGTTTTAAGTTTTTAGCTTTAAATTTGAATTCGATAATGAGATAATCTAGATTCTAAAATTTAAATATAAATTTTAAAACAATTAAACGAAAAAGAATTACCTGGTTACATGGAAGGGAATGGTGCAGTAGCACCAAAAGTCTGCAATTGACTTTTTTGCTGCATCATGTGCGTCCTTGTTCCAACCCATGCTCTCAAGCGATAGTTGGGAACCAGGAGTAGTGCGTGGTACAAAATATGAGTCCACCCTAGATTTACGAACTCTAGGGCCAATGCTAATACTGCCACTACCACTAGTAGTGGCAGCGCCACCAGCACTAGGAGTACGCATAGGCATAGCTGATGCAAAAACAAAAGCACTAGCACAAGCACTATCACTAGGACGGTATGGAGGCATGGAAGAAGCATCTCCAACAACACCAAGTCCCTGTCCAACTCCAACACTCACCAACTCCTGCTTCTGTTTCTTTTTCATTTCTTTTTGCATTTCAAAAGTTTCTAATTGCACTTCACGAACAACCTCAGGAGGTGCTTTAGTGCAACCCACTGCATCATGGGCGGGTATGCATGCAAGATGGTATTTTAATCTATTTATGCCTCCATGATATATTGTTTTGCAGTAGAAACATTTTGCGTCTCCTCTTTTCATTCCGGGAAAGATTTCAGCATGTTTCCAAGCAGGGTCTTTCTGACTGGGGTTTGAGACATTGTGAAAATAATAATACGGTTTGATTTGCAAATGAATGTGGCTGCAAAAGTAGGGTTTCTAAAATTATTTAAGTTGCAAGTAGGGTTTGTAAAAATATATGCAAATTCAAAAAACAATGATTTTACAAATTACAATGAATTATTTGTTAAAAAAACACAAAAAAATCAATTAAAATCGAACTTACCTCTTAGATTTGGGTTGGAATGCAATGCAAACTCCTCCCAATCACTGGTAATGAGCTCTCAATGCACCTCCTTGCTGGTATGAAGCTCCCCAAATGATATATGACCCTGGATTTGTCTTCAACAACTTGCTGGTTGCCCTCTCTTCTCCTCCTATTTTTCTTCACAACTCTCTCTTCTCCTCCTATTTTTCCAAATGAATGAAATGAGGTTGCTTTTAGGGCGAAATAGAAAATATAAGTCAAAAAAAAAATAAAAAAAACTTGAGTTTCTAATTTTTTTTGGCCTTTTTGGCCTTTGCTGCACCGGCCGCGTCCAGGGATCGGGACTCGCTTGGACGCTGCGCATCTGGCGCGTCTGGACGCGGCCGGGTCCGCGTCCGAGCGCCCAGGACGCGGCCAGGGTCGCACGGAGCGCGACTTGCCACGTCCGGGTGAGTCCTGGGGAGTCCCGGGACTATGGTTGGAACAATGTTTGAGACAGGTGAAGCAATCACCTTCTGAGATGATGCAGTTGGCATTAGCACCTGTAGTGACCTTTTTGAGTTTGCCCTATTGGCTGAAGCATCCTGATGAAGAAACCAAGCCACTGATTTCTTCCTGTTTCATAGAAGTGTTAATAATTTGGGTACCCCTGTTGCCTTATGATGATGAGACCATGAAGATCATTCTAAATATGATCGTGGAGAGTTTTCAAGATTTAGATGAAATTGGCAGTAATTTGTTTTCAAGAAGGGTTGCTATATTAAAGAAATTTTCAGAAGTTAGAGCTTGCATCCTTCTGATAAATTTTGAGATGGAAAATCAGATTTATCATTTGTATAATTAGCTCTTGACCTCGACATGGAGTGAACAAGAAGAGGGGGTGCTTGCAACTGTCATGAACATTCTAATTCTTACCATCAAAGAAGTTGATAATCTTCTTGAAAGTGTCCAATCCCTTCTCAAGGATGCTTATGAACATGAAGAGTAGATTTCTCCCACCGCTAATATGTTAATCAATGAAATTTTCAGTCAATGTGAAGAAAAGTTGAAACCTCTTATGAAGACTGTTGAGAACAAAGAGGAGATTTATGATGTTGAAGAGGAGGAAGAAAGTTGGAATCCCTTTGAATTCATAGAAAATGTTCAGGAGGTATCTACAGATTTGCATTTGCCCTTGCATCCTATTGAGGAATGCAAAATGTCCACAGTAGCTCCCGAAACACATGAATGTAATGTGACAGTTGAAGCCTTGAAGTCTAGTGAGGTATTCATGTTTCCTACAAAGGAGAACAGTGAATCGACATTCGTCAAGGAAACTCAAGTTGAAGATTCAACGAAAGAACTATTGGAACCAAGAGTTAACATGGGGATGTTTGAAGAGGCCGTAAGTGCAGATCCACAAGAAAGAGAAGTTCAGTTAGAAGAAGAGGAAGCTGAAATATCTTCCCATTTAAAAGCTGATTTGATCGTCCCCCTTGAATCATGTGTCGAAGACAATATGGAAGGTTGTAATGTCCCCAATTTAGCCCTACGCTCTTCATTTGGGTTTAGCCTATTTCTGGAAGCTCGTAGGCTAAGCAGAAGCTCGAAATTAGGGTTTCCAAACTTCTTGGAGGATGTTTTCGTCTTTTTGCGGAGCTTGCACTTGGAAATGTTGAACTTGGATTGCGGATTCCTTCTGGGTTTTCTGAGAGCTTCGCGTTGGTGGTTTCGGTTCGGCATTCTGAGCACTTTCGAGAATTTACTATTTTTAGTAAATTCTATTTCTGGCAGTGGTCCTGTTGACTTCGGCTTGGTTGGCTCTCATCTTCAGTATGTTCAGTTGGTTTGATCAATCTTGACCTTGGGAAGCATTTTTGGTGAGATATCCAGTTGATTTTAAAATGTTATACTTTAATGTTATATTTTATTATTGAGACCCCTTGGCCTAGTGAAGCAACTTTAAGTTGTTCATAAAAGGGGGATTTTGAGGGGTGGCGCCTCATGGAGTTATTTTATTATATTCTAAGGTCCAAAAATCAATGTTTGAAAAGGGACGCCCATCTTGAGGAGAAGATTAATTCAAATTAAAAGTTAAATTGCCTTGAGAAAAGAGATGCCATCTTTGGAGGGAAAAGGAGTTACTTCAAACTTGAAAATTAGGGTTTCTAGAAGCTTCTGGAGAGTTTTCACAAAGTTATATAAGGAGAGCTTGGGTCTTCATTTGGGCATCTGATATCTTGAGTATTGTTATGCTGCCGAAATGGTTGCTGGATTGCTTCGAGGAATGAATGCCTCCTAGCTTGGGCTCGACTTCGTGCTTGAAAGATAGCACCTAGTAGAGAAGTTTGCTAGTTATTGAGTGAATTTGTAGTGAGGTTTTGCATTGTTTTGATGATCTTGCATTTTGTAGCTGAGTACTTGCATTTCTGTCATATTCTGGATGTTGCTGAATATCATAGCTGATTCGAAGTTTCATTCATATATCAAAAATAAAAAAAGATATTGTTCTGGGTGTTGGTCATATCATCTTCTCTACTTGGGGCGACCTTACTTGCAAATTTGTGGGATTTTTAATGAAGTTTCTGATTTTATAAAGCAAATTCGTCATTTCTTGAAAGCCCTACTTTCTGGAGTGCTTTGGTATCCGTGCCATTAATTAATAGCCACTTTTAGCTGTCCTTTTTCATAACTAAACTAGGCGCCATCATTTTAAGAGTATTTTTGCATCAGTTTTCATGTAATTTGAGTGAGAAATGAGTGAGTTGTGAGCTTTTCATTGAGTTTATGTATTGCTGGTTCTGTAATTCATGTTGCTGGTCTGTCAGATCAGACTTGAGAAAATTGCATATTAGCGAAGGAAGGGTGTTAGGAATTCATTATTGACCTAGTGGATGACATCTTTACTATTGCAGCAACTTGTAGAGCTTAAATCCTTGATCTTGCAGGCATTCTACTTCTCATTGTAAGCTGAATAGTAGTACTGTCAGCATTTCTCTCATTTTGCTTATCATGTTTGTAATTGCCCACTGAATAAGTGGAAGAGGCTAGCTTGCCGCCTATTTACTTTGATTTGCATTGTAATATCGTACATCTCCGCCCTATGGTAGTTCCATTCCCACTCCGGGTTTGAAAGCACATTCTGGGTGTTGAGTTTACTTTCAGCATTTGTAGTGGTAGAGATCCTTTGACCATATGCTCGTCCATCTTGGACACATTCTTGGTTAGAGTTACTTCCAGTTGTAGTTTTGATTAATGTACTGACGATCCTCTTGCCATATGACAGCCTCTCTCTTGTTGAGATTGAGTGCACATTCTTGGCAAAGAGTTATATTGTAACTGCTGGTTTGATTTATCTAACCCTAACGGGTGTGTTGCATTGCTGATTGTAATTTGAGAATTGAAAAAAATTGGCCCTGTTCATTACAAAGGTGAAGCTACCAATAGTTATAAGGCAAGTTTCTCTTCACCTGAAGCCAAGCTATGATCGAAAGCTAAGGAATTGGAAGGCACTATGGATGGGATGATGAGGAATTTCCATCACATGCATGACAAGTTGAGGAGTACAACTCAAATGATCTTTGAAATCTTTATCCACCAAAGTGGTACTACATCATCTCAACCAACATATGAAGATTGCAGTTCAAGTTCACAAATTGCTGAAAATGTAATCCAAGTTCTTTCAAAGCTTGATGAAATTCATCGGCATGTTGAAAATCTGATTTATGATGTGCCAAGAGGAGTAGATGTTTGCTGCATTTCCATTGCTGATATGAAGTCCATTAAGGTTGCCTTGGAGGAAATCAAAACAAGTCTTTTGCACATCATTCGTAATAAAGACAAAGTGGCCAAAATTGCTGACAAGGCATTGGAGTGAAATAAGCTTACTAGAGCCAAGTTGTAGGAAGTGCATGAGACTTTAATTGAAGTTGAGAATCAGATTTCTGCTGTTCAATGTTCATGGGAGCAAGAAAACATAGGGAGAGCTGAAGAGATTCAGGAAATTCTTGATGAACTTGATCTCATACAAGAAACATGACTTGGAACGCTGTCCTGAGAGACCGGAGCATTCTAATTCTCATCAACAAGTTTTTCGGACTTTTGACAATCCCACGTATGAAGAAGGTGCTAGTAGGATTTATGAAAATCCTCTTTTTGAAAATGATGAGGGGATTTCTTCAGTAACTTTTGAAGAAGAAAATTTTAGTTTGTCCTCCAACCATGGAGAGATGGTACATGAGTTGCAAGAAGATGAATCTATTGCTGCTCCTAGTGCATCCATTCAACAAGGAATGGTGACTCAAGGATCACAAAGAAATGAAGACTTTCCTTTCGCTCTTCAACAAAGAGTTGATTGGCGTATGGATGAAGATTTTATTCATTATTTGATGAGGATGCTTGTGAGGTTATTGTCAGATTTTATTATGTCATCATCTTCTCTCAGAGTAATTGATTTTAGAATTGTATTTGATGAAGGATTCATGGAATCTTTCCGACAAATCATGACACAAGCTTCTGGATTCAATCTCTTCAACATAGGTTGGTTGAATACTTCTTGGAGTTTCAAGAAGCATCAATTTAGATGGAACGAGCGAATCAGAGGATTCGGGTGAGAACAGTTCTCCGTCTGAGAAGTGGTTCTTCATTGTTGTTGGTTTGGGATCCTGGCATTACTTGGCAAGAAGGTAATATAGAAAATTTTAAAGGGGATAAACCAACACATTATATTCAGAATGTAGTTGTGATCATTTGCTCTTATGTTGGGAAATGTCTCCAGTTGAAAATTAATATTTGGGGTTCCAAATATATTTGTGTGAAGATCAGTATGTATAAAAGAAGGTTTGTTGGAGAGATAAGTGCCAAAATTTCAGCCCTATGATTGCTGCTACCTTCTTTTTCTATCATTGTTTCATTACTTTTGATCATAAAACAGTGTTCGGGAAAGGAAATGTGATCAAAAGATGGTTTGTGGTGGCATTGGGACCCTTGTTGAAGGTGCCACCGAATTTATTCTTGAGCAGTCATGCCAACTTTGATGAAAAATTCTTATGTTGCAGCTGTTGCTTACCTTCTTGGATGTTGATTTTCCAAAAATAAGATCTCAAGGTGGTTATTTCAGACCTGTTTAGTAGTTGGTTAATTCATTTTCAGGTCCCTCTATCTCCTATTTGGACTGAATTTCTGCCTCAAATGAGCAAGGGAATGATTCAGTATGGTCAAAGTTCAGGTATGGGTTGTTCATTGATGGTTGATAGTGGGTTTCTTGGTTCCAACTCATACATTATTGTTTGGGGCAGCGAGTTATTAGCTGATTTGATTTGTCGATTTGAGACTCTTGAAGTGAACTATGTAAAGAATTCTTGGAGTTTTTTCAGTGATTTTAGTTTGCTTCAAAGGAGGCATTGTACATCCTTATGGATAGAGATGGAGTGTGGAGCTTTGTTCTTTGTTTGGCATTGGTTTGGTGACATGATTGAAAACATTTATGTTGCTGATCAGAATTATGACAGCGAGGTTGGCATGGTCTATAGACTGATATGGGACCTGGGCACTGATATGTTTGGTGCATTGTCTTTTGTGAAACAAGATATGTTGTTCCTCCTTTGGTATGCAGATGTTTTGATCAGGGTAGTGCAACGGGTTGGAGGAACAGTGTTCTTGAGAATGATTTGGAATCCTGGAATCACTTGGGTTTGCAGTTCTATAGTTGAAGTTGAGGAAGCCAATGTTGGTTTTCTAGAGTTTACTCCCATGGTGTTCCATTTTAGTTTTTTTGCAAAGTAGCTACCCGAGGAGTTGACAGAGATGGTGTAGTATTTGATTGCTCTACTTGTTGTAATCAGGTGGTCTCTTGTGTTGGCATCCAACAGAGCAGTGCTTTTAGCGCTTGGTACTATCGATCTCCTAGGTTGATTTGGGACCCTAGGATCTTACTTAGTTTCAGTTTGGTTCAACACTGTGATCTTGGAGTAGCTTTGGAATTGCTTGAGGACAAGCAATTTTTGGGAAGGGCGGATTGTAATGTCCTCATTTTAGCCATATGCTCTTCTGTGTTTGATAGCCTATTTCTGGAAGCCTGTAGGCCAACCAAAAGCTGTAATTAGGGTTTCCATTTTCTAGGAGGTTTTGAAGGATTGCATGCGAGATTTTTTGATGCATGTCTGGTGGAGCTTTCTGGGTTTTTGGAGAGCTTCGGGATGAGGTAACATGCATGACAAGATATTGACTTGCATTTTTGGTTGTTTCCTTGGCAATTTTGGAGGCTTGCATGTTGATGCTTTGCAGATTGGATTCTGGATTCCTTCTAGGTTTTCAGAGAGCTTTGTGGTGATGCGACATGCAACTGAAACTGAGGACTTTTTCCGAACTTACTATTTTTAGTAAGTTGTGACGACTGCTCAAAATATGGAGAAAATGAGTTTGGAACAACTTACTATTTTTAGTAGTATGCTATTTTTAGTAAGTACTATTTTTGGCAGTGCCATTTTTAATAGCAATTCAACAGTTCAGTGCAGTGGATAATTCTGGCAGGGCAGTTTTGGCAACTTGGTCTCCAGCATTGGAGGTGATTATTTTGGCAAATTTGATTTTTGATGGAAATAACATTTTAAGTGAAATTATATCGTAGGCTAAGTGGACAACTTCAAAAGGGGGATAATATCATAATGTTTATTATTATCTTGATGGATGCCTAGGAGAAGAAATAAGTGCTTTTATTAAAATATTTCACTTGGACGCCTCATCTGGGAGATGTTAAATACTTCTAAAGTCAAAAAATTACCTTGAGGTTGGGACACCACTTTGGGAGGAGGTTATTATTTTATTAAAAAGGTATTATGTCCCCTATTGTTTGGACGCCAAAAATGAAGATTGAAAAGTGAAGTTTAAAAATTAAAATAACCACAAGCAGTTAGGGCGTACTTTCTAGAAGACACTGGAGAGTCATTTCAGAATCTATAAAAGGAGGCCATTGCTACTCATTTCTCATCTATTGTTGCTTATTGTAACGTTATTCTGCTAGAATGTTTTCAGAGCCAGCTTTGAGGAATGTAAGCCTCCTAGCTTCTTCTCAATCTTCGTGCTTGAAAGAGAGTACCTAGTTGAGTTTTTTAGAGGCTGCTTCTCATTCAAACTAGCAGACAAAGCATCAAGGTTGGAGATTTAAAGTTTTGTTAGTTTTGCATTGCTGGTTAGGGGTTTGGCTGTAGTAGTTTTTAATTCATAAATCATTGTATGCATTTAGTTTGCTTCTGGGTATTGTTCCTTCGCTTTTGTCCTATCTAGGCGGCTCATACTGCAAGTTTGCATAATTTTTAAAGGTGTCTATGAATTTATCTAGCAAATTGCCCTTCCTAGAAGTTGTTCTTGTCTGTGGGAACTTTGGGAATCGTGCATAAAATAATATGTAGTGTTTTGCATTTGTTTTTGAGGTTAGATTGGGTCGCCATCATTCTTAGTGTCTATTGCATTTTGTTTCATGTCATTTGGTGAAGTTTTGAGCATGTTATGAGCATTTTAGCGAGTTAAATAGTTGCTGGTCTGTAGTTTCAGTTTGTTGGTCTGATATTTCAATTTGTAGAAGTTGGAGTTTTTGGGGTGGGTTTTCATATTTAGTGAGTCTTTGAAGGTTGGAGATCAAATCTTAATATTGCAGCTTCTCAGATACCTTGACCATTGGCTTCTTGCATGATTGATTCTAATTGTAAAACTGTTTTAGTAGTACTGATTAGCTCATATTTATATTCTGTTATTTTCTATTGTATTCGCACACTTAGTGGAAGAGGCTGGCCTTTCCGCCTTGTTTATTTTGTTTAAGCATTATCATTCCCACCATTGGTGGAAGAGACAAGTCTTGCCATCTTGCATATTGTACTGGGGTTGGCTTGCCGCCCTTCTTTACTTTCAATATTCATATTGCCGATCGACTGAGCCGTCCATTTACTTTCTGTACTTGCATTCATACTACTGATGAACTATGTTGTCAAATCACTCCCGCTGAAATACGCGGTTGAGTTGCATAAACTTTACTTTCTAGCATTGTACTCCATTTAGTTTGTAGACTAACTATCCTTGGCGCCATATGCTCACACCTTGCCCAACATTGGGATCCTGGTGTACATTCTTGGTGTAGGGTTACTTTCAACAGTTGATTTGATTTTGGCTAACGTTGACGGGTGCCATTGTTGAAGTGTTGTTGCAAAAATTTGAAAAAAATTATAAGGGGGCCTTTGGAAAGATGAACAAGAAGATCCTTCTACTATGTTAGAATCCTTACCCATGGGATTGAGATGTATCAATGCATTTAGGGATGCATCAAGGCTACTCATCTAAGGTTGCACATTGTGAAGCCTACTAGGTCCCTTATAGTCTACAAGAGAATGGGACAAGTCCCGTATGAAGATGAACTAGAGGAGCCTTCTACAATGTCAAATCCTTAACCATAGGATTGAGATGTATCAATGCATTTATGGATACATGAATGCCACTCATCTCAAGGTGTACATTGCAAAACCTACTAAGTCCCTTATTGTGTATGAGAGAGTGCGAGAGAATTAAGAAATTTTCTTCGGTTTAGTATTTATGAGTTTTTTTCTAATTTAAAAATTTCCTTTTATTATTATTTAATAAATTTTTGTCTCTATTTTTAATTTTTAATGTTGATTTTTTCAATAAGTTTCTAGTTCTTTAGTTGAAAGGGATTGGAGCATATGTGGATTCATCCATTCTATGAAGCATAATAGATTAGTAGTAGTACTGGATGAAGTATACTAGGCTAGTAGCTAGATTATTAGCTACCGGCCTATTATGCTTCATAAAATGGATGAAGTCATATGTACTCCCATTTCCTTAAATTGAAGAAGTGGAAACCTATTGAAAAAATTAATGTCAAAAATTAAAAATTGAGACAAAAACTCTTAAAATAACAATACAAGATTTTTTTCAAATTAGAATGCAACTCGTAAAATTCTGAAGCTATGAAAAAATCCTAATTGCCATAATTTATTGCAAATTTTTATTGATATAGGAGTATCCTAGGGGTTGAGAAATAGTGCATCAACGAAAAAAGTTTCATTGTTTTTGTTGTGATTTGTTGTGTTTTTATGTGATGTTTTTGTTGTAGCTTGGAATCCTTAATAATATATTGCAATGCCATGCAGTCCATTGTTTGTGATATTGGTGCTGCGTGGGGCACACAAGCTTTAAAAGACTTTTTCCTGTGTGGAGATAGAGTAAATTCTCATGGAATTGTACAAAGTCACAAGATTTAAAAGACTTTTTCCTGTGTGGAGATAGAGTAAATTCTCATGGAATTGTACAAAGTCACAAGCTTTAAAAGACTTTTTCCTTTGTGGAGATACAGTAAATTCACATAGAATTATACAAAGTAGGGCATGCCATGAAAGTACCACATATTTGCAAGCAATCTTTGTCAAGCCTTGTAGGATTAGGTTGGATATGTTAAGGATCCATTTTTGGGTTGATAGGTAGAAAAAGACTAACACTCTTTTGTTAGTTATGTTAGATTGTTTTGAATGGTCAAAAATGCTAAAGTGGAATTCAAAGGCGTACATTTGTAGTTTAGGATCAATAAAGTTGATGGATGGAAGCTAAAGCATTAGATTATATATGTGTGGCATGATAAGGATCCTTCAATTCATGCGCATAGTAGGAAGGTGCATAGTCACTATGTCAACATAAAAGTAAAATCATCCTTCTGTAGAGATTGTTGAAGTATGGGTGGAAGGTAGGTTGAGGTTTGCGTGAAAGTTGGATTGAAGTTTGTGTGAAGTCAAATTGAAGGACCACAATCTTGAGAGCTAGAGAGAAGCTAAGAATGAGGATAATATAGTTCATAGACATATTTGAAATTGTAAGTGGTTAGATTGTATTGTATGTTAGAAATTAAACACACAAACTCATATGCACAAGATCTTAGCGAGGAAGAAACAAAGATATAAGTAGGAAGCCATCATTAAATATAAAAATATAAAGTGGCATTTCATTTTCTTCCATCCCATAATTCTTGTAATGTCCTTGGTAGGAATGCTAGCCGGATTTCACCTAATTTTAGAATCAATAATCCAAGTTGTATTTGATCACTAATATCGCAAGATGGGCAAGTTGAGAGTATATAAAGATTGAGATGTCATATAAGAAATTAATGTCAAACTTATTGGCGGCAAGCAGTCCTGTTTACAATCAAAGATAAATATGTAGATATGATCAATACCATCAGTAGATTACAAGCTTACCTAATCAATGCCAAACTGATAGATAACAAGCAGATTTAATCAATGCCAAATGAGTAGATTACTATCGGACCAATCGATGCCAAACGAGTAGATTACAAGTGGAGCTTGGATCAAACGCCAAATTGACGGATAAAGATATGCAAATTTAAAATAGGATCTAGTGATTAATCATCCAAAATCTTCTTACAATATCAAATGCAATAACATTCTGGCGGTAAACAACGCAGAAGTTTGCAATGTGCAACTATTATTATTTCAATAATTCAAGCACTGATTTGTTATAGCATGTCTCCAAAGATCATCAATTAGTAGGAACATTACACTATAAATTAATATAAAGACCAGAATAATCAATAATGAATTGGCAGCATACCATTTGAGGAACAACATATTTAGTGTAAGAAGTAGATGAACATTACCCATCGAAATATGATAATAGCAAAGGCTTTCAAAAATATATTTGCAACAAAGGTACAACCCTATAAACAACTAGAAACAACAATATAGATCTTTATTTCCAGATGTGAATAGCTGCAACAATAGTACGATCCACAACCGAAGATGTGTGGCTCACAATAATACAAAATATTGCATTTAAATGACTATGATACCTCTTTGGAGAGGAGATACCTCTTTGCGTTTCAATAGTCTATTGTAGAATCATGCTAATTAGGACAGCTAACATAACCCAACAAATATTCCATTAAGGCTTATAGTAGTTTAGAATACATATGATTTTCCCCAGCGTGTACAACAGTCCTTTTGGAAATGCTATGGCTGCAAGGAAAATGCTGCAATTTCTTTATGATTTGGAGGTGACACTTTAATATATGAAATCACTTCAATAAAATAGTACGGTTGGATAATATACGCCCCTCAAAGACTGTACGACAAGGTTAGGAAAGTATGCCCCACTCAACTGTCATGCCCAAAATTTTGACTCGAAAAAACCTCAATTTTTTTTTTTTTGTTTACTTAAATCGAGCTACCACCACTTGCAAACACGTGCTAAGAGATGAACACAGTCAATACGTTAATTCGCAACACAATCTATTCGAATGGATAACCATGACCCCCCAACCTATAACTCTTCCCTTAAGTCGCAACACTGAGGAAAGAAATTAATGCTAAACAATTAACCCACCTCCCATTATTATATCAATATTATTTCTTTTATTTAGCCTCAAAATATATTATCTCAATTTAGTTCATTAATAGTATTTACTCATTAATTACAATATTAATTTTATTACTATTTAATTAAACAACAATAATGCTATTTATTTATAAAATTATATTACTAAAATAATGTTCCCATTCATTAGATATCCTAATACAATATTACCCTTTAATATCAATAATTTACTAATACCAATGTTACAATGTAACTTTAATACTTGTTTTAATAATACCCTTGCTATCAATATTTTAAAATGATATTATCATAAATTCACTCTTTAATTTACTAATTACCCTATTATACCAATATTACTATAGGTAGAATAAACCCTTCTAAAGTTTCTATTTTCACTCTAAATTATTATTATTACCCAAAATATTAATACCAATATTCCACTTAAAATCTAAGTTAATTTTTCTTTTTTTACTTATTTCAATTTTTCACTCATTGAGCTAATAAAGTAAGAAAAATGATCTTGTGTAAATGTTTTTATTTGAAAAAATTACTTGGTATAATCCACATACTAAAATTTAAAAGATAAAAATGATGTTTATTTATTTATTTTATTTTACTAACAATATTAACATTAATATTTATCCTATAATATTAATATTATTATTTTAGGTATTATTGTTTGACTATATCAATGTTCTTATAATGATATATGTACAAGAATTATTTTTATTATTTTTATTTTATTATATATATACAAATTAACATCATTATTAATGATGATATTGATACCATTCTTTTTATTTTTTAAATCACATATCAATATTTTAATTTATTTTTCATGCTATCAGTAACATTTTTATTATCACATTTTACTATTGATAATACTATTTTATTCAATCAATATAATAATTCTTTTTTTTTAACCATAATAATAACACAATTTTTCCAACATTTAATTGTGACTATAATATCTTCAAATAAACTTATAATAATAATATTATTACTTATCCTCTTCAATACAATTATTACCCAACTACTATTATTTACTTGCCGTTATAAATTTCTTACGAAGATTCATAGAAATAAGTAGAATGCATAGTAATACCATTATAGATATATCGAAGATAATATTAAAATAAGATTATATTTTAAACGTGGTTATTGAGAATGAAACATTTAAAAAGAGCAGTAATGAGCATTTATTTTGAGAGATCAAACAACTCTTATTTAAAGAATATTATATATTTTAATCAATTCTATATTCTCTCATTATAGTCAATATATTTGAAGACAACTAACTAAATATGATGGTTCACTAATTGCGAAATAAACAAATATAAAATAAAATAAAATAAAACCCTAAATTATTGACACAGCCCATATCCCAACTATATTACTTCTTAAATGCGAGAAACAAGAGTAAGACAAATAAATCAATAAGTCCAATAAATATTATAAATATGAGTATTCTTTTTAAAACTATTCTTATTTCAGTCAAGTCAATTGACAAACTATTATAAATTTTAAAATGAACCCTTTCATGCATATCGTGTTTGCAAAACTACTATTCATGGAGTCTGAAGCACGCACATGCTGAAATAGTTTGAGAGGAATCAATTCGCCGCACAGCTGAAAAAAATTGCTAAAAAATAATAATTTAAAATTTTATATTTAAAGATGGAGGTTATTATTTTATTTTATTTTATTTAGTTTTGAGATTTTGATCTGTTGCTTTCAAGTAGAAAAATTCACTTTCCAGCGTATATTTCTAATCAATTGTACCATTTTTAATCTCTAATTATAAAAAACGAACATTTGTTAATACTAATAAATATGGAAAATATTGAGCTAAACTCTAATTATCATGCTTGCATAACTATCTTCCCATCTTTGGATTAGCTGCGATGCCTAAGAGAAGGTTTATATATCGCTTAATCTCTTTCCTTCATCAAATAATTATAACACAGGTAGTTATCAATGGCTCAACCATTCTTTCAAAGGATGATGCCACTATTTACTCCTCTTAACACAATAGTATATCTAAGAAAACTAACATCAACATTATTCTTTTCACCAGGCTCTTTAGCTAGTTAATCGTAGACATTAACAAGATATCAATGCTAATATTCATGCTAAAATTAGGAGTAATTTCCACGCTGGTAATTCAGGATTAGAGACTCAGAAGGAGGTTGGTGCTAGTACCTATTGGTATTAATATACCTGTCTATCTTGGGTCCTTCTTAGAATTTGACCATTCAGAAATCTATTGTGATGCTTATCATTCAGCAACCAAGGACGCTTTTGCGCTAAAATCTTGGGTGGAGTGAGAAAACATATGAGTACCTACCACAATTAATGCATAGACAGGGACACTCAGCTTTTACTCGAGCACAACATACGAAGGGAGATGCCAATGAGATTGGCTAGGTAAGCACATCCCAGTACCTATGAATGAATGAAGATTTTTAATAACGTCCATGAGGCCAAACAGCCTATGGGACCCACTGATCAGCAGCAGAAAGGAACACAACAGCAGCCCAAAACAAAAACCACCGCCCAACAATTACTTGATCTCCCTTTCTTTTTGGATTTTGGATCTTTTGCTATGTATTTTTATCAAGTAATCAGCACTTTTTGATATTTTCTCTGCCTCAAACAGACTGTTTAGAGTGTCCACATTTAGAATCTCGAAATAGTTGACCCGAATATCCACATAAGCTGGACATTCCATGATGTAATGCCATTCCGTCTCAACATGCTTTAAAGTACAAAACCTGCATATCCTATTAGCCCATTCTTCTTTAGGTGTCGACCACCTACCCATTTCACACCTCAGCTGGTGTGAACTAGTCCTTAGCTGAGCAATTAGCATTTTGGCTTTCCATTTTATATCCGCTCCTATATAGTTCTTTTGAAGGTGGTCACATGAGGGATTAAAGTGCTTGATGTAATATTCTCTTTTCCTTGATAATTCTCTTTCCCACATGTTTTCTTTGACTTTTTGCTGCACGCACATTTTGATTGCCTTAATGTTATTTGGACAGTTATCTATGTTGATATCCCATTTACTCAGCCACTTGTTATTTTGCTTCATCCACGTGCTCTTCCTTCTACTTAACATCTCTCCTGCTGCCATTTTGGGCCAACGGGACATATCCATGTTCTCTAGCCTCTTTAGATAACCTAGCAAACGAATCATAGCCGATGCCTCCACAGGTAGGGCCCCAGCTTCAGCTAAGACAATCTCATAGGGAACAGACGATTTTATTTTTAGGCTACTTGTGATTAGATGTTTTTGCAATCTTTCAATTTGTCTCCATTTCATTGCTGAAGTACTGCCACCCCAAACTTCACAACCATAAAGAACCACTAGCACCACTAACAACCCAAAGAGAGTTTTCTTAGTTTTCCAATCCCATAATTCAGCACTCCTACATCTGTTTTGCAAAGAGTATAAAGCTTTCCATCCACCTTGGATCCTTTTCGCTCTACAAGTCTCCCAGCTAAGTTTATAGTGAAAGTCAAGGCCAAGGTACTTATAATCACTAACCACTTGTAAGGGACTGCCGTCGAAGACAAATTATGTAGCTTCTTTCTTTCTCTTCAAGGTAAATATCATAACCTTAGTTTTGCTGGTGTTCACCTGCATCCCAACCTCTTGACAAAATAGTTCAAGAGCTTTCAAGTGATCTCTCAAGTCCCGCGTTGTTTTTTCCATTCGAACAAGATCATCAGCATAAAGCAGCAATTTTATAACACAATTGGTCAATTCAACTCCTCCCCCACCAAAATTGTCTAACCATTCCTCTAATTTGTCAAAACGAACCCTAGTCCTCTGACAACATCATTTATCGCAGTAAAGATTTGGTCAAATTCATACGAGGAAACTAGTAGACTAGTATTCTTGCGCCAATACAAAACTCCACTTTTTTGCTTTACCCAACACATTGAATTCATTATCCTTTTAACTCTCGGTACTGGGGCACTCAACACACAAGGTGAAATCGAAGGATTATGCAATGTCTAAGAATTGTGCCAAGGAGGATTTCACAAATCTGGCAACAATAACCAGCCAACGATCGAATTAAATATCTCACTTGGCATAAGACTGCAAACGTAATTCTTTTCTTTTTGTTACTTGTGTTAGATGCCTTAACAAAACGGTAGACTGCAGTTCCCGTAGAAGTCATTGTCAGCATTACAAACATATTATTTTTGTTCTTTGACTAGCATATTTGGTAGGGACGATGTAGATAGGGGTAATGGAAATATTTTATTTATTTTTATGGGGTGCACTTCTAACAGCAGTGTATGTGTTTATTCTTTAGCTTTACTGGCGGATTGATTCAATAATAGTGTTGATCACTGCACTACATCCCTGCTAGGAAGAACATGACAACACCTTCAAACGTTGATAGTTTCCTATATTTTGTGTGCAATTAGAGATTTAGCAACACTAACAGCCATCACCAAATAAGGCTCGTGGAGAACTGAATATCCCACTATAGTGTGCGTCCTTTTATGGTTTTTGAACACATATGAAAGCCAGATGAGGTCCAAGATTGAGAAAAGATTTTGGGGAGACTTTGTTTGCATTTCGAACTCCTATCTATTCTATTTATTTATTTTTATTTGTTCCAGTGATGTGACTTCCTCAAGTATATGTTGTGATATCGACATCTCAAAATACATTTTGGTCCAGATTTGAGTTTCTATCGAATTCCACAAAATGCATTTTCTAGCTTCCTTTTTTTTCTCTTTATATTTTACGCTTAAGTTTCCATTTTTATTTCTTCCTCAGGCTTGTTGTAAAGGCGACAGATATGAGGGGTTTGACACAAAGGATCTCTACCATCTGAGTATTGAGGATACTCAACAGATAACTAGGATGTATTATTTATTTATCAATTTTTTTTTTCTCTTTCTTTCTTTATTTAACCCTAAATAGGAAGGGTCTGGGGTTCGAGACCTTGCATCCTCCTCTCTCTACTCTTACGTCTACGCCTATGATCGGGAGAGCACGAGGCACAACCAAAAAATTTCATTAAACAATGCATATAAAAACCCCTAATATACTTTGGTTTTGATTCATCCTTTTCGATTCAGACTATACCCAAATAATAGAGTACATGCTTTGTTTTTCTCATACTAACCATAGTACTAGGTTTCAATATATTTCATTTGATATTCTCAGAAGTCAGTCAATATGTCTTGTCTACACAGCATTTCGATCTTTTACACAATAAATTTCCTCTATTTGGAAAAACATGCATTTTTAGTGAAAATCATAGTCATTAGCCCAATCTATCTATGTTGTAAAAGCTATAACAGGTCTTGAACAGTTAACATTACATTTCTTGAGCTTTTTATCATATATAATGCAGTGAGCTAACTATAGCGAGGAAATTTTCTTTGTATGTAAGAAGATATATGCAACACTTCCCATGATACCAGTAATAACACTACTAAGAACCTATTATGTTAATATAGGCTTTTCTTTTGTCATCAAGGTGAAATACATCATTTCTCTTCAATTCAACAATCCCTTGTTTCCAGTAATATTGTATAACATGCCAAACGGGGACTTGCTCTTTACATTATTCATTTTTCCAACAGGATACTACCCTTTGATGTTGTGAACATTATTGAGAATGTGATGAAAGAAAAACACACAAAAGGGATAGGATTGCTCTTTCCATTTCTACATAGAACATTATGGACTCATCTCCCTAAAACTTACATTATTACCACAACATTTGAGATAACAAATGGCTTGCACATCCATGAACAAGGTCTTGCTCTGCACCCTACTATAATGGCGTCATGGAGCCTCGTGGGCTCTAGCCATACCCCCGAGCAAGGAATGGTTTTGGCCCCACGATGATGTAATAGGGCCTTCTCAACTCTCACAAATAAATACAAATAACATAACCTAAAATTTCATGCATACATGTTTTCTACTTGCCCTATTCAACAATGAACTATACAACATGCCTCCATCTTGCCACACAATTGAAACAAGAGAAAATGTGAGTGGAAGAACTTATCTCTTTTATTTTCGATGAAGGGACTGAACTCTTGTATCCATCTTTCCTTTCCAAACCAAGCTACCTTCCTCACTATCTCCGAAGGAGATGAACTCCTCTCCTTTTCTCATTCTTTCTACCATCTTCCCTTCAATTCTCCAAGAGGAGAAGTGGGTAACACCCCACTCTTTCTTCCCCTCCAAGATATATAGGAGTTTCAACTTGCAACCTTTTTGGGATGGGGAGGTGTAGAGTGTACCTCCTTTCATTAATGAGGATCTTTTTCTTATTCAAGAGGGTAACATGCATTTGGACAACCTTTCAATATTTTCACCCCATCCTCCATCAAAATTCGTCTCTCTAATATGAGGTCATTTCAGGGGTCAAATCATGTCCTTGGGACATTATTGTATGCCCACTTGACACCTACCACTATGGTATGCACCTAAGGGTTTATTTTTACATCCCAACCAAGGAAATTGACCAACAACCCTCTTTAAAAGACCCTCTTAAGGACCTATCCGAATTTCAACTTGGATAATGGTTTCCAAACCTTAACCCCAACTTACATTTCACATGACATAAAAATAAATACCCTATCAACCCAAAATAGAAATTATCCCTTTTATATCAACCCTCACCACTTTACTCTATAACATACTAACTTTATATCTTTCCAAGCCTCAAAAGGGGTCAAATTCATGATCACAAGGAGATGTCTCTCCGTTGCATTCTCAATGGTCTTCCCTTCCCGTGCTAACACCCTTCCTTTCCTGCACATTACCAATGAAACAATAAGTAACAATTATATATCATATTAATTTCCTAGTTGAATATCCTAAGATTTAACTGTACAATAATTCCATTTAAAATTTTAATTCATATTCCACAAATTACAAGTGCATAACACCTTCTTGGTAGTGACAATAAAACATAACGTAAAAAATGAAATACAATATTATTGCCACACAATCACCCTATTTTTCACTCGCAATATATCTAACCATCTTAGTTAGAAAGCATATAACAAATTAATTTTGGTAGTAATCACATGTGAAGCAATTACAATATTATTGTAATTGCTGTGATTCCCCATCAAAACTGATATGACTTGCACAAAATGGCAATACCTCCAATATTTTTGATAAAATAAGCAAACAAATTTGATATCACCTTTTAACTGCAATAATCTAAAAATGAATCTGTATTTGATCAACACAATAAAGTCCACAAATTAAAACACTGAAACTGCAAGGATTCAACACTCTAGTGACCTTTGGATGAAATGACCCTAGTGGTTAGGAGGGTTTTCATCCCTAAAATACCTTACCACAGGGTTTTCATTCTTAGGCAAAATAAAAAGAACTCACGTTTATTCTTTGGAAGAAGAAATTCATAAAATGAGCAAGAAGACTCTTTTCTATATCTAATCCTCCTTATATAACTTTTCAACGGAATATAATTTAATTTTATATTCCTTTTAATATTTTTCTTCAAAGTTATAAATTATTTGAAGTGTTTTTAAAAAGAATCACTTTTAGGATCTTTGTCCTAGCGACACTTTTTAATTACACTTATAACAACCTTTTTGTAAATAACTAAACATAAGTCACCTTTTTCAAATATAAGTAAGGTTACATTTTGACAACTTAAATTTAATTATTTAAATATTCCCCTTTTGCCAAATTAAGAATATAGGCTGAGGGTCTTCATCAATCCATGCTTGAGAAGGGAACTTGTTCCCAATTTATTTCCCACAGACTATTAATATTTAATGCAGTTTATATACTGAATATGCAGAGGACGTGTATCCAGATTTAAATCAATTCAACAAAAATCGGGTAAATGTAAGCAAGAGTGATATTGAATATTTAACAAAGTGCAGATACAATTAATCAACTTAGAAAATTACACAGTTTGAGAAATCACAGTACTCATAGATGTCAATATTACAAATGCTGACCTGGAACATCATTTTTGAAACACTCCGTAACCACCAACACTTCATTTCCTATATTCGACCCCCAAAACTGAAGCAAATAACTCTTTCATGTATGGAAGCCCAGATAATAGTATGACAGTATAAGGTACCTTCATTAAATATTATAGAGGAGTCGATATCTCCCTTTTTGACTGTGCTGACCTCTAAATCATCCTCCTAGTCAGCATTCAGGAGTACAGTGCTATTACCAAGGGTGGCGGCTCATATTTGAAGGCTATGAATGGATAAAAGGTGACTGCAGTGGCTATATTTGAAGCTACAATGATCCTTTCCCTTATTGTGATTTCCCAAGGCACCATAAAAAAAGCTTTGCATGTTTTGATGTCTGATGTGGGGTCCAAACAGATATAAATTAAACCTCCTGCTTATTTCAAACGCCCCGACTCCTCCATATTTTATGCACTCCCATGTGTAGCAGCTCCAAAAACATCAAGCACAGCGGCAACTAGAATAAAGATAATTGGCTTAAAAAATATAAATGTTGTTTCCTTCTTAGCTGCGACTCCTGCTTAGGACCTGTAAAGCTCACTCTAATATGGACAGGTTGGCAATTAAAATATCAATCCTTGGACAATAAATATTAAATTGCCTCCCTCATTAAGGGTGAAGTTTGGCATGACTTCCCTTTACAAGAGTTTTTCCATTCAATAGGAGTTCCATGTCTTCAATGCATATTTCTTAAACCTCTAAAATAGACAGTGGTGGTAGAGTATAGAGAAGCAGTGGCTCATACAGGATTGACAGCTCACAATAAAGATTGGCGGCTCTATTTTCCAATTCATTCGTAGGTCTTTCTTTGGTTTTAATTAAAGTGAAGATAGTCTAAACTTCCATGACTCCTCAGTCCTTTATAAGTATCGCCCAAGCTTCAGCTACGACTCGGCGGTTAACACTTGATCAACCAACTTAATAGATATATTCATTTCAATCTGCAGTTTAATACTTATGACGGTAGAAGCATAGAGAAGTTGCATATTGATATTCCACTATTGCATACATAATTAAAACCTTATTCGATTAGAAAACTCAGCAAAATGATTAACCTGTAACCTCACCAAAAATCTGAAATTCTCCTTCATAGAAGACTTTGCAAATTTCCCAATTGTCAATTGAGCAATGAAGCTCTTTGTGAATCTTGTAGTGATTTCACCTGAAATTGGGTTTGGGTTTTCGTCCAAATCCCCAAACTCGAGGTTTTCTGTCCTCAAGCTCTTGAAAACCTAGTTCTCCAAAACCAGAAAATATCCAAGCATATCTGCAAATGAGCTTCCCAAAAAACTTTTAATTCCTCTTTCCGTAATTGCTCCAGCCTTTTCTTGAATGCCCCAAATTTACTTTTAGTCTTACTCCTTATTTCTCCAAAAAGCGACTTTTAGTAAAATATTTAACCTTTTTGACTAAAGTCACTTTTACAATAAATTGAAATAATTAAATTAAGTTGCCCTTTGTTTTATGTTTTTTGACAACTTAATTAATTATTAAAATACTTCCTGCAACACAACGAAACCATGGAAAATACACAATCCTGAACCAAGATGATATCTAATGGTGCCAAAATACCTTAGAACTCCTCGAAACATCAAATAACCCTCCTGGAACGACCAACGGTCACCGAGAAAGCTAGAGCTACATTCAATACTGTCATAATCGAAAACGGGGACATTACATTTTTCATGAGCAAATTAATGAAGTTTTTATGAGCAGATTTATGAAGGAATCGTGAGCAGGTTTGAGAAAGCAAAAGAGGTTGGTGCCTCCTCTCAAAAGAGATTGGTGTCTCTTGCTGAGTTAGTGCTCAATTGTGGGGATTGGTGTCTCTAGTGGGTTGGTGCCTACAAATCATATAAGAAGGGATTAGTGTTTCCTGGAGGTTGATGCCTACAAAGAAAAGCTTTGTGTCTCTTGCTAAGTTGGTGCTTGGTAGTGAGGGGGTTGGTGCCTACAAAAAATGTAAGAAGATTTTATATATAAGCAATATTTTGCCATGGTTTTCTCCCGTAAGGATTTCCACGTAAATCATGTGTTCTTGTGTTGCATAATTGTTAGATCTTGTGTGATTGATATTGCTATGGTTGTTGACTTTTGAAAAAATAAAGTATTATCTTATATTGATTCACCACCCCCCTCTCAATATAAACCTGTGCTCATCATGGAGGATGCATGATAACCTATGTCCTAATAGGTTATCCGCCATATCAATTAGATTTTTATCTCCTACCTTTGTTGCCCTCTTTGCTTCCTAACTGTAGAAACCCCTGTTCTCACTGTTTTTCTGATTCTGTCTGTTTTGCTTATTTTTGAACGTTTTTAATGAATAAACCATTGAAGTGCGATTTTGAAAGAAATTGCATTTAAATTTAAATAAAATAATACAGCTTTGGAAACAACATAATCTATTTCAAATACTGATGCCAGACTATTATTTAATCTTCTGCAATGATTACAAATAAGATCCGATAACATGCAACTAAAAAGGCAACGATATTTTGATGAAAACCTGATTATTGCAGCAAGTTGAAAGAAAACTCTGTGAATGTTCTGTGATAACTTCTGAATGAAGATATCTCTCTGAATGCAATAGATCAGTTGATATTTCACAGCCTCTGAACTGCAACACTGAAGATGGCTCGTTCTCCAATGCCTGTAGACAACTGAAACCCTTGGCTTCGTTCTCCAGAAGAAGACTTGATCAAATTTTTTTTTCATAACATAATGAGCTCTGTTTTTCAATGAAAACCCTTATATCCTCAAGAGGGTCGACTTTTCTCAAAAAGGCATCATTTAAATAAAATTGAATTTTATCTTTTAATATTTCCAATGTCTCAAACGCACTTTTAATTATAAATTATAATTAAAAAGTGGCCCCCTTCAATGTTGGTCGAACCCTTCAAGAAATCACTTAAGTTATAATATTAAATAATATTATAACTTTATATTATAAGCTTCAATAATTAATATTTTAATTTGACAATTAAAATATTAATATCTTTCTCAATTTACGTCCGATTAATGAACCGTCTGAAGCTGGTGAATAAGTGAGTGATCTTGCACATGACCAAACCATACTGCTAAAAATAGCAGGGGTGCTCCGCTGAATGCCAAATACTGCTAAAAATAGCAAGTCAGGGAAAAGACATCCAAATGAGCCCGAACGAAAGCCAACTGGTAAATTCTGACAATCCGAAGCCAAACCAAGCTCCATCAAGAGACCCTCTAACCATGCATATTAGCCTACGAGGGCTAAGAATAGGCTAAATCCACCGAACTCTGATGCTCGCAAAATTGGGGACATTACACTAACTTTGTTTCAACTCCTCTTTTAATTAATTAATTCTTAGGGAATAAGTTTCCTTGTCTTGGAAAGATGTGTCTATGGTGGATGGGGATGGTTGAGGAATCACAGATACTACAATAATGCTTTGAGGAGGGGGTAACAAGGCAACAACTTTATTATATTCCTGCAATAGCTTTAAGTTTTCTTGTTGTGCCTTGTCAAAATTTGCATGTAATTTCTTTATTACAGCCTTACTAAAAAGTATAGTATTCACAACCAAGGCTACTACCTGAGGAGCACTAGTATCTGCTAGTCTTCTGACAATTAAATTGCTAGTGAGCTCATTTACAACCTGTACAACTTGTGGTTTGTTAGTTTCTAGATATATTGATCATATGGCTAGGGCCTCATATTTAGCATTGAACTCTGAACCAAAATAAAGGTCATGAGCCTCTTCTTCAGATTGTAATATGGGCTCATCTGAATCTTTCCTTTTGATTGTCCAATGCTACTGCAGAGGCAATGCCCCCATCCTTTTGAAAGAAGACACCCACTTTTTCTCACAATCTCCCTCCCCTTCTCAAGAGTGGTTTGACTGACATCAAAATTCACCTCCTCCAAAACCTTCTTCCTCATGTCTTCCAACTCCTCTTTGGAGATCTTCTTCTTTTGCTCTTTCATTATTAGAGCATATTGATTTGCTTTATTTTTTATCAAAAAGTCCTTGAATTCCTTGGACTTAACAAATTTTTCATTTGACATGAAAGTGGTACATGCTAGTGCCCTAACATCATTAATGGCATCTTCCCTACTCTCAAAATTGACAAACTTCATCGTGTATGGCTGCAGCTTGGAGCATAGTTTGCAAACTCGGACTTGGAGAGTACTTGGCGATAAAAAAAAAATTGACTTGGAGAGTACTCGACAAAATTTGACACCTTAAAAAACACTTAAATTTTTGAAAAAATAATAAACTTTATGCAAACTATAGCTACAAAATGAATCAAATGAGTTTGGTGGGGGTTTTGGGGAAACATCCCTAGCGGGGTGCAGGGGTTTGGGGGCAACGCCCCTCATGGGGGTCTGGGGCAATGCGGGGTTGAGGGGCAACCATGCAAAACTTTATCCTGCACACCATTTTCACATCAATTTCGGGAGAAATTAGGTATTTGACACAATTTTGTTAAAATTATTTGCTCCCTAACTGCTGTAAATGTGAAGTCCCCCAAATCGTCTAGAAATTGCAGTCCAAATTGTAGTGTATTTGTGTTGTACCCAAAATTTTTTTTTGGCATTTTGCTTAAATTGAGCTAAATCATATAAAAATGCCATCAAAAGTCTGTTTTAGGTCAAGCCAAACATAAGGTCTTTGTGGGTTTCTGTCAAGGAACGTATGTGCAAATTTTTGAAAAATTGAAAATTAGGGTTTTATACCCCTATTTTTGAGCGAACCCTTGAAAATAGGATCTTCCCGGAAATGATTGAAAATGATTTTGATAGGATTAAATGACTTCATGATCAAATTGGTCAAGTCAGAATCATCAAAAGACACGTTTTACTTTGGTGGGTCTATTTCTATTTTTTAGGAACAAAGTTAGGAGCTTCACAGCCATTAATGGCGGATTGGTCAGTACCAGGTATTGAAAGCTAAGCTTCAAAAGCTTCAACAATGCAACCATGGTGAAAAAGGTCTAAAAAGATGTTGTTTGACGAAGGAGGTTCTCGAAATAAAAAAAGGTCGAAATTTGACTAACTTTGGAAATGCTACCAAGGAGAAGTCAGTTCAAAATGTGCAAAAAGAGCCCTTTTTAGAGAAAGGCACCCTTGAATCTCAGAGGCCAAATGTAGTCACCAGATTTGAAATATTCCCCTTAATTTTTCCCCAAAATTTAACACACAAATCAGCAACCAATCACTGATTAGCGTTAGCTCCAAATGCAAATCAGCATGGAAAGTAACTCTAACCAAGAATGTTTACCAAGATCCCAATGTGGGCGAGGTGATAGCATATGGTCAGAGGATCATTAGGAATAAACTGAACTGAAATTACAATTCATCTGCTGATGCAGGCATCCACAAGCAGTGGGGATACTCCACTTATTCAGTGGGTAAGATTATTACATTATTAAAGGCGGCAAGCCAGCCATTTAAATCTTCACTTCCACTTATTAACGTGGGGGGAATGCAGTCCACACAACCACTTATTTAGTGGGGGGAAACTTACAATTAAAGAAAGATGATTATTTAAACTCAACCACTCAATCGTGGGAGTATGAAATTTAAACAAATTGCAGCAAATAAAATAAGTAGCTGTTAGTACTACTAATCAGCTTTACAATGAATTAAACAGTTGCAAATAAGAAAGATATGCTTCCAAATCCATCAATGGTTAGAGTAACACTTCCTCTTAACTCTTACAATACAATAATGATATAAAAATGAAGCTCAAACCAGCATTATATCAAAAACTAACAAGAGAAAATCAATGAAATGTTCATAACTCACTTAATTCAGCTCCGAATTAAATGCCGTCTTTTGCTGTGTCTTCTTAGAAGGTAGGCGAACATTTTTTGATCATCAAACAGCAACCAAACAACAGCTTTATTTCTGGCACAAATCCCAATGCTTCCTTGAATGGTACGGCCTTGAGCAAGGGCGATTTTGACAAGTAAAAATCATAAACTCAAAACTAAAATCTGAAACTCTCCAAAGATGGTCGCCTTGGGTGTAGGAATGGATTGGAAAAGTACCCACAAGCAAATTAAATTCACTCCAAAAGCTGTATGCAAAAACCACTTTCAGCTGTGACTGTATCAGCAACTTCAAAACTGGAAATTTCATCAAAATCTTCAACTATTGAGCTCAATCTGCTAGTCTGATTTGAGAAGCAGCAAATGACCAACTAGGTGTTGTATTTCAAACACGAAATTGGATTGGAACTAGGAGGTAAGCATCCCTCGAAGTATTAAACAAGTTGTCATTTCGACAGCATAATATTAGCATAAAAATATTCGATGATCAGCTCTTCAAACAGCAGCAATATATAAGCTTCAATTGGCAAATGAAGCAACAAGAACTCTTCAAATTCCAAGAAGTTGAATCACTTCAACTTCCAAAAGGGACGCCACCTTTTTGCCTTTTACTTTTTGAAATAATAAAATATTACTCAACCTCCTTTAGGCATCCAACTTCACTTTGCAACAATAAAGCATTTAATAAATTATTAAATGCACAATTGACCCCCTTAATGGCCCCTCTTTTAAAACAACATGAAGTTATTACTCCTAGGCATGGGGTACAACTGAGAAACATGAAATTTGATTAAGTATAAACTCAACTCATGAAGAAAACCAAACCCAAAGCCAAACTGAGACTGATGGATAACAAGATGACTTGAGTTGAACTACTAATGATGCCACTGCCAAAATTAGACTTACTAAAAATAGCCACTGCCAAAAATAGTAAGTTTACCTCAAAACCAACAGAAAGCAGAACTGAGCTGGAAGCAAGACTTAATGAAGGTGGAAACCCAAGCAACTGCTCCAATTGAGAATGACTTAATGAAGGCTGACAACTGAACCACTGCCAAAAATTAGTATTTACTAAAAATAGTAAATACCTAGAAATGCCACAAACCTCCAAGCAAGGAAACCCTAATTTCACTTCTGATCAACCTACGGATTTCCGGAAATAGGCTATCAGTCAAAGAAGAGCGTATGGCCAAAATGGGGACATTACAAGATTCATCCAAGGCAGTCATCCTCGGCGTTCTCTTGCTGGCTTGACAATGAAACATTTAGTGAGATCATTTGATAAAGTGATCACCGACAAATGTCAACAGAATGCGTAGAGGCTGTTACAAAGAGACATTGAAAAAACAACAAAAGATAAAAAGATGTCGTTTGACGAAGGAGATTCTGGAAATTGAAAAAGGCCAAAATTTGACTAACTCTGGAAACATTATGAAGGAGAAATAAGTCCATAATGCAAAAAGAGCCCTTTTTCAGAGAGGGGCGCTCTTGATTCTCAGGGGCCAAATGTAGTCACTTAATTCATCCAAGGTAGTCATCCTCTGCGTTCTCCTACTGGCTCAACAATGTAATAATCAACAAGATCATTTGATGAAGTGATCGCTGACAAATGTCAACACAGTGAGAAGAGGCAGTTGACGAAGACATCAAAAATGGCTATTCAGCATGAGAAAAAGCGCCCTTGTCAAGCAAAGGCACCCTTGAATGAGGTGGTCAAGATGTAGCCCGTTGAGAAATGTCGCCTTCGAGAGAACTCTTCGATCCCGTTTCAACTCGACAACGAATCTATCAACAAGCTTGTGAGACGAGTCAAATGATTGCAGTAATAGATCAACTGAACATGCCAATTGACGGATAAATCAGTAAGATACAAGCTAAAAGCGCCCCTGTTGGCCAGGGGCGCCCATCTTTTTGAAGCACCTGATGACCCCGTCAGCAGTTGCTGTGTATAATGAACTTGTTCAGCTATCAGCCAACCTCTTGATCAAATCAGAAGTACTCTCATCGGGCTTGCCAGGCAATCGGTGGAAGCAATCAAGTGGCAAACGTCCCAGAAAGAGACTGAATGTAACACATGGTAAAACGTGCTAAGGCATGGGAGAAAGAGCCTTTTCCAGAGAAGGCGCCCTTTATTTTGCACCCTTAGAAGTTGTCAGATGGTAGAAGGTTCTCCAAGATGACCTTCACCATTTGGGTCAATCTCAACAACGAAGCTGTCAGCAGAGGAATCTAACGAGGCTGGTCAACATGAACTGAGGATCAAACAAAGGCCATTCAACATGAAAATGATAAAAAAGTGTTCAAAACTCAAGGACACCTAAAAAGTCAAAAAGAGATTTGTTGACTTGAGTTAGAGATTTTTGAGGAAAACTTGGCCAAAACATCCCACAATCAGTGGAAATCAGTCTTTAGAACTCCAAATCAGGCCAAATCAGTCTTCAATCATGAGTTGGTGCCCATACTCGATGCATTCAAGCATCAATCACTATGTATCAAGCTTGGACATCATTATTCGTTGTTTGTCTTTGTAGGTTGGAGCTCAAGAACAACCATTTGCTCTCCAAGATGTCTTTTCAAGATCTGACAGAGGGTTTTGACTGTTCATTATTTTTGAAGATCACTAGCACAGAAGGATGATTTCTCAGGGGTTGCATCAGAAGGCACATTTTTACAGAAAGGCAGAAAATAACTTCCAATCTTCTTGTCTTTTTCCTCTCTTCTTGTCTTAGATCTTCTTGCATGTCCAAGAAAACGACAGATAATCACAGATCTGACCAACTGGGTATGATCAACATAGCATATTCAACAAAACCCATGTGCCAGATTTTACCAGAAAAAGTTGCCCTGTTGCCCCTATTTTTTAGGGTTTCCGGAAAATTCACAATTTCAAAAATCAGAAAAACATGGTTTGTTTAGCTTTGAAGCACCAACAATACCCATGTGTCAGATTTTTTTGGGAAAAATAAGCCTCTGCTGCCTCTAAAACCTTTGCCCCGAAGGGCTCTTGCATGTACGAGAAAAAGTGATTTTTTGGGAGTTTTGAAATTCTGGGTCCATTTAGAAAATTATTCTAAGTAAAACCCATATCTCAGATTTTTTCATAAAAATTACCTCTCGGCTGGCTATTTTTAGCAGTCGCAGAAAAAGTTGTTTGAACATATTCGTGTTTACAGTCAACAGTCGATTTTTTTAGAATACAATACTCTCAAGTTGAAATAAGGGCCAAAATGGTCCTACTTCACGACTTTATGAAAACACTCGACACAAACATGCATCAAGTGAAGCCCATAGTCAAGTTAGATGCCTTGGAAGGTGTAAATGACATCACTGTTCAATGAATAGCCAAATAAGGAAGGTAGTGATTCCAAACATAGAGCCGACACTGGTTACTACCACACTAACTTCCACATTCCATGTCAATAAGGTTGGATGATGCAGCTACAAAGAATATCAAATATCAAGAAGTAGTTTGCAAGAGGTAGAAAAAGTCAATGACTGGTCAAAGGAGTTGTTGACTCAAGATGATGAGGTGTCAGACACCTAGTTGGGACGTCCTACCCGCCAAATGGCATTTATGATACTTGAAGTTGACTTGATGCCTCATTCCAAGTCAACTCAAGAGGACATAAAATGTAATTGGAGTTAACTTGATGCCCCTTTCTAAGTTAACTCCATATCCCACAAATCATGCATTGTTAGACCCCATTGATTAAGGATGTCTAATTCACTTCCATAATTTGTGGATCTCAGATCTCCACTAAATGTGGATGTCTATTTTGGAGGTATTCTTTACATTAAAGTTCACCTTTAGTTTACTTTCAGTCAACTGAAGTAGTTTCCAGTTGACTCTTTGTTTAGTTTCAGTTAACTGAAGTAGATTTCCAGTTAACTGTTTGTTCCCCCTTTTTAGGAATAAATCTTGTTAATTGATTGGCAAGAACTCATTGTTAACTCAAGGAGATTTTGGGGTTACCCACTCGTTTGAGTTTTATAAATAAGAGCCTTGGGCTCATTATTTGTTTAACCTTTACTTGCTATGCAAAATTGCTGCGCCATTGTTGCCAACAACTTTGAAAGCGAATTTTTGTTCACTCTTGGATGAGAGTTCATTGGTTGATCGTAATTGTGCATGATTTCATGCCTTTGCTGTCCCAATCTTTGCAATTTGTTTAGAAAGCTTGAAGAAAAGAAATCAAAAGGCACATGCAATTTGATCTAAAGGATTTGAGTTCTTCCATAATGTCTTTGTGTTTAATAGCTTGTTGTTTCATTTCCCTCCTCGGATAGGGGTTCCTCCTCCTTGGATATTTGTTATTAACAGTTGTCGTTTGTTGTTGTCTAATGGATTGTCCTTCAACCTATACTTCGGATAGGGTTTCCTCCTTAGCAAGTTTGTCAGCCAAGACATCGTAATTTGTTGTTTCTTGTAAGTCGTTTTCTAGCCCATACCTCGGATAGGGGTTCCTCCTCCTTGGCAGGTCTCAGATCCAACTTATCGTGAAGAGCGTTTGCTTGTATAAAACCTTATCCCTGTGTATATTTGAGAGTTCAGAGCCTCGGCCATATTCTAAGGATACGATTGATTCAAGTGATCTAACCAATCCATTCCCGCTCCTATGCCCTCATGCTCTGTTTACCTTGAGGATTTAGGATAGATTAAAAGCTAGAATAGTCATAGTTAAGATCTGTCGAAACTAGAGAAAAAGCTTAGCTATGGCGCATTGTGTTGTGCACCCTTGTGTGCTACCCCTGAGTACAAAAAGATAGGCACCTTAGTTTACCCTACCCTTCCTTATGCGTTACATCAGCAGAGAGGGACTTTTCCTCTTTAAATAACGAAGAAGTGTTGCAAAACATTTGTAATAGCTGAACGTTTACAATCAACACTCCAGAGGTGCTAATTTAAACGCCAACAATCTGTAGGGTCGACTGTAGGATTTTTATAGGCCCAAATCGTGCCAAAAACGCATCATGATCGTGCCAAAATTTGCATAAAAAATGTGTCTCACAGACCCGTGTCAGAACGAGCGAGTTTTTTGGAGATATTGTAGGGTTTTAGGTAAGTTTTCAGCCACAACTCGACAAGTTTTGGACCTTTTCCAAGCCGTGAGTAAACCCATGAGTTGCTCTCGGAGGGACTGCAAGCTGCAAGTCGCGAACTCGACGAGTACTCGCCCAGTTTTCCTACCATGGTTTAGAGTATACCAACTCCAAGCCCTCTTTAGTAGTGATCATGAAATCAGAAAATACAATGCATGGTGGCAATACAAACCCTTCATGTTTCTCAAACGAGTTTTATCTGCCTTATTTAGTTGCCATACAATCTCCAAGAATGCAATTCTATCTGGCATGGTCCTTGGCAGTATATGGGGTGCTTTTGGTGCACCATAGACCTTGAACACTGTATAATGGGCATGGAAGAACTAATTGCCCCAGTTATGGTCAATCCCCAACTCAAGAGTCAGGTCTAATGGCCTTAAGATCTTCTATCCTTTTCAAAGATTCTCCAATCAATAGGAAACCCTAGATTCCTTGTTACTTCTCTGACAAAGAATTCTTCAAAAACCACATAACTTGATTTGTCATAGTGGATGTCCCAAATATAAGTTCATTCTTGGACTCGCAAGATAAATCCATTTTCATCTTGGGATCTTATTTGTATTTGAGGGGCTCAGATCCTCTTACCACTATACAAAATGACATGGCACAATAGAGAGTACCATTTGAAATGCACCACAGTCTCATCTCCTTTGATTGCCACCAGTGCCTTGTGAATTCCATCAGATATAAATGTGGCATAATCGAAACTGCTATTAAGGTCCCTATGTTGTATGTCCATACCCATTACTAACAATGGAGTTGGTATCTATATTTAGCATCTATACCCAAAACCTGACACAATGCATAATATGTATTGATGTAGTCTTCAAATATGTCAAAATTAAAAGGCTCAACTTCATCCCTGGTGAATCTAACCAATTGTCTGTCTCAACCTCTTCTTCTATGGTGATAATTTTGAAGCTCTCTCTATTTTTGGAGTATTCTCTCTGGAAGGAGCCGAAGTTAATTGGAACATGTGCATTCTTAGATAAGTGGAAGACTTGACTGAAATAAGCTAACCAATTTTTCGATAGTTTTACACAATAAAAAAACCAGCACTAGCCAACTGGATTAGCGTTAGCAACAAACTGAAATCCAAGCTTAAAGAAACTCAACGCCAAGAATGCACACTCAATCCCAATGAAGGGGAGGTGTTGTCATATGGTGGAGTAATTACAAAACAATAACTTGAAATGAAGCTAACTCAATGTCAAGAATGTGCACTCAAGATCCCACTGAGGGCGAGGTGCTAACATATGACGGAGTGATTAATTGAAAACTGGAAATTAATAGGCGGATAACCAGCCATGAAGCTACAACAAACTAATTCATCCGCTGCGGCGGGCATCCACTTGAGAGTGGGGATTCACCACTTGGAAAGTGGGTACAAAGAGAAATACAATCAATTATCCACACTGGCGGTAGACCATCCAGGGGTACTTATGTGAGAAGAAGAAGAATTAAATGCAGCGATTAGGACTGGAACAGTACTACTGTTTACAGTCATTACAAATAAGAAGAAAGCTGCAAATTACATATGGATTTCAATAGCTTCAAAGCACATGAGTAATAGATGATCTCAAACAAGTAATTATCCCTCTAACCACTGATAATGAATAAAAAATCAGAATTTTCTAAGGTCTGATACAAAAATAAGTAAACTGAAAATGTCAACCAGCAATAGTGAAAACCTATGAATTGTTCATAACTCCATCAAATTACCTCTGTTTTGATCGAAATCAAATGCAATGGATTACTAGAAGGTTGGCGACCATGCTGAGATGAAGAAACAGCTTCAAAGAACCTCTGTGAATTTTACACGCATCCCAAGACACTTCTAGAAAAGTACGGCCCTCCTTGAAGGGGCGATTTCACTTTAAAAATCAAGCTCTCAACCATAAAATCTCAAAATTGGCATGAAAAATAGCCCATGGTCAACAAATAGAATGATGAGATGCCCAGAACCAAATTCATACTGAAAATAAAGATAAATCAAAATCACCTTCAGCTGTTGATGAACCAGCAAATCAAAATTGCCAAAAACTCCAGAATTCTTCAATCAAATGAGCTCAATCTGCTGGTCTGATATTGAGAAGCAGCAATGTAGCCAACCAGGTGTTATCTTGCAAACACGAAATTGGACGAAAGGCTAGGAGGTAGACATCCTCGAGGCAAAATATCAATTGTCATTCCGACAGCATAACTTTAGCATAAATTTCATCCATCCCAATGCTGAAGCAAAGCATTCATTTTATAGAAGAGTAGAAGACTCTTCAGTTCCTCAAGGAAGTAAGCCAAAAGTCGTAAGAGACTCTTCAAATTTCCAAGAAACCTTCCAACTTCTCAAAAAGGCGTCCATTTTATCAAGGCACAAATAAACTTTATTTTCAAAAGAATATCTTCAAGAAAAGGCGTCCATTTTTCCCAAGGCATTAAAAGACTTTAAATATTAAATTTATCCTCCATGATGGCGTCCCCCTTCATGACCACCTTTAAAAAACAAATTAAAGTTATTTTTCCCTAGACCAAGGGGTCAACTGCAAATTATAACATTAGTGCCTTTAATCACCAAAATTAAACCTCTAGAAGCCAAACTTGAATTGCATTAAATGCTCCAACTGAAAATGAAGACTTTGAAGACTGACAACTACATACTACCACAAATAGAATTTACTAAAAATAGTAAACTCCCTAAAAAGCCATAGAACCTCAGAACTGGAAACCCTATTTTTACCTCACACAAGCCTACAGGCTTCCGGAATAGGCTCATGAGTGTCAGAACAGATCACTGATGAGAAGGGGACATTACATTAGGGAACCATTTAATTTTGAAGCTCTCTCTATTTTTGGAGTATTCTCTCTGGAAGGAGCCGAAGTTAATTGGAACATGTGCATTCTTAGATAAGTGGAAGACCTGACAAATATATCCACTATCTAAATTAACCAATTTTATGCCTTTATCATTGAAATTTGTCCTTCTAATAGGGTCATACCTTCTTACCAATGCTCTTATTAGGTCAACATTTACAAAAACATTTCGGACAACTAGTCCCAAATCTAAAGTCCATATCTTTCATAAGGGCCTTCGTGATTGACATTTCCTAAAACCATAACCGAATAGATTCCATCCCTGGGCTACTATGGTGGCATCTCTAACACCATCTACCTTGTCAATTAACCTATCTGAAAGAATTCCTACACCTTGAGCATGCTTAGTTCTCTTGGATGACCTGGCAATTGTTGTAGAATATCCTCATCCAAACCCCTCTTTAATTTTCCCGATGGGCAAGCCATTTTTCGAATTAGGGTTTGGTTTACAAAATTAGGGCTTTATGGATAACAAGGGTTTTTACTATCTTTTGGAAATTCAAAGACTACAAGGCTTCTATTTTCGATTTTAACTTAGAATTTAACTAGACTAGGAAAATCTTTTAGATATTTGAATTTCACAATGCAGGTGATGAGAATAGACTTACTCATTTTCTGCTTTGAAGAACCCTAATTTGAAAATTTGAACGCTCTAGTGGCTTGAATTTCACAAATTCTTTGTGAAGGATGCTTTACAAAGCTTTTGAGAATTTAAACAAAAGCAATTAACTTGAAAATGCAGAAGAAATTGGTAGATATTGGCAAAAGAAGCCATTAAAGCTCACACAGGCGAAAAGGGTGGTTGTAGGTAGCCTTTTCAAATTTTGAATATTAGCCCTTGATCTTGATCTGACTTGGACAAATCTATGACTATCACAGCCTCTAGATATTTGAAAATATTTTTTCTTTAATTTCTGCAAAAAACCCTTTATTCCCACAAATTCTTTGGAAAGTTTGGACAAATATGCTAACATGGCACAAGAGAGGACACATGTCATCGTTTGGCACTATCGCTACTTGAAGTCATTCCATCTGTTATATAACTTGTGATATGAAACAAGCTTGCGAAATCATGACATGAGTAACCTAGGTGCCATCGTGTACAATAACTTTAGCTACCAGGAAGAAAACCAGGTACACGCTGAATAAGCTACATGTGGGGAATGATCACATTGTCACGGGCCTTAGACAAAGCTCCTTTCGAATCCCACAATAAGCTTGAACTGCATTATCCAATAGAATTGCTCCATTTCTTGATGACGGGGTCGCTTAACCTTTTGAAGAGTGAGCGTCACACTTTACACATGGCAACTCATTGCGAGTTCGCATGCTGAAGAAAGTTGATTGTTTTGAGCTTGCAATGTGAAGCTCGTGTGCGATACAATGAAAATACACCTGTTCGCCACAAGGGTAAAGTCTATGAAACCTAAAAGAGTTCTTGCGTTAACACTTGGCAGTATTTTGCACCATTGCAGCTTCACATGTGTGCCCCTATTTTGAACCTGTGAAATAAGAAAGAGCCGCAACAGAGACATGATTCAACACCTTTATGACAGGTTCATAATTTCGCAAACTTGCAACCTTTAGCCAAATGTCGGAAATGAGCTCCCAATAAAGTAAACTTGCATGATAAAACATGGGAATGACACATGAATCCAACGTGGAAAGTGGTGGGGCCAAAAACTTGAATGTTGGGCAAGGCACTTAAGTAACTAAATAAAGTACAAGCATTTTATCGCAAGAATAAGCTACTAGGACAAAGTGGCCGGTTGACTCACAATTATAGAGGCTTTGAAAAGGGACTTAAGAGATCGGAAACTGGCTAAGGAAGTCACTTTGAAATTGGATTATTAAGTGATGGACCTAGGGCATAGGCAATAGGGCTTTAAGCCTTGGCATCTTAATCTTAGGCATTTCATGGAAAAAACCCTAGGAAAGAGAAAATCTCTAACAATGCCTCAAGTATTATCATTAACCATCTCCACTAAATTTTTTGGAATAAATGTCCAAAATCACTAGAATCTAATGTTTCGAATCAAGAGACCCAAATGATGTCTCATCATCAAGATCCTCAACCGATTGATCCTATTCATAAACAAGCAAATCATGAAGGTACCATCTCATTGATCTTTCAATTGCTATCATTCAATAAAAGTTGCAATAGATTTGACCAATCAATTGTGATCACTCATGACTAGTAGTCCTCAATGATAATTATCTCTAGGACAACTACAATACTCATTATCTAAAGATTTGTTAAGGGGCATCCTATTTTTTGCCTTTGTATAAAACTGGCCAATCCACAAGTGGCCAATATGAGGAATTCTACATCACCATTGAAATCATTTGAAAATGTGTGCCAATTCACATACTAACATTGAACCGAATTGAAGTAGCAACATCCATACTACATCAATATTGCTCAAAATTAGGCACAAGTACTCATTAGGTGCAATAAACTCAAAGAGGTGCACAATTAGGAGTAAAAGGTACACATCCATTGCCCACCAACCAACATGAGACATTAATAGGAACAATGATCAGGTGCATCCAAATAATTCAAGTGTGTGAGCAATGTCAGAACGTCATAGATATGCAAGAGATTAGGTACATTGACATTTGTCTACTGACCAACCAAAAAAATATTTGAGCATCATCACATTGCATGCACAAGGTAATTCTTGAATGCAGCAAGTCAACAAGTGAATCACAATCAATTTGCAACATCATTCTAAAATGCAACTCTGCATCATTATGCACACAAGCAACATCCAGAGTCTATCTGAACCACGGCGCATCTCTAAAAAGAACAACACAAGTGCTCCATCTAACTCACCATAACAATTTTGAAGTCTCTAGTCAATTTTGGGGCACACATGATCCCCCTTGGCATATGTGAAGGGAGAATACCAACAATGCCAATGGATGGCTAACCACTGTTGATGGATGACTGCCAATGGATGGCCAACCAATGTTGATGGATGACCATTGACTGCCAATTGAGAAACATGTCCATGGATGACTAATTGACCATTAATTGTTGAAGATGAAGGTGCAGCTAGTAAGATTAATCAATTAGAAGGAATTATTAAATATTTGAAAAGTAATGCATTTTCAAGTTTATGATGCCAATTGTTATTACATTTGACTTCATTGTGCACATGAACATTGATAAAATGAAGGATAAGGTGTTGAGCTGGCTAGGGATGGGAAAATGAATTGGCATTGGTGGTGATTGATTCCGCATAGTAGCAGCACTATCCCAGTCTGCATCTCCAATAGTCAATATTTAGGAGTCTTTCTTTTGTTTTTTTGGGGGTGGTAGTTTAGGCAGCTTAAAGGGTACTTGGGTGGATTTAGCATCTAGATGAGCACCAAGTACACTAATTTTGATTAAGATGCTTAGCATATTGTAATTAAAGTTTAATTAGTATATTGAAAAGGTATATCAAATGTTCTGACTTTTGATGATAGAATCATATATAGCTGAACTTATTGCAATTTAAGAACTCATCAAACTACAACAAGCTATATCATTCTATTGCAAAACATGGCTGTTATTTACATAGTGTGCATACTTCTGTATTCTGTTATAATTCTACTCTTACATCTGTTACGTGCTTTTCATGTAAGGTTTAAAGAGCACTTTAGGCCCTATGCATGTTAGCAAACTGTTTTGTATTGTGTACTGCCACACTTCTATAATATTCTAACCTTTTGGTGCAGACTTTCAGCAAGATGCGTGAAACTGGTGTACAACCTGATTCCATTACATACACTACTGTCATCAAGGTGAATTTTTTAATAAATATGTGGCACTGTATATTTAATTTTGTACCATGTTAGCACATTTTTTTTGTCCTTTTTCATTAACATATATAGCAACTTAGGATAGTTCATATTCTTTGTGGTGAGGCATGCTGCCAAAGTTCTGTTTCTTCATATTCATGTTTGAATATGATTCTTACATAGTGGTGTCAAAATATGTAAGGAAATCCTTGCTAAGAATGGTAGTGAATGGACAAGATAAATTGAGAAACAACATCATTAAATTAATATAAAGTACATAGGTAGCTTAGAAAGTTTTGCAAGATGAAGAATCTGTTATGAAATAATAGGAAAGTTATTGGTGTTTTAATTTGTCACTTTTGTGACAACACAAAATAGAACAATGAATATGGTAAAGCCGATTTTCAAATTAGAAGGAGAAGCTCCTTGAGACTTGAACTAATAGAATCCACCAATATTTACACTATCCAAATCATCAATAGAGGTTTTGCATTTAATATAAAATATTACTTCGACTGTATTTTTGCCCCATACGTAGTGTACTGAATTATTCCTATGTAAGAATTGCAACAAGATTTTCAGATTAAGGTGGACTAACAACTCAAGCATGAACAAACACAAATTCTTGTTGGTTAAAACAAAGACCAATGTTTGGTTGCAAACAAGGATTCAATTACTTAATACCAATGAACACTATTTATTGGCTAAATCAGAGACTAATATGTTAGCATCGACACAAGAAATGATAATCCCCTATGTAATTTTCAGCTGTGAATCCCCTATGTAATGTTTAGTTTTTGAGTTAAAAATATTATTGCAATATCTTCTATTTTGCTGCAATACATTGTTGTATGAAACATTGCAAAAAAATCTCAGAACACTCATAAAAAAAAAAACAGAAAAGATAAGTGCAAAAAATCGGGCTGCATATTACAGTGGCATTAGAGCAGTGTATCTTGCCATGCTAAAGGGGTTTGATGACATAACTTTTCATTAGTCAAGAAAACATTGAATACATCACTTACAAGAGAGGAAGACATAGGGGAGCTGAGGATTTGTTTGATTCAGGTTTTGAAGAAGAGGTATAAATGTGTGACAGAGATAGGGATCACAGGGTTAATGAGGAACCAAGTACCTGTGATATGTTTAATGATATGATGAGAGGGCAGCGAGAGTTTCATCAAGGGTTACAACAGACTTTGGCTTAAATGACAGCCCTATTGACACAACATAGGGCAAGGAACAACAATAATAATAATGGCAGCAATAGGGGAAACAACAATGGCAATAATAATGGGAATAATGGACATTCTGTGGACAACAGACCTGCTGGTCAGCATACTAGGACAGCTTCTTCTAGGCGTCTTATGCATACCTTTCCATCTAGAGTACAACCCCAAGTTGGAAATGAACCCACCTTCAATGATTTACGAGATGAATTCTTACAAAATTGGAGGGATTCAAATCTGGAGATCCATGCAGAGATATCTTTCAGAGACTTCTGTGACCTTAGAATGAAGCACAGATCTTACAGGGGTGGAAGAGCACATAACTGTGATTTACAGAGGAAAGTTGGGAAGCTCCCAATTCCATTTTATGATGGCACAGGGAAGACTACTGCAAGGGCTTGGGTGCAAAAGTTACACTTATTTTCAACTTAATTTGATGCCACAAGATGAGGCCATCAAATATGCCGCTATTCACTTGGATGGGATTGCTCATGAGTCGTGGTATCATGGGGTGATTACTATGGGGAATGATCAAATTGATACATATGCAAAGTTCACAAAGGGGTTGATAGATAGATTTGATATGAAAGATCCTCAATTGCATTTTAAGGAGTTGGCTCTACTCAAACAGTGGGGTACTGTAGACCATTATGTTGCAGATTTCCAAAGACTTTTGGTGCTTGTTATATATATCTTAGAAAGGAGATTGGTTGTTCTTTTCATTGAATGGATTTTGGATCCCCTACATGTTGGGTTAAGGGACTCAATCTAACTACTTTGCAGTTTGCAAGAAGCCATTAAGAGGGCTAGGGATATGGAGTCTTCCACTTCCAGAAGTAAAATTCATTCCAAAGGGTTTATGCATAAGAAAGATAAAGACAAGAAGCGCTTTCAGCGTGATTGTCATCAGCCCAAACAGGTTTCAAAGAAACTTGATAATGATCAGCTTAATGAGCTTCTGTTGTACCCAAAACAAAATTTTCACTTCATTAAGGCACTTTGATTAAAATAGTCTAAATCTTGTAAAATTATTGTCAAAAGTTAGTTTTAGGTCAAACAAAGTATGGGATTTTTGTGGGTTTACTGTCTAGACTCCAGAGGATACTGGCAAAATTTGAAAATTTTGAAAATCAGGGTTATCGGGCCCCTATTTTTAGGGAAAACCCTAAAAAATAGGATCTTTCTAGAATTGATTGAAAATAATTTTGATTGGCTTATTTCACCACACGATCACATTGGTGAAGTCAGAATCAAGAAAAAGTCAGTTTAGCTTTGGTGGGTCTATTTCACTTTTTCAGGAGAAAAGTTAGGACCTCAGAGGTAAACAATGGTAGATGGCCAGATACTAGGTGTCAAAATCTAAGTTTAAAACACTCCAGCGAAGATTCTATGGCGAAAGATGTTCAAAACGATGCTTTGTGACGGAGGGGATTTTCGAAGAGGTGAAAATCATCAGAAAATTTCCAAGTCTGGAAATAAAGGAGCACTTGCTAGCCAGGGGCGGCTTGGGTTTCAAAGGCTCAAATCAACCTTTTTGGGTTTGTCACTTCCAAGAAGTCTTCTCCGAAATTCTTCTAGCAATGAACTTACCAGCCAATTCAGGAGATCTGTCTAACACCTGAATTCACAAATCAAATGAAGAATGGAGGAAGACAAAGGGAAATAAAGTTAGTCAAAATTTGACCCACTGATGGGGAAAAATGACCCGTGTATCCCAAAGGCTCCCAAATTTTTGAGGCACCAAATGCAACTTTTTGACGAAATGATATCTAAGATGTTTGTCTCAGACTTGATCAGGCTTCGCAATGAGTCCGTCAGCGAATTAATCGGAGTTGCCAAACAGCTAGAATCAAGAGTCAAACATAAGGATTTAGTCATGGAAATCAAAGCGAAAATGATCAAGTCTGGAGCCAAAAACGATCCCTGTAGCCCAGGGGAGCCCAAGAATAAGACCCATCAAATGTCACTTTTTGCATTGACTATCTGCAGATAATCTTCCTGGCTTTAGCTTAGCTTTGCAACAAACCTGTTCGCCAGTCCACGAGACATGCCAAATGGCGACAGTTGTCGATCATTAGAGCATGTGAAATGGCGGATGAATTAATGGACATCGAGGCAAAAGATACCCTGCTGGCCAGGGGCGCTCATCATTTTGAGCAATCAAATGTGGTTTTTAGAAGTTCTCTTCTCTAAGGCATCTTCTCAGCATCCTTTTAGCTTCACGATGAATCTAGTTGCAAGCTCACGGGACCTGTCAAGCGCTTGGAAATGAAGATCATGCGTAAAACGCAAGAGATGAAGGCAAGTTGAAAAACATGGAAAAATGGCTGTTGAGAAAAAAAAGCACCCTTCTTGGAAAAGGCGCCCAACTTTCTAGGGCCTCAGATGCAACTTTCAGACTTTGTGGCTCGCAAGAACATCTCTTTAGACTTGATCCAGCTTCGCAATGAATCTGTCAGCTAGCTTCAAGATCAACCAGGCATCCAAAATTCAAGGTCAAATAGAGGCAGTTCGTCACAACAGAAGTTGAAAATCTTTAAAATTTTCTAACTCCCTCAAGCTTGGGCGCCAAAAGTCAAAGTGGGCTCAGTTGACTTTCAGTTGTGATTTTTTGCATGCTTCCTCTTGCATATGTCGTCCTAAATTTAGAGGACTTTCAGTTAACAAGGCATGCAAAGAGATTGATTCCTCAATTAGGGTTGGCGCATGTAACTAACACTTCCACCTCCAAAATGGATATTTATGCATGCTTAGGTGTCATCTCTCCATTATTTCTTGCAGGTTGAAGCTAAAATCAACTATTTTCTCTCCAACGCCATTTGAAGGATCAAACGAAGGCTATTTTCAGTATTCTTCGTAGTTCTAGGTTTAGATTTTACGAAGGAATAATTTTTCGTGTTTCATCTTTCCAATACGTTCTTGCCAAAAATTCATTAGATTGGGTGTATATAGAGGTGTTTTTTCTCAAGGATTGAAAGAGGTAGTTAATAACTTCTATCTTCTCCTCCTCACATTTCTTCTATCCTTGTCTTAGGTTTTCTCTTGCATGTCCAAGTAAATGACAAATTTTCATAGATTTGCCCATCTAGGTTTGTTCAGCTCTCATGCGCCAACAAAACCCATGTGCTAGAATTTTTCGGAGGAAAAAAGCTTCTGCAGCCTTGCCGCCCCCGATAGTTTCTATCTCGAGAGGTCATTGCATGTCATAGAAAAAATCACTTTTTTGAATTCTTGACGTTGTGGGTTTGCTCAAAAAGATATTCTTTACAAAACCCACATGCCCGAATTTTTTAGGAAAATTGCCTCAGTACTTCCCTCCTTTCGAAGTTCTGCTTTTTTCCGAAGATTCCTTTGCATGGTGGTGAAAAAGTCAACATTTCAAAAAACGGAGAAACTGGGTTTGATCAGCACATTGGCGGCTACAAAACCCATATGCCAAATTTTTCTAGGAAAATTTGCCCCTACAGCGCCTGTAGCTTCTGTTTCTGAAAAGCATTGCATGCCAAGGAAAAAAATACTTTTTTTGAAATTCTGACGTTGTGGGTTTGCTTAGAAATACATTCTCTACAAAACCCACATCTCAAAAAAATTTCATAAAAATTGTCCCTCGATAGGGCATTTTTAGCCTCACTAGAAGCTATTTTTAGCTTTCCCGGAAAAGTCGCCCGAACATATTTGTGTTTACAGTAAACAGTCTAGTTTTTTAGTATGCAATTCATTCAAACTGAATTCAAGACCAAATTGGTGTTGATTCACGATTTCCTAAATACAATTGACACCAATTTGCATCAAGTGCATTCAGAGGGTTGATTCAGACAATTTGACAAGCGTAGACACTCAAAGTCCACATGGTTTCATACCTCGTATAGCTGATAGCCTTTGAAGGCTAGTTTAGAGGGTTGAATACCATTGGAACTCTGCGTGTGTAGTAAGTTGGTGTGTATTTCTTACAGCTAGAGTGTTCGCAGTCAAACTTCGCGGTTTCATCATGCAACACTCTTCCATTGAGAAGAATCAAGAAAAGCGTCAGAAGCATCAAGCTGCAAAAGAAACAGAGGCCATTACTCCAGTGACGGAGCTGTTAGAGTTACTAGTTAGTGAATTGCCAGTTGAAGATGTAGTTAACAATTTCCTACAGGATATGGCTTGGAGTAGACAGCCAGTTAGATCCCATGATTTTCCCAAAGATAGAATCAAAGGCAGCAGTCAACTCAACATCACTCTTGAGTTCAGATTGCTGATTTCATGCATGTTTATCTCTTCCTCGGGGATATCTTTTGATAGAGGTGGAGTTTTCACTTAGGTTTCAATTAACTGATGTTGGTTATTAGTTGACACTCATATTAATAAGGACTTGTGTGTTGCAAGGTCCAATTAGTTTAGTTTAAAATCAGTTAACTAAGGTAGTTTTTCCAGTTAACTATTAAGTTGCATACATTTAGACTTAGTAATAACTCTTGCATGCTGGCAAGACTGATGTTAACTCAAGGAGATTTTAGGGTTCCCTACTCCTTTGAGATTCAATAAATAAGAGAACCCTACACATTGTATTTTAACTTTTGCTCATGATAACAAATTGTTGTGCCACCTTGCCTGCAATATTGCTATTCAGTATTTGTTCACTTTGTTTAATATAAAGCTGGTTTGATCGTCTATTGTGTGTGTCTCTCATTATGCAACTTGCTGTCCCAAATTTGCTATTTCTGTTTCAGTAATCTTTCTTTCAATCTACACCTCCGATAGAGTATTTTACCTCCTTGGGAATTTAGAGATAAAGATTATTGTTTAATGTCGTTTCTAGTAATCTTCTTTTCAGCCTACACCTTGGATAGAGTATTTTACCTCCATGGGAATCCTGAGATCTAGCTTGTCGTTTCTATTAATCTTTTTTTCAGCCTACAACTCGGATAGAGTATTCTACCACCTTGGGAATCTTGAGATCTAGCTTGTCATTTCATTTTTGTTTCCAATAACCTTTATTTCAGCCTACACCTCGGATAGAGTGTTTCACCTCCTTGGGAATCCTGTGATAAAGTTTATCGTCAACCATTCCCAAATTGCTCCTAACTCCTTTTGCTCTGATTTTACTTAAGGAGATAGGATAATTTGAGCGTTAGCCTAGTTGTAGTTAAGATCTGCAGAAACTAGAGAAAAACTTAGCTGCAATGTATTTGGTTTTATAACCTTTTGCCTCTACTAGTTGAGTCAAAAAGATAGGAACTTAGATTACTCTACTTTTTACGCATATCAGCAAAAGAGGGAGCTTCCCCTCCTAATTTGAAGAGCAGTTAATATTGTGCATAGCTGTCCGTTTCCAATATGCACTCTAGAGGTGCAAATTGAAACGCCAACAACTTCGGAGGAAGAAATTGTGCTTCCATTGCAGGGAACCTTGGGACTTATCTCATAAGTGCAGTGTGAAGGCTAAAGCTAAACAATTAGAGTAATCCGCATCAGAAAAATCAGATCAGCAGATAGATTCTGAGAGTAGTGATGGGAAAAGCTTTTTAGAAGAGGAGCAAACTAGAGATGGGACCATTTCCCAACTCTCCAGTATCTAGAAAGCAGTTACATTCAATGTGAGAGGTGTTTTACAGGGCAATGAATCATAGCTCTAATTGACACAATTGCCACACACAACTTCATTGATGAGATGTTTGTGGCTAGGAGAGGTCTAAAGGTAGAAGAGTATGATGGGTTTAAGGGGATGGTAGCAAATGGGTATAAACTTTGTTGCACTTGAAAGGTTTCAAATCTGAAAATACAATTAGGTGAATATGAATCGGTAGATGAATTCTATGTGGTTAATTGTAATGTCCCCATTTTAGCTCTATGCTCTTCAGTGGGTATTAGCCTATTTCCAGAAACTTATAGGCTAATCAGAAGTGCAAATTAGGGTTTCCTATTTTGTAGGAGGTTTTAGATGAGCTTTTGAAGGCTTGCATGCAAGAGTTTGTCAGTGAACTTTTTGGGTTTTTGGAGAGCTTCAGGGTGTGGTAACATGCATTACATGAAAATGACATGCATTTCTATTTGATACCTTGCATACAAGAAAGGTTTTTGGGTTTTTTGGGTTTTCAGAAATCTCCAGGGGGTGTAACATGCATTTGCATTTGCATTTGACAACCGTTTCTGACACTTGCTATTTTTAGTAAGTCATGTCAGCTGGTCGGTTTGTGTTCTAATGGAGTTTGCAAACACTTACTATTTATATCAGTTTGCTATTTTTGGTAAAGTCTATTTATGGCAGTGTCATCCTAGCAGCAGCTCAGTCTTTTCAGTCCATCATTCTATTTTTGGCAGTGAGGCAGTTCAGTTTGGGCGTTGGCTTCTTCATTCCTCTTGGAGCTAAGTTTAATAACTTAGTCACTTTGTTAGTGTTGCTTTTTGGACCCCGTACCTAGGCAAATGACTTCAAGTTGTTTTTAAAAGTGGGACCTTTATGTGGACATCCAAGTTGAGATTATTATATTTTTAAATGGTTTTAAATGCTAAGTCATATTTGGACGCCTAAGTGGGTGAATAAAGTGTTTATTAATATTTCATTTATCTCAAAAAGGTTGGTTGGGCGTCTCTCTTGGAAGGTGAAGTGATTCATGTTCTTTCTTGGTGGTTACAAAGTGTTTCATTCTTCAAGAAGAGTCTATTTATTCAAGCCTGTTGTACCCAAACCAAATTTTTTGCTTCATTAAGGCATTTTGCTTAAAAGAGTCTAAACCTTGTTAAAATGATGTCAAAACATAGTTTTTGGGAAAATCAAGTATCTATTTTGAGTCAGCGTGATGTCGGGAAGATGCTAATTAGGGTTTCTGCATCCCTGTTTCATGTCATGAAACCCTAAAAATTAGAAACTTGTCAGAATTGGCTGAAATTAATTTTGATTGGCTTATTTCACATCACGATCACAGTGGTGAAGTCAATTTCAGTTAAAAGTCAATTTAAGCCTAGTGGGTAGTTTTCACTTTTTCTGGAGGAAAGCTAGGATTTCTGAGATCGTCAATGGTAGTTGGCCAATACCAGGTGTCAAAATCTAAGCCTGAAACTCAAAGAAGAACATTCTATGATGAAAGATGCTTCACAACAGAGGGGATTTTCAAATGGTGAAAAGTGCAAAAATATTCTAAGCTTGGAAATACTTCACTTTGTAACATGGGAGACGCTTGCGCAATCAACGTGCAAATAACCTTTATAGTGTCTGTACATGTGAAAGTGGTGAAATATAGTCACACACACACGTCAGCAGCAATAATTCTTCTACGTGGTCAACTCAATAGCCGATATGGTGTTCGTAGAGCAGGAAATGAAGGAAATATCTAGCAGAAAGCAAATCTGTGCCCCTGTAGGCTAGGGGGGCACTTCATTTTGGAGGTTCAGATTCTGTGCTTTTGGGTTGCAAATCGAGCGAAATCATCCGAGTTGCAGAACTTCAATTATCGAAGGCTGAAGTGGAAGGTACAAAGAGGTTACACATCATAGAGGACTGTCAAATTTTGGTTTCTGCGTCCTTGTAGCCCACAGGCGCCCTTGATTTAGACCCATCAGATGTTTGAATTTGCAGTTTTCGTTTCCAGGGAATCTTTTCTGATTTAGCTCAGCTCTACGATGCACCCCTTCGCAAGATCATTAGACGTGCTGAGTGATCGTGTCAGTGGTTCTAATGAGCACGTAAAACGGAGGGTGGATAAACATGAAAATGTCAACCTGTACCTCTATAGGCCAGGGGCACCTAGCTTTTTGGCCAACTAGATGAGGTTTTAGCAAAAGTTGTCTTCACGAGACTTGTGTGGAATCCTCCTAGTTATCTAGTAAATCCAACCGTCAGCCCTCGGGATTTTTCAAACTCCTGTGAATGAAGGGTCAGTGGAGATTGCTGAAGAATGAAAACAAGCAGAAAAATGGCTAAGTATGGAAATTGCATACTCCCTTGAAATAGGTGCCCTTCTTGATGAGGTCTTAGAAGCAGTTTTTTGGCTTCATCTCCTCCTAGAACATCTCTTCTAAGTTGTTCTAGCTTCGTAATGAGATCAACGGTGTGCACATCGAAGCACTCCAGCTCCCGGTGTCAGGGGTCAAAGTAGAGCGTTTGTGCTGAAATTTGCAAGTTGTAAAATTACTCTCAAAGTGATAATTGCGCTATTGCAGGCTAGGCGCACCCTTGCTTTTGGGGTCCTTAACTCAGCTTTCAGATGCCTTACATACAGTCGTTGGTTGTGGAATTCTTCTAGCTACACAATGAATCCGTCACCCAGTCGGCAGGAGCTATCATTCACCAACAACGACAGTTTGAAGCATCAGATGGCAAATAAGAGAAATGGCTAAGTCTGGAGACCTGTACATCAATTTAATAAAAGGCGACTTTTATTTTGAGGTGTCAAACATGGTTTTTAGCAGTCACAACTCCCAACAGACATTTCATCTTGGTTCTATTGGCTTTGTGGTGGATATCTCAGCTCAGTTCCAACATAAATCAGGCTTTCATGAATCAGAGCTTAACAGAGGCAATTGTAACTTTTCAGTGAGCTATAAAGTAGGAAGTTAGCAAAAAATCTCAATTGTTGCTAGGGGACGCCTGGAGAGTCAATTTTGGACATTTTGGAATAAGTGAATTTTTCTTAGTGCACCCAGATGCAGAGATTTCAATTAACTCATTAAAATAATATTAAAATTCAGTCTTTTGCATGCCAACTTTAAAGGGCGATTTTGCTCAATATTCTAATATTGGCGCCTTTTTTAATGTTAATTTGCAAATTCGCATGTAAGGGTGAACTGAATATTTTAATATTTCAATTCTTTCGGGACTCCGAGTTAGTGACAGTTGAACAAAGTGGGGTCGAATCAGAAGGCTTCTTTTGAAATCAGGGTTTTAAATCTTGTAGTGGCGCCATTAAACCACAAATTTTATTTATTTATTCAACAAGGCATCCCATTTCTCTCATACAGATTAAGTAGAAGGCAAATTTCTTCCTTAATTGGGCGAATTTCATTAGCAATTAAGTTTCAGAGGCATCACAGACTTTTCCTTGTAGGTACAAGTCCAATATCATTAGCAAACTTCAAGACAAGATGACGATTTTGGCAAAAGCTAAAACTTGAAACTTCTATCTTCTGTTTTAGTTTTTTCTAATCTCTCCTTAGGTTTTCTTCGCTTGTCCAAGATTCAACGACTTTTGACAAAACAAATCATCTTGGTTGGTTCAACATAGCTTCCTCTACAAAGCCCATGTGTTAGAATTTTTCAGGAATATTTACTCCAGAGCTTCAATTCTCGAGGCTTTGATTTTCTCAACTGAACTTCCTTTGCATGGTAGTGTAGAAGTTAAATTTTTGCAATTCTAACATTCTAGGTTGTCTTAGAATCGTTTTCTGGACAAAACCCATATTTCATAATTTTTATTGAAAATTGCCCTCCGACAAGTTATTTTTAGCCTCATCGGGTGACATTTCAGCTTCTGGAAAAAGTTGTCAGAATATATTCGAGTTTACAGTCAACGGGCGAGTTTTTCAGAATGCAGTACACACAGATCAAATTCAAGTCTAAATCAGTCTTGACTCATGACTTCATCAAAACCATAGTTGCAAGACTCGCCAAAAACTCAGCGAGTTAACAAAAACTCGCGAGTTTTCTAGGCAATTGTACGCTGAAAAAACTCACTGTAATTTCTGGAAAAACTCTCCATACTTTTGGCGAGTTTTTCCAGAAAGTACAGAGAGTTTTTGAAAGTGCGATCCGGAAAATGCCCAGACAGTCGGCTAAAAAGGCATTTTGAGTTATTTTTTTCATTCATTTGCGTGCTCTGCTTTAGAAAAAACACTAAAATGATGTATTCCATGACGATTTGTGTGGCTTTGATGGTTTTAATTTGGGTTTTATTGTTAATTCAAAATGATGTACACCATGAAGGTTTGTGTGGTTTTGGGGGTCTTAATTTGGGCTTGGTGGCGGGGGCTCCGCCCCTCGACCCCGCCCTGTATTGCAACAGGGAGTGCGCGCAGGGCACTGCCCCGGGACCCTGCGAGGGGCGCTGCCCCTCAACCCCGCTGGGGGCGTTGTCCCAAGACCCCTACAAGGGGCGTTGCCCCTTGACCCACTGGGGCGCTGCCCCTAGACCCCTGCAAGGGGCGTTGCCCCTTGACCCCACTGGGGGCACTGCCCCCAGACCCCCGCAAGGGGCACTGCCCCTTGACCCCACTAGGGGCGCTACCCCTCCACCCCATTGGGGCATTGCCCTCAAACTCGCATTGAATTTATTTATTTTTGTAGGTATTCTCCACTATTTACCTTTAGTTTTTCAAAAACAATTTGCTATTTTCATTTTGTTTTAGACTATCAGTATCAGCGTATTGAGTATTCCACATGAGGATGCGATTTTCTATCTAATTTTCTTTCAAATCAATCAAATATAACAAGACTTAGCTTGTTTGTTCTATGTACTCATTGGATGCATCTTATCATTGAATTTTGCAAAAAAAATGCATTTTTAATGAAGTTTAAGCAATTTTTTAAGTTGCCGAGTTTTTTGCCGAGTTTTTTCCGTACCGTATTTTTCGGGCTTGGCGAGTTTTTGCAATTGGCAAGTTTTTCAACTATGATCGAAACAGTTGACATGGATCTGCATAAGGTGCTTCCAGAAGCTATCTTGGATCCGATTAAGATAAACAATGCAATACTTCAAAACATTCGAGATTTCGGGTTGCTAGAGGCGGCTTCACTTCCTCTTTCAGTCCATTGCATAGAATGCGTGATGTCTTGTGTCAAGCATTACAATTCTAGTACTCGCAAAATCCAGTCAGTAGATGGACGGGTGATTTGCAGTCTTAAGCGCCAGGACATTGAAAGATGTTTCGGTATTCCTCAACATCCGAACAGTTTGGTAATTACCATGGACCAGTGTGAAAGAGCATTCAATGCTGATAAGGACGTGTGTCAAAATAAGATGGTAGAAAGGTGGTTGAAACAAAAGAAAAACAAATTGCCAAGTACTATGGGTCGCGGAGAATACAAGGATGGGTATTATTGTGACCTTTTCACAGATCGCCCCATTTAAGATGGGGACCCCTAATTTTTGCTCCATTCTGGTCTTTTTGGCTTTGGTTTTCCTCTCTCTCTCTCTCTCTTTGTGTGTGTGTGTCTCTTTTTTGATGTCTGCCTTTCGAGGATTGTGCCTGTCACTGAGCTTAAGCGTAAAATTGACCAAGTCTGAAAATTAGGGTTTCATCTTTCCTGGTCAGCCCAAGGTCGAACGAAGTGAATGAATTGAAAATTGAGTTTAACATTGATGTTAGCATGCTCCCAACAAGTTCTCAGCCAATTCTCATCAAATTCTGAGTACTTACTATTTTTAGTAAGTATGCAATTACAGGCAATCCTTCAACATTTTTTGAGATTCCGACAGTCACACTGCATTCGGAGCACATCAGGCTGCTCGCATGCAAAATTTGAGCGAAAACAAGCAACCTTCTATTTTTAGCAGTCCAGCTTTCGGGACAAATTTCAGGGCTTGAATGCAGAGTTTTCCTTTGCATGTCTAGATATTCCTTCTGGGTTTTTCGAGACCTTCGCGACAGTATAACATGCAAAACGAGACGACAACTTTCAGAATTCAGTCTTCCGAGGCTATTTTTAGGGTTTGCATGTCGGATGATTCCTGGTGAGTTTTTCGAGAGCTTCGCAGTGGTATGACATGCAAATGGAGATAATCACTCAGTAAGGAACTTACTATTTTTAGCAGGTGCGTCCCGGCAGCCGCCTCCCAGCACTTCAGAATCACGAGCTGATCACAATGCAGCAGAAACGAAGACAAACAGAGATCATTTGATATGCATGCAGAGCAAATTAGGGTTTCCAACTTCGGAACCTGAAAAGAAGGGTAAAAAGTCAGAATTTTCGAAAACCGGTGTAAACCATCGCGATCAACATCTTCAGGCTATCTGCTAGTAAAATTTCAAGTCAAACGGAGCACTTACTATTTATAGTAAGTCATTTTGGAAACATGCTAAAAATAGCAAGTCAGGTGCATGCGCTGATGTCAGTAGTCTGGTCACGTGGTGAGGAGCGCCTCATTCAAATTTCAAGTTAATCGGAGCTGTGGAGATATCAAAAGCAAGCAGTTACTATTTATAGTAAATCACCTCTAGAAATGGGCTAAAAATAGCAGGCCGACTAAAAATAGCAGTGTCAACAGGGTAACGAGGTCGCAAGGATGCAGTGTTTGAAATTTCAAATCGTTCTCAGCTTCGGAGAGGCAAGAATTAAAAGGCTTACTATTTATAGTAAGGCATGGGAGGCTGGCAGAGGAAGGTAAAAAAATGTCTAAGTCTGAGTTTCATCCTGTAGCCTACTTCAAATGCGCCCTCATCCAGTTGGCAAGTGATAAAAATTTTATAAGTGATGAAGGTATCCTGCTTATGCCTCCATATGCGCCCAACTTGCCTGGGGAATGTGAAGAAAATATTCTAAGTTAAAATTTCATCCACCTCCCCATGCCAAATGCGCCCAAGGAGAAATAAGTTGGTGAAAAATATTCTGAGGCATTGTTTCATCCTTCAGCCATGCCAAAATGCGCCCACTTGCAATCTAGTAGCATCCAAAAATTTTCTAAGTATAAAATTCATCCTCCTAGAGGCATCAAATGCGCCCATCCAGCAAGAGAAAGTCAACAGGTCAATGCTTTTCATCCTGTAGCTAGGCCAAAATGCGCCCAAGGGAAGTTGATAGCAAGAAAAAATTCTAAGTGTTGAACTCGTCCTTCACCACCCTCCAAATGCGCCCAAGCGAGAGAAAGTCAAAGTAGTCAACGATTTTCATCCTCCTACATAGGCAAAATGCGCCCAAATGGGGCCATGTGAAGACAAAAATGGAGAAGCCCAAGAGTCACTTGTTGGAGGCGTTACAAGTTTCATCCTGCATGCATGAGAAATGCGCCCAAGGTTAGAGTGTGAAAGGCGTTGGAAACTTCATCCTTCACCTATGTGAAAATGCGCCCAAATGGGGCCATATGAGGACAAAAACAAAGAAGTCGAAGAGTCACCTGCTAGGCGTGGTAAACATTAATCCTCCACACATGTTAATATGCGCCCAAGTTGAAGTAAGATAGAGGGTGAATAAAGTGTGTTAGGCATTGAAATGCCAAGGTGTTAGAAAATATTGCGCCTAGGGTGGTGAAGTGAAAATAAAGTGGTAAGGTGTGAAGTAAAATGCAAAGTGTTGAAAATATTTTCCTAGGCGTGGTGATGAATATCCTTCAGCATGTGTCATTTGCGCCCAAGGTGTTGAGTGAAGATGAATAATAATATTGCTAAAGCGTTGGAGTTTCAAATGAAATATCCTTCAAGTGTGAAGTAAAATATGCTAGGCGCCTTCATGAAAAATAAAAAGTGAAGTTGATGAAATTTCCCACACTGGCAAATGAGCATGGATGAAATAAAATTTTCGTCACAGGCAGGGTGAATGAAGTTGAGTTCAAATTTCCTGAGGCGAAATTTTCAAAATAATTTTAAATTTTTTTTTCTAAGGCACAAAATATTTTCTTCCTCTAGAAAATACGCCTACACTCTGAGGTGATAAGATTTTCCTGGGCATGAGTAAATTTGTTAGCGGATGAAGTCAGAGGATGCTGGCATGGCAGGATGGACAAAAAAAAAATTTCCAGGTTAGAGCAACAAGATGTTCACAGATGTGAAGAACGGGATTTAATTTGTTGAAAATTATTTTTCCAAGGTGCAAAATTCAAGAAAATTAAATGAACCCGTTCGTTGTGCACCCATGAGTTCGACGCGTTCTGAAAGAAATTTTCTTCTGGGTATTGAAGATTATCGATGAGGAGTTGATTTTAAAGTCTTCCATGCTTCGCTGCGGCCTCCGGGATGAAGATTTTTGATGGGCACTAGATTGACGAGTTTTCCTAAGGGGAATTTGAAAAATTTCTAAGGCATGGAATAAAATGTGTTGTTGACATAAAATTGCCTTGGCTGGTGAATTTGAAAATGATCGCCTAGATGATTTTTGATCGAATTCCTGATGAAAGCATTTTTCTCGAGCTAGAGTTGGATGAAATATCAGAGTGAAGTGCGTCGGGCAAAATACAAGATAGGTTGGAAATTTGGCTAAGGCATGAAGAATTATGAAGAAGGCAAAGTTGGCTTGTGAAGACGATGAACTCTTGGAAGTTAAAACATGAAAATCCTGGTAAGTAAGTTAAATTTATATTATGAAGTGTTCTAATGCTCTTCTTTTTATCTTTTTTGCAGGATGAACACCAAGGCCGAAGCGCGGTGACTTGAAGAAATGAAACGAATAATCCAAGATGATAAAACCTCGAAGGAGGAAAAGTTGCGAGAAAATGGCTAAGTATCGAGACTTAGTATGGCTCAAGTGACAAAGAAGAAGTTGAAGAACAACGTCAAGAAGGAGATCAAGAGCAGTGTGAACGCATCTACAAACGGGAATCTTCTAGAAGATGGTGGCCATTAATGACTCATTTATTACCCCACTCTCCTTTGTGGCAGTTTTTAGGGCGAATCTTGTTTAGGGCTGAGGTGGCACAATCTGGGCCATCCAGCCGATTGTAATCTGAGCCATCCGTTGGACTTGGCCAACTATAAAAGGGGGAGTCCCCCTCATTTGTATCTCATTAGATTTAGAATTAGAAGCAGAGCTTAGAGAAGGAATAGAGAGAAATTGATAGAGTAGAAAGTAAAGTAGTTTAGATTGAAAAGGAAGGAAAGTCTTCCCTTTGGATACTTTGTAAGAAGTTGTCATGTATGCTTTCATAATAAAAGAATTTTCATTGATGGTGATTTCTTCTTTGTTATGAGTAGTTGTTGAGGCTTCTTCGTCCTTCCAATTCACGTAGCATCTTGAAGTAGCTTAAAGTAAAGTAGATTTCATTTCATGCAAGTACTTAGCAATTGTGGAATGTGGTGCTCGATTTGAACAAGACTTCGCTTGTCCATACCACTAGCGGGCTCGCTGACGGTGGGTTCGCCTTGCGTGGTCAACTGGAACTTTGTGAAACTTAACTTCGATTATGGTTTATATGTTGGCATGTGTCGTTGTGATGGTGTCTTCATGCTAGATCGTGATCTGAACATCTTGAGTCACTCCTCTGAAGATTGCACCAGTTCCGCGGAAGCTGTCCGAAGTGAGGCAAAACGGAGCTTGGTTGAAGCTTGTGAGAATTGATCTCCATATCCCACGCCTTAGAGTAGAACATAAACTTCTTAGGCCCTACACTCATTTAATTTCAGTTCATTTCCGGTTAGAATTAGGAAACTTGTGCTCACTTGCCAAATCATTCGAATTACATGAAAGCCCTTAGCCCGCTGTCTGCTGTCAACTGTCGAACAATTGTGTAAGTCCCCCTTGAAATACCAGCAAAATCACATCAAGCCAACTGAGTCTATTCGCATCAAAGGAACCTTGGAGTTAAATGTATGATCTATCTCGCAATCTTAGCATGCAGGAAACTTTGTTCAAGAGAGGATAGAGTATCTGTTGGGAAACTTTATTCTGTGTTGGTGCGGTCTCAAAAACCACGTCAACAGGTACGCGATTTTGATCACTCTTCTCAATCGTGTTTTCGGTCATGGAGATGCAAACAAATTCCAGCCCTGGATGTACTACATCATTGCACAGATCATCTCCAGGCGAAAGCATTATGACTGGGCCTCTCTTATCAGCGGCGTCCTACACAAGCAAATTACCGGTTTCCTAGTTGCCTACCAGTTTCATATGTGTTCCTATCTTAGTTAGGGTCAGTTTAGAGGATTGAACATAGTGGGTATCCTCAGTGTCCAGAAAGTTTACCAATACTATGATCAACTTGAGTTCACAAAGTCCGAGCGACATTTCAAGCGTGTGCAAGAGGCTTTCTTGATGTACATTGTGAGAAACCTACTGCGGGAATTACATGTTCGTATCTCAGCGGTTGCTAGAGCAGTAATGGTAGAATGGGCAGACTTGTTCATTCAATTCCCTACATACACGTACATCCGCGTTTTCAGATATACAAGAAATCCAACCATGTCGCCTCGCTATCCTTTGGATAGAACAGTGTTCATGGAGTTCCTAAGGCAATTATATGATGTTCACCTATGTTTTCGCCACAAGTGTAAACCAACTGCTAATTTTCAATTTCAAATGGGAATCTACTGGTCCAGAACACCAGTTGATGCCAAGGCTGCAAGACAGGAGTTGGAGAAATACAAACTCAAGTACCTTGTTGATGCATGCACATATGATCCCTGGGGTCTGTTGGCGTTTAAATTCGCACCTCTGGAATGCGTATTTGAAACGGACAGCTATGCACAGATAAACTACTCTTCAAATTAGGAGGGGAAGCTCCCTCTTGCTGATTGTAAAAACCAAACTAATCTACGATTACGAAGGTTTAACTGTCAACTACCTTAAGCTGAAATGTGACTAATTGTTTTCAAGAGAACTAGAGTTTTACTATGTTTCCAACGGTTTTCAGGAAGCAGTTTCAAAATGCCAAAATAAATAACTACCATTCTAGGGTTTACTTGCAACGATTAACATTGTTTTCTACAACTAACTTTCAAAATTCATCTATGCAGTGCAATGTAACAATAACTAGTCTATAATGGTAATTTCAGTTAAAAACCATGTTCAATCATTCTAGATGAATAAAATTTCAACAGCTAGTAAACATTCAGATCTTTTACCTGGAATAAGTGCGAGAAGAAGATAATTTGCAATTGTCACCATCTTCATTAGCAATGCTATTCAGAAAGGAAAAGAAATCATCATCAGGGGCTTTACCGCCCAACCAAGACCTGCTGGTCTCCCGAGTTTCTTCAACTGAAGAACCCGCCCTTCACGAGGTCAATTAACAAGGATCAATTGTTATCAGATCGCTGAGCCTGATGTCCACGAACCTATACTGCTGATCGATCCTTCCTCTATAGGTTCCTCCTATCAGAAGGATCATCCTGACCAGAGTATATCTGGGTCATGGAAGCTGACATTGCCGAACTGGCATCTACCTTGGCCAAGGATTTTTAATTGATTATGGCATCACTGTGCCGTCAACACACATCCTTGCTCATTAAGATTATACAAGGTTTTGTTTTCTGGGTTCTACCTTCATGAAAAACAAATATTCGTGTTTCTAGTTCTTCCGTTTGCTAATAAATTCATTTGGTTCACTTATTTATGATATTTAACGGTTGTCCTAGTGGAAGAGATAGCGTTCAGACCTATTCAGCCATACCCTAAAAGGTTCCAAAACAGTTCAGGGTCAAGGTAATATGCTTGTAAAAATTATTCCAGGTTTATAAAAGAATGTTGCAAGTTTCAGCTAGGCTCTGTTTCAGGTGTACCAGTTAGAACAACAGGAGATTAAAAGAAACAAAACGCATTCAGGTAAAGATTGCCGCTTCAAGGGGATAGTCCTAGAACATAAGAAGAAAACTCCTATGACGAATTTTGCTTGGTGAAGGCATTTCAAGGAAAAAGAAGTTTGCAATGAGGAAAAAGTTGTTTCCAGATTTACTTGAAGATATAGCTTCGTTTAAGAAAGAATAGGCGGCCTACACATTAAGGAAGAGAGTTGCGGACCAGACAGAGGCTATCCTATTCCAACATTAAAGCTTGAGAGCAGAGATAAGATTGAAGGAATGCCGATCAAATTAAGGAAAAGATCTAAGAAGATTTATATTCTCATACCCGCGTATACGATGAAGGAAATTATTGCACATTTGAATACCACGCATAAGAGATAGAAAGGAATGGAGATAGCTACGTGCCTGGTGGTATTATTTGCTGTTGCCACTGACCCCGAATCCTGCTCTACTTGCTTCCCGAGAAGAGAATCATGAGCCACCGGTGATTACTTCAGAGAAACAGAAAGAAGAGAATGGCGTTCAAGATCACTTTCGCTTATGATAGATTTTTCCCACCCGATTCCATAGGAAGAATAATCAAGACTAAGAAAATAACCAGTGAACCCCGGGGACGCGTCCCCCCCTCTAGGCCCTAGCGTCTCGGAGACGGGGACGTCCCGGAGACGTGGGGACGGCGTCCCGACGTTTCCGGCGGCGCCACCATTGCTCAGCTCGCCGCCGGAGACGCCTGGGCGTCCCCGAGACGCCGAGGGAGACGCCTGGGCGTCCCTCGAGCGTCTCGGGGACGCCCAGGCGTCTCCCGCGGCGGACAGCCATTTGCAACATTAAAACTCAATTTTTAAAGATTTTTTTAATAGTCTATTTGTTATGTTCGAACCCTAAGGGCATGTGGGGCCCATCTAAACTCTAACATGCCTTCAAAAGGCCCTCTAATCTTCATTTTTATTCACATTTGCATTTCTACTTGTTTGCTACAGCAAGAAGAAGAAGAGTGAAGGCTGAGGAAAGAGTGATTGGAGAGTGAAAGGAGTGATTGCAAGTGAAAAAGGAGTGTCAAGGAGCAAGAAGAAGAAGAGGAGGAAGATTCTTCACCTTGTTGAAGAGATTTTTCAAGCAAAAGGTAGGGTTTTTAACTTATTTTTTATTTTATTTTCTGATTTTCAATGTTCTAAGTTCTTTCATTTCTTGTTGTTTCATTTTTTAATTTTTCTTATTTCATTTCTAAATTCTAAATTCTTGTTGTTCCATTTTCTAGTTTCTAAATTAATTTAGAATCTTAGATTTTGTTTTGCAATATAAAATTTGTTGAAAAATTTAAAATATAGAGTTTTATTTTTTAATTTTAAAGTAGGGCATAGGCTGAAACTATGTGTTTATTGAATTTTTTTTCATTTTGTGAAATGCAGTGTCAAAATGAGCTCCCATAGTCATGAAATGAGTGAGCATGAGATGGAAACTGATTCTCATAGTGCAAGCCAATCAGAATATGAACCTGAGCATGAGGATGAGCACAATGAGGGGGGTGAGCAAGGGTCAAATCCAGAAGGGCATACTAGTTCCATAGCTAGTGCACCAGTTTCTACTGATTGCCCTTCCCAGGTTTTGGCAAAGTGGGCTAGGGGTCGTTATGATCCCAAATCTCCTCTCAAACAGTTTGCAACAAGAATAGCAGCCCCAACGTCATCAACTGGTGGTACGAGGAAATGGCAATGCAACATTTGTGGTGATGATTGGTTTGGGAGCATCACCAGAGTTAATGCACACTTCCTCTTTTGGCCAGGAAAGGGTGTGGGAGCATGCGAATTTTTGAAGGACCCTAAAAATTTGAAATACAGAATTGAATTCAACAAGCTTTGGGGTGTTCCAGATGACCTGGCAGTTCCAATGCCTACTACCTTGTCTGGTAGGCAACATATTCAGACTATTCAGCAGATTCAAGAGCAGCAAATGCAGACGCAGCCACGTACTTCTACTCCTACATTGCATCAGAGAGCAGGAACATTGTCAGGGTCAGCCTCAGGACCGTCATCCACTTATAGCACTATGGCTGCATCACAACAGGGCAAGGGGAAACGCAAGATGCAAAGTCAGCCTAACCCCATAGCTGATTTATTTAATGTGCACCTGAGGGATCAGATAGATGATTCCATTGGCAGGTTCTTTTTTGCCAATGGAATCCCATTCCATGTAGCTCGATCTCCTTATTATAAGGAGATGATGTCGATGGTGGCGAAGGGAGGACCATCATATGTGCCACCAGGTGAGCACAAATTGAGGACCACGATCTTGGATAACAACTATGCCAAGATCGATTCATTGATGGAGACGATGAGGGCATGTTGGGAGGACTCTGGATGTAGCATAGTTATGGATGGGTGGACGGACATTAGGCATCGTCCACTCATCAATGTTATAGTTACATGTTCAGAGGGGCCATTCTTTCTCAGGGCAGTTGATTGTTCAGGGCATCGAAAAGATGCTGATTTTCAGTTTGAGATCCTTCGGGCAGCTATTGAGGAGATTGGGCCACAAAATGTGGTCCAAGTAGTGACAGATGCAGCACATGTGTGCAGAGCTGCAGGGAGGCTTATAGAGGCATCATACAGACACATTTGGTGGACTCCATGTTGTGTGCATGCCATGAACAATGCACTCAAGGACATGGGGAAGATTGAGTGGATTAGAGGAGTGGTCAGCAATGCTAGAGATGTGCAGATGTATATCTGCAACCACCACACTTCACATGCCATCTTCAGGAGCTTCGCGAAGAAGGAGTTCTTGAAACCAGTTGAGACCAGATATGCATCCTATTTCATTCTTTTGGAGAGAATGCTTGAGTTGCAAGAGCCACTGCAAGTCATGGTTATGACACAAGACTGGAATCGTTGGGATGGGTCCAGGACAGAGCAGGGGAAGAGGGTGAAGGAGATAGTGAAGAGTGATGCATTTTGGCATGATGCAAAATATATTGTCACCATCATTACACCAGTTGTACAGGTCATCAGATATGGGGATGGGGATGCACCTAACCTTGGGGAGGTGTATGAGTGCATTGATTCTATGCTTGGTCAGATGAGGGCAGTTGTGCAAGAGAAGGACCCCACTTTAGCGTTCTACAATGTTTACATTCAGCCTATTATTCAGCGTAGATGGGACAGCCTAAACACTCCCTTGCACATGGCTGCTTATGCATTGAATCCGAAGTGGTACATGCCTAGGCCTGGGAGAGTTACACCGATTCAGGATGATGAGGTGAAGGAAGGGTTCTTCAAATGCATTGATAGGATGTATGATGTTGAAGCTGCTGGCACCATTCGCACTGAGTGGACGAAATTTGCTACTCTTAGGGGTTATAAGGCTGCAGCAAAGGCGGACATAAGAACTATGGCACAGGAGGATCCGATTTTGTGGTGGACTTGTCATGGACCGAAATCACTGACTACCACACTAGCCATTCGTTTGCTGTCCCAGGTTTCTAGTTCTTCAGCTTCTGAGAGGAACTGGTCTACTTATAGCTTCATCCACTCTCTTAAGAGGAATAGACTTACCTCTAAGAGAGCAGAGAAGCTAGTGGCTGTACATAGTGCCTTGCGTATCACTGACCGCAGGACACGTGTGTACAAGGAGAGCCCAGCAGCACGATGGGATGTAGAGCCAGAGGAGCCATCACAGATTGATGAGGATGAGGATGCTTCAGATATAGGGTTGGTTGGTGTTCCTTTGGCGGATCTTGACCTTGAGGAGTCCAGTGGTTCTAGTGATGAGGAGTTTGCCGACCTCCCGAGGGATGATTAGAGGCCTCTGCCTCCTTCACTACATTTTGTCATTTTGACATTTTGATTTTGTACTTGTTTTGATATCATATAATCATGCTACTCATTGTAATCATCTTTATAATCAGATATTTTTGATATAATATAATAGAAATCTTCCATTTGCCGATGCAACAATTGTTACATTGTAGTATTGAGTATTACTATTCTAATTTCTAATTAGTAATTCATCATTCGATACTGAAAACTTCAATATTCAATGTTCAATGTTCAAGTACTAATTTAGTATTTCAATTTTGCTATTTTACTTCTTAATAGTCTTATACATCTTTTCATAACTAGCATTTTAAGTACCATATGTATAGTATATAGTATATACACCCCGTCCCCCCTCCCGTCCCCCCGCCGCCGTCCCCCTGCCGTCCCGAAATTGAGGCCCCTTTGTCCCCCCGTCCCGGAAACCCGTCCCCGCGTCTCGACGTCCCCCCGTCCCCGACGCCGGTGGAACATAGAAAATAACAGAACCCTAACCATGGTGGAAGAATGGTATTTTTCCCTTCTCAAGAGACGAAGACCAAAGGAAAAATAACGATGTTCAGAAGGAATGATCTTTCCCAGACAAGGCCGACGTTTAAATGTATATCCCTTCGAATTCCCCATCGAGCCTCTTGAATGCAAGGCGTTACAAAGCAAGCACGATGATACTGGTGGTGCGTTCAGCTTCCCCATTCATCGGCCTTTTTTTTTCCCCGCGCGAAACCACTACAAATGCGTTTTTCTTTTAGCGATTTAACTATATTTCTCCTTTATTAACTTCGAAGCTTTAATATTTGGAATACTTAAAAGTTGCCATAATAATATTTAAAATTCCCTTATGAAGTGTTGATGTCTTAATGTTTTCTTTTAAGACTTTATTATTCATTATTTATTTTACCGAGGCCAAGATCATCTTGAGTTGTCATTTACTTCCCAGAGTTTGATAACAATCAGATCCTTGTCAACCGTGTCCCCTCCCTGATGACGGTGCCTTTTCCTTTCTTGCGTTGATGGTCCTGCAATCACTTGACACCAAAAGCCAGAGTTAGACTATTCTTAACATATTGATTCACATTTATATACATAACAACATCATCTATAGTTGTATGTACGTAATTCAATAATCATTCACCTTTTCATTCATTTGCCAAAAGATAAAAATAAACTCAAGCAATTATTTAATCCCTTAATTCACATTCATAAGAAAGATAATTTTCAATAACGAAATTAACGACCATGTTTCAATACCATAACTTATTAAGTTCTAGGGGGGGGTTGTGACACTGATGGTGTTGAAAAGAAAGTAAACTAAGAACTAAGTTGCCTATCTTTTTGATCAGCTTAGAGCACAAGGTTTATAAAACACAAACGCCGTAGCTGAGATTTTCTAATTAAGAACTTCAACTACGACTAACTTAAGCTAAAGGCGTTTCTAACTTCTCAAGTAATACGCAGAGCAAGAGAAACTAGAAATGAACAAGGTTGATTCTCTGACAAAGTTCTTCAATAAACTCTTTTCCAACAAACATCTACACACTTCAATGTAAGCTGAAATTAAGATCATAAAAGCATAACACAAATAACGAATCTGAGACATTATACCAAAGCAAAGGAGGCTCATGATTTTATTTCTCAAACTTTTGGAACAAAGATTATCCTAACACATGCACGGAACAAGAACTTGCAGCTAAAGAGGCTTGCAAACTTGTTCTTACACAAAACGGACAGCGATTACAACAACTACTTGTTGGCTAAAAGAGACTCAACAATTCGCTATCATAAACACAAGTGAACTGACATTGAATAACAGCTTGCTGGCTAAAAGAGACTCAACAATTTGCTATCACAATAACCGTTAAAAAACTAATGAGCAAAGGCTCTTATTTATAGGCAAGCAGAGGAGTAGGGAACCCTAAAATCTCCTTGTTTTCACAATCTAGGGCTTGTTCAACAAGCAAGCTTTATTTCTAAATCTAGAAAGAAGATAACATCTAACACCTAAGAAAGCAGGAAAAAGGAGGAAACGCCAACTATTACATTTATCTTCTTTCTCTTCTTCAAAGAATAGATAAGAATTGCTCCAAGAATAGAAAGAAAGCGGAAAGAAAGCTTCTAGATGAAAGCCGCTTTAAATCTCAATCATATCCGCTAAAAAGCAGGAAACTGGGTCCCGGTCAGGTGCATTGATACCATCTAAGGCAATATTCTGATTCTTGAAGATCTCCTCGCCTTTTGTGATCAAACTTAGAGAATCCTTCACTTCTTTGGCTGCTTTATGAGTTCTGTTCTTGAAAAACATCGCTGCCCGAAAAGATAATTCACTAATTGATAATTTGGCGGCTCTGCAACTTTATGTTTCTGGCACCTCTCTCGATTTCAAACAGAAGAGTATTGCACAACTCTTTTTTGATACCTTTCCTTTTTCTCATATCACACCTCCTCGTGTTCTTCAACTGAGATGATGAAGTTTTGATATAGTGCTGATTTGGTCTTAAACTCGAGGGGAGTGTACTCCATATTGAAACCTTGAAGAATGACTGTAAACTCGCCTATGTTCAGACAAGCTTTGAGCAACTTTCTATTTTTAGAATGCTGGTTTTTCGGCCTCAAGTGGACAATTTTTTTGGAAATTTTTCTGAGATATGGGTTTTGCTCAGAATTTCGTTGCAATACAACCCAGATTGTCCGTTTTTGAAAATCTTGAATTTTGACCGAAAAAGCAACAAACCCTAATTTCTTCAATTTTTCACTGAAAAAGCTGGCACCTGGGTTTCGTTCAGAGTAGAAATGGACCCAGTTGATCAGATTTGAAAAACATTGATGGTTGATCGAAAAAGTAGCTAACCCTAGAATTTGAAATTTTCTTGAAAAAGCTGTGATATGGGTTTTCTTCAGAAGACTGTTTTGAGAGGACCCAGATGATCAAAATTTGCAAACTCTTAAGATTTCATTGACATGCAAGGAAAAAACAACTGCTGCAACTTGATAAATTTCCTCAAAAATTCTTCAGAAGAATGAGATGAAGAAACCTAGATGGCTGAAAACTAAAATTCTTTGACCTTCAAAAATTTGATCTTCTGGATGAAAAAAGCATGAAAAAGCAAGGTCTTATGTTGCTGATCTGAAAATTATTCATGAAAATCAGCAACCTTAAGTTCTTGAATTTTGAAATATTACTTCAAACTTGCTGCTCCAACTTTCTCCTTTGAATGCTACCTGCAAAAATAATGAAAACTACACTGAAGAGAGGTGTTAAATAGACTTAGGGTTTGAAATAGGTTTGCTTTCTTTTGCTTTTATCTTAAAGACCCTAAACTTGGCCTGTTCAATGAACTTCGACATCCTCTTCCTCTTGCCATCTTTGGAATTTTGAAAATTTTGAAAATTCTACTAAGGCATTGAAAGTTGGGCGCCCTTCTTGGCTAGGGGCGCCCATTTTCTCCAGAGTTAGCCACTTTTTGAGAATTTTCAACTTTTCTTCCATTTTGACCCCTGGTTTGACCTCGTACTCCGGCTTCCAATTTGATCCGATGAACGAGTTGGATGATTCATCGCGTAGCCTAACTGATTCTGATAAGAAGCCACTTTTTGAGAATTTTCAACTTTTCTTCCATTTTGACCCCTGGTTTGACCTCGTACTCCGGCTTCCAATTTGATCCGATGAACGAGTTGGATGATTCATCGCGTAGCCTAACTGATTCTGATAAGATTGTTCTGGAGGCGCCTATGACGGAAAACTTCGTTTTGACCTTCAAATTCATGGGAGCCTATTTCCTCCAGGGCTCCGAACTTTCACAGTGTTTAGCCATTTTTTCATGATTTTCAATTTCTTCCTTTCCCTTTGATCTTTTGATGAAATCTTGATTCCGGGAGCTACGTGAATCCGATTGACTGGTTGACAGGCTCGCTGGATACCTCGACTGAAATTGATGAAGTGATCTTAGATGCTTCATTGACGAATTCCATCATCTCAGTGTTCAAAACCTTGGGCGCCCTTTCTCTCCAAGGGCGCTCAACTTGACCAGACTTAGCCATTTTTATGATATCTTCGCCACTTTCTCTTCTACAGATGATCCTGCTTGATCTGGTGTTCCGAAGCTCGGATTGATTGATGGCTGAAAAGATTTTGGAGGGGGTTCTCTGGGAGTTACTTCGCCAAAAAGTTAGATTTGGGCCTTCAAAAGCTTGGGCGCCCTTCTTGGCTGGGGGCGCCCAACTCTACCATACTTAGAATATTTTCTTGCATTTTCACCTTGCTTTTGATTTTCAAAATTTCACTCTCGTCAAACCCTCTGTTCAACCTTTTGCATCTGATGGCTGCCAACTCTGTTTAACATGCTGAAGGTCTCGTTGGAAAGCCTGACCAGTTCTGAGGAAGTGATCTTGGAGGCTTCACTGGCAAAATCATTCGTTTGGGCTCTTGTAATCATCATTACCTTTCTTTTCTAGGGGCGCCCATTTGCTTCAGACTTAGAATATTCGATACTTTCAGCTCAATCTGGATTTGCCGGAGAACGACAAGTCAGATGCTCTGACGAAGACAACCGTTGCGAAGCTGATTGAATTATGAAGAAACTGAGCTCAATTGCAAACCCTAATTGCTGGATTTTCCCTTCCAAAATACTGGGTGCCCCTAGGCACCTGGGGCTTTGAAAACTTCCAGACTTGGAATATTTCCGTTACTTTCATGATTTTCACTTCATCTTTTAGTTGAAAACCCTCTGTTTGACCTCGAATTTCAGGTGACTGAATGATCTGATGACTGCGCTGCCAGATTCACTGCGGAGCTGGGAGGATTCTGAACAACTTTGTCTGGGAGCTCAAACCCTAATTTCACCATTTAATGCCCTAAAAAGATGGGCGCCTATCTCCTCTTGGGGCGCCCATGTCAAGCAGTGTTAGAAAATTTTCACAATTTCCACCTTCTCTGTTCTTCGTGCTTGTTCACCAACTCGCCTTCTGTTCAATGCTTGAGTGTTGAATGTGATGCTTGGCAGCCGACTGACCTTCATTTATGACTTTCAGAGCTCTTGAAATGCTTTTGAAAAAGCAGAATAGACCCACTAGGGCAAAACTGACCTTTTTGAGATTCTGACTGCACTAGCCTGATATGGAAGTATTTTGAGCCAATCAAAATCAATTTGAACCCTGGCGGACAAACTTTCTATTTTTAGAAAGTTTTGTCAGTATTCGTTTCAAAAGAAACCCAGAAAAAGTTACTATTTTTAGGAAATTTCTAAAAATAGCAGTTTTCCTAAAAAGTAGGGATGAAAAATTGAGATCTGGGTTTTGTAGATTAGGCTGCTCTGAGCAGACCCAGATCGTCAGATTTTGAAAATTTTGCTTTTTAACCCCTCATGCAAGACATGCACACCAAATTTTGACCTTTTGGATTGATTTAACAGGACTTTCACTGATTTTTTCAAAATGTCTAAGTGTAACAAAAATTTTAATTTTGGGGTACAACAAGGTCATTATTCAACACGCCTTGGTGGTCGCCCTTACCACAAGCCTACAATGGAGGATTATTGGGTCAACTGCAAAGATGACTTCGAGGTACGCCGATGCAGCTATAGCAGGTTCTCTCTCGCTCGGATTTTTATCTTCATGTCAGAAGATGTGGGAGGATTGTTAGGTGACGATGGGGATGTACTTCCTCAAATTTTCAGAGAACAGGTTGATACACAGCCACTTCCTGTTGTTGATTGGTTTGCTAAAGAATATTCATCTATTGAGGAGAGATCAAGTAGAGTTATTCAGAACAACATACTCTACCTTGATAGCAAGAAGACTAGGAGGGAAGTCATGCCAAGGACAAAGCCGCCATCAGTGGATGTTTCACTACCATCCTCGTCTAAACCAAAGCAAAAGAAGAGGAGTATCCCTTCTAAGAAGAACAAAGCGCGTAACAATTCAAAAGGAAAGGCACTTGTTACAAAATCGAGTGTGGAGCTAGCCAGACATACAGTTTGGAGCACACCAGAGCCCGAGGTTCAGCCTCGCATGCCATCACCTACACCACAACAGTCTCCAGTTCCATATCACATTGATTTGGACTTAGACTCGCCAGCTCGTAGTGATACCTCTACACATTCACACTCATCAGAGCCTCTTATGACTAGCACAGACCCTTCCAGTGAGATTAGTCGAGACTCGTATTGGCTTGAGAATTAGCTGGGTAGGAAGAGGAGGCAGCCATCTTACGTACTTGATCATTCAGATTTTGATCATGTCTACCAGGATGCGGCATATAAGAGGATCAAGAAACAGGTTCATGTAGAGAGGAGATCATCATAGAGACCGCTGCACCTCTAGAGGATAAGAGCCTGAATGAAGTAGAAGTTCAAGACTTCGAAGTAATCAGAGTCAACCTTGGTAGAAGCACTCGCCAAACAGAGGTTGATCTCCTATAGGTTGCAACGGATAGCGCAAAGGATAGAATAATGAAAGATGGAGAAGACAAGGCAGCCCTCAAGGCTGAAATCCAACAACTTTGCCAGTATATCTCTAACCTTGTGCATAGGACGGAAAATGTCACTGCTTCACTTCTGCAAATGATAGAGCCACCAGTAGAGCAGAATCAGCTTAATCAGCTGGTTGTATACGGGAAGCGCTTGGTTGAATGGGAGGAGTTCATCACCTGAGGCCATTTTGTACTTGCAGAGTTATATCAGTTGAGATACAATGCCTGTGAACTCCGTCTATGCATCCAGGATGAGGGGCGAGACTTGGCGGTTGAGAAACCCAAAGATGAAATCATTATCTCTCACCTGAGGATGGCTTACAACTTAGTCACTGATGAAGAAGACAAAGAGGCTATTTTTACTTGGACGACACAGTTGATCTTCAAGGAAAAAATACAGGATACACTGACTTCAAAGTTGGCTAAGAGTAGTGAGCATGTGACTAGTGCACTTTGCTACGTCAGAACCTTCGTGTCTCAAGTTCCATGCCGATATCAGTGTGAGGGTGGTTGTCAGAACCCTGATGGTTCTCTGTTGCAAACCCTAATTGATTTTTGTTCGTTTTTGCAATATTTCGTTTTTTTTGTATTTTTGAAGGTTTTCAAGCAATTTCTAAAAGGTACGATTTTCTCAAAAAATGATAATAAATTCAAATAAATTCCAAATCTTCACAGATTAATCTCAAATAAGCCAGAGAACAAAGGCGCACTATTCCATTATTTTTATAGAACTTTTACAGAGATGAAAAGTTGATAAATGAACAGTAAATGAATCAATTTCAAAAGAACCTGGTAGCGGCTGTCATAAATACAGTATGGTACGGCCAGAAACAATAATGAATCTCCAGCTTCTAAAACGCAATGCAAGATCTCCAGTAAATGCTCAAGACAAAGCCAGCGCCTAGAACTGAGTGCCAGGATCTGAAAGCCAGAAGAAAATCTCTGAAGGAATAAAGTACGGCCTGCAGGTACAGAAGTATGGCCTGTCTGCAGCAGCAATAATAATGGTACGGACTCCAAGGAAAAGATGCCAGATCACTGATTAATCCCTCTGCTGAAGTCGCCTCAAATGGAAGATGATTTTCTCTGCTTCTCACTGAATAAAAACTCAATAATCTCAAACTGTGATCTCTGGATGAAATCACCAAGTGCCAGCTTCAACTGATATTTCACAGCCTCAGTCTGCCTGATCTTTGAAGAGTTTTCGTTCTCCAGAAACGATCGTCTGCCAGAAACCCTAAGGTTTGCAAACTCCAATGCTCAGAGCAAAAGACAAATTAGAATAACATTTCATAATGGTTCGATTTGTCTTGACTGCAAAATATATATCCTCTTCAATAAAATTCGACCCAATGCTCTTTTTTAATAATCATTTAATAAAATGATTAAATTCGTCTTTTCAAGACTTAGGAGAAATCTATTTAATAATTGGCGCTTATTTTAATGAATAATAAATATTCATTAAATCAAAAATTAATACTTTATTATAAAGTATGTTAAATACTTTATAACAGGCCAAATTAATTAAATATTTAAATACTTCAATAAAGTGACTTTAATATAAAGTCAAATTATTAAATATTTAATAACTCATTAATTACTCCTTATTTCTCCGTCAAATCAACCAACTGCTGAACTGGGTCGATTCTGAGCTGAATGGCTGAACCAGGTGCCCTGCCCGAAATAGCAGCTTCCGCCTGACCTAACTTTCTAAAAATAGAAAGTTTCCTGAAAATGCTCATTGGAAGATTCTGCGAAGGCCCAACCTGATACAACTGCAAATTGGAGCTACCAAACACTGAACAACTGCCTCCGATGATCCTCTGCACACCCTGTCAGCCTACGAGGATCGAAATTATAGGCTAACTCCTCGACAAACAGTGTCAGCTAAAATGGGGACATGACAGTGGTGAGTATGTCAAGCTTACTGATGTTCAGTCAGAGTTGCAGACACTCATCCATGGTATTTTCAGTGGGGATTCCATTGGCTGTAAGTTAGATCAACTTATAGTCATGTTAGCGTTATTTGATGAGGCAATCAAGAGTAGAGGGGAGCTTCAGAGCTAGATCACAGGCACTGAGGAGATGCTGTGAAGACACAGTGTGCTACGACAGAGTATTAGTGCTCCAGATAGTGATACAGTTGACAACCTTGTGGAGGGGTTACTTGCTCGAGATCACGGACAGTGAACTCCAGGTCCCACCTTTCAGGATAGACATCAAACACAACAGTTAACTCGACGCTTCTTTCCGAGTTAACTTGTTGTTCCACATCTCATGCTATGTCTATTTTGGAAATATCTATGTACAATTGGAGTTTTCATTTAGGGTTTTCGTTAACTGATGGTAGTTTTCCAGTTAACTTGCTTCCAATAAGGACGTGCATGCTTGCACATGTCCATTTAGATTAGCCTTGTTTCGGTTAACTGATGGTAGCTTTCTAGTTAACTATATAGTTTCCTTTATTAGGTTTTAGCAATAAAATCTTGCATGCTTGCAAGACTGTAGTTGACTCAAGGTGATTTTAGGGTTCCCTACACGTTTTGATGTCGATAAATAAGAGCTGTTTGCTCATTTGTAATTAACTTTTGCACGAGATAGTAATATATGTTGTGCCCACCTTGCCTGTAATATTGGTGATTTTGTATTTGTTCACGAGTTTTTACTATGATTATGAATTGTCGTGCCACCTTGCCTTTATGTTATTGTTATGGTGATTGGTTATCTTATTTAAATATAGTGGCTAGTTGATCGTTTATTGTATGCGTGTTTTGCCTATGTAATTTGATGTCCTAGTTGGCTATTCTATGTTTTGTTTCTAATAAGCCTATTCAGATGATGCAAATAGATATGTCACCTTGCCTTCATGTTGTAAATATGTACCTAAAGCTTATCATTTGATGTGTGTTAATAAATTTCTTCCTAGCCAAGCAAATTTGTGCCACCTTGCCTTCACGTTGTGAATCTGTACCTGAAGTTTATCGTATAAGAACATTCCTGCTCTATTTCCTCATGCTCTATTTTCTTGAGGAGATTGGATAGATTAAAGCGTTTAGTTTAATTGTAGTTAGAGATTTGCGAAACCAAAAAATCCTTAGTTGCAACATTCGTGGTTTTTCTTAACCTTGTGCCTCTTCTAGCTGAGAACAAAAAGATAGGATTTAGATTACTTTTCTTTTCCATGTATTTCAGCATATGAGGGAGCTTCCCCTCCTAGTTTGAAGAGCACCCATAACATAGTGTGCATAGCTGTCCATACCTTGCACTCCAAAGGTGTTAGTTGTTACGCCAACAAAGCCTTGCTCATTGTTTCTTATGGTTTGGAAATTATGATAATGTTATGCTGCTAAATTGATTTCAAAGCCGCTTCGAGGAACACATACCTCCTAGCACCTTTACAATGCCATTCTTCGGGCTTGAAAAGATAGCATCCTAGATGGCCATTGAAGACTGTGCTTCACTTAGGAGTGCGGATAGAGTTGAATTCTGATTTATAAACAGTTTTGTTGACGGGTGTTTTATGACTGCACCAACACAGAATAAAGTTTCCAATAGTCACTCTATCCTCTCTTGATCAAAATCTCCTGCATGCTAAGATTGCGAAAGATCATGCATTCAACTCCAAGGATCCTTTATGCAGTGGACATAGACTCAGTTAGCTCAATGTGATTTTCTGGTATTTCAAGGGGATTTATACAATTGTTCGCTCCAAGAGAAAGGGATTTATAAGATTCAGAAGATCTGTCAATGAAGCCCGAGTTTCCTAAACTAACTAGAAAGTATTGAATTTGAATGGCTGCAAGGATTAAAAACGCTATGGTCTACTCTAGGTGCGGGACGTGGAGATAAAATTTCACAAACTTCAACCAAGCTTTGCTTTGCCTCACCTTGGACAACTTTCACAAAACTAGTGCAATCTTCAAAGGAGTAACTAGAAATGTTTAGATTACAATTCAGCATGAAGACACCATCACAACGACGCATACCAACATGTAAATCATAATCGAAGTTAGGTCCAAACTATTTCAGTTGACCACACAAGGTGAACCCACCATCAATGAGCCCACTAGTGGTATGGATTAGTGAAGCTTGTTTAATTCAACCACCACATTCCACAACTATCTATGTGCATGAAATGAAATCTATTCTACTCTAAATTCTACTTTTAGATTCTAAGCAAATTGTAAGGACGAAGAAATCTTGCTAGCTACCCACAATAAAAGATGAAACCACAAGCAATGATAACTCTTTTGATTATAGGAGTGTTCACAACAATCTCTTACAAAACATTCAATTTGAAAACTTCCTTCCTCTTCCTATCAATCTATCTATCAATCTCTCTCTATAACTTATTCTCTATGATCTATTTGTAATGTCCCCATTTTAGCTATTTGCCCTTCGGTGACTGATAGCCTATTTCCGGAAGCCCGTAGGCTCGTCAAAAGTAAAATTAGGGTTTCCTATTTTGTAGGGGTTTTGATGCATTTCTGATGGCTTGTATGTTAGAGTTTCAGATGCATGTCTGGTGGGATTTTTCTGAGTTTTCAGAGAGCTTCACAATGATATAACATGCAAAGTGTGTTGAGCAACTTTTTAGAATTTACTATTTTTAGTAAATTCTATTTCTGGCAGTGCCATCATGGGCAGTGGCATCAGTAGTCAATTTAGTTTCCATTTCAGGCAATGCAATTTGGAGCATATTTGGCTTTCAGCATTTTGAGGCTCATTTTAGGTAAAATGATTTATTCTAAGTCATTAATGTTATAATTTCTTATTAGCCCCTTTGGCCTAGTATTAATGACTTAAAGTTGTTTTAAAAGGTGGCCTTTGATGGTGGACGCCTCATTGAGAGGTTATTTAAATATTTCTAAGTAAATATTTCTCCTCAAGTCTTGGATTCCTAGAAAGGTGAATATAATGTTTTAAAAATTAAAATATTTCAAAAGTGAAATGGGCATCCCTTTTGGAGGGATAAAAGATGGAAGCTGAAGAGCCAACAGTCACCTTCAATTCTATAAAAGCAGGACATTGCTCATTCATTTATCATCTTTGGTTTATGATATCGAAATGCTGCTGAATTGATTTCAAAACTCGGCTAAGGGGAAGCTTAGCTTTTCTACACCATTCTTCGGGCTTGAAACTATGGTTCCCTAGATGGTAAATTGGGAGTGTGCTTCATTTAGAAGTACATATTGAGCCTCATTGTTGAAGATATTGATGATTTTATCAGTTTAAATGTTTGTTGGTTTTCAAAGTGCTGAAGGATATTTGCAGATATAAGTCTTGGCATTGCTTTGAAGTTCGAGCTTTCTTTTGAGACTAGCAGATTGAGCTTCACAGATGAATTTTTTTGGAGATTTTCTGAGTTTTGATATTGCTGGTTCAGTCATGGCTGCAAGGCGAATTTGAATACAACTCTATGGGTAAAATTTATTTGCATATGGGTATTTGTCTTTTCATTTTATATGCTTTAGGCGCCTCCATTTGTGCAAGGACAGAATTTATTGTGAAGTGGTTGAATTTTTAAGCAAGGTCGACCCTCTCATAGGGCCGTACCATGCATTTAATGCTTTGAAAATCATGCTAGGTGTTTTGCGAAGTTTAGAGCTTGGAAAATGTTGATTTCGAGGTTGCCTAACTAGTGAATTGATGAGTTTTCAGTTTGGTGGCAGTTTGCAGAGTGTGGTAAGAGTTTTGTTTATTTTGGTGTTTCATAGATTGCTGGTTCAGAATTTCAGTTTGCTGATTATCATATCAGATTTACTTCAGTTTCTGATTTTGGTTTATATCTTCAATAATTGAGAAGATTAAGTGTTGGAAGAATCATCCTTCATGTATTTGCATTGATCATATCATTGTAACACTTGTAAATTGCAGATTTATTTCATTGTAAGGCTGTGAATTAGTAGTACTAATCTAGTCATCTTTATTGCTGCATTTACTTGTGAATTTTAATTCAAACACTTTAACCCCTGGATGGTGTACCGCCAGTGTGGAGGAAATTAATATTGTATTTACATCTTCACCCACTGTTCAAGTGGCAAATTCCCACTGTTAAGTGGATGCCCGTTAAGGATGAATTGCTTTGAATTGGAATGTTTTCCCCCCACTGATTTAGTGGTAGCGTGGAAATTCTTATGGTTGGTTCACCGCCCATTTGTAATAAGTTGTAATTCAATTTTCAGTTATTGCTTAGTTTTCTCCGCCATATGACAACACCTCTCCTTCCTTGGGATTGAGTGTGCATTCTTGGCGTTGAGATCTATTAGATGTGGATTACAATTTTGGAGCTAACGCTAATTCATTTGGCATAGTGTTGATTGTTTGTGAAATTCTTGGAAAAAAATTGAAGGGGCATATTTTACTATGCTATTCTATATGATACAAATGAGGGGGGATGCCCCTTTTATAGTTGGCCAATTCCAACGGACGACTCAGATACAATTACAATGAAGGGCTCAGATTGAGCCACATGAGCTCTAGTCAAGATTCTGCCCTAAAATCTGCCAGAAAGTGGAGTGGGGTAATGAATGAGCACAAAATTCCCACTCTCTCCCTTTGACCACTATGAGCATTTAATGCCCACTATCTTCCAGAAGATTCTCATCCAAAAATGCATTCCCATTGTTCTTCTCTTTGACTGCAAATTCGATGAATCTGGCCAACACAACTCCTACTCCTTGAACTGGTATGGTAGGCATGTTCTCAATCTAAAACTCCGAGACTGCGACCTCTTTCTCCTGTTTGATGATGATTTTGCTCCTAGTTGCCATTGCGAAGTATGCTGGAGAACATTTTTTGGGTCACTGCCGGAGAAGGACCTCACACTTAAGAAGGATTCCTCTACTTTGTTCTTCAATCCATCCTGCTGTCACTCTTTAACATTGAAGTTTTTGCTCATTCCCCCTCCTTAGCCTTGAGGACATTTTAGTGCTTGAGGATGATCTTTAACGCTTGGACCTTCATCTTTTCCTCCATCCTGATCTTGAAGGATTCTCTTGTCTTGGACTCGACAACTTCTTCCTTGCCACCTGTCTCCCTGAGTTGGGCGCATATTAGATCTTTGTGGAGAAATTTCAACACTTAGCCGTTTCTTCCAACATCTCCCTTCATGGTTTGGGTGCAAATGAGACATCATGGAGGAGTTTTAGACATGTAACTTTTTCCCCTTCCAAGGTTATAATGTTGTCCTGGAGTACTTGCTCCTTCACCTCAAGTCATCATGCTTTGGTCCTAGTGTTCATCCTGTAAAACAAACAAAAAGAGGAGCTTCAAAACAATCATAGTATGAATTCACTTCACTTAACTAATCCCCATGTTCTGATCTCCAAGGTCTAATTGATCTTTGGATCTGAAAAAATTCATCATTTTTGTCTAGCAAATTTTGCCTCCATATTTTTTTATCATGGGCGCATTTGGATGTCTGTGATTGGAGTATCTCCACCAATGCCTTAGAAATATTTAAACATCTTGTTCACCTTGGGTGCATATAGCCCATCTCCTTCCAAGGCTGATTTGAAGTCATCTCTTTTCATCTTTTGTGCCTTAGAATATTTTTGATCCATCTTATTCTAAGCGCATTTGACTCTGTTTCTAGGGCGCATATCATCTTGTGTTGAGCTAAGGGCACATATGAAAGGGGGTGTGTTCCATGTTTTTCCTTAGAAAATATTTCATGTATCCTCCTACACTTGGGCGCATTTTACCCTTGATGCTCATTGTGACTCATCATCCTTGGGCGCATTCTTCTCATGTCCTTGTTAGTCTGGGTGCATTTGCTACGCTGTGCATTTGATTTCTTATACCTTAGAAGCATTTCACACCTTCTCTTTTGGAGCGCATTTAGAGGGTCTTCTTCTTTTATGCCTTAGGAAATTTCATCTATCTACCCCTTCTAGGGATTTGGAGGTTGTTGTATTAGGGCGCATTTTGAAGGTGTTGCTTCATGTTTATGATTTAGGGAAATTTCAATCAACTTGAGGGCGCATTTAAGGGGCTGTGCTCTAACTTCTTTGGGCGCATATGACCTCTTGTGCTTTTGTTTCTTCCCTTAGAATTTTTTTTTTACTTCTTGGTCACATTTCAGCGCATTTGTCCCCCTCAGGGTGCATATCCACCTCCTTCTTCGGGCACATTCTTCATGTATCCTCCTTGGTGTTCACTTCCAATTCATGCCTTAGGTGCATTTGAAGTCATTGATGCTTGGGCGCATTTCATCATACCTTCTCAGGGCGTACTTCATTCTTCTTACTTTGGGCGCATTTGGAGGGGTGTGCTTTTGATCTTCAATGCCTTAGGCGTTTTTGCATCTGAAGTGTTAAAGAAACCTGTAAGGGTGAATCTTGAACACTTAGTCGATTTTGATTGGCTTGCCCTCGCTTTCTATTTTTAGAACTTTTGAAGTCTGTGATTTTCGTGAATTCCTTACTTCCCAAGACTTGATTTTCATTCACCCTGGTCCTCATGGCATGACCGACCTGTTCACACCTGCCTTTGGTGCTCACCTGCTATTTTTAGCCCTGTTCTGGAAGTGACTTACTAAAAATAGTAAGTGTGCAGAATGCGCTCAAATTTAACCAATAGGTTCCTCGAAGAATGTTGATCGCAATGGGATACATCGGTTTTCAGAGATTCTCACGTTTTTCCCTTCATTTTAGGCACGAAAGTTGGAAACCCTAATTTTACTGCATGCGCTTTTGTAGACCTCCATTTGATGCCGTTCTTGTTTCATGTTGCTTTGTTCTGAAAGTTGAAGTGCTAGAGCTACTTCGGTGACACCATGCCTGCCAAAGATGGACCTGCTAAAAATAGAACTACTAAAAATAGAAAGTTGTCAGAATTTGCTTAAATTTTGCATGCAAGTCCCCTGAAAGGGTCTAAACATAGTAATATGATAAAAAAATTCCAAATCCCTAAAAGAGGCCCTGAACTGGGGCACTTGCTAAAAATATTAAGTTCTCAGAATTGGCTCAAATTTTGCGGGTAAGCAATTTGAAGGGTCCCGAATCCAATGTAATAGTCAATTTTTCATGAACCCTAGCAGAAAAGCCTTAAATAGGGGACTTACTAAAAATAAAAAATTGTCCAATTTCCCTCAAATTTTTCCAGGCAAGCAACTCAAAGGGTTCTAAACATGATGGAGCAGTCAGATTTCAAAAGTCCTAAGAAAAAAGGTCCCAAATTGAGTACTTATGTGATGAACCACACTCCGGTGATCAGATCTGCTACCACTGTAGTGATATGCTCTGATACCACTATGATGAGCCAAACTGGACTTGACTCAAAACCCCCAAATTTAATTCTTGAAATTCTCTTTTGAAACCAATACGAGCCTCTACTGCAATGATTTCACGGTGCTTGTAGGTCTGATTAGGGCGTTGGTGTTTGTCTTTCTTGTGTTACTCGTGTTTGATGATTAATGCCAATGATATACATAGATTTAACAAGCATGTGCATATAATGGGAACACAAGATATACTAAACTAATATGACAACGCAAATAATGACTTGATTTAATTGCCAAGACACCTTCTTCATACATAATAGATTGCATCCAAAATACAACTTTCATTGGGTTTCAACGGATACATCAAATAACATAGATTTTAACTTACAGCCAAATGCACTGTGAACAGTGCTTGCTACAGTACCCGCGGCCACCATAATACACATAAAAATTTACTTACAACTTTCTCCCGCCAAATGATTGAAGAAAATGTTTCCAATACCAAGGGCGCCCCCTTTAGACAAGATAGCAGCAACTAAGAGAAGGTGTTTTTCTTAGTAGAAGATGTAGAAACCCTCACTTGAAGGCGGCTGGCTGTAGGTGGTCAAAATCGGCTCCAACAATCTTCAAAAAGCAAGCCACGACCTCAAAAACGTGAATGGAACCTCCAACAGCGATTTCTCTTGCAATGGATGACTTCTAACACTTGAAAACAGCAAGAAATGGCTCCCACGAATCAATCAAAACTCAGACCTGCACTTTAGGGTGGTCTTTCACACCTTCAAAATGCATAAAATCCTAACTACAAGCCCAAACCAGGCTTACCCACTGCTGAAATTGAGAAACCCTAGTTTCTCTCTTCCACAAACTCCACACTTCCAAACTTCAATCAGCAAAATATAACCAAGCATGAAGAAGTTCGAACTTCCTCTCCTTTTCTTATAATTTGTCATTGAAACACTATTCACTTTAAAAAAACACTATTCATTAAAGTTATAACTTTTTCACTTAAGTGATGAATAGTAACTGAAAAATAGAATTTAACCCTTTGAACTAATAGGCACATGGCCCCCAAAGTCTGGAAAGGTGAAATGATGATGAAGATCAATGTTTCAAGCTCCCGTAACACACCAAACGCGCAATTCCACCATGTCACCAAACTCCAGATACCAAATAAGCAAATTTCCGACTAGGTGCCCGGACAGGTGACCCTCTGACCAGAACTCTTAGCCTACGAGGGTCGATGTAATAGGCTAATCCACCACTCTGATGCTCGTGAAATAATGGGGACATTACAACTTACTAAAAATAGTAAGTTGCCAGAATTCAGTGAAATTTTAATGGGAACCTGCCTGAAGCCTCCTGGTCGCAATGCCAAGCTCAGATTTCAGTTTGCCAACTCAATTTGACCCCAAACTAGCCTGAAGGATAAAAACCCTAATCTGTCAAAACACACTCTAGACTTAGCCAAAATTCCAAATTAGGCCAAAAGATGGGTACATCCCCGGAAAGATACAAGGAACAAAGAGAGGCAACCGCAAAACCACCCAAAACCAAAGCCAAAAAACCCGAATGGAGCAAAAATTAGGGGGTCCCCATTTTGAATGGGGTGATGTGTGAAATGGTCACAACAAGATTGTTGTTGTATAGTCTGCTTTTGTCTGTTGATGATCTACATGGCTGAAGCGTACTTTTGCTGATAGCTTTGCCAATGATTTTTATTTGGTTCTAGGTATTGGCCCATGCTATTTCTCTGTGTAGGGCGCCCAGTTTTGCAAAGTTTCAGATTTTAATTATGAGTTTTGGATTTTCTAGAAGAAGTTGACCTTCATGGGGGCCGTACCACTTCACTATTGACTGCATTGGGATTTGTGTCAATATTCAAGAGCTGTTTTGGCATAGTTTGTTGTTTGGAAGATGGATGCCTAGGATATTGGCTTCATTTGTCTGCTGTTTGAAATCATTTGGAGCTGAATTGAAGAATTTGTGTCCATTTTGGTGAATCTCACTTGCTAGAACTGATTATTATTATGTTATTTTAGTTAGGGATAATGTCTCTAACAATATGATGTATTTTGGGTTCAATCATTGACTTGTTGTGCAGATATCTATTTATTTGTAAAGCTAATTAGTAGTACTAACAACTATTATAAATCTGCATTTAAATAATTTGTAATTACTCCCATTGAAGAAGTGGTTGAGTTTATATTTTACTTTGAACACTTTGTTTAAATTCCCCCCACTGAATAAGCGGTAGAGCGAATTCATGGCTTGCTTGCCGCCTTATAATTTGTAATAGTTTTGCTCCCATTGAATAAGTGGTCGAGCTTTATGGTTGGTCATCCACCTACTTTGTATTTCTAGTATTTACTTTGGATGGTCGGCTAGCCGCCTGTTGTTTATATTTTCATTTCCAATTGCTAATGATCCTCGACACCGTATGCTCTCACCTCACCCTCATCGAGATCTTGGTGATCAAAAGGTGAAGGGTTACTTTTCAAGCTGGTTTATATTTGGAGCTAATGCTAACAGTGGTGATTTCTGCTGATAAAATACAGAAAAAATTAAGGGGAAATATTACATTAATATAGGGGACACCGATATGGTTCTAGGGATGCATTGGATGAAATCTCTTGTGGAGTTCTCATTCAACCTTCCAAAGATGGAAATGATGTTTGAGTCCAATAGGAAGAAGATAGTACTTAGAGGCCTACCAAATGGGAGGCCTAGGGTGGTGTCCTTCAAAAGGATGGAGCAGTTAATCAGACATGAGCAGGTTGAGTGGGCAATCAAGTGTCTGATCATGCCTACAGTTGTAGATCAGCAAAAGAATAATTACCACCCAGACATCTGGAAGTTAATATTGCAACATTTTATGATATTTGGGAGCATTCCTCTTGAGGTGCCACCAGATAGAGGGATATAGCACATCATAAAGTTGGAGGAAGGTACTAAACCTGTAATGACTACTCCTTACCGACATCCTAAGAGACACAAAGATGAAATAGAAAAAGCAATTAAGGAGTTGGTAGAGATGGGGCACATAAGACCTAGCAAAAGCCCATTTGCATCAGCAGTTGTATTGGTAAAGAAAAAATATGGGACTATGCGAATGTGCATTGATTAGAGAGCCCTTAATAAGAAGACAATAAAGAACAGGTATCCTATTCCCATAATAGATGAGCTAATTGATGAGTTACACAGTGCTCAGTATCTCTTCAAAATAGATTTGAGGTCAGGGTACCATCAAATTCGAATGAGGAAAGAGCATATAGAGAAGATGGCCTTCGGGTGCCATTTTGGGCATTTTGAGTTCTTGGCGATGCCCTTTGGTCTGACAAATGCCCCAACCACTTTTCAGAGTTGCATGAATCGAGTGTTCAGGAATTAGGTGAGAAAATTTGTTTTGATATTCTTTGATGATATCCTGATTTTTAGCAAAACCTGGGAGGAACACTTGCAGCATCTTGAGGAGGTTTTGAGCATCTTGGAGAGTGAGTCTCTTTCTGCAAAGGAGTCCAAATGTGAATTCAGTTTGGCAAAATTTTTGTACCTTGGTCACATCATCAGTGCAGAGGGGATGAGAGTTGATCTTGAGATGATCAAGGCTATTGTTGATTGGCCTCCACCAACGAACCTCACTCAACTTAAAGGGTTCTTTGGTTTGTGTGGATTTTATAGGAGGTTTGTTAAGGGTTTTCCTTAGACTGCAGCCCCACTTATAGGCTTAACTAAGAAGGGAGCATTCGAGTGGTCAAATTTGGCACAAAGATGCCTTGAGCACTTCAAATAGGTGATATCATCATGTCCAATGTTAGCTATACCTGATTTCTTCAAACCTTTTGAGGTGGAGTGTGATGCTTCAGGAGAGGGGATTGGTGTTGTTTTGATACAGGAGAAGCACCCCATTGCATTTGAGAGCAAAAAATTGAGAGGTGTGGAGAGAAGCTATTCTGTTTATGACAGAGAGATGTTGGCCATCATGCATGCCTTGGCCAAGTTTAAACCATACCTAGTTGGGGGTAAATTTATTATTAAAATTGACCACAATAGTATCAAGTATTTCATGAACCAGAAGGACCTCAATGACAAGCAACAAAAGTGGGTAAGCAGACTACAAGCATATGACTTTGACATTGTATATGTTAAGGGGAAAGAGAATCTAGTTGTTGATGCACTTTCTAGGAGACCTCACTTATGTTCCTTGGTGGAGACTTTTGCTGATTGGAGGGAATTAATTGCAGTAGAGTATGCCAAAGATTCTTGGGCAACAGGGATTGTAGAGGGCACAATTCACGACGATCGGTATACAGTGCTTAATGAGTTAATTATTTATAAGGATAGAATTTATTTGGCGCCTTCTTCTCAGCTTAAGGTGAAGTTATTGAGGACATTTCATGATGCACCTATGGCTGATCACTCGGGGTTTTTCAAGACATATAGGAAAATCTGGGAGAGATTTACTTGGAAAGCGTTTAAGAATGAAGTCCTCAAGTATGTCAGAGAGTGTCCTACTTGCCAATAGAATAAGAATGAGCATACTTATCGAGCTGGTTTACTTTAGCCCTTACCCATTCCTAATGAGAAATGTGAATTGATTTCCATGAACTTCATCATCGAGTTACCCAAGGTACAGGGCAAGGACTGTATATATGTTGTGGTTGACAAGTTGACCAAATTTTCCCATTTCTTCGTTGTTTCAACGACATATACTACAACACAGGTGGCTAATCTCTTCTTTAGAGAGGTATTCAAGTTGAATGAGATGCCCAAGAGCATAGTTAGCGATTGGTACAACAAATTCTTCAGTCTCTTTTGGTAGGAGCTCTTCAGATTGAGTGGGACTGAGCTCACTCTTAGCACTAGCTACCGGCCACAAATGGATGGATAGATGGAGATAGTGAACAAATGGGCGGAGGGGTATCTCACAAATTATGTTTCGACACAACAAAGGGCTTGGATCAAATGGTTGCACCTTGGTGAGTACTGTTACAATACTACCTACCACATGTCCATCAAGATGTCTCCATTTATGGCTTTGTATGGGTAGGAGGCACCTAACTTCTTAAATTTGTTATTTGGAGATAGCAGAGTGCCTAAGGAAAGAGATTTATTGCAGGAGATTCAAGATGTGATGAAATCCTTGAAAGAAAATCTACAGCAGGCACAAAATCAGCAGAAGCTTTATGTTGATCAGCATCGTATAGAGCGCAGTTTTGAGGTTGGGGACATGGTGTATTTGAGGCTTTAGCCAAAGAGACAGTCTACTTTCAAGAGGAGTGGATTAGAGAAGCTTAAGCTAAAGTTTTATGGTCATTTCAAAGTGTTAAAGAGGATAGGAGAGGTTTCCTATGAGCTTGAGGTGCCAACTAGCAGTAGGGTTCATGATGTTTTTCATGTATCTGTAGGAATCCTGGTGATCCTCAACCCCGAAACCCTAACTGTGAATATTGATTTTTGCAAGTTTTGTGTTTTTTTGTGTTTTTTGAGGTTTTTGCATTGAACATGAAAAGTTGCGATTTTACTTAAATAAATGCTAAAAAATTCACAATAAATCTAAATGCAATGAATAAGCTTTGATATTGCTCAGAGAAGGTAGGCGCACATATTTATTGAATATCCAGAGCATTTACAATATCAAAATATGACATATGAATAAAAAATGAATTTATTTTCAAAAACCTGATTCCCCTTGCAGCCGCCTGAAGGAATGATGAGATTGTACGGCTAAATGAATAAATAGATCTCTGGTCTCTGAAAGTCAATATTGGATCTCTGTAAACCCTAGGCGCACCCAAATCCAACTGACAGAAGCTGAAAGATGAGGCGTTCCTTCCTGAAAGAGAAGTACGGCCTTGAGAGTACAGAACTGTACGGCCTGTGCAGCAGCAATAATAAATATAGTACGGACCAATAAAAAGGATGCCAGATCTCTGTAAAATCAATCTCTGATAGGTCGCCCCTGTTAACTGATGAAGTTCTCTGAATATCCTTCTTGAAATCGATTCAATGTGCTCAACTGCAACTTCTGAATGAAGTCACCAAGGAGACAATCTTCAACTGGTATTGCACAGTCTCAGTATGTCAGATTCTGAAGAGGTATCGTTCTCCAAAATCGATTCGTCTGTTGAAACCCTAGGTTTTGCAAACTCCAATGCTCAGAGCAAATAGAAGACGAATTGAATATCATATCATAATGGTTCGATTTGTCTCTTTCCTGTGAATATATATCTTCCTTGAAAATTCGACCCAATGACTCTTTTTAATAATCATTTAATTAAATGATTATATTCGCCCTTTAGACTTTAGGAGAAATAATAATTAATTGGCATCTCATTAATGAATAATAATTATTCATTATATCAAATATCAACACTTTATTATAAAGTATAATAAATACTTTATAATACGCCCTTTTAATTAAATATTTAAATAATTAATAAAGTGACTTTAATATAAAGTCAAAAATATTAATTATTCATTAAATCATTAAATACTCCAATATTTCTCCATCTGACTGTCAAACTGATGAACTGGGTCGACTCTGAGCTAAACAGCTGAACCAGGTGCCCTGCCCAAAATAGCAGCTTCCGCCTGTCCGACTTTCTAAAAATAGAAAGTCTCTGAAAAACCACTCTGAAGGATTCTGCGAAGGCCCAACCTGAAACAACTGCAACACTGAAGCTACAGAACACTGAGTAACTGCCTCAGATGATCCTCTGCACACATCTGTCAGCCTACGAGGATCGAAATAATAGGCTAACCACATGACCAGCTGCGCTGACTAGGATGGGGACATCACAGTATCCAAGCTCAAGAAGGCATTGGGGCATAATGTGGTTCTTTCATCTAAGTTGCCACCCTTAGATGAGGAGGGTAGGTTGATTTTAATTCCACAGGCCATTATTGATACTAGGGAGTGTACTCTTCGTTAGAGGGTCATCAAAGAATTTTTGATCAAATGGAAAAACTTGCCAATAGAGGATGCAACGTGGGAGAATGAGTAGATTTTGCAGCATCCAGAGAGCAATTGCTTGAGGACAAGCAATTTTGGAAAGGGTGGATTGTAATGTCCCCTTCCTAATAAGTTCAGGTGTTGGATCGTTAACCTATTCTGCGGGTCCCCGTAGGCTAATGTGTGTTGGTTAGGGGATTCTGGAGGCATTTCGTCCTATGGTTTGGCAGTAGTTAGTGGCCAGTTGGGTTCCAACCCTTATTATGAGCATGATGCCTTTTTTTGGCAGGATTTTAGGGTGGTTTCCAGTACTTACTATTTTTAGTAAGTCAGTTTCAAGCACTAATGGGCTAGTTGTCAGTGTTTCTATTTTTAGCAGTGCCAATGAGTGTCAATTCAATGTTCTGGCATGAATTAGTATTTGTATTTTAATTAACGTAAAGTTATTAAAGTTAAATTAAATATTTAACTTAGTTATTTAATATTATAAAGTGTTATTTAAAAAAGGCCCATGGTGAATCATAAGTCGTTTTTAAAAAGGGGCCAAGTTATCTTTTCCTAGAGTTGGGCGCCCAAATTGGAGACTACTGAAGTCTCAAAAATTGAATAAAATATTATCTCAAATTGGGGCATGGGTTTTGGGGAGGATATTTAAGACCTTTTGAGGCTCATTTTTCTATTCATGCTTGGTTGATATCTTTGGTATTTTGGTTGGAGGAGCTGGTTCTTCTTCTTCTAGGGTTTGTGGGGACAAAAACCCTCGCAGGCAACATTCTCTACGCTGTTGGAAGACACAGTCTGGAGAATTCTTGGTGATTTCACTTTAGGAATCACAATGAGCTTCATTGCAAATTGAAATTCATAGTTTGAGCAACAAAGATACATTTCAGATTTGAGAGATCATATTATAAAGCAGATTTGAATACATCAGCGACAAATTTGAGGAGTTTAAGTGCTTTCCTTCCTGGCCGAACGCTTTGGAGGGAGGTTTGATCATTTGGAGGGTGGCTAGGGTTTGTGGAGGATGTATTGCATTATTTGAGGTCGTCCAAGGCTAGAGAGCATTGTGCTTACAACATTTCTACCATTGGAGATGACTTCTACAGATAGCTTCCATTTTAGAGGGTTTCGAAGCTTATTTCTCTTATGAGTTCCAAATTTGTAACTTCTAGATATTTTGGGTATTGTTGATTTTGATAATAGGGGATATTTAATGAATTGGGTTGTTAGTATTTTGATGAAAAACTCTGAATATTTAAGCTTGTAGAAAAATCTGGAATTTTCAGTTGTGAATACCCTATGTAATGTTTAGTTTTTGAGTGAAAAATATTATTGCAATATCTTTTATTTTGCTGCAATATATTGTTGAATAAAACATTGCAAAAACATCTCAAAACACTCATCAAAAAACAAAAAAAAGCAAGTGCAAAAAACTGGGCTGCATATTACATTTTGTTCTTTATATTTTTCTATTGAAATACATGAATGTTGTAGTTACTTGGATTGCTTGTTGCAAAATTGACCCTGGTATCTTATGTATTGCAAATTGCATGAATTTAATAACAATTTCAAACTAGTTTTAAGGAATTTTGTGATTTTTGTTAGATTTCAAATTTCTATCATAAAATATAGTGAACTATGTGACTTAGCCAAGTATAATTTATTTCAAACTTAAAACAAAAACCTTGAACACTAAGATTAAAAGAGAAAATTGGTTGCAAATACCTAGTTTAAAAGTGGTCCTACCTTCTACAACACAACAATGGCAAAAAACCCCTTTTCTTGTTGTTATGAGGGCAATATTGCATTGGCTTCTCGTTAATCTTGTGATTTAGGGAAAAATATTTTGAATTATTTGAAAATGCTACATGTCACCACTTTAGTAAGGCAAGAGTCATTGTAAAATAATGGTTGATTTAGGAAGTTTTAGTGATGTGGAAGGCGCAATGAGTTTTCAATCTCATGTCTCATCAATGATCCTCCCATATTGGCATTTACATGTCCTTATTGATAGAGATGAGCTTGGGAAATGTCCTTGCCTTGATACCTACTTTGGCCTTATCCATGGCCTCATATGATAGTCCACTGGAAATTTTTCTCCATTAACTAGCTCCAAAACTCTGACTATCAACTCGAAAATAACACAATCTCCTTTGCCTTTGTTCAAAAGCTTCTGGCATAACCATAATCTAGCTTGGCCTAGCCATCATATTATTGGCAATGGAAGAGTCTAACCACTCATTCAAAACAAATTCATCATTTGGGCATAAAGAGTATGCAAGCAAAGAAGTGGGTGGGATTCCCTCAAGCTGAAGTAGTTGCTTCTCATTTGTGAAGGTGCACATCTTGCGATTGTAGATGAATTTTGTGATGGTTTTGAACCTCTCTACTATGGACCTGTTGATGTGTGTTTTGTGACACACCAAACATCAGAATAAAAAATGCCCAAAGACAGCTCTATCCTCTCTTGAAAAATTACCTCTTATGCTAAGATTGCTAGAAAGGTCATACGGTAATTCCAATGTTTCGTTTTGGGGGATGGACAAGCTCAATGGATGATGTGATATGATGGTTTCACAAAGGGACCTCAGATAGTAGATTATTCGAAGTAGGAATTAGAATTGATTTGACGTTGAATGCTTTTATGTTTTTGGGATTTTCGGTTTGGAATAAAATAAAAGGAAAAGGGATGAGGGTTAAGAAACTAGATTTATGCAAAGCTATTCCTACGAACTTAAGAGACAAATGCTGGATAGTGAAATTTAAACCAATCTTTATTTTGCCAAGCACAATACTACAACTAGACAAAGACGGTGCAATCTTCAATGGGTTTACGAAAGATGTCCTATTACACAATACCACCATCAATTCGATCAATGCATATAGGTAATAGAATTCAAATTAAACAGTTTCAATGTTCAGACTAACCTTACACATCAAATTGAAAATCATTCAATTGAAAAGGGTATGAACTAATTTCACTATCTCCAACACTATCGATCTTTCATTCATCTAAAGAAATGTTAAAACTAATTTACTCTATTGAAGAAATCATGAAACCATGCGAGCTCATAAAAATAACAAATGCTCAACTCTGAATCCACTTATTATTTGAATAGCAATAGTAGCAACAATTTCATAAGTCTCTCCCCGAATAAATGAAATGCATGGGGTTTATATAGGCACCCCAATTACAAAGCAACGGCCAAGATTGATTTGAGATCAATGGCCAAGATTATCCCAAAAAACCCTAACCCTAAAAAGCATAACCAACTCAAAGGACACATGGCACAAGCAGAACGAGCCACTTGGAGTATGGAAATGTAATGTCCCCTTCTCAAACCTAATCTTTCTAGTGACCGTTGGCCTTTTCCTTGGGAACCCGAAGGCTAGTCGGAAGATAAATTAGGGTTTCCTATTTTTGAGGAGGTCATTGCTCAGAGATGATGGATTCAATGGCGGATCTTTTCTGGGTTTTCAGAGAGCTTCGCAGTGGTGTGTTCATCTCGGCATTCAGAGCATTTTCCGGAATTTACTATTTTTAGTAAATTCTATTTTTAGCAGTTCAACAGTCGGGTCCAGCATGGTTGACTTCCTATGTCAGTTTGATCAGTTGGCTTGCTCATTGATGGCTTCGGGGCGCATTTGGAGAGATAAGTTGTAATAATTAATTAAAGTCACGTTTTAATATTATATTATAACGTTGACCCCTTGGCCTAGTCTATTGACTTTATGTTGTTTTGAAAAGTGGGCTTTTTGAGGGTGGCGCCTCATTAAAGATTATTTTATATTTTACATTTTATCCAAAGTCAAAACAAGCTATAAAGGGGACGCAATTATTAAAGTATTGATTTTAATTAAAAAGTCAATATTGAGCTTGAAGGAAATGGACGCCATCCTTGAAAGAGATTAGGGTTTTTGCCTTGAAGAGGAGATTAGGGTTTTGAGAAGTCAACGAGAAAGTTATAAAAGGAAGGCTTTGATCATCATTTGGTATCTTTGGTCTATGCTAATGTTATGCTGCCGAAACGGTTGCGAAATTGCTTCGAGGAATGAATGCCTCCTAGTCTGGGCTCGACTTCGTGCTTGAGAGACAGCACCTAGTGGAGAGGTTCGATTATTTAAGGTAGATTTGTGAGTTCATTTGTATTTGTGCTTTGTATTCAGTTTGGTCTTGTTAAGTAAGTTTGCATTTTAGAGAGTTTTCTGTATTTGCTGATTTGATACAGCAGATCCATATTTTTACTCATATCTCAAAAAATACCAAAATGCTAGTTCTGGGTATTGCATCAATCTTTAAGTTTGTAAGGAGCGTTCATTTTCTCCAATTTATAGATCTTAATGTTGTGTATTGAAATTTTAATGCCAAGTTGAATTCTTCAGCTGGGCCGTACCATTTCCTTTTCTTGGGATTTGTGTCTTTTAAAAGATTCAAGGTTTGGGTGAAGTTCTGTGGTCCAAGTTTGGTCGCCTCCTCCCTAAGGGTGTTATGCATTTGTTTTCAAGTCAATAGAGTTAGTAACGAGAGAGATAAGTGCATTTTAGTGAGTTTAAAGGGTGCTGGTTTGATACATTAAGCTACAGGTCTGTTAAATCAGATTAAAGAAATCTGCATTTTCTTTGGGATTGGTGTTAGGGAATCCTTAAGGCTTGTGGAAGACATCTTCGTTGTTGCATCTCTATTTACTTCTCTGGTTGTATCGAAAGCAAGGTGTTGTTTAACATATTGCAAGCTGCTGGTTATATGATAAAAGTGTAGATCTGATTATGACAGTCCGAGAAATCTGCATCTTCTGATTTGGGTTTGGCATTGTGGTTAACTTAAAAGCTTGAAGCAGATTTATTGTTGAATGCACCAATTGAAAGGAATCTGATATCTTGACATTGCAGGCAATAATTATATATTGTAAACTGGCAGTAGTACTGACCAGTATTCTTTAATATTGCATTGTCATTATTTGTAATACTCGTCCTTGCTTCAGTACTAGTTTGAAATAGTTATAACTCCGCCCTATGGTAGCTACTTCCCATTCTGGGTGAGCAAGCACATTCTGGGTGTTGAGTAGTTTCAGTATTCAGCATTTCATTTCAAGCTTGCTTTCAGTATTAGTTTGAAATAGTATAACTCCGCCCTATGGTAGCTACTTCCCATTCTGGGTGAGCAAGCACATTCTGGGTGTTGAGTAGTTTCAGTATTCAGCATTCATTTCAAGCTTTGCTTTCTGTAATCACTCCGTCATATGGTCGCCCCTCACTCCGCCTTGGATTGGGTAGCACATACTTGACGTTGAGTTCCCTTCTGTATCTAGAGTTTACTTACTTGCACGTTTCGGTTTATCCATCTAACCTTAACGGGTGCACTTGCTTGTAATGTTGTAATCTGTTAATTGAAAAAACAAAAAATTTGGCTTGGAATATTTCAGGAAAATGATGACACCTTGCGAATCATTCGAGCAAGTGGGAATCCAGAATGCAATTCCCTTTGGACTGCTCCTTAGCCGCAAATGCAAGAAATTTAGCTAACACAGAATCGAGTTCCTCCATTGAGATGCTTGGCACAGAATCCAGTTGCACTCCCATCACGTCCAAGGTTTCCAGGCATTGAGTAAAAGTACTTTCCCATCTATCTTCCTGTTTCTGAAAGTTATCCATAAAGGTCAAAAGGGAAGACATATCATCAAACTGGTTCTCTGTAATAATCTACACTTCCTTGAAGTAAATGTTCATCACATTTTTCTTCAGTCCTTCTAAATCTAAACCATTTGCATCATGATGCTCCTGCCCTGTTAATCCTTCAAGAGAAGTAAGGATTTTGAACTGAATTTTTTCAATTGCACTCCGTATAACAGCACATTCTTCCTTCATTCCATCATATGTCTTCCTTTTAGCCAATAAGGAATGATACCACTTGCTGAAATCATACGAGGCTCCTTCCTCAATAACACCTTCCTGAATTAATATTTGCAGGGAAACTTCCTTTAAAACCTTCAAACGAGGTATTACTTTGTCCTGTACGTACTAGAAATCTTCCCAATTGTCTTCAACTTGACTAACTTCAGTTATAAGCAAGGCAGATCTGTCATAAGTCTGAGCGCACTTCTCTAAGAATTGCTCCATCTGTTTTGAAATATTGATAACCCAACTCTTGGTTGCTTGACTCGTGATCCTCATAGCCTCAAGAACATCAACGGATTCCGGAGTAAGAGATGATGGTGGAATAAAAGCTTCACTTTCTTGGCGCAAAGGAGTTGTTAGCTGCTGAATGAACTCTATTAGCCTTAGATTTTCTAACTCTAGCCTTTCTTTCTTCTCCTCTGTTTTGTGGAACTTCTCCTTGATGGCTTTGGAAGTGTCTGCCAACTCATGGAAATCTTGATCTATCGTGGTTGGCCCAATGTCCAATGTTGTAACATCATAATCCATAGGAGTAATCTGATCTCTTGGCTTATCAATTTTCGGGACTGCCACCTGTAAGATCTTGGATCCTGCATCATTCCTGGTAATCTGTGAATACTTCGTAGGCGTCCTTGGCGTTTTAGCTTTGCTGATCCTCTCTAGGAAGTCTTGCATGCTTTCAACTGGTTGAGCTTCATCCAGTGGTCTGGACTTCATCAAACTTTCGGTCAACCAAGCTGGGATAGTGGATAATTCCATCCCATCTTCTAATTGAATATCATCATTAATTCCTTTTAGAGCAGAAATTACCTCATCTCCTAGCTCTTCATTGTTCTCAAGGACCTCTGTATCTCCTGCGCCTTCAATCATCAACGTATCATCCCCTTCCAAACACTCAGTGAGGGTTTGTTCTTGGAGAGAATCCAACCGTTCTAACTCTTGGAACTCAACTTCTTGCTCATGACTTGGTTCGGTCTCAGCAATGGACACCCTTTCTATTACTCCAACAGATAGAGTACTTGAGGATGATGGAATTTCACTCACTTTTTGCTTCTTATTCTCCAATTCTCTGTCAGCTGATTCTTTTTCCTTTGTGTGAAGATCTTTACTCACTACCTTTCGCTTGCTAGGACATGAAAATTCATCAAGACTTTCGCCAATTGCTTCCTCCTGGGTTTCCTTGTTGCTCAATGTGGCATAGGTAAGAGAAATTCCTTCTTTTCTCAATCTGCTGATCTGATTATCCACCCATTCCTTTGAGTATGCTAAAATATCCTTCATCAATATGTCCAAATCGGTCAGCTCAGGTTGTGTCCAGTTAGGCAACAAGATAGGCTTATCTTTTTCCTGTTCAAATTGAGGATGTATGTAGTCCCCGTTGTCTTTTACTTGGTCTGGTATAGGGAATAGATCACACCTTTTTACAAGTTCAATTGGAATTTTGGACCAAGTCTTCTTCTTGACTCCATACTCGTCCACCAAGTTAGACCAATAGTCTTCAATCTGCATAACATGAAGGGACTTCTTCCCGTGAACTCTCAGGTATGGATCATAATCGGACCTTGGATTATAAGTGCTGAACTTATAAAATTGCAACTCTACCCTTGTTGTCTTGGCTGATTGTAATGAGGGGCAGACTTCTAGCATTTTTCCAATTGCAACCGGAAAATCCACTCCTTGTTTGTTCTTTTTCGCCTAAATAGAGTCTACACATGCCAGTTGCCTTGCAACTTCAAGCATAACAATCTTGTCTGTTGGATACCGAGGGAGTCTATACGAAGCATCCGAGAATCCATGAACTCTTATATATGTAAAGGTCGGAAACTGGATAAACCAAGATCCGAACTTGTCAAGCATCACCATAGCTTCTTTAGACAGCCTCCTTTGAACTGTTCCTTGAAGCACTCGCGTGATATACATAAGGAAGGCGTCATTAGTTATCTTAAAATTGTCCTTGTAATGCAACTGGAGCTGCGGGTAACAATCATATGCTTTGAGTTGATCTTTCCGAAGTCCAACTTCCCCTTTGCAAATCAGTCCTCTATACTTGGTGAACCGTGCCAAGATATAAACCACGTAAGAACTCATGTAGAAGGTTTTGGTCTTCTCTAGGTTTCTCAACTGGAAATCGATATTATCACTTATTAACTTTGCCCAATTTATTGCTTCCATTCCCAATACGATCTCCTCCACGTATGAAAACATCCATACTTCGAAGAAAGCTCCTTGAGAAGTTCCCATAATCCTGTTCAGCATATAAATTATATCACTGTATTCTGTTTTAAAATTTGTGCAAATTAATCTCTTTGGCAACTTGGAGCGGTGTCTTTTGGGTTCCTTGATCCAGTTAGAATTGACTATGTCCATACAGGATTCTTTGGCTTGATCGAACATGGCTTGTGATTCCTTTTGAGTCCTGTTCAACATTTTTCGATGATGGGGAATACCAAATACTTCCATGATTGAGTCCTCCGTAAAGTACGCCAAGGTGATCCCATTAGGTGTTTTAATGGATTTTGTCTGTGGATTATATCTTCTGGCACATTCGACCATTAACTCATTGCACTGAATTGCAGGTGGAAATCCTGCTGCTTGATGAAGTTCAGACTTAACGATGTTAGTGGCAATAGGCGTGGGCATTTCATTCTGAGTGCCAAACATCCTTCTCTTGTGTTCAATTGCATTAAACTGCTCAAAGTTGGTATTTGCTACCTTCTTCCACTTCGAGGATAACTGGGATTCTGGATAAAATTCTTTGAGGACTTCCTTTACTTGAGCTTTTCTGACTCCACCTCCCACGTTCTTTGGAGAAGACATTGTGCCTGTACGAAGCTCGAAGTTAGAAAATTTCAACAAATTTGTAAAAAGGCGATTTCTTGGCTAGAGAAATTTTTAAATTAATTTAAAAAAAAATCCAAAACTTGATTAAAAGGCTGTGTAAAGAATAAATTCTTAATGAAATTTGATCCGCCTTTATTGTTTTAAAAGAGTATTCATGGAATTTTTTAAATAATCTTCTGGATTTTTAAAGACTTATACTGAAATTTTCTTAAATCCAAGATGAAAAATCCTTCTCCCTTCTTTAAATTTGCCAGTAATAACCTTGCAGCTATTTGAGAAATCTGGAAATGAAAGAGGAAAATCCAACTCTATGTTCTGGAATCAAGAAATCTCCTTGCAGCTGAAGAAGAAAGACGCCTTTGGCTTGAGAGGGGTTTGCCTGTGAGAAAATTCGACTTTGCAAATAATGAAAATAAGCTCACAAGATCATCTTTTATAATAAAACCTTTCCAAATTGGTTTAGGTCGACTTCTTCTTTCCATTGGGTGTCTTTGCTTTAAAACGAAAAAAACAATCTTATCTTGATCTTTTGACTTTTCAAACAAGGCGTCCCTTTTGGCTTGACAACTAAGTTTCATTTTAAAAATAAAACTTAAGTTATTTATTCTATTTTTGCCTTTTAGTAAAATTCGACCCTCAAGTGGACTTTTCTACTTTTCAACTGGATTTTCTCTTTCCAAAGCGATTTTGCCTTAGAAAATTTTCGATTCTTTCCTTGAAAAATTTGACTCTCAACTGGAATTTTCTACTTCCCAACTGGTATTTCACTTCAACTTGAAGTTCCTGAAGTCCAGTTCAAAATTTCACTTGCCTTAGTCAATTTTCATCTTTGTCCACCTGGAATTTCGAACTTTCCAACTAGAATTCCTTGTAGAAGGCGGATTTTGTCTTAATCTTTCAAATAGACAAATTTTAATTGGATTTCTTTTCAAGATTTCGGATTTCTCAACTGGACTTTTCGAAGATTCAACTGGATTTCCTTAATGGCGCACCTCTCCAGACTTAGGCGAATTTTATCATGATTTTCTCGCTTTTTCTACTTGATTTTTTAGTGATTTTCTCATGAAGGCGTGATTTTTCCAGTTGATTTTTTAACCTTTGCATGCGCCTTTTCCATCTTTTTCTCATCTTTGCATGCACTTTTCTCTTCCTTGCATGCGCTTTTCTCTTGATTTTTTCGATTTTTCAAGATCTCTGCTTGATTTTTGCTTGCTTTTTAGTTCCAAAAGTGGAAACTTTCGAGTCCACTGCCAGTGACACCTAGCACTTTCTAAAAATAGAAACTTACTAAAAATAGAAAAAAGCAAAAAACAACTTTCTAAAAATAGTAAATTCCAGATTGGTCCAGAAATGCCAAAAACAAAAAAAGCAAAAAGCAAAAAAGCAGAATCCCTAAAAAATAGGAAGTGTTAGAATTGAGCGAAAGCACAAGCGATCCTCGTCTGCAGGGTCTTCTAAGCACTTCTATGACTTTTACGTTCAGTTTCAGGCTCAAACTCCAAACTTGGCTCGGGTGATGACTCCAGACTTTGACATGGAATTCCCAGACATCAGAGACTATGAAATTGCTACTCGAAGCTAAACCCTAAGAGCAAACCAGCGAGGGTCCCCATTTGCAATGGGGCGATGTGTGAAAAAGGTCACAACAGGACCTAACACATGGGATTTTGCCAATGTCTTCCAAGGTTAAATTGAGACAATGAACTGTGCATGTAGTTGTCATGCCCCTTGAAAGTATTGCACCTAGCTATAAAGCATCTAAAAAAAATAATAAATAAATAAATAATATACAAATAAATGTCAAATCCAAACATAAGTAATTATGATTTTGTGAAGAACCCTTCTAGCTCAACTTCAACCCCGATGCTTAAACTGCTTGTTTTTTTGTGTTTTGAAGGTTTTGATTTTTTTGATATTTTTGCATATAAAGAACATAATGCGATTTTTGAAAGAAATACTTCTAAAAATCTTTAATAAATACAATAAGGTAAAACTGAAGCATAAAGACCCCTGAATCGATTGCAAATAGATTTATTATTCTTTCTCAGTGATTACAATACTGAAACCCTAACATGCAGACAAAAAGGCAAAGCTGATTGCATTATTCAAAAACCTGATTTGCTGATTGCAGCCACCCCAGAATGATGAAGAATTGATGCTGCCAGCATCAGATAACATTTCTCCAGCCTCGTGATTGATGCAAACCAATCCAAAGATCATTGCGTCCCATCTTGTGAAGACAGAAGGTCAAAAAGCAAGGCGCCCAGGCTAGGGTAAGAGGTACGGCCTTCCAGTTGAGTGGTACGACCCTCAAAACAGCAGCAAATCCATTCGTACAACCTTGGGATTCGTGCCAGGTGAAGATCCCAACCAGCCGCTCAAAGTTATTCCCTTTTCTAACAAATATGAATCAAACTCTGAATGGTAACTTCTCAATACGCTCTGTAATAACTTCTGGATGAAGCTATTTCACTGACAGGCAATAAATCAGCTGATATTTCACAGCCTCTGAACTGCAACACTGAAGATGGCTCGTTCTCCAATGCAGAAGACAACTGAAACCCTTGGCTTCGTTCTCTGAAGAAGGAATGGGCTAAAATCAATTTTCCAAAACATAATGAATGAAGTTTTCTCAAAGAAAACTTATATCTTCTTAGTTGGGTCGATTTCCTTCAAAAAGCATCATTTAAAATAAACCTTGAATTACACTTTAAATCTTTCAATAGTTTGGACGCCCTTTTTAATTATAATCATTAATTGAAAATGGCCCCTTCTTCATGATGGTCGACCCCTTCCATAAAGTCACTTAAGTTATAATATTTAATTATATTATAACTTTATAATATAAGCTTCAATTTAATTAATATTTATTTTGGCAAATAAATATTAATATCTCTCTCAATATAAGTCCAATCGACAAACCGTCTGAAGCTGGATGATAAGTGACTGAAACTGTGTATGACCAGACCATACTGCTAAAAATAGCAAGGGTGCTTTGCTGAGTGTCTCCACTTACTAAAAATAGTAAGTCAAGCAAATGATGTCCGAACGACCCCGAACGAAAGCCAAACTGAATGATTCTGATAACTGAAGCCAAGCCAAGCCTCAACAAGACCCTCTATCCACCCTATCAGCCTATGAGGGTCACATAATAGGCTAATCTCATGAACTGAGAGATGTCAACTGGAAGGGGACATTACAGTCCGCCCCTCCTGAAATTGCTTGTCCTCAAGCAATCTGAACTCCGGATGCTGCAAAATCTCCTCACTCTCCCACGTAGCATCCTCCTCTGGTAAATCTCTCCATTTCACCAAATATTCCCTGATAGTCCTCCTACGTAGCTATCTTTCCCTGTATTCGAGGATCGACTCAGGTACTAAAATCAACTTTCCCTAATCATCTAAGGGAGGTAATACTGCTGAAGGTACCACACAATGTCCTAACGCGTTCTTGAGACGTGACACATGAAAAACATTGTGGACCTTACTATTCGTTGGAAGCTCTAGCTCATAAGCCACCTCTCCAACACGCCTCAAAATCCTGAAAGGACCATAATACCGTGGCTTGAGCTTCTCCGATCCACTCTTCCTGAGAGTAGACTGACGGTAGGGCTGCAGCATGAGATATACCATGTCTCCCACCTCAAAAGATCTCTCTGTCCTCTTCTGATCTGCATACTGCTTCTGTTGATTATGTGCCTTAGCAATATTCTCCTTAAGAGCCCCCATAATGTCCTGACTCTCCTGCAATAAGTCTCCAGCACTAGGCACTCTACTGTCACTCAGTAGCAAATCAAGAAAACTAGGCTCATACCTATACAGCGCCATGAATGGGGACATCTGAATGGTCATGTGGTAGGTGGTATTGTAACAATACTCGCATAAATATATCCACTTGACCCACGCCTTTTGCTGCCCTGCAATGTAATTCCTGAGGTAGCCTTCCACCCATTTGTTCACTATCTCCGTCTGACCATCGGTCTGCGGGTGGTAACTAGTGCTCGGTGTAAGTTCGGTTCCACAAAGTCTGAACACCTCCTGCCAGAAGTGACTCAGGAACCGACTATCCCTGTCGCTAACTATGCTCCGAGGCAACCCATGTAATCTGAAAACCTCACGGAAGAAAACCTCTGCTACCTGTGTAGTTGTGTAAGTGGTGGTGATCGGAAAGAAGTGGGCATACTTCGTCAGTCGATCCACAACTACATATATGCAATCACGTCCTTGGGCTTTAGGAAAGCCTGTAATAAAGTCCATCGACAGGCATTCCCACTTCTTGTCAGGAATCGGAAGTGGCTGTAACAATCCTGCCGGATATGTGTTCTCCTTCTTGTTCTGCTGGCAAACAGGACACTCACGCACATACTGAAGAATGTCTGCCTTAAGACCCTTCCATGTAAACCTTTTCCGACCCTGTTTGTATGTTTTGAAGTACCCGGGATACCCTGCTGTAGGTACATCATGAAAGGCTCGCATAATGGTGTTCTTCATCTCTGATCCTGGGATCAAGAAAATACTGCCCACTAAATATTGCCTGAATTTGGCCAAGGCATGCATTATGGCCAACATTTCCTTATCATATATATTGTAAAGCCTCTCTGGTCCTCTGAGCTTCCTGCTCTCATAAACAATCGGGTGCTTGTCCTGCATAAGCACCGCTCCAATGCCCTCACCAGAAGCATCACACTGAAGCTCGAAAGGCTTCGTAAAATCTGGCAGTGCCAACACCGGACATGTAGTCATCAGCTCCTTGAACCTCACAAAACACTCTTGTGCCTCAGGAGTCCAAAAGAAAGCACCTTTTTTCAACAAATCCATCATAGGTGCTGCATGGCGCGAATATCCACTGACAAATCTGCGATAGAAACCACATAACCCAAGGAATCCTCGCAGCTGTGTAAGGTTCACCAGAGTAGCCCAATCTATGATAGCACGGATCTTCTCAGGATCCATCCGCACTCCCCCTGCACTGATAATATGGCCTAAGTATAACAACTCAGTCATCCCTAAATCACATTTGGATTCCTTGGCATACAAGGAATCCCTCTCCAAAATGATGAGTACTGTATGCAAATGAGCCAAGTGCTCCTGCCATGTCCTGCTGTAGACCAAAATATCATCGAAAAAGACAAGTACATATCTCCTCAAATGTGAGTGGAAGACCCTGTTCATGGTGGACTGGAATGTCGCTGGAGCGTTGGTTAGCCCAAATGGCATAACCACAACTCAAAGTGTCCACAATGACAGCAAAAAGCGGTCTTCTCAACATCCTGCTCACGAACTCTAATCTGATGATATCCCGATCTCAAGTCTATCTTCGTGAAGTAACAGGCACCATGGAGCTCGTCAATAAGCTCATCTATACGGGGTATGGGATACCTGTTCTTAATAGTCCTCTTATTCAGGACTCTGTAATCTATGCACATACGAAGTGTACCATCTTTCTTCTTCACTAGAACCACTAAAGAAGCAAATGGTGATTTACTTGGTCGAATGTGACCCATAGCAAGCAGCTCCTTGATAGTCTTCTCTATCTCATCCTTAAGCCGCTTTGGATACCTGTAAGGAGTAATCATGACGGGCTTAGCGCCCTCCTCAAACTCTATGATGTGCTCAATACCCCTGTCTAGAGGTCTCCCTGGTGGAATGTCACTGAAAACCTTCCCATGCTTAACTCTCAACTGTTGAATGTCAGGATGATACTCGGTCTTATGCTGTCCCTCCTGTGTAGGTGTCAAAGTGCACTCGGCAGCCCACTCAACCATGTCATGACGCATAAGTCTCTCCATCCATCGGAAGGAAATAGTCTTGACGTTACTGTCTCGGATGGCCTTCAGGATATGAGTCTTTCCATCCACATCGAACCGGATCTCCATGTCTTTGAGACGAAGTGTGACTTCCTCAAGGGAATGAAGCCACTTCATGCCCAAAACTAAATCAATATCTCCCATATTCACCACATAATAATCAGCTTTGAATTCATAATTATTCAAGCGCAAAGGGAGATCCTTAATCATACGGTCACATCTGAGAGTGTAACCATCAGCCACCTTAACCCGAATGCCCTCAAACTCCTCGGTTATGAGTCCACACTTCTCAACAAATCTGGCATCTATAAAATTATGGGTGGCACCTGTGTCTAAAAGGGTGATAACCTTTGACCAGCCAAAACTCCACGGAGTCTGAAAGATCCCTCCTACTGAATGCTAGACAACCGTGCCTCCTGGATTTGGAGCTCTGACTCTGTCCCCGCCTTAGGCTCTGAAGCCTCTGATTCTGACTCCTCAGAACTCTCCTGCTGATCGGAATTCTCAAATTCCGAGTCCTCATAATAAGCCCACATAACCCTATTGGCCTTACCCTTAGGCCACAAAGGACAATCATGGTTAGCGTCGTAGGGACTCTTGCAGTAGAAGCAAAGCTTCTTCCTGCGCAAATCATTTAGAGTCTCACGATCCAAGGGTGCTGCTGATTTTCCCTTTGAATCACTCCTAAAATCTGATTTCTCTTTATTTTTATTAAATCTCTTGTTGTCCTTGAATGAAGAAGTATTCCTGGAATTGAACTTGCTAGATGGAGCTGCAAGTTCCATGCTGCGTGCCTTCTTCATTGCTTCCTGTAGTGAGATAGGATCAAATGCTTTGATCCATCCTCTCATTGGCTCCAACAGTCCCTCCACGAAGAGTACAACTAGACGCCTCTCTGATATGTTAGGAACTATCACTAATAACCGTTGGAAGTCTCCTATGTAAGCCTCCAAGCTACCAACCTGTCTCAACTAAGCCAAATCTCTGAAGTAAGTCTCAGGATCGTTCTTGTCAAACCATTCCACCAATCTATCCACGAACTCCTGGTAAGTGGTGATATGGTCATGCTGAAGTGTCACCATCCCATGATGCCACCAGTCATAAGCTGCCCCCTCAAGATGCAAAGTAGCATATCTAATAGCATCCTCCTCCGCCATGGGACGCAATGTAAGGAAGGTATCCAACTTACTGATCCAAGTCTGGGCTGTAACCTTACCGCTGCCATCAAACATAGCTAAAGAGAGCTTGTTTGTGGCGTGCTTCAAGTCACTGTTTTGATGCCTAGGCCTCCTATCCGGCCTGTTCCTGTAATGCTCTCGCCTCTGTGTGATAAATCTGTCAAAAGTAATTCTCTCTCTGACCTCTGGGGTCAATAACTCCCACTCATCGTTTGCTGCCATAAGAATATCAGCGAACACTGCCTCAGGCTCCTCATCTACAATAGGCCCATTGGGCTCCTGTCTCACAAAAGTCGGACGGGTAGGCCTATGAGTTGTTCGTGAAGCAGTCCTGGGTATCCTCCGTGAACCTACTGTAATGTCCCCTTCCAGTTGACATCTCTCAGTTCTTGAGATTAGCCTATTATGTGACCCTCGTAGGCTGATAGGGTGGATAGGGGGTCTAGTTGAGGCTTGGCTTGGCTTCAGTTGGCAGAATCTTTCAACTTGGCTTTCGTTCGGAGTCATTTGGACATCATTTGCTTGAGTTACTATTTTTAGTAAGTGGAGTCACTCAGTGGAGCACCCCTGCTATTTTTAGCAGTATGGTCTGGTCGTATGTAGATTCAATCACTTATCCTCCGGCCTCAAACGGTTCGTTAATCGGACTTATTTTGAGGAAGATATTAATATTTATTTGTCAAAATAAATATTAATTATTTTTGAAGCTTATATTATAAAGTTATAATATTATTTAATATTATAACTTAAGTGATTATTTTAAGGGGTCGACCATCATAAAGAAGGGGACCATTTTTAATTAAAAAGAGGCGTCCAACTATGGAAATATTAAAAGTGAAATTACAACTTAATTTAAATGATGCTTTTTGCTGAGGAAGTCGACCCTCTTGAAGAATATAAGATTTCACTTGTGACGAGAGTTTATTATGTTATGAAAATCAACTTTGATCAATTATTCTTCTAGAGAACAGAGCCAAGGGTTTCAGTTGTCTTTTGCATTGGAGAACGAGCCATCTTCAGTGTCTGCAGTTCAGAGGCTGTGAAATATCAGCTGATTTATTGCTTATCAGAGAGGTAGCTTTATTCAGAAGTTATCACAGAGCTTATTCAGAGATTACATCTTCAGGGTTTGAATCTGGAAGTCATCAGACTCAGAAATATTCTGGGGCGCCTAACTTTGCTTCACATCTGGCATCTTTACCAAGGCCGTACGGATTTCTTTTGTTGCTGCGGGGCCGTACTTTGCTGCTGTTGGGCTGTACCTTCAAGTACAGGCCGTACTTTCCACACAAGGCCAAACGCCTCTTCTTTTGGCAGTCTGTCTTCACCAATAGGGGCGCATATTTCTCTGTCTTCATTTGCTAACATCTGGCGGAGGGAGAAGTGGAAATCTATGATGGCCGTACCATTTCATTAGCTTCACAGGCGGCTGCAATGATCAGGTTTTTCACATAAATGTTGTTGCTTTTTAATTTGCATGTTATCAGATCTCAGATGTAATAATCCTAGATGATCAATAAACAATCTGGCATCAAAATATCAAGTAGATTACATCATTTTTAGACTTGTGATATTTTATTTAATTTTTACAAGCAATTTCTTTCAAAATCGCATTTCATCTGTTTATGCAAAAAAACACAAAAAAAACTCAAAACACTCAAAACAAGCAAAAACAAGCAGTTTTCAGAAATAGTGAGAACAAGGGTTTCTACACCTGCATCACTCCTGTCCTCATCACGACGTGGTGATGGTCTCCTGGGTGAACCAATCCTCTGGATCGTCGTGCTCAACTGCTGTAATAGATCAGCTACCTGCTGCTGACCTTTCCGAAGATCTCTAAGAGTCTGTCTGACCTCTGCATCATCATCCCTAGGATCTCGAGGAATCTCTGTTCTGTCAGCCATGGTACCCGACTGCCTGTTTACTCCCCATTCCCTGTCAAACAAACCTCTCCTGCGAGTGTTATATCTGTGAGGCCCAACCTCTTGTGGCTGCATATGAATCCCAAACCCTCAGGCTGGCAGGAAACCGCTCTGATACCACTATGAAGAACCCTTCTAGCTCAACTTCAACCTCGATGCTTAAATTGCTTGTTTGTTTGTGTTTTGGAGGTTTTTGATTTTTTTGATATTTTTGCATATAAAGAACATAATTCGATTTTTGAAAGAAATACTTCTAAAAATCTTTAATAAATACAATAAGGTAAAACTGAAGCATAAAGACCCCTGAATCGATTGCAAACAGATTTATTATTCTTTCTCAGTGATTACAATACTGAAACCCTAACATGCAGACAAAAAGGCAAAGCTGATTGCATTATTCAAAAACCTGATTTGCTGATTGCAGCCGCCCCATAATGATGAAGAATTGATGCTGCCAGCATCAGATAATATTTCTCCAGCCTCGTGATTGATGCAGACCAATCCAAAGATCATTGTGTCCCATCTTGTGAAGACAGAAGGTCAAAAAGCAAGGCGCCCAGGCTAGGGTAAGAGGTACGGCCTTCCAGCTGAGTGGTACGGCCCTCAAAACAGCAGCAAATCAATTCGTACAACCTTGGGATTCGTGCCAGGTGAAGATCCAAATCAGCCGCTCAAAGTTATTCCCTTTTCTGACAAACTCTGAATGGTAACTTCTCAATACGCTCTATAATAACTTCTGGATGAAGCTATTTCACTGACAGGCAATAAATCAGCTGATATTTCACAGCCTCTGAACTGCAACACTGAAGATGGCTCGTTCTCCAATGCAGAAGACAACTGAAACCCTTGGCTTCGTTCTCTGAAGAAGGAATGGGCTAAAATCAATTTTCCAAAACATAATGAATGAAGTTTTCTCAAAGAAAACTTATATCTTCTCAGTTGGGTCGATTTCCTTCAAAAAGCATCATTTAAAATAAACCTTGAATTACACTTTAAATCTTTCAATAGTTTGGACGCCCTTTTTAATTATAATCATTAATTGAAAATGGCCCCTTCTTCATGATGGTCGACCCCTTCCATAAAGTCACTTAAGTTATAATATTTAATTATATTATAACTTTATAATATAAGCTTCAATTTAATTAATATTTATTTTGGCAAATAAATATTAATATCTCTCTCAATATAAGTCCAATCGACAAACCGTCTGAAGCTGGATGGTAAGTGACTGAAACTGCGTATGACCAGACCATACTGCTAAAAATAGCAGGGGTGCTCTGCTGACTGTCTCCACTTACTAAAAATAGTAAGTCAAGCAAATGATGTCCGAACGACCCCGAACGAAAGCCAAACTGAATGATTCTGATAACTGAAGCCAAGCCAAGCCTCAACAAGACCCTCTATCCACTCTATCAGCCTACGAGGGTCACATAATAGGCTAATCTCATGAATAGAGAGATGTCAACTGGAAGGGGACATTACAAATTTAAATATAATTATAAGTATCACAATAATATTATAATTATAAATAGAAATGTTGACAATTTAAATATCATTATCCATAGAATAAATACTAAAAGATGAAAGAAAACTAAAATAAAAAATAACCATAAATATTTATGATCGGCTAAATCAAAAGTCATCTCTTTTCAAAGAGACTTAACCATGCTATCAAGCAAATAGGTATAAAAATGAAGTGAAATAAAGAGCAGAAGGGATGGAATAGGAAACAAAAGAAAGAATAATGGGAGGGAAGGAAGAATAAACATCGACCCAGTTATTAGTGATGAATCCGTAGAATCCCCATATTGCTTACGACAAACACAAGGTCGTCCTCTTCAATCAATCGTGGCCCTGTTCAATCTGGCCTTGTATTGTTTAGGCGGTTGTTATGTCTTTAACGGAAAGCAGCTACATTGAAGATCGATATAATACCTATTCAGATAAGACAACTTATAAAAAGACAAGAAAAAATCTTGATGCAAGTGTCTGAGCAGGTAAAACAAGGTTGGTAAATCCACGCCTGATGATAGAGCCAATTCGGGGATAAGACAAATCGCAGGAGAATATATTAGATGTTGAATTTGGAGTTGTGTCCTTCACCAAACACAAAGACTGATGTGGAGGATGTTTCAATGAAGCCGTTCATCTTATAGCCTCTGTTTGTTATTTGCCAGAAGTCGTGATATTTGGGAAAGTCACTTTATGGCCTGAAACTAGCTATAATTCAATAAGTTTCATATTGTTGCTGTGAAGCTTTCAGTGAAGCTTTCTAAATAATAGGATGTTGTGTACGAGCCAGTAACGTCAGGTTGTTGTATTAGGTATTTGAAGTCAGCCTCAACTTCTAGGAATTCTAGATGCTCTATCTTAATGTTGTACTATTCAATCTGTTAAACATAAAATATACTCCCGAAGTATATATGTATACACATTGCTTACTGCTGGAAATCGTATTCTCAATGACTTACGTTGCAAATCATATTCGAGTGGAGGAAGATTAAAGCATATAAGAAAAGGGGGCACGGGCTGATATAGACTAACAGAAAGTTATACATAATCTAAGAAATATAATATGAGAATCAGCTGGAGAAGATACTGTGGCTGCATGAACATAATTGGGAGGTAAAGTATCACCATACATTGAATAAGGTTAGTAATTACTTTGTAGGAAAATTAAATATCAGATGTCTTAATAAACTAAATCTCAGCTGAGACTTACAAATATATTTAGGGATGTTATGATTTATGAAATATATGATTTAGGATCATTCATAGTGAGTGATAAGGAGGAAATGAATGCTCCTTTGACGAGAATGGAATTATTTATATCATCATTGATCTATTAGATATTGTTACTGGAATTTATTGATCTCTAATATCCTTTTGAGAAACACTTTGAATGCAAGTCTCAAGCTAAGTGCTTCCACAAAAAGGGGACATTACAGTAGTCCAAAACATAAAGGGATTCATCTCCATTAAAAGTATACTAGAAGAAACTCAAGCAATGACATTATCTGTAATAAATTGGACCAGTTTTGTGGCTCTTTCTGAACTACCATATCATCAAATAGAGTGAATAATACTTGTATTGATTTGACTATATTTGATGCTTCTAATATGTAATGTCCCCTTCCTAGGCAGTATAGTTATTTCAGGGGTTAGCCTATCATTCAGATCCTCGTAGGCTGGTAGATGTGTTTAGAGGATCACTTGAGGCAATTATCCAACGTTTGGGAACATTACTCCAGCAGTTGATTCAGGTTTGGGCCTTAGTAGACACTTTCAGAGTGATTTATAGATACTTACTATTTATAGTAAGTCAGGCGGGCAGGAGTTGCTAGTTTTGGCAGGGCACCTGATTCAGTTGGTCAGCTTAGTTTTGACCCGGTTTGATGATTTGATGAGCAAACAGTAAATATTGATGCATTTGATAATTATTAAAAGTTTATTAATTTGACTTTATAATATAGTCACTTTAATGAAAATAATTAAATGTAATTATTTGATGGCAAATTATAAAGTATTATTAATACTTTATAATAAGGAGATAAATTAATATTAAATGAGTATTTTAATACTCATTTAGAAAAAGGACGCCATTATTTAATTATTATGCCTAAGTCTTTAAAGGGCGATTTAATTATATTTTAAATGCTCATTAATTGCCTTTTTGAGAAGGGGGTCGACTTTTTGAGAGAAGATATATATTTCTACAAGACAAATCGAACTCATTATGTTATGATTATTCTAATTTGTCTTTATTTCTCTCTGAGAGCATTGGGGTTTGTGAAACAAGGGTTTTTGCAGATCATGGGGTTTGAAGAACGTTCCCTCTTCAGAATCAGACATACTGAGACTGTGAGATACCAGTTGAAGCTTGTCAGTTGAGTGGCTTCATTCAGAAGTCATACAGAGCTTATTGTGAAGATTTTTCATCAAGGATTTGGGTTGAACTTATCCAAAAGGGTTTCATATTCAGTGGCGACTATTTCCTGATCATTTGGCACACTTTTCAAGAAAGTACAGATTTCTTACCTGCTAGTACAGGTCGTACTTCTGCTGCAACAAAGGTCGTATTTCTTCTCCAGACCAATACGCCTTGCTTTCTTATCTTCTGGCTTCTTCATGTTGGATGCCTAGGGTTTCTGGAGCCTCTGCATCAATTTCGAGGTGGGAGATTGCATATTTTCTTTCAGCCGTACCATCTCAAGCTTCTTTTCTGGCACCTGCAAGCTTATTCAGGTTCTCAATAAATAGCTTTCCTTTTTGTTTGAATGTTTGAATATCGCAGTTGTAATCATTTTGGAAGATTAATAAATCATCTAGCATCGAGATCTAAGCTGTATTCTGTAGTTTTTAAGCATCTGGTATTTTATTTTATTTTTTCAAGCATTTCCTTGCAAAATCGCAATTTGTCTTTTATAGTAAAAAACCACCAAAAAATCAAAAATACAGAAAACAAACAAAAACTTAGCATTATCAGCCAGTGGTCGGTTTGAGAGACACCTGGTCTCTTACAGTGGTATCAGAGCACAGTTTTCCTGCCATCCTGTGCTTTTTCAGGTCCTTTTTCAGTCAAATGTGTGCTTTTTCGATGCTTTTTCATGAGTAGAGATATTATTTTCTACAGTAAGGGTAGAGGAACAGGCAGAATTGAGGATTGGATAGGTCCACCTATTCCTGAGGGTGAGACAGTATCAAGGGTTCTGGGTATTCACAGATCCAGTTCCAATAGCAGTGAGAACAGTGTCACTACACTGATGGTAGATCGTGAGATTCCCTCAGAGGTACATAGGGATCCAGGGAAAGAGCATGCCGGAGGTGATATTACTGATGAGGAGTTCAAACGCAGGCATGATAATATGATGGACATGATGTCCCAGTTGATGGGGACGATGAGGCAGTGTACTCCGCCTCAGCAGTACTATATTCAGATAGGACAGACTAGCGGGACTGCAGGCATAGACCAGCCATTGGTGTTAGCACAACGGCAATTGTCACCTATCTTTCATGAGCGTAGACTTGGACAACCTACATTTATATCCAGAGAGGCACCTTCGACACCGGAGGCAGAGCAGCAGGGTCACCAGTCTGAGTTTCATCCACATCACGGCATGTCAGTGGCAGATGTAACCAAATTCTTTGGAGAGTACTCGACATTGGCACCTGAGATCAGGCAATCTTTGTCTTTTCATGAGTTCATGGATGTGCATAAGCCTAGAGGGGGAGGTAGATTTGACCGCAGAGCTCCTCAGCACCAGTAGCCACAGCCATAGGTGAACAGGGATCTTCAACATGCAGTCAGCAAGATTATCTTGCCTTACTTTGATGGCTTTGATAAGAGTTCAGCGAGGTCTTGGGTACAAAAGTTAGACAATTACCTATCATTGAGACCTATGCAGGAGGACGAGGCCATTAAGTTTGCTACATTGCATCTTGATGGGTTGGCGCATGACTGGTGGCATCACGGCATGTACACACTTGGTCATCACGCAATTACTACTTACCAGGAGTTCACCAGCAGGGTCATAGAGCATTTTGACAAAAAGGATCCAGAACTTTATTTTAGAGAGCTAGCTCAGCTCAGATAGACAGGTAGTTTGGATTCCTACATCGGTGAATTTCATAGGGTTGCAGTCATGGTGACAGGCATTTCAGAGAGGAGACTTGTCATTCTCTTCATCGAGGGATTGTTTGAGCTAATGAGAGGTTGGGTCAAGGCATTTGATCCTCCTACTCTTCAGGAGGCCATGAGGAAGGCACGCAATATGGAGCTTGCAACACCTCTCAGCAAGTTCTCTTCAGGCTCAACACCTTATACGAGGCCTAATAGATCATTTCACAGGAATAGGCCATTTGACAGAAAGAGGGATCCACCTGATCCTAAGAAACGAAATGCACCACCATTTGACAGGGAAACATTAAATGATTTACGCAAGAAAAAGTTGTGTTTTTGGTGCAAGGCACCTTATGATGAGAAGCATGTATGCCCTCTTCGTCCCAAAGTGAAAAATAACTAGATGGAGTGGTTTTATGAGGGTGAAGAGCAATCTGATCTGTCAGACCAGAAAGCTGATTCAAAGCATTCAGATGATGAAAGGTCTGAAAATGATGGTGAAAATGAGGGAGGAAGAAAGTTACAGGAGGCACATTTGACTAGTCTTAAGAGAGATGGATCTTTTAGACTATGTGGGCTCCTAGCAGGTCAGAAAGTGATCACTCTACTTGACATTGGCGCTACTCATAACTTTATAGATGCACAGTTGGTAGAGAGACAAAGTATACAGACAGAGGAGTTTGAGGGTATTCGAGTCAAGGTGGCTGATGGGTACACCCTCAAATGTGATAGAAAAATAACAGATCTTCCAATGCGGCTAAACAACTATGAGTTCAAGGCTGAATTCTACGTTGTTAATATGGCAGATACTGATGTGGTACTTGGGATGGCATGTGATGTCCCCATCCTAGTCAGCGCAGCTGGTGACGAGGTTAGCCTATTATTTCGATCCTCGTAGGTTGACAGGAGTGTGCAGAGGATCATCTGGGGCAGTTACTCAGTGTTTGGTAGCTCCAGTTTTGCAGTTGTTTCAGGTTGGGCCTTCGCAAAATCTTCCAGAGTGCATTTTCAGAAACTTTCTATTTTTAGAAAGTTAGGTCAGGCGGAAGCTACTATTTTGGGCAGGGCACCTGGTTCAACTATTCAGCTCAGAGTCGACCCAGTTCTTCAGTTTGATGATCAGACGGAGAAATAAGGAGTATTTAATGATTTATTAAATATTTAATATTTTGACTTTATATTAAAGTCACTTTATTAATATATTTAAATATTAACGATTAAATGATATATTATAAAGTATTTTAATACTTTATAATAAAGTGATTTATTTTGACATAATGAATAATTATTATTCATTACTGAGGCGTCATTTAATTATTAATTATTTTCTCCTAAGTCTAAAAAGGGCGAATTAATCATTTTTATTAAATGATTATTAAAAAGGAGCTTGGGTCGAATTTTTCAAAGGAAGTATATATTCAGACAAGACAAAATCGAACCATTATGTTATGCTATTCAACTTTTGTCTTTTTGCTCTGAGCATTGGAGTTTGCAAACCCTAGGGTTTCTGGCAGACGAAGCGTTTCTGGAGAACGATACCTCTTCAGGAATTTGGCAGACTGAGACTGTGAAATACCAGTTTAAGCTTGCATCTTGGTGACTTCATTCAGGAGTTACAGTTGATCTTATTGCATCGTTTTCAGAAGGAGATTCAGAGAATATCATCTAGCAATAAAGGCGTCTTTATCAGAGATATCATTTACAGAGATCTGGCATTCATTTCCTTGAGCCGTACTATATTCATCATTGCTGCAGCAGGCCGTACTTTTTCTGTACTTTTCCAGGCCGTACCTTCCTCTCAGGAGAAACGCATTCAGTATTCAGTCTTTGGTAGACGGTTTCATAGCGCCTTGGATATCTGGAGGCTTGGCAACGATTTCAGAGGTCAGGGAATCATCCATTCTTCAGCCGTACATTTCTTCTCTGTTCTTTTTGGCGCCTGGCAAGCAAAATCAGGTTTTTGAATAAAATCATATTCTATATACATTTGTTTACTCTATTTGCATTGTAAAAGCTCTGGAATAATAATAAATAGATGCGCCTATGTTCTCTGAACCATTTTGAGCTTATTTCATGAATGAAGAATTTATTATGAATTTTTAGCAATTTATTTAGCAAAATCGCAGCTTCTTGCATTATTACAAAAACCACAAAAAACACAGAAAAACACAAAAATTGCAAAAAACAATCTTTTCAGTTAGGGTTTTGGGGTTGAGAACCACCAGGGTTCTTACATGGCATGGCTTCACGATTTGGGTGAGTTCACACTCAATCTTGGATACAGTTCTGGGTATCTTGGCAGTACAGTTATTTCAGGGGTTAGCCTATCATTCAGATCCTCATAGGTTGGCAGATGTGTTTAGAGGATCACTTGAGGCAGTTATCCAGCGTTTGGGAACATTACTCCAGTAGTTGATTCAAGTTTGGGCCTTAGCAGACACTTTCAGAGTGATTTATAGATACTTACTATTTATAGTAAGTCAGGCGGGCAGGAGTTGCTATTTTTGGCAGGGCACCTGATTCAGTTGGTCAGCTCAGTTTCAATCCGGTTTGATGATTTGATGAGCAAACGGTAAATATTGATTCATTGGATAATTATTAAAAGTTTATTAATTTGACTTTATAATATAAAGTCACTTTAATAAAAATAATTAAATGTAATTATTTAATGGAAAATTATAAAGTATTATTAATACTTTATAATAAGGAGATAAATTAATATTAAATGAGTATTTTAATACTCATTTAGAAAAAGGACGCCATTATTTAATTATTATGCCTAAGTCTTTAAAGGGCGATTTAATTATATTTTAAATGCTCATTAATTGCCTTTTTGAGAAGGGGGTTGACTTTTTGAGAGAAGATATATATTTCTCCAAGACAAATCGAACTCATTATGTTATGATTATTCTAATTTGTCTTTATTTCTCTCTGAGAGCATTGGGGTTTGTGAAACAAGGGTTTCTGCAGATCATCGGGTTTTGAAGAACGTTCCCTCTTCAGAATCAGACATACTGAGACTGTGAGATACCAGTTGAAGCTTGTCAGTTGAGTGGCTTCATTCAGAAGTCATACAGAGCTTATTGTGAAGATTTTTCATCAAGGATTTGGGTCGAACTTATCCAGAAGGGTTTCATATTCAGTGGTGACTATTTCCTGATCATTTGGCACACTTTTCAAGAAAGTACAGATTTCTTACTTGCTGGTACAGGTCGTACTTCTGCTGTAGCAAAGGCCGTACTTCTTCTCCAGGCCAATACGCCTTGCTTTCTTATCTTTTGGCTTCTTCATGTTGGACGCCTAGGGTTTCTGGAGCCTCTGCATCAATTTCGAGGTGGGAGATTGCATATTCTCTTTTAGCCGTACCATCTCAGGCTTCTTTTCTGGTGCCTGCAAGCTTATTCAGGTTCTCAATAAATAGCTTGCCTTTTTGTTTGAATGTTTGAATATCGTAGTTGTAATCATTCTGGAAGATTAATAAATCATCTAGCATCGAGATCTAAGCTGTATTATGTAGTTTTTAAGCATCTGGTATTTTATTTTATTTTTTCAAGCATTTCCTTGCATAATCGCAATTTGTCTTTTATTGCAAAAAACCACCAAAAAATCAAAAATACAGAAAACAAACAAAAACTTAGCATTATCAGCCAGTGGTCGGGTTGAGAGACACCTGGTCTCTTACATAATGATCCCAAGAATATTGCGTCAAGCTTTGCTGCAACAAGGAAATTGATGAGAGTATGGTTTCTCCCGTCCATTCACCCATCTTATAGAATCATACAACCTTTCCTATGCCCCTTTTTGCAATGATCTTATTGGAATTTGCTTAAATCCTTGACCAGATTTATCAACATATTTGTTCTCAAAGTATCATAGCAAGATTTGCATCTACAATGGCATCCACCATGGTCTACTATCATGGAGACTTGTAAAATTGAATGACATGCTAAAATATTACCAAAATTTAGAAATGGCCTTTTTAGCCTGCTCGCAAGCAATCTTACTCCACCTCAACTTTCTAAAGATGGCTTTACTCTAAATGTAGGATGATTCTAATAAAGGTGTTAAAGTTTCCTTACATATATTAGGTCCATATGATACGAAAGATGGCATAGAAAATGCATTGTTTGACATAGTTCGCATGGCTGCACTTCCTCATCAAAATGATTGATTGTGGCCTCAAAAAAAGCTAATCCAACTTGCGTGCCTATTCTTTCCTTCTTTGCCTTATTTTGTGAATAGAACTCAAGAGTCCTCAAGGATAGATGAATGGCGTTTGGAGGGCATTGATTGCAAACCTTTACATCATGTCTTGGTGCCTTTGCCAAATGCCATTTGAAGAGATAATTGCCTGCATTGCTTTCAACGCCACAAAAATTGGATTTCACTCTACCTTTAGTAGGGATGGCTTCACAATATGTCCAACAATATGTCCATTGAAACTCTCTTTCATGTGGCATGAGGACCTAATTTACAAAGAGTCATGGTTTTGGATTTCAAGTCTTTGAAGTGAATCCACTGCACAAAAGGATTTGTGTTTTTGTCCCCAAGTCTCCAAATACTGTAAATCAAGCTCTCCAGTTTTCTCCCAAGAATAATAATTTTCCAAAGAGATCCCAATGAATTCATTTGCACCACCTTTATACTCCACCACCTTTTAATATTTTATTTTTAAATATTTTGCTCCACTAAAGTAACTTTATTTAATATTTTCTCCATTCTTTTAATAAAGTCACTTTAATAAATAATTAACTAATTAATTATAAATGTCCAAAATATTATTTCAGGACAAATTATTATTTAACTAATTAAATTAAACTTCGTGGTGGCTACTCGGAAATCAAGGACATTATAGGTTGTTCCACTTGCATCACAATCCAATTAAAACACCTTGCTAAAATCTAGTAAAGCCAATACTAGTTGAGCTATTACCTTCTAATTTAGGAGCTGAAAAATCCTTCTTGTTGCTCTCCATGAAAAATCAAGCCTATTTCCTTTCTCAATCTCCATGATTGGTGCACATATTCTGCTAAGGCCTAAAGTTTCTTATGAACTTCATGTGGAAGCTTGCTAAACTTGAAAACTTCTTGCCTCAATCATGCTCTTTGGTGATGACCAATTTACAATGGCTTTTACCTTTTTAGGATCCATCCTTCACCCTTCCTATGAAATATCAAAGCCTAGGTACACCAATTCCTCTTTAATAAACCTGCAATTTTTCAAATTTATCAACAATTTGTAATGTCCCCTTTTTCGGGCTCTCTTGCTTTGTAGTTGGCGCTAACTTTTTAGGTTTGTGTCAACGTTGAAAGGGGTAATTGATGTTACCAGTGAGCTCAAGAGGTTTAGAAGAGTCATATGATGCTTTCATGTAATATCCCTTGCAATATCTGATTTCAAATACTGAATTTTTGCTCAAGGAATATTGTCGAACACTTGTCTTGCAAAGTGGAGGTTTGCTGTTTTGTTGTTTCAGATTGCTTGATGTTGTTTTAATTGATCAAAAGATTGTTGCAATGCCTTGGAAAATAATACTAAATGACTGAAAAGTAAACTAGCATGAATGCAGATGTTTTTTGTATTTTCAAATGCAATTGATGACTTAACTTATGCAAAATCTACACCTACAGCCAATGGACATTTCGTCAAACAATTGACAAACCAACTATATGCTGATCATGAATGAATATTACAATGAGTATGAGGCCAGCAACTTATAACTCCATTGATTTGATTGCAAGACTCAAGTACATGCCAATATGCCAAGACTCTTGTCGACAATGTGAAATCAATACAATGCCCAAGTCTGAATACAATGTTCATCTACAGCAGCATGCTGAATGACCAATGCAACTACTCTCATTTACAATGCCAAAAGTTACTGATTAAGTCAGCAAGGAAACTATGTTGAAAAGATGAAACTAATGCAATGACATTAAATTAAAGAACCTGGAAATACGATGGCTGCCTTGATAGATTGGTTCGATTCTCCCAAAGCCCAATTGTTATGCCTCCAAGTAAGTAGCCCCTAGCTGCCTTATGCTCTAACAATGCTCCTTGAATTTTATTTGATTTTATTTCCTTCTCCTTGCTGGAAATCACACCCCTAGCTTGGCCGCCCCTGTCTTCTATGATCAGACCTCTAAAATAAATTGAAGATGCCACAATTCCCCTTCAAAATGCATGAGACATCATCACCATTCACCATAGAATGTAGCGCTGCAACCTTCTTGGAGAATTGATGCCAAATGGAGAAGATATATGCAAAATCGTGGCTTTCCCTAGCTGATAATGGTCGATGCAATGACTGATATAAAATCAGATTGTTCCAGATATAATTCCCACCCCTTTATGCAAAATCGATGAAGGCTCTAGCTCTCCAAAACACCATCAAATCAAACCTCCAATCTGTATAGCAAAATTTGGCCTTTGGCCACAAATTTAGCTCTAATGAAAAGGCTGATTTGCCCTCTCCAAACTTGCAACCTTTCGGAGGATATTTCACCACCTTAGTTATGCTAATCAAAGGAAGTTTTTGTTTCCAATGATCAAAGATGAAAGTCTGCAGAAACCCTTGGCTCCACAAGTGAAAATATCAAATCAATATCAAATCTAGATGATGAGAAATGAGCCCCAAACATCTAATTATCCTTTTCCCTCAAGAGGTGGGCCCATCTAGAATTTCTCATAAGTCGGCTTCTAGAAGATTATAATATCATATTATAACTTTCACATATAAAATATAATTCATTAATATGATATCAAACACAATATGTTTTCCGACGATATGTTTGCCAACATATGATGTTTTCCAACAATATGTTCTCTAACACAATATGTTATCCAACATCCAAGATATCAAAAGAAATGATTATCCAATGCATCCAATGAGCCAACCAACGCTTGGGTAGCTGCCGAGAGGACCCTCTAACCATGCCCAATTAGTCTACGAGGGCCACTGATAGGCTAATCCAACCACAAACAACATCAGGCTAAAAAAGGGGACATAACATTTCAGATGTTATTTTCGGCTTCCAATTTGGGCTCCAAGGTTCTCAGAGAGGTCAATGGTGGTTTTTCTCAGCGTCTAGTGGTGTGTTGATGTTCGGTTGTCCCTCAAGATGGTGGTGATGACCTTCGTTGCATTTTTGGCCATCTGGGTTGTTCTCCACATTTTTAGTAAGTGCCTGTTTTGGCACTTGGCATCTTCCCTTGTCATTAGTAGCTTCTTGGTGCAATCAGTTTCTATTTCAGATGCCTCGTCGGTGCTTTTTGTAAGGTGCTTGGGAATATTTTAATATTTACACTAAAGTCAAAGTAATGTTTAAATATTACTTTAGTGTTAAATATTATAAAGTGAAAAGGTTATTCCCCCATGTTGGATGCCCAAGGGAAAAGGGGACATAAAGTTATTTTTAAAAACACACTTTTTCAAAAAGCAAGGAAAAAGCAAAAAGCACTTTTTCGAAAAAGCAGCAAAAAATCTATAAAAGGAGGTCTGGGGATCTCATTTGCATGATTCGAGTTTGCACACATAACAGAATGTTGTTGGATTGAATGGAGAGTTCTTCCAAGGATTGGTTGAGGATGAAAACCCTCATTAAATCACTGGTTTCGGATCCGAGAGATGATCCCTAGCTGGCTGGAGTGATTCTACCTCAGGAATCACCATTGTTTTCATTGTTGCATACTTAGGGTTTCAAAAAAATTGAAGATTTTTAAAGTTTTATGAAGTGCGAATTTTGGAGGTGTTTGTTTCTTATTTAAAAAGGTTTTTGGAAGTGTTTTTGAGGCCTACTATTGATGGCATGAATTCCTAGGCAGGCTGTGCCATACTGGGAGTTGTTCACTGTTGGGTGTGATTTGTGCACTCTCCCTTGAACTTTCATAGCTGCTAAGTGGTGTTGGGCAGTTTAGAAACTATTTGCAGGAGTTTGGAGCGATTTGGACAGCCTTTTGGGGTCACAATGAGGTCCTTCCAGATCACTGTGCATGTTGTTTGTGACATTGCAGACCTGTCATGTGCTCAGATTTGCATATCAGACCAGTCCAATCTCAGTACAAGTTGTTAGGTGTTTGGAGGTATGATTTCAAGTGTTACTTCAATTTTAAGTCCATGGGATGTGGTTTTGGGCATTGGGAAGCTTGCTGGGAGTGATTGATAAGCTGTTGCAGATCTGATATGAGTTTCTGGGCATGATTTATTCTTTCTTCCCTATGAGTTGCTTGCTGTTCAGAGGTGCTGAGTGTGTTTCTTGCTGTCTGGCTTTGGCTGGGGGTTTAATTTGTTGTGTAAAGTGGTTCATGGTTGATGTTAGGCAACTATTTTGGCTTGCAGCAGTGGTTCATAGGCCAGCAACACATTTCTCAATTGAAATCAGACCTGCAGCAACTATTACTACCTTTCACTGAGGCTGTCAATTTACAGTCTATAGCTAAATATTTTTAAAGATCTTTACTAGGCTCATACTAGAAAATGAACTTCAGCTACAGCATACGAAAATAATTGAAAACATTCTACTTGAATTGCTCAGCATTCCCAGAAATCTGTACCATATCTCCTCGATCATTTTCTTCTTCACTATTTGGCAACAACTTTCTTTTCTATTGTTTGGTAACTATATTTCTTATATTGGCAGACTTCCTATCCTTTCCCCAATGAGATTGTGCTTGCTAAACTAGGAGTATATCAACATGTACATTCACTATCCATATTCATTTCTAGTTGTGTTCCACAGTAAAATAATAATTATCAATTCTTTGGTCGACACCTCCCATGATCCTCATGCCAGTTGGAGGTTGCCACAGGACAGCTAAAAATAGGTAAAGCTTTGAAAGCAGCTGTGGGCATATAATATTAGAACAAATTGAAACTGTTGTCGCCAACAAATTGAGGTATAAGTGCCACCCATAATCAGCTGCCTCACTAAAAATAGTTTCCAATTTGGTAATTCTTTTGCACTTGCTACAATTTTTATAAATGAACAACTTGACTATTCAAGTAATAATAGACTGCCTAACCAAATAGGATAAATCGCCAGCCGTCTAGACACTCAAGGATTTAGCAAAAAAAATTGAAATTTGGATAAAAGCGGAAATATCTAGGAATGTGAAAGACAACGGCCAGGAAAGAGAAAACTCTCACAGACAAGCAAAAGAAGACAACAGGACCTGCGACACATTAAAAATCAGGAGAGAATCAAAATTGTTAGAAGAATATTTTTGATTGTGTAGGATTTCTGGTAAGCTTGTATATTTCTGCATCATTGGTAGACAACAGAGAGGTAAAAGAGGTGACTGTTGCAGCTCAGGAATATCGTCTTTTAATTTTTGTTTTCTTAAAAAGTCAAGTGAGAGCTCGGAAAAAACTATCTGGTAACTACATTTGTAGTCCTAATTAGGCCCCAAGTAGGATCATTCCACAAGGGGATAATAACTATTAATATGCATGGCACAATTCACAATTTAATTATTGCTGATATGACAATAACCACGTGAATAATTATTGTACACAACCTTGTCCAAAATCAGCTTTTTTATAATTTTTTGGTGATTGTTAAAAGACAAAATTATGATACAAAGATGTGAATCTTTTCTATGACACTAAAAGTGGGTTAAATTTATTTATTGCATTGTTTTGTATGACAAATTGGCTTTGTGGGACATAATTTGACTTATTTAAGAGATTCATCCGAAACTAAAAGTAAGAGACTTATATTTAAATTCGCTTCTTGAATATAAATATCAATTGGAAAAACTCTAACATGCTTTTTGTTTGATTGTAGGCATGTGTGAAGAATAGAAGTCCTGAAAAGGCTTTCTTGATCTTTGAAACAATGAAAAAATATCGCATCCAACCAAACTTGGTGAGACCTACATATTTGCGTTCATAGTTATAATATATAGTGTTTATTTTATGGCATAGATTTATTTTGGATGCTTATGTACATTAATTCTAACTTTGCTTAGGATGTTGACATTTTTAGACATTATCTTGATTCCTTATCATGAGTGCTTACCCCTCTATTTTGATGAAAAGTTTCTTTGGGCTATTAAACTTGGATTAATGACAAATTGGCCATTTTATTTTCACTAGGAAGCATACCCTTTACATAGCCCTCTTCTCAATGATTCCTACATGGGGTATGTTTCTTTAATGATAAGTGAGTGTTAGTGTAGCTCTATTTCCATGATAGCCAAACCAAAATTTTCCTTTCCATACTATTTATCCAACTTATGGTCCTCTTGTAACAGTTGAGGTGACACTCATTGAGAGATTTTAAAGTATTATATTGCATTATATAAACTAGTTTAAGCACTCCACCCTTAAAAGTATCATCTAGGTACAATTTGATACAAAGTTTATTTCTACAAAATTTGATCATTATATGATTTAGCTAGTAGTTAGAAGGGATATCCTCATTACATTTTCATTTTGGGATATGTCAATCCACTGTATTCGTTCATGCATGAGTATATTTCTTCTCTTTGGAGGACTCATTCAATTACATCTCCTTGATAAGTAGGTCACAATGCTAGTACTATAAGGCCTTACAACTTCTATATTCTTTTAATTTTTCCACTGATTATGCTCCCAACCTTAGGTTGTCCTTTCATAGACTTCATCATCTTTTGCCTTTGAAAAGGGTAGCTTAGTAAGGTGTTATAGAGAATGGTAACATATGATACATCTAGGTTATCTCACATTCCAACACCCATTTTCTGAGTCCCAAGTCTGCCTACTATGCTAACTGGTTTTTAAATTGAGGTGGTCTTATTAATGCATCCAACCATTCAAGGATCATTGAGCATAGTTTCAAATTTTCTCTCAACCACATTGGACTTCAGTCACATCAAGATGCAAACTAATGCTTTGGATTATGCTATGGTCAGTGTCCTCATGCAAGAGGGACACCTAGTCAGATTTGATTCTTGGAAGTTGAATGATTGAGAAAGGAACTATCCATCCCACAAAAATGAGATGATAGGCATAGTTCATTGTTTGAGGGTGTGGAGGCACTACCTTTTTAGGGTGCCCTTAACTGTGAAGATGAACAACATAAGTTCCACATATTTCAAAACTTAGGCCAAGCTCACCCCAAAGCAGGCGAGATGGTAGGAGTTCCTAGCTGAGTTTGACATGGAAATTGTGTATAATCCTAGCAAGCGAAATGTGGTTGTAGATGCACTAATCTAGAAAACTCAACTCCCTACCATCCAAGAGAGACATGATGCAAAAGGGTTTGACAATTGAGTGGTCTTCGTTGATGATGTTTTGGAATGGATATGGCAAATGGATTCCCAAGCAGCACAGTTGATCCAACAAGTTCAACTACGTAGAACTCAATAGTTCCATATCAAGGATGGGTTCTTAATAATCACCCAAGACTGAGTGTACATCCCCAAGTGGAAGGATCTGCAGAGGGAGTTAGTCCAAGAATTCCATGATTTTGTTTAGGCAGGGCGCCTAGGGAAAAATAGAATTGTTGGAACGTGGATTTTACAAGCTGAGACTAAAGGAATATGTGTAGGATTACATGAAGACCTACCTAATCTGTTAGTATGAGAAGGCCATGAGCCAACTTCCTGGAGCCTAATCTGTTAGTGTGCCCTTGGGCAAGTGTAAGCATGGATTTCATTATGCAACTCCTAGAGGTGAATGAAATATCTAGCATTATGGTAGTGGTAGACTGGTCTCCAAGTATGGTACATTCATCCTTTGCAAGCAACCTTACAAAGCCAAAGATGTAGCACAATACTTCTCCAAGCACATTAAGTATGGGAAGTCCCCCTCAATATCATCTCTGATAGAGATCCTAAATTTACAGGTAACTATTGGTCAAAGCTCTTTTGGTTGATGGGGACCAAAATCCTTGTCCACAAGCCACCATCCTTAGATAAATGGCAAGACCGAGAGAATCAATGTAATGTTCCCGATTTTCAAATAGTCACCATCGAGACAACTTAATTAATTAAATATTAAATTGTGCTAAAATAATATTTAATGGACTTTTTTTTATAATTAATTAATAAAACATTAAAGTGACTTTATTAAATAGTATGCTCAAATATTAAATAAAGCTACTTTACATTAGCAAAATATTTAATATTCAAATATTAAAAACATGGTGGACTATTAAAAGGTGGAAAAATTAAATGTGCATTTTCAGACACAAATTCAGTTCACACGTTTTTAACAAAAAAATCTTTGACCATGTGCTTGCCAAGTAAATATTGTGTTATTGCAAGAATATATTTGAAGTGGTATCTTACAATCAATGCAGTCCTTGAGGATTACCTATGACAATTCCTTTAGGAAAACCAATGGAATTGGCGCATATCACTGGATGTGATTCAGTTACAACTCGCAGAAATTGGCATCAAGCCAATTCACACCATTTCAATTGGAAATGAGGCAACAACACCTTATGCCATATACCATCTTGCATGGCTACCTTGGGGTAGGTCTTTTGTTGGCAACAATGTTCCTAATAGAATTGAACGATCAAGTTGATCTAGCTTGGTACTACCTCACTAAAGCTAGGGAAAGGATGAAGAGATTCGTAAATTCACATAGGAGGCTTGTTGAGTTCAACATGGGCGACAAGGTACTACATTGCATGGACTAGAATCAGTTCTTCCCCCCAAAGGGGATGAACACAGTGTTTAATCAGAAGATATGATGGTCCTTTTGAAGTGGTTACTCATGTTGGCAAGGTTCCATATTGTCTTAAGCTACTTGTACACCTAAAAGTCCATTTGATGTTCCACATGAGCCAACTGAGTTTGCACTATGTGGACCAAGAAGACTTGTTGAGAAATATTCCAACAAGCAAACATGCCAACATTATTGACATGCTTGAGTATGAAGAGGAAGTGATCGACATAACAGAGTGTGGAATTAGAAAGATGAAGAGGCACAAATTCCTTGTGGTCTGGCAAGGCTGACCTCGACAGGAGTATGCTTGGGAAATAGGTGAAGCCTTATGAAGGAATGAGGATAAGGTCGTGGAGTTCCTGGAATAAGACTCCACCAAGTAGGTTTGAAGAGTTCAATGTGATCTCTATGTGCAGGCTAGGGAACTTGTGTTGGAACCAAGGGTGACGCCTAATTAAAGTGGGGGAGGATGTTGTGGTCTCTAAGGGTTGTCATAGAGCTCGACTTGAGTTGTCCATGGCCATGATGTCCCAAAGTCCAAAGTCCAATGATATGTTGCAATTGCCTTATTGTCCCGTGTAGTTTGAGAATCCTTTTGGATGCCAATTTGGAGTCCCTATCACTTAAGTTGAGCAAATGAAAAATGTATTGCATGTTGATACATCCAAGCATTGAAGGATTTGTGAAGGAAGGTTTTTGGATACTCAATATTGAGTTTCTTGACAGGAGTTTGCAAATCAAGGTGAGTATCTCACAAGGAACTTGAGTGGGACTCAAGTGCCAACCTGGAAGAGATCTTCCAAGAATAGTTTGTAGACTCAGACTCGAAGACTACTCGGCAAGCCCAAAATTTTCGACTTAGCAAAATCTCGACAACTAAAAAAATACTAAAATTTCTTAAAAGAACACATTTTTTTTGCAAAATTCAATTACAAAATGTATCAAATGAGTCTTAAAAACCATGAGGAAGGATTTTCTATTAAATTTGATTCTTGAATACATATGGATTACAAAATCACATCATCATGTGAAGCCAGATAGTGGATGCAATAGCTAGTTGCTAACTGATACCTATTATGAATTTATGATGATTATCTTTGAAAACCATCATAAATTTCATATTTAGGCAAGTAAAAAATTACAAGTTTTTACAATTTCCTCTTCCCCAACCTAGTGAAAAATTGAGGGGTAGAGGGTATGGTCCTTGCACTTAATTGTGGCTCCCTGTCCACCCTATTGGTAGATGACAATGACTCCTCCACCATATAACAAATAGAAGTTGTGTTGGTATGTGAAGTCAATTTTGTTTATACAACTTAATAAAAAAAATTGGGACAATATTTTTGGAATTTTTTAGCCGTTCAACATATTAAACCTATAAAAACTCCCACAGTAAAAAACTCACGAGTTAAACTTGTAAAAACTCTCGTGTGGTAAAAAAGACCCAAGATTACTCAGCAACTCGGCAAGTACTCGCCACTAGAAGAGTTTGCGAACTATGCTTCCAAATATTAGCACTCAAAGTTCCATCTCATTAAAGTCATTGGATGGAAAAGAAGGATCTAGAGACATGTGTTCCTCGAGTAATGACTTTGGAGGCTGAAGTTGTGTTGACAAATAAATAGAGACGTGTCCATGTGTGAAGGAAACAGAGACAAAAAGTGATATTGAGGCATAATTTTAGAACCTAAGTTGAGTCAAGTTTTGAGTTCAGCTTAGGCGTTTCATTGTTGAGTACTAGGCCTTGTGTTTGTATTATATAGTGTTATAATCAATTCTTGTGTTGTGTGCTAAGTGTGGCTCGAGTGCTAAAATAGTATTGTGCATTGTATTTTAGAGGTTGAAGAGGGGTTTGAATCTTGACGTGAAGATTTCATGAGTGGTCTCTTGAATTATGGAGAGCCAAGTTTCCTCTCAGGACTACAATGTAAGTTTCTTGTGAACTCAAGCATTTTCAACGTAGTTCTACTTGAGCTCTCTTTTGGGCTAGATTTATTTGTTGTGTAATTGGGCTGCATTGGGCATCATAATAAAGACTAATATTGTCCCAATTATTGTGCATGAGTTTACATACTATTTGAATTGTGTCTATTTTGCATTGTTGTGTATGTGTTTTTGTGTTGCCAAGTTGTAGCCAAGCATTGGAACTTAAGTGGAGGCTTAGTCCATGTTGTCAATTTTCTTGAGCCTCATAGGTAGGTATACTTGACTAGGTGGTGTTGTGGGGGTTCGAACAATGGACCTCCAATAGTACCACCCTTGTTAAGTATACTTGCCTATGAGGCTTAGACAACTCAACAACATGGAGTACACCTCCACTTAAGTTCCAACACTTGACTACATCTTGGCAACACAAAAACACATATGCAACAAGAAATATAGGCAAAATTCAAATAGTACGCAAACTCATACATAAGAGTTGGGACAATGCTAGTCTTTATTATGATACCCAATTACAAAATAGATAAATCTAACCCAAAAGAGAGCCCAAGTCGAACTATGTAGAAAATGCTTGAATACACAAAAAAATTACATTGTAGTCCCAAGAGCAAACTTGGATATCCATAGTTTGAGAGACTACTCACGAAATCTTCATGCCAACAGTAAAACCCCTCTTGAATCTCTAAATTACAATGCACAATATTGTGCCATTACTCGAGCCATGCTCAACACACAACACAAAATTTTCTTACAAAAAAATACTAAGACAATCACAAAGCCTAGCACTCAACAATGATATGCCTAAGCCACACTCAAAACCAAACTCGACTTAGCTTTTGAAACTATGTCTGAAATATGCCCCTTAATTTTTTCTTTTGAATTCTCGATGTTTCCACAAACATACCAGTATCAAACCACTGATTAGCGTTAGCTCCAAATGCAAATCAGCATGGAAAGTAACTCTAACCAAGAATGCGCCCTAAAACCACTTAAGGAAGAGGGGCGGGCATATGGTCAGAGGATCCCTAGGATCTAAACTCAGAACTGAAATTGAATACAACTGGAAATGGAAGATAAAACTCAACGCCAAGAATGTGCACTCAAGATCCCTTTGAAGGCGAGGTGCTAACATATGGTAGAGTACTTATTTCAAAATTGAAAGAACTTAGGCGGTGAACCAGCCATGAAGATTTCCACTCAACCACCAATTTAGTGGGGGGAAAGAATTACAAAACAAACTAATTCATCCGCTGCGGTGGGCATCCACTCATAAGTGGGAATTCACCACTTTTTAGTGGGTACAAAGAGAGATTAACAAGTTCTTTTTCCACACTGGCGGTAAACCATCTAAGGGTTACAATGTTTGAATTAAAGCATAAAGTAAATGCTGAAATAAAAATGATTGGAACAGTACTACTGTTACCAGCATTTACAATGAGCTTATTGCAATGAATTTACAATAGAAAACTGCTCCAAACTTCTGCAAGAATAATACTATACTTCTGATCACAAATGTGAGTTGAAAGACCAAAGAAATATAGCATGAAAAGAGAATAACCAGGTCTGATATTAAGACCAGCAAGCTGAGATAATCAGACCAGCAACTTAAACTTCCCCTAAATTGTTCATATCATCATCCAAAATGCTTTTATTCCCTCCAAAATGAATGCACATGAAACTAGAAGCATAGACGTCCAAGAATTATAGCATAACATGGAATGAGTCAAGTTTGATATGAAATGCCATCAACTGAAAATACAGACCAGCAAACTGTACATCAATGAAATACTCATAACTCTTTCAAATTATCTCCGAATGAGCTAAAACGAAGTGCAATGACTCACTAGGAGGTTGGCGCCCAATTTGCAATGATAAAACATCTAAACTCAACCATTAATTTATGCACGAATCCCAATGCTCTCCAAAAAGGTACGGCCTCCTTGCAAGGGTGATTTTGCTTGATAAAATATGAAACTTGGAATTAAATTTTGATAACCTCCAAATATGGTCGCCTCTATCATAGAAATGCAATGATCAAGTACCCAGAACCAAATAAAATTCATACTAAAAGCTGTATACAAAAATCACTTTCAGCCATGATAAACGAGCAACATGAAAATTGGAAATATCTCACCAAAAGTCCACAATAATGCTCAATATGTACTTCTGGATGAAGCACACTCTCAGTCCACCACCTAGGGAACCATAGTTTCAGGCCTGAAGAGTGGAGTAAATTTGCTAAGCTATCCCTTAGCCGGATTCTGGATTTCAAACCAGCAGCATAACGTTATATTTTTCCAAAGATAATCAGCTCTTCAAACAGCAGCAATATATAAGTTTCAATTGGCAAATGAAACACTTCAAATTCCAAGAAGTCGAATCACTTCAACTTCCAAAAGGGATGCCACCTTTAAGCATTTACTTTTTGAAATAATAAAACATTATTCAACTTTTCTTTTAGGCATCCATTTCCAAATTGCAACAATAAAGCATTTACTTAAATCATTAAATGCTCAACATGACCCCTTAATAACCCTTCTTTAAAACAACATGAAGTTATTAAGCCTAGGCGTGGGGTACAACTGGAAAACATGAAATTGACTAAGTATAAAAACTCAGTCCATGGAGATAACCAAAACCAATGCCAATACTGAAACTGATGGATAGCAAGATGACTTGAGCTGAACTGCTAATGATGCCACTGCCAAAATTAGACTTACTAAAAATAGCCAACTGCTATAAATAGTAAGTTCACATCAAAACAACAAAAAGCCAAACTGAACACTGAACTACAAAGGATTGAAGTGCTGCTAGACAGATACTGCCAAAAGATAGACTTGCTAAAAATAGCAAACTGTTATAAATAGTAAGTCTGCACAACATCCTTTGAACGCCAACTGAGCAGTAACCGAAAGAGGAAACCCTAATTTTGCACAACTAAGTAGCCTATGGATTCTTGGAAATAGGCTAAATCCAAATGAAGAGCATATGGCCAAAATGGGGACATTACAATGTCTTAGTATCGCTTTTTGTCTTTGTCTTTCCCACATGGATGTGTCTCTTTCTATAGTGCTTTATCGATTCATCTTCGGCCTCCAAAATAGCTACTTGAAGGATATGTGTCATTGAATCCTTATTTTCCATCCAATAGCTCGGGTGAGTTGGAACTCTGAGTATTGATACATGGAAGATTTCTTCTTGGTTGGCGCTTGAGTCCCGCTCGAGTTCCTTTTGAGATACTCATCGTGATTTGTGGAATCCTATTAGGCAACTGGATATCAAGTATTTGAAAACCTTCACAAATCCTTCAATGCTCGAATGTATCAACATGTGATACATTTTGCACCTACTTAGCTCAAGCAATAGGGACTCTGAATCGGCCTTTGAAAGGATTCTCAAATCACATGGGTTGATAAGGTAACCAGAACATATCATTGCACTTTGTTTGGGACACCATATCCGCATACAGCTCAAGTCGAGCTATGTGGCGACCTTTAGAGACCACATCCTCCCCCACTTTAATTAGGTGACACCCTCGGCACCAACATAGGTCCATTGGACTGTACAGGGAGATCACACTAATCTCTTCAAGCCTACTTGGTGGAGTCCCATTCTAGGAACTCCATGACCTTGTTCTCATTCCTCCATAAGGCTATGCCTCTTTCTTGGGTAGCTTCCTATTGAGGTTGGATCTGCCAGACCACAAGGAATTCCTACCTCTTCATATTTTTTATTCCACACTCCCTAATGTCGATCACTTCCTCCACTTTGTACTTTGGCTTGTCAATATTATTGGCAGTTCTGCGCATTGGAATATTTCCCAACAGGTCTTCTTGGTTTACATAGTGCAACCTTAGTTGGTTCACATGGAACATCAAATGAACTTGATGTGTAGGGGTAGTCTTGGATGATATGTGACCTTGCCAACATGAGCAACCAACTCAAAAGGACCATTGCATCTTTTGATTAGCATTGTGTTCATCCTCTTTGGGGGGTGGAATTTATTTTGGTCCATGCGAAGCAGTACCTTGCCGCCCATGTTCAACTCAATAGGCCTTATGTGTGAATTCATGAATCTCTTCATCCCATCCCCAGCTTTAGTAAGGTACTAAGCTAGATCAAATCGATTGTTCTATTCTCTTGGGAACTTTATCACCACCAGACTACCTGCCCCAAGGTAGCCATGCAAGATGGTATGTGGCATAAGGGGTTGTTACCAATTGAAATGACATGAATTGGATCGATGCCTATTTCTACAAGTTGTAATTGAATTGGGCCACATCTAGTAACATGGGTCAATTCCCCTAATCCGCCTAGACAAAGTGCCTTACGTAGTCCTTAAGGACTATGTTGTTTCTCTTGTTTTGGCTATCCATCTTAGGATGGTGGCTCGTGGACACAAGGATTTTTGTCCCCATCAACCTAAAGAGCTTCGAGTAGAAGATACTTGTGAATCTAGGATCTCTGTCAAAGATGATGCTTTGGGGGACTGCCCAGTACTTAACAATGTGCTTGGAGTAGTGTGCTGGATCTTTGGCTTTTCAAGGCTACTTGCATGGGATGGATGTACCATATTTGTAGAACTAGTCTACTACTACTATAGTGCTAGGATTTTCATTCACCTCTAGGAGTTGTGTAATGAAATCCATGCTTACACTAGCCCAGGGGTGCACTAGGATGGGGGAGGGATTGCAAGAGCCCTTCCGGAAGTTGGCTCGTGGCCTTGTCCTGCTGACAGATTAGGAAGGTCTTAACGTAATCTTGCACATCTTCCTTTAGTCTCGGCAAGTAAAATCCACTTTCCAATAGTGTTGTGGTCCTCCTTTGCCTTGGGTGTTCTACCCAAACATAATCATGGCATTCTTGGACTAACTCCCTCTGTAGATCTTTCCACTTTAGGATGTACATTCGGTGTTGGGTGAATACTAGGAGCCTATCCCTAATATGGAATTACCAAGTTCTACCTAGTTGAACTTGTTGGATCAATTATGCCACTTGGGAATCCATTTCTAGTCCTCGGATCTGGTCCAGAACATTATCAGCCAAGACCACTTGACTATTGGACTCTTTTGCATCGTGTCTCTCTTGGATGGTAGTGAGCTGATCTTTTCAGCTTAGTGTGTCTGCAACCACATTTGGCCTTCCAAGATTATACACAATTTCCATGTTGGTGTGCCTTAGGATCACTCTTGCCACTAATAAAAATTGTTCTGATATATTTAGGTGCCTGATTTAGGTGTCAGTGTCACTCTAAGTGCGTATACAAATCAATCATGCCACTTGAAACGTCAATTTAGGTCCCAGGTGTGCTCTATCCATGCCTTTTCCTTTTGAAACCACCTCAGGTGCACCAATATGACCTTTCTGCCACTAAGCATTCATTATACCCCCTCCCAAGTGCTTGTTTTAGTCACTTCTGCCTCTTAAGATTGATGAAGCAAGTCCTAGGTGCTTATTTACTCCATCTATGCCACTTAAAGGTATCTTCTTGCCAAACAGCCACTGTTGTCACTTGAATCTGCTAGGCACTCTTTATCACCCTTATTGTCACTAAAACCATCATGTTAAGCAACCCTTTCATTTAGGTGTGTCACTCAAACACCTGGTATCTACTCGTAGGCATGTGCACCAGCCTCTCCAACCACCTAAAGGTTTGCTATCAACACGCTGGAACCCATTGATGCATGCTTTTAACCCTAGGTGAACCCTTTTGCTGATGCTGCCACTTGTGACATAGGTGCTTATTTCAGTCACCCTCACCACTAAAGACTGCTCATAACTACTCTGATGCTTGCCCAACAGATGGAATGAGAAATAATGACCATTCTAATCATATAAATACCTAAACATTGTTTTTTAAGTTGTGTTTCTTGCTTCAGGGAAATTAGCTTGGCCCTTTTGCTATAAAAGCAGGTCTACCCTATGTCTACAACTTGATTTTACACCTCTGAACTGCAGTTCATTGTATATTGGACAATGAATATAACAATAATCAAAGATGACAATCATTTCTCAGAAGAGAACAACCAACAGCCCAGATCATGGATGTGGTCATGACAAGTGCTTCTATAGGCAACACTTCGATAAATGAATAGGATGAAACACATAAGATGAACCTTTACACTGAAAGTTTTGTACAAGCATAACAGCTCCAACTGATTGCAATATTTCACTCTTTTCCTCTAAATTGTGACCAATGACAATATTCCATTGTCAGTTATCATGACTGCAGATGAGTGTCCAAATATGGATGTAGAGAGCTTCTGGTGGAGTTAATGTGATCTGAATGGTGGTTATTGGAACAATTAATAAATTTCTACAATGTGTGACTTCTGGATGACATTGAGGAATATTTATGGCCAATGACATTGCTTTTGTTTCCACTTATTCTCATTATTCTATGAGATGTTCATGAAGAAAGTAAAAGCCATGCCATTATTTATACCTGTAGCCACTCACAAACATGATCAGAACTGTTGCTTGATGGAAAGGTAGCAAGATTTCTAATGGTTGCTTAAAATGGATGGGGTGCACAACTTTTGGTCATCATTTGCTGGTGAACAATGAAGATAGTTATTTGTACAACAGTCAGTAGATCAATATTTTGTGAAGGAATATCAAATGGTAATATTTCATCATTGAGGTATATGTCATTAGAGTAACTACTGAGCATATATTTTGGATCTCCTTTTGGATGCATGTTCTTAATTATGCAAAGGATTGTTTTTTGAAAGTTAATTCAAAAAGTCATAGTTATCATACTAAAAGGGCATGACAATATGATTTCCTTTCATCACATTCCACATTTGTATTCCAAAAGGTATTTGCAGTGGCTAGAAAGAAGGAAATTATAGTAATATTCACGTGTGACCAAACATAGTTGAATGAGATTGGAAAGTACACTAGTATACAATAGTAAGTTCTAGAAAGAGAAAATCCTAGAGGCCTATAAAGGGAAAGAAACAAAAATAAAAGTACAATACAGCTATGGACCATTGACATGTGGTCAATAAACCAATATAAGTAGCCATGTAAAGGGAACAAGATTCCCAAAGAGCAAAAGCTGACGAGTATTGGAGAGTAGGAGACAAGTCTCATTGAATATTTTTGGTTGGGCTTCAAATGGAGAACTCATTTCCAATCATTGTAAAAGGACCAATACAAGATCCGATGGTGATCATCTGGTAATGTCCATGGCCAAGAGGGCTAACTCAAGGGATTCTAGGGGAGGAGTCATTGGAAGCAAGGAACCCCCTCTAGAATCACACCTAACATCCAAGGCTGATGTAACTCCTGTAGCAATGAAGAAGCTCATAATATATGTTTGTCCCTATGGCTAGGAGCTGGTTGGAAAGGAGTAGATCTATGTCATTGAGAAAGAGTTGAGTCATGTTGCTTGAATGAAGTGAAACCATTTTGCCAAGGGGGAATGTGCTGGGGAATTTGAGTAAAAGTGATAAATTGTGATAACTATCATCTCATAGATTTATTTGTATCTATGTGAAGTAGCAATATCCAAAGGTTGTTTAGAACGACTAGTCTCCTAGATGGGTTAGAAGAAGAAGGTGATCAACATGGGGGCTCGAAGATTCCTAGAGATCCTTTAAGTATTTGCATTGAAGGGTGACAACCTCCTATAGATAAAGGGCTAAGCACCACTAGTCTAAATATCAAAAGAAAGTAGAGAGATTGTTGCTTAAATCTTATAGAGGAAATAGTATCTCCCTTGGATCTCAAAGTAAATGGGGCATCTAAAGATGAAGTGTTCCTCAGCCTCCACCTCTTTGAGAGACTAAAGATGATAGATCTGATCTTGGTAAAGAATATGATGGTCAATCTCAATTCATAACTAGTGGGAAAAAACCTTTAGTTACCCAAGGGGAAACCTCAATCAATGTGACAAATGATGCTAGAGATAGTTAGGATGACATAACATACCATCCTCCACTTGTAAGAAATGTTATGCGGAAAAGCAAGCTTCAAGCAAAGTAGTATAGGAGGGTAGGTCTAGGTGACTTGGATGTATTTTTTGCAAATGTCCTCTTTGACAGCTCTAGTGATTGTCCAAGTGATACATAAAAGAAGGTAGTCTATCAATATAGATGTTGATAGAAAGGAGCAAGCTAGTCTTAGACTACCAATAATGATGTTGTCTATTGGAGCCCAATTAAGCAATCCACTTAGGGGAAGGAAGAGCTAAATCTGGATATCTTTGATGACAAGAAACTAAATCCCCATGGATTTTAGTTAATGTAGAAAGTAAGTGGGAAAATATTTTTGAGATAGTCATTGTGAAATAAACACATCCAAGATAATGCTCTTAGGAAGAGTCCACTTGCAATAAATCATGTGCTGCAGAATGAGAGTCTGACCTTCCCAAATGGGTCCAATCAATGGATCCTAAGCTAGGTACTGAAATCTCATACCATATAAAATTGTAGGCTTGATGATTGTATCAAATAGATGCATCTTTGAAGGGATATCTTGGAATTGCCATGGATAGATGAGGTAGTGGTGAAGAAAAAGTGCAAAAGTTCCATAAAAAATGTATATTCTCCTCGACCTACTTAAGATTCATTCACTTAAAAATGTATAAGTTAATAAAAAATAGAGTAGAAAAGTTAGTATTTTTCATACTGGCCTTTGTCTAAATATGAGGAAGAATATTGAGTACTTAAAACGACCATATATATGCTGGGATATTGATCCCAAGGATGCTTCAAAAATCAATCAGGTCTTTAGAGATTTACAATTGAGATTGATTCGTTTTCTGTTGGATGCTATAGAAGGTGAGAATGACAATGTTAATAGTTGTCCTAAACTTTTTTTGATAACAAGATTGATTATTGTAATCATATAAAATTGAGCATTGTACAAAAATTCATTATCCCTAATTAGAGGAAAAGGAGTTGGAGGGCATAAAGGCAGCAGTATAGAAAGTTGTTACCACAACTGGGTGAGAACCTGTAATGTCCCCTTCTCGAGCATGATCTTTCCAGTGACCGTTGGCCTATTCTGGAGACTCGTAGGCTACTCGGAAGGTAAAATTAGGGTTTCTTGTTTTGAAGGATGCTCTTGCTCGAGGTTGGTTGATTCAATGGCGGATTCTTTCTGGGTTTTCAGAGAGCTTCGCAGTGATATGTTCTTCTTGGCATTCTGAGCATCTTCAGGAATTTACTATTTTTAGTAAATTCTATTTCTGGCAGTGGTCCTGTTGGTTTCGGCACGGTTGGCTTTCCATTTCAGACTGATCAGTTGGCTTACTCATTTTTGGGCTTTGGGGCACAAATGGAGAGATAAGTCGAATTATTTTAATTAAGTCATGTTTTAATGTTATATTTTAACATTGACTTCCCCCTTGGCCTAGCTGCTTCACTTTAAGTGGTTTTAAAAGATGTTCTTTATGGGTGGGCGCCTCATTGAAGGAATTAATTATAATTCTTATTAGAGATTTAATCCAAGCATAAGTTGGGCACCAACTTCAAGGAAGAAATAAAGTTTATAATAAAAAGTCAAAGTTTTGCTTGGGAAAGTGGGACGCCATCTACTAGAGAATTAGGGTTTGACTCAAAAAAGAAGATTAGGGTTTCAAGAAGGGTCAACCGGAAATTATAAAAGGAAGCCATTGGTTCTCATTTGGATCATCTTTTGTCTACAGGAATGTTATGCTGCCGGATTGGCTTTGGGATTGCTTCGAGGAATGTAAGCCTCCTAGCTTGGCATTGCTTCTCGCTTGAAAGATAGCAACTAGTGGTGAGATAGTATAGTTTTGAGTGATTTGTAGTGGATTTAAGCATTGTAGTCAGTGTGTGGCTTTGTAGATCAGTTTTATGCATATTAGAGAGTTTCAGGAATTGCATATTCTTCATAGCAGATTGTTGTTTTCATTTATAAGTCAAAAATACAAAAAATATCATTCTGGGCATTGTTTAGATCTATCTATCTGAGAAGGGCGAACCTTTTCCTTGAGTTTCAGATTTTTTAGTGAAGCATTTAATTTTTAAAGAGAAATCGCCCTCTTGTTGGGCTGTACCATCTAGATCTGTCTTGAAATTCGTGCATAAAATAAATAGGGACTTTTGATCAGTTTTCAGTGTTCTATTTTGGTCGCCATTATCCTAGGTTCATATTGCATTCTGTCTCATGAAATTTGAGTGAGTCTGGAGAGAGTTGTGAGTGAATTTGTGAGTTTTAGGGCTGCTGTTCGTGCATGCGAAAAACAGGACTGTCATAAATCAGATTATCAGGTTGGTCTTTATAGTGAAGTTTCTGATCTAAGCTTTATTATTCAGTGAAGGAAATTCAATATATATTGTTGCAGCTCTATTTATCTCTTGATTCACGTTGATAGCAAGGCATTCTCTATCGTATTGTAAGCTGACAGTAGTACTGACAGCAGTTCTTTAATCTTGCTTTATCATGATTTGTAATGCTCATATTTACATTTTGTAATTGCAATTGTATTTCTTTTATCTCCGCCATATGGTCGCCTCATTTCCGTATTGGATTGAGTAGCACATACTTGGTGTTGAGTGTGCTTTCAGTATATTAGATTGTAGGGATCCTCTGACCACATGCTCGTCGTTCGCCGGCGCATTCTTGGTTAGAGTTCTTGCATAAGCATTTCAATTAAGACCCTCTGACCATATGCTCGCCATCATCGGTGCCATTCTTGGTTAGAGTTCCTTTCAGCTCAGTTTCTGCATTCAGATCCTCTGACCAATGCTCACACCTTGCCCACATCGGGATCCTAGTGTACATTCTGGTTAGAGTTGTTTCAGTATCGTTTTGGTTTAGAGCTAACCCTAACAACTGTGTAATGCCCTGCTGATTGTAATCGGAATATTTCAGAACCCATTCTACCAGGAAAAATAAAATAGAGACAATTTAGATACAAGCTTAGATAACCTTCCAGTTATAGTTTTGAATTTTTAGTAGGTATAGAAATTAAAGAAATCATACCCAAGATAAGAACTTGAGAGTAATTAAGCAGTGGGTTTCCTTGGGATGTTGGTATCCATTGTGTGACTTTCCTCATTCCAATTTTCAGTAGGTATTGAAATTAAAGGAATCATACCCAAGATAAGAACTTGAGAGTAATTAAGCAGTGGGTTTTTTTGGGATGTTGGTATCCATTGTGTGACTTTTTTCATTCCATGAAAGCTCGGTGAACAAAATTTGTTGATCTAGGAGATTTCTTGAATAGATTTTCAGAGTAGTTGTCGCTGTGAAGCTATTGGTCAAAGGTTGGTGTCAGGGGTTATGACCTGTCTCTTGGTATGAGTGTTTTGTTGCATCATTTCCGCCAACTAGAATGTTTGTTTTCCCAATGTAATGCCCCAATTTCCAATCGTACAATATTTAATTATTTAATTAATTAAATATTATTTTTGTCCTAAATTAATATTTAGGGCATTTATATTAGTGACTTAAATAAAAAGTAATAAATAATATAAAAGTCACTTTATGAATTAAAGGGAATCTTCTGGAAGTTGAGCTAAGCCTTTAAAAAGGGTTGAGGACAAATCATTTGATCATCATGTGAAATCATTATCTTTTGGAGAATTCCAATATTTGGTGAGCTTAGCTTACAGGAGGCTTAAGGACGGAAACCCTCGAGCTTCAGGATCCGAGGTTTGGATGAAAACCCAAATCCTCTTTCAGATGGATCCATTGCAGGGTTCTCTTTATGTTTCATTGATCAGTTGTTCGGTTGAGGGAAATTTATAATCTCCGAAGACAAATTTCCAGGTTTGCAGAATATTGATATATCTTGTTGAAGTAAAAGACCTAGGATTATTTTGGGTTTGATGAAGATTGATAATTAGAAGATTTTCAGAATTTGTAAGGTTCCTATGGCAGGGTTTCAAAATATTTATCTTAATATCTGCAGCTCATTCAATCAAGTACTCCAAACGATTTTATATATAACAAATAAAAGGGTTCAAAATATCTAATAAATATTATTGCAGCCTTTGTCAATCAATTTATGGCCGTTATCATTAGCATAAGACAAAATTGTATAAAAAGGCTAATATTTGGAAGGGACCGACAATCTTTGGGGGGTATAGAATTTAGCTCAGACAATAAAAGACAAACCTAAGTCTTTAGCGCTGCTTTCTTTTGCCACCTCAACATTATAAGAAAGGCTGTGACTCATTATTGGGATAAGTTTGTATGATATCGTGGCAAATTGTCTTCAGGTGTTCAGCTGTGAATATTGCACCATTTATAGGAGTCGTGCATCCCAAAATCTGTTGTGGTTTATCCTCTAGATTGTCGTCTATTCCACAAGGTGACGTGTAAGGTGGATTAGTCAAAGGGGGTCAATTTCCTTTGATGCGTCTCTGTAGAAACCCTAGTTTCCCCGTTTTCTGAAACTGCCTTGTTTTTTGATTGTTTTGTTTGTATTTTGATTTTTTTGATGTTTTTGCATGAATGATAAAGAATGCGATTTTGCAAGAATTGAATAATAAATTCAATATAAAATACTACAATATCAATACTGATGGAAAAGGTGAAAACTACTGCTGACTAATCATTTATTGATCTTCTGGAATTATTACAATAGAGATCCAATTACATGCAACAAGGAAACAGCATTATTTTTGATAAAAACCTGGTATTTGCAGCAATCTGAAAGTACATGAATGGTACGGCCTTCACAGGAAACTGCTTCTACCTCTGTCTATTGATCTCAATCAATCCCAGATACCACTGCGCCCCAGTTGATGAAGAATGAATGCCAAAATGGAAGGCGTTTTGACCAAGCTCAAGAACACGCCTTTTTAATGATAGTACGGCCTGGTAACAGCAGCAATAAATGAATAAAAAGTACGGCTCCCTCTGGGGTCTCCAGATCTGAAGAAAATAGGCGCCTCAGCTATATAAACCCTCTGGATGAATTTGCTAATCAAAACCCCTGAATATTTCTTGACTGTGATGCTCTGTAACTTCTTCTGAATGAAGAAATCTCTTGCCTGGCAATAAATCGGAAGTTATTTCACAACCTCTGAATTGCTTTCACTGGAGATGGCTCGTTCCCCAATGCTCTGAGACTGAAACCCTTGGCTTCCGTGCTCTGGACGAAGACTCAATCAATTTTCAATAATCAATGACATAATGGCTCGATTTTCAATGAAAATGCCTTATACTCTTGAAAAGTGCGAATTCCTTAAAAATAGGGATCATTAAATAATTCGACTTCTTATTTTAATTCTTTTCAATAGTCTTCGATGTAATTTTTGATTATAAAATATAATCACAACTGGCCCCTTCCATGATGGGCGACCCCTTCACTTAAGTTATAATATTAAAATATTATAACTTATATTATATGCTCAATTTAATTAATATTTAATTAATCAATCAAATATTAATAACTCCCTCAATAAACGTCCGATGCACGAACCGTCTGAAGCTGGCAAACCAGGGAGTAATTCTGCACGTGATCAAACTGTACTGCTAAAAATAGCAGGGGTGCCTCTTTGAGTGTCAAATACTGCTAAAAATAGCAACTCAGGTAAACGGTGTCCGAATGAGCCCGAACGAAAGCCAACTGGTCAATTACTGACAACTGAAGCTGAGCCAAGCTCCATCAAGACCCTCTATCCATCCTATCAGCCTACGAGGGTCGCATAATAGGCTAATCCTGTGCTCTGAGAGATGTCAACTAGAAGGGGACATGACAGTCCGCCCCTCCTGAAATTGCTTGTCCTCAAGCAATCTCAATTCCGATGCTGCAGAATATCCTCACTCTCCCATGTAGCATCCTCCACAGGAAAATCTCTCCATTTCACTAGATATTCCCTGATAGTCCTCCTATGCAACTGTCTCTCTCTGTACTCCAGGATAGACTCAGGTACTAGAATCAACTTTCCCTCATCATCTAAGGGAGGTAGAACTGTAGACGGTACCACACGGTGTCCCAACGCCTTCTTGAGACGTGATACATGAAAAACATTGTGTACCCTGCCTCTGCCGGAAGCTCAAGCTCATAAGCCACCTCTCCAACTCTCAGGATCCTGAAAGGACCGTAATACCGTGGCTTAAGCTTCTCTGAACCACTCTTCCTCAGAGTCGACTGACGGTAGGGCTGCAGCATAAGATAAACCATGTCACCCACCTCAAAATGCCTCTCAGTTCTCTTCTGATCTGCATACTGCTTTTGCATTCTGTGCCTTGGCAATGTTCTCCTTGAGAGCCCGCATAGTATCCTGACTCTCCTGCAACAAGTCTCCAGCACTCGGCACTCTACTATCACTCAGTAGCAAATCCAGAAAACTCGGCGCCTCATACCCGTATAACGCCATGAAAGGGAACATCTGAATGGTCATATGGAATGTCGAGTTATAACAGTACTCGCACAAATGAATCCATTTGACCCATGCCTTCTGCTGCCCTGCAATATAATTTCGGAGGTAACCTTCCACCCACTTATTCACTATTTCCGTCTGCCCATCTGTCTGCGGGTGGTAACTAGTGCTCGATGTAAGCTCGGTCCCACAAAGTCTGAACACCTCCTGCCGAAGTGACTCAAGAACCGATTATCTCGCCGCTCCACGATGCTCGAGGCAACCCATGTAGTCGAATACCTCACGGAAGAAGACCTCTGCTACTGTGTAGCTGTGTAGGTAGTGGTAATCGGAAGAAGTGGGCATACCGTTAGCCGATCCACAACTACATATATGCAATCCCGCCTTGGGCTTTAGGCAAGCCCGTAATGAAGTCCATCGACAGGCATTCCCACTTCCCAGGAATCGGAAGTGGCTGCAATAAACCTGCCGGGTACGTGTTCTCCTGCTTGTTCTGCTGACAAACAGGGCACTCACGCACATACTGAAGAACATCTGCCTTAAGTCCTTTCCATGTGAATCTCTCCCGAATCTGTCTATAGGTTTTGAAATACCCGGGATGTCCTGCTGTAGGTACGTCATGAAAGGCTTGCAAGATAATGTTCTTCACCTCTGACCCTGGGATCAAATAAATCCTGTTCTTGTAAATGATCAAGTCATTCACAAGCGTGTACCTAGTATCAATCGTCGATCCCTCAACAATGCTGGAAGCCCAAGTATCCTTGGCATACTCTGCCACAATCATATGCCTCCAATCCTCTGAAATGTGAACCATAGAGCTCAAATATGGCCTGCGTGAAAGAGCGTCAGCTACAACATTCTGTGTACCTTTGATATACGAGATATCAAAGTCATATGCCTACAATTTGCTCACCCACTTCTGCTGACGATCATTGAGATCTCGCTGCCCTAGGAAGTGTCTCAAACTGTTGTGATCAGTTTTTATGCAAAATTTGCTGCCAACAAGATACTGCCTAAATTTTGCTAAGGCATGCATTATAGCGAGCATCTCCTTATCGTAAATGCTGTAAAGTCTCTCTGGCCCTCTGAGTTTACGGCTCTCATATACAATAGGGTGCTTGTCCTGCATAAGCACCGCACCAATCCCTCACCTGATGCATCGCACTGAAGCTCGAAAGGCTTCGAAAAGTCAGGTAGTGCCAACACAGGGCATGTAGTCATCAACTCCTTAAACCTCATAAAACATTCCTGTGCCTCAGGAGTCCAACAAAATGCACCCTTCTTCAACAAATCTGTCATCAGGGCTGCATGACGTGAATAACCATTCACGAATCTGCGATAGAACCCACACAAACCTAGAAATCCTCGCAACTGAGTAAGGTTTGCCGGTGTAGGCCAGTCAATGATAGCGTGGATCTTTTCAGGATCCATCCGCACTCCATCAACACTGATGATATGACCTAAGTATAGCAATTCGGTCATCCCCAAATCACACTTGGATTCCTTGGCGTACAAGGACTCCCTCTCCAGAATACTCAACACGGTCTCCAAGTGAGCCAAATGCTCCTGCCATGTCCTGCTGTAAATAAGGATATCATCGAAGAAGACCAATACGAATCTCCTCAGCAGTGAATGAAAAACCCTATTCATCGTGGACTGAAATGTAGCTGGCGCATTAGTGAGCCCAAATGGCATCACTACAAACTCGAAGTGCCCACAATGACAACGGAAGGCAGTCTTCTCGATGTCCTGCTCACGAACCCTGATTTGATGATACCCTGACCTTAAGTCAATTTTAGTGAAGTAACATGCACCATGGAGCTCATCAATAAGCTCGTCTATACGAGGTATTGGATACCTGTTTTTGATAGTCCTCTTATTCAGGACTCTGTAGTCAATGCACATGCGTAAGGTGCCATCCTTCTTCTTTACCAAAACAACTGAAGAAGCGAATGGTGATTTGCTAGGTCGAATGTGACCCATAGCAAGTAACTCCTTTATTGTCTTTTCTATCTCATCCAACCTCTTAGGATGCCTGTAAGGAGTTATCATAACGGGCTTAGCGCCCTCCTCGAGCTCTATGATGTGCTCAATGCCCCTGTCTGGAGGTCTCCCTGGTGGAATATCACTGAATACCTTATCATGCTTGATTCTCAACTGCTGTATGTCGGGATGATATTCAGTCTTTTGCTGTCCCTCCTGTATAGGTGCCAATGTGCACTTGGCAGCCCACTCTACCATGTCGTGTCGCATGAGCCTCTCCATCCGACGAAAAGAAATTGTTTTGATGTTGCTGTCCCGAATTGCCTTTAGGATGTGTGTCTTCCCATCAACATCAAAACGGATCTCCATGTCCTTAAGACGAAGAGTGACTTCCTCAAGTGAATGAAGCCACTTCATGCCTAGGACCAAATCAATATCTCCCATGTTAACTACATAGTAATCAGCCTTGAACTCATAATTGTTCAAGCGTAAGGGGAGATCCTTGATCATGTGTTCACACCTAAGAGTGTATCCGTCGGCCACCTTAACCCGAATACCTTCGAACTCCTCAGTGATGAGTCCTCGTTTCTCAACAAATCTAGCATCTATGAAATTGTGTGTGGCTCCTGTATCAAGAAGGGTAATGAACCTCTGTCCTGCCAACACTCCACGAATCCTGAATGAGCCCTCCTGCTGAATGCTAGATAGGCGTGCCTCCTGTATCTGAAGCTCTGACTCTGTCTCTGCCTTAGGCTCTGAAGCCTCTGACTCCGACTCCTCAGAACTCTCCTGCTGTTCGGAATTCTCTGACTCCGAATCCTCATAATACGCCCACATCACTCGATTTGCTTTGCCCTTAGGCCTCAAAGGACAACATGATTGGCGTCATAGGGACCTTTGCAGTAGAAGCAAAGCTTCTTCCTGCGTAGATCGTTAAGAGCCTCTCGATCCAAAGGTGGTGCTGCTGATTTACCCTTTGAATCATTTTTAAAATCTGATTTTTCTTTGTTAAAATCAGACTTCTCTCTGTTTCTGTTAAAGCCCTTATTGTCCTTGAAAGAAGAACCTCGGGAGTTGAATATACTAGACGGTGCTGCCAACTCCATACTACGTGCCTTCTTCATCGCTTCCTGTAACGAAGGAGGATCAAAGGCTTTGATCCAACCTCTCAATGGCTCTGTCAAACCCTCCATGAAAAGCACTACCAGTCGCCTCTCTGAAATATTCGGAACCATAACTGATAACTTCTGAAAGTCACCAATATATGACTCCAAACTACCACTCTGTCGTAACTGAGCCAAGTCTCTGAAATAGGATTCTGGATCCTTCCTATCAAACCGCTCCACCAACCTGTCAACAAACTCCTGATATGATGTGATCCTGTCATGCTGTAGCGTCACCATACCGTGGTGCCACCAGTTGTAAGCTACCCCCTCAAGATGCAGTGTCACATATCTGATAGCATCCCTCTCAGCCATCGAACGCAATGTGAAGAATGTGTCTAGCTTACTAATCCAGGCCTGAGCTGTGACCTTACCACTACCATCGAACATTGCTAGATTGAGCCTGTTTGTTGCATGCTTCAGATCATTATTCTGATATCTAGGTCTCCAGTCCTGTCGACCTCTGTTATGTTCTCTCCTCTGAGTGACAAATCGGTCAAAAGAAATCCTCTCTCTGACCTCAGGTGGTACTAATTCCCACTCCTCGTTCGCTGCCATAAGTGTGTCTGCGAACAACTCCTCCTGCTCCTCACCTGCCATAGCCTCATCGGCCTCTTGTCTCACAAACGTAGGCCTAGTGGGCCTGTCTGCTGTCCGCGAAGCTGTCCTAGGAGCTCTCCGTGATCCTGCATCACTCCTGTCCTCGTCACAATGTGGTGACGGTCTACTCGGAGTACCCAATCTCTGAAGTGCTACTGTCAACTGCTGCAATACATCATTAGACTGCCGTTGACCTGCTCGTAAATCTCTAAGAGTGAGTAGAACCTCTGCATCGTCCTGATCCCTAGGGTTTTGAGGGATCTCTATTCTAGGTATATATGTTCTGTCAGCCATGTCTCCCGGCTGCCTGACCAAACCCTGTTGCCTGTCAATCAAGGCTCGCCTGCGTGTATAATACCTGTGTGACCCAACCTCTTCTGGCTGCATAAGAGTGCTAAACCCTCAGGATGGCAGGATTTAGCTCTGATACCACTGTAGAAACCCTAGTTTCCCCGTTTTCTGAAACTGCCTTGTTTTTTGATTGTTTTGTTTGTATTTTGATTTTTTTGATGTTTTTGCATGAATGATAAAGAATGCGATTTTGCAAGAATTGAATAATAAATTCAATATAAAATACTACAATATCAATACTGATGGAAAAGGTGAAAACTACTGCTGACTAATCATTTATTGATCTTCTGGAATTATTACAATAGAGATCCAATTACATGCAACAAGGAAACAGCATTATTTTTGATAAAAACCTAGTATTTGCAGCAATTTGAAAGTACATGAATGGTACGGCCTTCACAGGAAACTGCTTCTACCTCTGTCTATTGATCTCAATCAATCCCAGATACCACTGCGCCCCAGTTGATGAAGAATGAATGCCAAAATGGAAGGCGTTTTGACCAAGCTCAAGAACACGCCTTTTTAATGATAGTACGGCCTGGTAACAGCAGCAATAAATGAATAAAAAGTACGGCTCCCTCTGGGGTCTCCAGATCTGAAGAAAATAGGCGCCTCAGCTATATAAACCCTCTGGATGAATTTGCTAATCAAAACCCCTGAATATTTCTTGACTGTGATGCTCTGTAACTTCTTCTGAATGAAGAAATCTCTTGCCTGGCAATAAATCGGAAGTTATTTCACAACCTCTGAATTGCTTTCACTGGAGATGGCTCGTTCCCCAATGCTCTGAGACTGAAACCCTTGGCTTCCGTGCTCTGGACGAAGACTCAATCAATTTTCAATAATCAATGACATAATGGCTCGATTTTCAATGAAAATGCCTTATACTCTTGAAAAGTGAGAATTCCTTAAAAATAGGGATCATTAAATAATTCGACTTCTTATTTTAATTCTTTTCAATAGTCTTCAATGTAATTTTTGATTATAAAATATAATCACAACTGGCCCCTTCCATGATGGGCAACCCCTTCACTTAAGTTATAATATTAAAATATTATAACTTATATTATATGCTCAATTTAATTAATATTTAATTAATCAATCAAATATTAATAACTCCCTCAATAAACGTCTGATGCACGAACCGTCCGAAGCTGGCAAACCAGGGAGTAATTCTGCACATGATCAAACTGTACTGCTAAAAATAGCAACTCAAGTAAACGGTGTCCGAATGAGCCCGAACGAAAGCCAACTGGTCAATTACTGACAACTGAAGCTAAGCCAAGCTCCATCAAGACCCTCTATCCATCCTATCAGCCTACGAGGGTCGCATAATAGGCTAATCCTGTGCTCTAAGAGATGTCAACTAGAAGGGGACATGACGTCTCCCTTCATAAAGCCACTGCCATTCCTCTACATGGTAGATATTATTCAAATATGAGGCTTAATTCCATAAGCCCGAAGATTGGACGGGTTGCATAGAGGAGTATGTATCGCCTCTTCATTAGGCTGGCATGGGGAAGAAGACAAGGATTATGGAGCCACTATTGATTATGCTCAAATAGGGAGTGTAGGACTAGGCAGCCAATCGGCTCCTCTATGTGTGTATGCTCCCGAATTCCTACAGCTGCCTATTTGAAATCAAACTTTAAGTAGTGGATAAGACAAAGGCTACCCAATAACTTCATATATATGTATGGGTTCGTGGATTTAGAGATGGCGACCTGCTTAATACATCTTCCAAGTCAAAAAAATAAATATAAACAATAATGCTTGAATATATTATGATCTCAATGTTGTGTAAAATTTGTGATATTAATTTGGCATAATATAGTCGCAGCTTCTACGTTCCCTGTGTGTTGTTCTGGTGGTTTGTAAATGGTAATGCTATGAACATTCTATTATAACAGTCCTGTATAATTTTTGAAATGTATTGCTGCTTCAGTATTGCATACAATAGTTATCTTAATCATTTGGTAAGGCCAGATTTCGTGATGTAAGAAGTCAATTGGATATGAATGCTATCTTCATTTCTTTATTGGTGAATTGCATTAAGGTTAATAATTCTGTGAATGAACCTCTGAAGCAAATTCTAACTTGTGTAAAGACAATTGTTTTTGACAAAATGTCCCATGTGTCAAACTGAGTTAATTGAAAAATATCGCTCAATCCAAGAGGGGTTGTTACATAAAAAGGTGATGAAGTTTAAAAGCGGGTGAAAAAGGAATTAAATAATCATCTTTTTGGAAAATTAGGAGCGTTTTGGAGAGCTTGGCTTTCAAGGAGCTTGAGGATGAAAACACTTGGGTTTCATGGTGGATTGGACGAAAACCCAATTCCATCAGGTGGCGGATACACTCAAGTTTCACAATGTTTCAAATGAGCAATTGAACAATTGTTGGAAATTTGGGAATTCTTTTGGAAAGAAAAATTTCATAAGGTGACTAACTATATTACAGGTGATGTCGGGAAAAAGGGCAAAGCTCATTATATAGAGGTCACTTTAGACATTAATGCGGAGGTAGTTGATCCTAGCTCAGAGAGTGGCCATGAGGTTCAATAGTTAGAGCATGATGATGGTGCTATAGGAGATGTGACACATGGCACTATTGCTACATTATTAGGGGTTCCTAAGTACCATTCTTTCAAAGTTAGAGGAGTTTTGAAGGGGTAGTAGGTTACCTGTTTAGTTGACAGTGGGGCAACTCATCACTTTATTGATGAGGGTCTTGTGGTGAAGAGGGGATAACAAGTTGAGGATTTCCCTAGTTTTGGAGAATACCAGTGTTCCACAGAGTTTCGGGGACAGGGATGGCGGGGGACGCATTTCTAGGATGGGAGACGGGGGGCCTAAGTTTAGGGACGGAAGGGGGACAGCGGCGTGGGGGTGGCGCTGAAATACATGTAATACCTGAAAAATTAGTTATAAAAATAATTGTAAATATAAAAATTTAAAATACTAAAAAATCTAAAACAAAATGTGGAAGCAATGGCAGCCTGATCAAATGCCTCAAAGAGCCGTCATCTCATGGGAACTGAATGCCTCAAAGAGCCGTCATCTCATGGAATGCAATGACGCGGGCTCTGCAAAGCCCGCGTCATTGCATTCCATGAGATGACGGCTCTTTGAGGCATTCAGTTCCCATGAGATGACGGCTCTTTGAGGCATTTAGTTCCCATGAGATGACGGCTCTTTGAGGCATTCACTTCCACATTTTGCAAGCTGAGACACGGGTGTAAATTGTTGGGGCACAGCCGCACAGGCCCTAGGGTACCCGACAAATAAAAAAATAAAACAAAAATTTATTTTAAATTTAAATCTACACTCCTAAATCCTCAAATCGCCCTTGGAGAATGGAGATTCGATGCCCAACCCAACACCAGTCTTCACAGTTCGCTTTAGCTCTTCAGCTCACTCGAGATAATATTTGCGAATGAAATATTACATTGGCATTCATTGACTCAATAAAGTCAAATGATTGATTTTAAAAAATTAATTTAATTAAACATAAAACTTAAACTTTAATTTGTTTTTTAATTTTTTGACTAAAATCAATGCATTTTCAGGGGGATGTCTTGGAGTTTCCTTTGGTGGAGGGGACATCTAGAAGTCTCCTAGAAGTTTCCCTGGAGTCTCCCATGTAGAAACGGCTAGGAAATGTCTCCCTCCAGGAGGGAACTTCTGGGAAACAACGGAGAAACGTGGAGACGGCGAGTGGACGTATCCTATGTAATGCCCCCTTCTATTTGACATTGACATATTGGCAGGATTAGCCTATTAGTGGCTCTCGTAGGCTAATGAGGCATGGTGAGAGAGTCATATGGCAGTCATTCGGTGATTATTTGGCTCAGTATTTGATTGGATTGAGGGTTTCCATTAGATATCATTATTATTTCTATTTATGGAAACCCTATGTTATAATTTGATGTTGAGATGCACTTTATTAATTATATTATATTTTCATATTTTATAAAGTGCAAATAATTAAAATATTTTGGAATCTTCTAGAAGTCAAAAAAATAATATTATTTTATTGAGGCCGACCTCTAGAAGAAAGGCATAAATAGACATTGAGGTTTCATTCTTCACCATCCAGATTTGTTGTTGATGATTGATGATTTCTTCTTGAGCATTTGTGGAGCCAAGTGGTCTGCAAATAATCAATTGATCTTTGGGAACGATAACTCCCATTGATTGCATAACTGAGGGAGTGAAATATCTCTTGAAGGGTTGCAGATTGGAGGTGATATTTCAGTCACTTCATTGGGCAAAATTTGTGGCCAAGGGTCAATTTTGAGGAGTACGATTTTGGAGAAATATTGCATCTTTTCTTGGCATCGAATTATGGCATTCTAGGCATCGATTATTTGAAGAGAAAGTCAGATTTCAATTGAAGAATCTGAAGATAATTCTGAAGCAAACAGGGACGCCATTAGAGGGACGATTTTGTTTGTGGGAGCGCTAATTCACATCGATTATTTTCTTGGCATGGTGCGCCCTCATCCTTGGGTTATGGCGATTCTATTTGGAGTAATAGGAGGCTGGAATATTTGAAGATTATTTTATTTTTGAAGATCAGATCTGAACAGGGGCGGCTGCTTCAGAAAATTATTTTGATGTCCTATGAACTTCATCTCCCAAGAATATTGCTTGCTTCTTCATCAGGGATTCAAGGCGCCATCAAGCTATAGGTTCCTTTGTTTATTTTAAGCCATTTCATGACATTTAGTTGCATTGTAATAGGCACTGCTGTAGGTGAAAGTTTATATCAGATTCAAGCATTTTAATCATATGTACGTAAGCCAAGAGTCTTGACCATTTCATCTCATTGCCATTGTAGAAGGTTGCATTATCAATAATATATCTGAAGTTGGGAGTTCTCTATTGAGTTATTGTCCATTTGAAAGTTTAAGAGGATGTATGCCAACTGTTTGACATAATGTCTATAGGCTGTAGCTGCATATTTAGCATATGAAAATTCATCTATTGCATTTGAAAATACAAAAAAGAAATCTGCATTGGATCTAGGACCTTTCCTAACCATCATAGAAGTCATTTGCAAGTATTATATGCATTGTATATCATTTGAAAACATTTATATCAGACTGAAACACTCAAACCAGAAAAACACAACTTTGCATGTCAAGTGTTTGACGAAATTACAAGGCTGCAAGTCGGGGAAAATTCTGATCAGTTGAGCAAGGCTCATTACATCCTAGGCGTCTCCCCGTCTCGAAAACGAGTGGTTTTTCTGGGGGGACGCGTCCCCGTGGAACACTGGAGAATACGAAACCCTTGGACGAAAACCTAGGGAAGCTGGTTTCAGTAGTGCAAGATTCTACCCTAGTTGGTTGTTCAAGGAATCTTCAGATATCTTACATTAGTTTTAGCAATTGAAGATTTTGGAAATTTGGGAAGTCTTGTTTCAAGCCAAATTTTGAGTTGTCGGGCTGAATGAATTGAGAAGGATATCTGAGAAAATAGTTTTTGTTACTTCCAGTTGTACATTACAGCCATGGTAGTTGTACAATTTGTTAATATGACTATCGTATCATTTTGGTGTACAGAATAGTTTGCAGCCAGACATATGAAGATATTAATGTGGGGTCTTCAAATAAAAAGGATTGGTTTATGTTGACACAACACCCTCCTTGGGCGTAGCCATTTTCCATTAGCCACCACTACCTTCATTGGCTATAAAAGGCTGTAGCAAGCCTGACGTGGGACCCAGTCTGCATTACCATCAAATGGAGAAGTAGTCCTCGTCCTTAAAATAATCGCCCATTCCTTTTTGGAAGTATCATGAACCTTATAAGGAAGCGATGCATTCTTAGAAGGGGCCACAAAGTTGAAGGGTCTTTGTGAGGTGACGTGGGGGCTTGGATAGATTGGCAAGTTGAATATTTTACCAAGGGAGGACAGTTATTTGTCAAAAGATTTGCGTATATACTCCTGTAGCTGCCTTTCCAAATCTGTGAAGAAGTTGAGCAAATTATTAAGACCAAGGAAAACTATTATGATATTGAACAGGTCAGGAGTTTATTTGTTGTGCATCCAAATTAATGTATTAATGTATTTCAGCTAAATAGTTATTGGATGGAAATTTTTTGAGATGAATATTATACACTTGGTATACTTTACATAAACAAATTCATCTATTATATTGTTTGAGTTGTACATTATCATGTATTTGAAATTGTGATTAAACCAATGTGATGAATGTAATGCACCAAAATACTATCAATTTATTGAAATAACTGAACACAAGTTCAAAACAGCAAAGTGACAATCGTTTGACGAAATGCCTATGTACACAAATTGGTGAAAGTGGAAATTTTTTACATAGAAAGTTAGCTTGGCATATTTCATCACAGTCCCTGTTCGCAAAGGCTTCCAAATTTGAGTTTGGTATGACAAAGATTTTATATTTGGGACATGTGATTTGTGCTGGTGGTGTGAAGGTGCACCAAGAGAAGATATAGGCCATACTTGATTGGACGCCGCCGAGGAACATTTCTAACTTGAGGGGTTTTCTCGGGCCCTGTAGTTACTATAGGTGATTTGTCAAGGGGTTTTCCCAGTTGGCAGCACCTCTTACAGATCTCACCAAGAAGGGTGCATTTAGATGGTTGGACAAGGCTTAGAGTACATTTGATAGGCTCAAGTAGGTGATGAGTTCTTGTCCAGTGCTAGCTTTACCAAACTTCTCTCAACCATTTGTGTTGGAGTGTGATGCATCAGGCAAAGGGATATGTAATGAATGTCCCTGATTTTTTTTTGTTTTTATGTGTTTCCAGAATTAGACAGAATGCAAAAGGGGTTTTGTTTCCACGTTTCATTCAACATTTATGTGTGTTTCATTTTCAGTAAACATATCAATTCTTGCATAACAACCAAATGCTTGATATTTTCAACCACAAAACAAGGGATACAGCTCACAAATAAATACTCAGATTTAGAGATAAACTCAGACCTGTTCACAGTCCATAAAAAAGCTTATTTTCAGTCATTCAAAGGGTGTCCATGCATTCGAAACTCCTCATGTACCAATCCTTTGCAAGATCCATCCATTCCAAACTGTTCTCAGTCATTAAACCACTCTGTAACCATGCAATGATGCCCAAAAAAAGCAACAAACAGACCTGCAACTTCTGATTTCAACTCAGATTTGAAAAACCCCAATCCTCAGGTGATGGTGCTGCTCCCTAGGAGGGAACTTTGGCTCTTTTGGGGCTCCCAGCCATTGAGTTTCCAAATAAGCAATACTTGGAAGAAGTTTTTCGCACCCCACGGAGATATGACCTGTTTGGCACCTTCCAGCTACTCAGAAAATGCAATTTTCAGACCTCAGAAGTTTGTATCATACCTCCGAAAATTGGTGGAATCAGCTACAAACTCACACCAAAATGTAATAATCCCAATGCCAAAACCAAACATCGAAATACCCATCAAAATACGGAAAATATCCTCATGTTTCAACATCCAAAATGCTCAACCAACAAACCAAAACACTGAAAATCTTCAATCCAAGAACCAACCAGGTAGGGTGGGTCTTTCACCACCGAAACCAGGAACTGAAAGAGAGGTTTCTTGTCCTCAACCAGCAATGCATGAATTCTGGAAACAATCCAGCGGAATCTCCTTATGTTGTCAAAAGCCTGCATACCCAAATGAGAGCTCCAAAAGGAATGAATAGAAAAAGAGGGGAAACTAGGGCAACACAATTCAAATTCTCCTTTTTCCTCCAAAAGCCACTATTGGAAATATTGTCATTGATGTCAAAGGTGCATACACATGTTGTCATTGATGTCAAGAAGGTACATGAACAAAGATTGTTGTATTTAATGACAAAGACCGAGATTGTTGGTGAGATTGAACGTCATTGATGTCAAGAAGGTAGTCATGATTGATGAACAAATGAGAGTATAGGAAATGGTTGTCAAACATAGCAATATCATTGAATGCACATTGAATGCAAGGTGTAAATATTGTCATGGATGAGATTGTTGTCAAGGAAGCATAAATGAGATTGTTGGAACATGAAGTCATTGATGTCAAGGTAAAGTATGGCCCGTTATAAAGAGTTGTCCGTTATACATTCCCATTGAAGAGATTGTGATATTGGAAAGCCAAATTTTGAAGATTTCCATATGTTTAAATTAAAGATTTGAACATAATTATGAGAAAGACGTTGAAGAAAAAACCACGATAAATAAATATGGGCCGACCCATATACTTTGGAGCCAAGAATAAAATTCAAATTCAACTTACTACTCCTTTAAGGTGGTCAACCATAAGAAGGACCTATGTTACCGAATCGTCACCCTCTCCTGAGCGATTCCCGTTTGGAATCGTTTCAGGTACTGAAACGGAATCAAATCGCTTGAGAATCGGATTTTGGCGTGGAGTTTCATCAAAGACACAGATTTTGGCGTGTGAGTTTCAGCGACTGCAAAAAACGCGAAGGCACAGAGGAAACACGAAACCACAGGCACAAAGGAAACATGAAACCACAGGCATAGAGAAACCACAGGTGCATGACCATTCAACATTTATTTTTATTTTTAGTTTTTTTTTCGTTTTTTCTTTTGGGATTGTTTTAAAAAGGAAAACCTATTTTATATTTGTAGTATAACTTGTAAAAAATAAAATATAAATTTTAAAATTTATAATAGTTAATATATATATGTATAATATAATAATATTTATAATTTATTATTTAAAATATAATTTTATATATTAATATTTTGTGAGTTTGTCATATTTTAAAAATTTAACTTTTACAGTTTTAGAGTGTTTTATTTATAGTCTTATTTTTTAATTCTTATATAAATAATTTATTAAATTATTAATAAATAATAATATAATAGTAATATATATAATTTTTAAAATATAATATTCATATATTATTTTTAAAATATAGTATTCATATATTATAATTATATAATTTAAAAAATTTATAATTATTTTATTGTTTAGAAATTAGAATCTATTATTTTTTATTATTTTTAAAATTTTACATTCAAGTTTGATCCTTTTGATATTGAAAACTGAATTTAAATTAGTATATTATGTTTCAAAAATTGAAATTTCTCATGGTTTTGTTTATCATATGTATTGGTATATGACATTCTAAACTTAATTTTGTTTTTAGGTTATATATATATATACGGACATACCCAATTCCGTACCCAACCCTCCAAATTTTTTTGCCGTACCCACGTACCCGTAACCGTGCTCGTACCTGATTGGGTAACTTAGAGAAGGACTCTATGTTTTAGAAGACAAGTAATATATTTAAATTTATTTGGAGAAGAAAAAAGAAATACATCATAAAACAAACTTATGAAAGAGACAAAGTGATCTGAATAAGACTAAGGGATGCTGATATGTGCATAATTCAAAACTACATCCAAACAATTTCATAAATAATTTCTTATTTAAAATAGAGTATGCGATTGATAAAAGATTATATGCAATTCATATCTCATGTGGCAGTGAATAAGACAAAAAGTCTATGATGATTAAGAATAAGACAAAGACGGTATATGTGCTACAAGAAAAAATCAAATCTGAAAAGGTAAGATTCAGATTTTAAAGAATAAGACAAAATTCAGAAAAAGACAAAATTAAGAATAAGACAAAAGAAAAGTGAAGCAACCTTTCAAGAAGAGATACGATTTTTTTTCTGAAGTAAAGCACGTCCTCAAAAGGTGCGATTTGGAATGTTTTCATATAAGACAAGTCTTATATTAAAAAGGTAGTGATTAATATATATGAAAGAAGGCAACGATTAAAATATGTGAAGGGCAGATAAGACAATTTTTTTATTTATGAAGAGTTGTGTATGTTTGATGGGTGATATCCATTAAGAAAAGGTATGTCCATTGCCTCCAATTGAGAAGATATATAAGATATGAGTTTTGGGAATTAGGATTAAATGAATTCAATGAAATATTTTCTTGAGTGTGAGGATTAAATGAATTCAATGAAATATTTTCTGTGTGAGAGGAGGAAGAGCAGCATTATGAAGTGCAGATCAGATTTATCCTAAGAAGTATAAGAAGTATATGAGTGGTGTGAGTACGTGGAAGTGAAAGATCTTTGAAGTGAGGTGTGAAGTTAAAAAGAAAAATCATATATACATCATGTTGCAGATCTGAGTAAAGTAAAAGACAGATTTATGAAGATGATGTTGCAGATCTGAGTAAATGAGAATCTAGTCAATGAATGATTTCTGAGCATTGTGTGAAGGAACTATAAGGCAAACTTATGTAGAACATAAGAGAAGACCTATGAAGCATATTGGAGAAGTCTTTTAAAAGAGATAAACAAGCAGACTTAAGATAGAGTACTTGATTTGGATCAGAATTGTGAAAAAGAAAGTACGTATATATGATCAGTTTGTAAAGGAAAGAATACAT